>JAWWEE010000001.1:7531781-7582946 GCA_035221455.1 Xenops minutus
CTTTCCACTGTGCCTTTTGCAATCAGACTTGCCTATCTTGCATTGGCCTTTTTAGCCACCAGCGTGCTTGTAGCAAGTGTGGGTAGAGCCCTTATAAATCTTCGTTCGTGAAGACTAGCCATGATGAGTATGAAATGGAATCACATACATTCCATATAAATAGAATAATCTTCTTGTTTCATATTACATCTGCACCATAAGATCCTAAAAGCTTACAAATTTTATGTTATTTAGAGGCATGTAAAGGTTCTTATATTTATATAGTGATCTGAAAGAAGCTTTCAATTTACTAACATTTTTAAATAATTGCTTACTTCATTAGATGCAAGGTTTGGTAGAGCTAATTGCTATATAATTTACAGTTTGTTTGTTGGGGGTTTTGTTTGTGGGAAATTTTTTGTTTGTTTTCTTTTTTGGGGTTTTTGGTGTTTGGTTCGTTATATTCGGGGATACTTTTTTTTTTTTTTTCCCAGGCAGAGTGATGGAGGCAACCAAGCCAGAAGTAAAGATATCTGTTTGCTTTCAGACTGTTCGTTCCTATTTAACAGCAGACCCTTGTTCTGTGCATCAAAGGAGAACCTTTATGTTCGTCTACATTGGATGTATTTCAGGTACTAACTGTTTTCAAAATGGTTGGGTTCTTGTTTGATGTTGCTTGCAGTTCCTCGTGACCATCAATAATTTTCCCTTTATTAGTGCCATCTCATTCAATTTTATTCTTTTGCAGTAGATATGCAACTTTATATTCTAATTGTGATTTGAGATTGCAACAGAAATGAAAGCATTCCAAGGAATAATACACACTGTGTATATTACTTCCCATTTATTTTGGAGAGCTATGTATTATTTACAGTATGTATCTTCAGCTGATGATCCAGCTGCAGTTTTAAGTAATATAAGAATCTACTGGTCTGTTTGTGGTGTAGGATAGAGGGGTTTTTTGTCCTCAAATTCTCTCCTCCTCCAAATGTAAATGTATTACAAGCAGCCACTGTCTTCTCCCTAAGATAATTAGTTCTATGTTCTGTAAGAGAATTTCTGGACCGTTAGATGTCTGACTTGTTCTTTCCAACTACGAGGGTTTCAGTTTCTTATTAAGGGTTCTCTCTGAGAAGTGGTATTGTTTCTTCACAGGAGACAGATTGAATCCCTGGTGGCCAACTGTAACTTGAGTGTGTGGGGCTATGCTCCAGCTGGTTCCCTTATGTCAGTATTTCCTATTCTTGGTAATACCCAGCAGGGTTTGCATCCTCAGCTGATTTCCAAAACATCTAACGAGGTTTGTATTGACCCCTTAGCATTTTACACCCTGAACTTGACAAAGTGGATTTACAAATATGAAAAAAGGTGATTTTTTTTCTTTTTTTTTTTTTTTAATTATTATTCTTACAAAATGAACAAAGAAAAACCAGTTTTATTTTTCTGTGTTTTTTCTAACTTTGTGGTAAAATATTACTGCATGTCTGTTTAAAACTGCATATTTGTAAGCAAGATTAAAAAAAAAAAAGTTTAACATGTCCTATTTCACTGACTGCTCTCCCCTGTATTTACTCATCTGTCCAGACCAAGTTCCAAAATTCAGTGAAAAAAATGGAATCATTTTAATTTTTTACATGAACATACAGCAGGGAAAAAAATAAAAGGTGGAGGATCATGGATAGTTTGCACTAATTTACCTAAGAGAGAAAATCAATAATTTCTTTTTATACTGAGCAGCCTATGGGACAGAAAACATAGTGATTATATGCCCACCTCTATTTTTTTAAAATTGTTTATCATCTCTTGGATATTAAATGCATCTCTTTTCTTGAAGTGTCCTGATATATTGAAACTGATTAATGTATGACATACAGAAGAAATCTTTTCATTATGTAAGATGATAATGCTTTGCAATACAATTTCTTAATTGCTCTTGGTCTATTTGGAAAGTATATTACAGAAGTTTTGAGTTTTAAATACTCCCTTAGCAAGTTCATTTTTTTATAGACCAGGTTCTCATTATCTTTTAATGTTGTGTGTGCCATCACTTCTTTTGATAAGATGGTTTCATGACGATTTCTACTTACCTAAAAAGATTTCACAACCTTCCTCTCTGTTTTGGTTTGTTGCTCTTTATTCAGGATGCTCTTCAGTTTAATTCATTGTTTTAGAAGGATCTTCTCTTGAGATGCCAGTGAATTTAAAGAGATCAAAAAAGAAAACCACCCTAAAGTATCTTTTCAGTTGGAAGATGCAACTTAAACACAAGCAGCCAGTCAAGCTACCTCGTACTGAGGGTTTCAAATTAAAAAAAATGTAGGTGATGACTTGGACTGTAGATAATGAGAGAATATATCTCTACCTCTGTCAGGGAAAACCTGAAAATAAATAAGCAGGAAATCACTGAGTTTCCGAGAGAGTTTCCATGGGACTTTTCGGAGAAGAGAAGGATTGTGGGTGGTTTGGTTTTTTTTGGCAGGGACGAAGAGTGAAAAATCAAGGTCAGGAAGAAGATACAGAGTCCATCACATGATTAATTTAAACATTAAAAACACTAATTCCTTTCCCGATTCTCATGAGTAAAGACACTGGCAATCCTCAATCTCCAAGAATATGCTGGGAAGAAAATAATTGGGAAAATAACATTATGTACACTAAAGTCTATGAAGTTGAGGTTTACTGTTATAGGATAATAGCAGTGGTCTCCAAACTTTTTTGATCATAACTCCTATCGCTAGAAACTATTTAAACACATACCCAAGAGTGTTTGTATGTGTGTATATATATATGTATACATTTATTTATATATTATGCATGTCTAATTACAGTAATTCTGCACATTATAAAGCAAACAAAAAAAATTTTAAAATATGAGATAAATATTAGAAATATTTTAACAATAATTTTGTAAACAGTGCAAAAAAACCTCTCACTGAAAAAATAATAATAAATATTGTAAACAATGCTGTTTATTATGCTTTTTTTTTTTAATTTTGGTTTAACATCTTTCTGTAACAATTTAAATGGCTGTTTCTAAATTTTCATACTTGGTTTTAATCACTGTCATAGCTGAAAAAAAGGTAGCTCAAATATACATAGATCCAAATGGTAGAAGTGCATTATTTTCTGTGTTTGCTGAATCATGACACTTGTTTTTCAGTCCCATCCACTAATTATGCAGGATTTTTACTGAGTTTCAGCTTGTGAATTTCCCCAACATGAATCAGTTGTTCTTGCAACCTAATTGAAAGGTGCCATGTTTTTTATATTTTTAATAAATGGCCTCAAAACCCACTGATAGTTTTGTCTTTGAGAAATCTTAAACAGGTTAGATAAATCTGTTTCCAGGTTTTTTATGTATACAGATAGGAGATTTTTTTTTTATAGGTGACAAATTCTTTTTGGCAATAAAATCCCTTGATGACGAAAATCTTTCCAAAACTCTCTTTTCAAAATGCTCTCTCCATTGCATGAGGTTCTTTGGAAAAGCAGTTACTTCTTCACTCATTGTTAAGACGTCACCTTTACCTTGAAGGGACACATTAAGTCTGTTTATTTTTTTGGAAAATATCTGCTGTATAGCAATCTGCTGACAACCACTTGTCAACACAGAAAAGGTCAGCAAATATGGAACACTTGTCCTTTTGTAGAAGAAAAATGCATACCTTATCTTTAATTCTGACAATTCCTTTAAGCACTTTGATGCAAGATAACCAGAAAACCACTGTGTGGTAGAAAAGATTTTTGTGGTCACTCCCTCTTTTGAAAACAACATATTGTAAAGATTATGCTATTTAAATCTCTATAAAATTTACCATGTTGATGACATACTGTAGAATTCTGCGCTCTTGCGGCTACTATTTCTTTGCTGCGACAGTTTGTCTGCGAATGATGCAGTGAAGATTTCCATGTGTGGTGCTCTCTGTAGCTTTGAGAACCTTTTTTTTTATTATTATTCTAGTAAAAGCAGACATTCCGTCAGTGGTTACACTTGCACAGTTTTTCCATAAAACATTGTTTCTATTAAAGAAGTCACTTACCGTTGAGGATATATCTTCTCCAGTACATCTTCCCTTTAGTGGCTCACAAAGCAGTGGTTCTTAATGCATTTCATTATTGAAACAGAATCTAGCAAATACTGTAAACTACGACATGTTAGAAACACATGCACTTCCAGCCAGCTTTATAGGAAACCTATACCGTGTAATTTGTTCTAATATGTTTCTTTAAATATTCAGCAATATTTTTTAACATATTTCAACAGTATCTGCTGAAAAAAGGAATGCGTTTCAGTTTGTTGCCATATTGTTTTCTGTGTATTCCAGCCATTTCTACGGTGGCAAATTTGTCTTTTGCTCTTAAGAAACCTCAGAAGAGGCTTATGAACATTTATTATTAATTTTAGTGAAGCACTGAGTTAAATGTCACATGACTTGAGACTTTGTTTTGATTACATCTGATTAGATTGTCACCATTCATACTTGCTAATATGACTGAGAAAAAGCTTTTCAGCTACTAAGAGTAGGAGAAATGTCCCCTCTACCATTTTATTGTTGTTTGTTTGTGCTCACATCATTTTCAAGTTGAGCAATGTGTCCATTTTGTGAGAGTTGCTTTAGGTGAAGCTAGATGATATAATCTGTAAATCTGTTTGAACAAGGACATGTAAGGCACAGCATGTCACAATGTGCTGAAAGTGAGTGAAGGACTGAGGGCATGATTGTTGCCTCCTCCACATTGCCCAGGGCACCTTTGTGGCCCTGTAGATGACATGGGATTTTCTGACATACAGACAGAGTGGGTTTCTTTTTTGTTGTTGTTGTTGTTTTAGGGGGGTTTTTTAGATTAAAAAATATATAAATCATGATTATGGAATTTTCTTCCCACACCCCTATAGCCACCGTGAGCCACCTGGGGTGTGCACAGCCCACTTTAGAGACCACTGTCCTATATCATAATGTTAAATGTACTTCTTGTAATTAACATTTTTCCTAGTTTAAGTTCCAAATTGGAAAGCATGTTGGATCCTGTGATAACAAAAAAAGGGTGAAGTGTTTTCAACATTGTCAAGCCCAAATGTTTAAAAGGCACAGATCAAATGCCAGAATAGCCAATTTAAAAATAACAAGTTTGAGCTTAAAGGCTGACCTTGAGTCATGTAATTCCAAGCTTTGTTCCATAACTATGGGGATGAGAAGCATTATATATATATATTTTATATAGGGAAGGATTCATATAAGGCTTGTCTCAGGGACTTGAAGCTTTTAAGGAGTCCCTAAAACTCATGATAAAATCTTGATAGTTGTCAAGACTGCGTTTTGTTTCTTTGCACATGAGCATGCAAAGAGTTTTTTCCTCATATGGAATATGAGAAAATCCCTGATGTATCATGTCTAATGTAGTTATTTATATTCTGAACTTGCTATGAGTTGTGATTCTGACAGACCCCGTACCTGTGCAGAATCCCACTCATGGTTTCCCTCTGAAAGGGGAGATGTGAGTGTGGCACTCTGCCTGAAACATCCCCCTGCATTCTGCACTGATAGCCTGTAGCCAGCCTGCAGGCAGCATGCATATGGTTTGTCTGGGAGTGCCTCGTGGCATATTAAGCTGCCCTGTGGCACAGAGGTCTGTTGGGTGCACCACATGCAAATGTAAAGTGCTCTCCAGTTGTGCCTGAGGTTGCATTTACAGGTGTCGGTCTCCAAAGGACGCTGGGTCTGGTTTTAAAAGCAACTTCAGAAGGCTAAATAAGCCTCATCTGAGCACAGAAAGTTGCTTACTTTTATTAAGAGGTCAGTACAGAATTTAGGATCTAAAATTCATTGAAAGATGATTGTAAAAACACAGTCAAATTAAAGACACTAAATAAAAAGTTCACCAGCAAAGAGCAACTGAAAAAAATCATTCAGTGGGCAGTGATATGTCTTCTTTTATTACTTTGCTGTTTATCTAATAGTTTTCAAAAAAATGCTATTAACTGTGAATATCTTTATAAGCCTGTATATGCAGTAATAAGACTTGGATTTGAATGCTTTAAAATCTTTGGTCTATATCTGCATGTTTTTTTCATTAGAGGAGGGGAAAAAATCAGATGGGCCATTCTCAAATTGCTGATACAATGGTTTTATAAAGACCAATAGGTAGTCTATTCAAAGTCTAAGGAAAAGCAAAAAGCTGAGGCTCAGTCTGGAGAATACTCAGAGGGATGTTAACAATGTGAATAAATGTCTGAGAGGAGTGAAACAACATTAGGGAGAGATTCTCTTCTCATTGGCTTCCAGTGACAGAACAAGAGGCAATGGGCACAAATGAAAACACATGAAATTCTATTGGAACACAGAAAAACTGCTACAGTGAGATTGGTCAAACAGTGGGACAGGCTACCTAGAGAGGCAGTGGATCCTCCATCCATGGAGATATTCAAAACTCATCTTCATGCTGTCCTTGACAATCTGATCTAGCTGACCTAGCTTGAGCAAAGCATTTTTGTACCAGATGATTTCAAGAGGTCCTTTCCAATGTAAATGATTATGTAAATTATTCCTCTCTTCCCCAGGTGAAATTTTAGAAGGCTGCCAGATATTATGTGACAAAACTCCCTAACCTCCCCCTAATAATAATAATAATAATAATAATAATTTAAAAATTCACTAGAAGAAAGAACTGAAGAAATGCTGTATTTGCATGTTATTGTTGCCTGCCCCAATATCCCAGATCATCACCTGCAGTACAATTTTTAGCAATGAGTGGCAGTGGGAATACATTGATACTTTTATGTTTTAAACCCAAGGATTTAAAGGTAAGCTTACCACACTACTTCACCAAATGAAGGAGAACAAGTTGTGAAGAATCTTTATCAGAACACGGTGATCTAGGGAACAGAGATAATTTCTTTGCATTGTTTTAATCTGATGTCTGGAAGATTGACACATGTGCTAATTTCTTTAGGGAAAAGGATATATCAGGAAACAGAATGATAAATGTGGGTACCAAGATGTAAAAGGGTCCTTTTGCAGACAATATCAGCATTTTACTTTTTGAAATACTTTGCAATCCTTTCTCTCAGCACAAATAATACATTGCAGTGATGAATTTCTCCTAGGCCTATTCACATTAGAAGAAACATTGTGGTGAGAGCAGATGCTCTAGTCATGATGGCACATTGAGAAATTGTCCATCAGATGGCATGGTAACAAACAGCTTTCACAAACAATCCAAAATATATCTACAGAACAAAACCCTTCCTACAGCCCACCTGCTCAACAGAAAATTCAGGCAAAGCTTTCAATATGTTTTGTTTTTTGTTTTTTTTTTTTAAGAGATATCCTCCCAGGAAGATGTTGATGAACTGGGGAATGTCTAGAACAGATTGCTTTATGAGGAAGGAAGATAGAAATATTGGTTGTTTCAGCACTCCCAGAAGTGAAATTTTCCCAGCTTGCAGAACAATTCAGTCTTGATTACTTAGCAGGCTTTGTAAATGTTTTAAATTATGTCTGTCGTAGCTACTGATATGGAAACTATTGAGGACCAGACTATGTTATCCTGAATCTTTGCACTAATCCAAAAGTTCCCTTAAAGCTGGTTATCCATTCCTATTTTCAAGGGAGCTAATGCAAAGTAACGTAAGTTCTCTCTCTCACCTGTATTATTCAGTGTGTTCACAAATTTTGTCTGAAAGCTAGTGGGTTTTGCTTTGCTGTTGAGTTGTCAAAGTGCTTTGGGGTTGTGGAAAAGTGAGTGGAAAACAGAGCAAAATCAATAAAAACTGAGAGTGCATGTGAAGTGAGAAGCACTCATACTGAAATAGAAAGAACAGAAGTGAAAGAATAAAAAGTACTACTCTCAAAGAAAACGGACATGGAAACTCAAGAAAATAAAAGGGGCAACAACATGCTGAGGGATGAAAGGGCTGAAAAATAAATGTCAAGACAGAAGAAAAATTCAGATGAAAGGAAAAAACTTCCAGGATTGTAAGCTTACCAGAAAGGTAGATATTTTAACAATGAAAAAGAGCATCAAACACAAGGAGCCAAAAGAGTATGTTCTGTAATGACAGTGGGTCTGAGACATACATGTGCCTCTCGTGACCTGAAGCAACACTCTCGCCCTCATTGCTTGAAGTCTGCCTCATTGTGTTTGGAAAAATAGTCTGGAGGTAAGCTAGGAAAATAGACATGTACTGTAAGATTTATTTATTTATGTCAGCAGAAGAAGACGATATTATGGCTTGAATAACAACTCTACCTTTCCTATATGGTGAGTAACATATTCAGCTGCTGAAACACAATGCAGAACCATTGCAACACCTGAACGCTGTCACATCATTGAAAGAGCTTCCTAGCGGCTCCTGAACCGTATTTTAGAAATTAATATTTCTCGAGGTAATATTTCTTGGGAAAGGCTAAGAGTTTTACTTTAGAACAAAGAGTAATTTTCTCGTGCCCTAAATAAAAGAGCTTTACTGGTATGAGATTTTACTTTAGATTAAAAAATGCATTCATGGGGAACTTTAAAGTCAGTACATCAGTATTTGCCTCATCGATGAACTCATGAGAATCATTTGCAAATATGTTTCAGATAATATTTAACGCATGCCTTCAGAATTCTCTTGCTCTGCCTGTCACTTTATCTTTTCACTTCCTCCTTCTTAAGGGTTGGTTGGGTTTTTGTTGTTTTTTTTTTCTTCTAGTGTGAGCTTCATGGATTTATCATATTCCAAGTTTCAGCTGCAGACAGGTGCCAAAACAAGTCAGTGAGCACCATTTTCCAACTCAGCTCTGCTAGCAGCTTTATAAAAGCTTAGTGAAGCTTTTTTCTTCAAATTGAAAGCACTGAACCCAACCATATGTTTCATAGGGGAAAGTACATTTCAAGTCACCTTGAGTCTGGTTGGGATGGAGTTAATTTCCCCCACAGCAGCGTTCACAGTGCTGTGCTTTGCACTGGCTGATGGAAAGGTGTTGGTAACACACCAGTGTTTTGGCTGCTGCTGAGCAGAGCTGGCACAGCATCAGCACCGTCTCTCCTACATTTCCCCCTCTCTGGGGGTGGGCAAGAGCTTGGGAGGGGACCTAGTGAGGGCAGTTCACCCAAATTCACCAAAGGGATATTCCAAACCATATGATGTCTGCTCAGTAATAAAAGCCAAGGAAACGGAGGAGGAGAGGTGTCATTCATTATGATGATGTTTGTATTGAAGACCAACTGGCGTGGTTTCTGAAGCCCTGCTTCCTATGAGGTGGCTGGACATCAGCTGTTGGTGGTAAGGAGAGAATAAATACCTGTAACTGTGATGGAACTGGAATCAAATCAGAACTGGACTGCTGAGTCAGTTTTTTTTATTCAAACCTGAATAAAAATGTAATCATGTTTGTATCCTACCTAGTGACCCTGAAATGAATAGCATGGGAAAACAAGGTTTACTGGTTAAGCTAAAGGTTCAGCATTCTTATTTTCAGTACTTTTATGGATACATATATATATGTGTGTGTGTGTATACACATGCATAATACATGTGTTAAAAAAAAAAAAAAAATCCAAACCCCAGCAGCAATAAAGTCTTAGTGTAGAAAACCATAAGGAGACTGTACTATAACTTCATTTAGCAAATAGGAGAAAACAGTGAAGTTAGTATTTAAGTATAAAAATATAGAGGAAAACCAAATTAAAATTAAATTAATAATAAAGAAGTTTCTATAAATAAAAATAACAGTTTAATCCCTATGGTTACCAAGCAAGGAAGTTGCTATTCTTCCTATAAGTTCAAGTTTTTAGACAAAGGAAAGAAAACATACAGTTTCTGAAGATACTTGCATAAAGAAAACAGAATTAGAGAAAATAAAGACAGAGAAAGAAACAGAATTTAGAATAATAGAAGGCAAACTTTGATTACACTACAGAGAAGATAGTTAAATTGGCCTCTGTGATAACTTCTAAGTCATGGCATGCCCAAATCATGTTTATTTCCCAGGGAAGAGGAATTAAAAGCCATGAGACAAAATTCCAGGAAGCCTGATAAGTGAGAGAAAGGTATAACTAATGAAATATTAATGTCTCTTATGTAACATTTGACACACTTTATATTTGGTTAAATTTTATTGAAATTAGAGAGGAAAAAGAAGAAACTAAGTTTTGAAAAATTAAACTTCCTCTGCTGCTTATTGTGGATTAACCAAAACTTTCAGAAGACAAAGTCAAAACAATATTTAATTTAACCAGAGCTTGGGAAATATTCAGTGTTACAGCAGTATTACTGAATGTGTCTGAGGATGAACGAGTGACTTCTTAAAGCCTGTAAAAAAATAGCAAAAGATATCTAGATATAGGAAGGCCCCAAAAAGGTTTAGCTGAGTTCTTGATCTATCAGTGAAGAAGGCACATTTCAATAAGGAGGAAAACATATTAGATTTGGAGGATGTCATAAAAATGTCATGCCAGGGCTTATCAACCAAGAAAGAGTATCTGTCAGTCTCAGCAATGTAAGTACAAATAAAAAAGAATTTTCAAGTCTCGATTTTATCGTATCAACAGAGGTCCAACATGAAAAAATAAATATTAGAAGATAATAGTATGATTTGTTTAAGCAAATGAATCTCAATAAAATAATACATTTACAAAAGGTTTTCTTGAATTTAAAAAAAAAAAAAATCAGGAATCAAACATGAGTTTTTATTTTGAGATTTTTTTTTGTTGTTGTTGTTTATATTTTCTTTCAATATATCTGCTTTGACTAAATCTCAGAGTAGATTTGAGCCAGATTTGTGATTGCAGAAGCATCCAAACAGTAATTCTTTATTTATCTATTCCTGGTTTCATGATAACTGATCTTGAGTATATTGAACACAACTGAACTGGGAATTGAATTAACCTGTCTATATGCCTTGGTATATAAGATAGGTTGTGCCAGATTTCCTATATTCCTTAATACGTGATTCATCCTGGTCCAGAAGTAACTAAATTGCCTGCAAATAAGAGCTATAAGGGACTATGAGGATTTAGGAGAGGATCTCTCATGAACAGGTTGTGTTGAAGTTCATCAAGTGAAGTACACAAGGCTCAGAATCAGTGTTTTAAGAATTGGCCTTCAAAAGGAAATACATCCCATTGAAATGTCATTGTACCCTTAAAAAAATAAACATTTGAAAGAATGATCTGGATATTTTATCAGCTGGTCTGGCTTCTGGTGTGGCAAAGGCTTCCAAATTTTTTTCATAATTTCCAATATTGGACGTTATTTTTCCTTTATTAGTGTGTTATCTGTATGGTGTCAAGTCAAGAATTTTTGTACCATTTGAATTCTATGGAACTTAAGATTTGATTTTTTTTTAATTGTTTATTTTTTTTTTTTAATTTCTGTTTTGGATTGTTTTACAGCTTCTTTAGCCAAATTTATGGATTCCTTCCTGTCCATGGTAGCAGAAGTAAGTTACCCACATTTTAAAAATATTTATTTTATAAGTGTGTCTGTGTATGCATTTAAATATATTAGTTACATATTAAAGATATATAATATATATTTTAGTTACATATTAAAGTTATAGAACATATATTTTATTTACATATTAAATGTATGTAATAAATATAATTTTTATTTAAAAATTAAATTTACACAAGTTGTATGTATCTCACAAGGTTCATATTTTATGAGTTCATGTTATTGGACCATATGAATGCTGAAAACACAATATTCTCATCTCCATATTGTCTCATGTTATTTGTGTGACGACTTAGTTCCACCCAAATATACAGATTGGCAAAGAAGCCCAGAACTAACACCAACTAAAGCTAATAGGGATCTTTTTGTTGAGAATAATGAATTTTGTGAGTAACCGAGTGCCCTACTGGGTATACTCTATGAATGGAGCAATTGTAAGCGGAGGATTTCAGAGCTGTGACTGGTTGACACGAAAGGGTCATAAGAGAAATCTCAATCCAGATATTTGTGTTGCCCTCAGCAAAAGCAAAAGTGATCAGAAAATCTTGGCAGAAATCTGTAGGTTTTTCTCTGATGGGAAGTCTGAAATTGTTTTAGTAAACATACAACATTGCAGGCCAGAAAACAGTAAATGAAATGAAACCATGAGTGAACTGCACACATAACATTGTGGAGGACAAATTATGTCTCAAATATAAATTAAATCAATTTCATGCACAATTTATTAGTGTTGTCACGGATGGCCTGCTTTAAGTCAGAGCGTAGGTGAATTGAGTTGTTCACCTAAAGCAGTATTTTGTGGTCCTTTACAGTAGAAATGAAATACTTTAGGGAAAAAAAGAAAAACAAAGATGCTGGGTTGAAACGGGAGGGGAAAAGAAAATTGAGAAGGGCATTTGTACTTTGCAAACTGCTGATTCACTGTCTATAGATAAGCAGATCATTTTGAAACACTGATGGTATAGATTGGCCACAGGTTGCAAATGTGACTGCTATAGCAAGCCTGCCTTCTAAAAGAGCAGGTACTGTATTCAGAAAACCTCCAAGACATGTCATTTGAAATTACTGTTAATTAATTTGTATTACTGAATCTAAATTTGATCCCGCACACATCAAAGTTCAAAAGTATTACGGAAATGAAACAGAATGCTATGAGCTGCCTTGAACCATAAATTAATATAATTTGTTATATAGCATCATGATTTTACCAGGATGGAACCAATTCTCTAAAAATTGCATACAAAACTGGTTTTGAATTTTGTTTATGTCACAGGTAAAGTGAATTTTGTTGGCATCACTCCACTCCCTATGCATATTTGTCCATTGCATAGCCACTCCTCAGGACTGGCATTGGATGTGACAGGGAGCCTCACCACTCTAAAGTGTCCCAGTAATGACATAACACGTCTGTTGTAGAATGTTAGTACCGAAGCAAAGTTGACACATAGGATAGATTTAAAAATAACTGCTATGCCAGTTAGTATGCTGGAAAATTACATTAAACTTACTCTCATCTTTTTAAAGTGCTAAGAACCATGGAAAAGTAACAGAAGGCATATACAGAACTATGAAAGTGTCTTTTGATTTCAGATTCCTAATCTTCTCCTCAGTGGGCCAGTACTGCTGCAGTTCACCTGCCCAGAAGTAGTTTTGTATCCCAGGGTGTGTGCATAAAAGACTTCAGTCTTTCCTGACTGCACTTTCCTGAGCACTCAAATCTACCAAGAAAGGGTTTTTCACGGTAAACAAAAAACCCACTTGACTTAAAATATAAACTAGAATGTAATGCTTTCCTTTCTTTATTCTCAGTTCTTTCCTTGGGAAGGCAATTGCCTCAGTGTTTCATGTGGTTGTTTTTTCTGTGCTTTGTTTTGGGATTTTTCCTCACTGCTGCCCTAGTTTACTTCTTGTATTTCATGATTAGAAGCTATTGAGGCAACCACCAGGACCTGCTGTCATCTGCTGGTATCCTAGGGCCTTCTCAGGCAAGAGCACAATACTGAAGCAAAACTTGCTGCTTTGCTGAATTACTTTCATCTGTCCTTAGACAAGAGAGTCAATCACATCCATACTTCCTCAGATAGACCTCTCTGCTGTGTTTAATGCTATTGACAGCTAGTACATTGATCCTCGCTCTGCCAAGCTTCTTTCCAATTCAAATATGGTTGGCCACATTGTGTTGTGAACTGTGGTCCTGACCACGACTGACTCTCAGCACAGATAATGGCAAATCCTGCTCAGTACGGTTTAAGTCTTGGCTTCGGTTTGGTCTGGACCCGTGTGAGAAGAGCTCTGACACCAGAGCTCTCACCCAGACCCACCTTACAAGGTGCGTTATGTCTGGTGAGTTCTGGAGGGCCACAGGCAGTGGTTAGTGCAGTGCCCTCCCTCCCTGACCAGAGCATTCCCACAGCCATGAGCACATCCCCATGCTGGGCTGGGGACACTGATGGAGCTCAGGACAGCCCAGCCCCCAGGTGGCTTCACAGGGCTCAGGGCCAGCTGAGCAGGCACCCTCTGGGATGAGGTAGGGTGGGAACAAGGTGGTGTTAGCATGTTAGGGCCAGGTCCTTGTCAGTATTTTGGTTGTGTGTGGTCTGTGGGGGTATAAAAGCCAAGGTTTTCCTTTGTTTGGGATCCCTCCATAGGGGCACGAGATCAGGCTTTTGTTTTGTGTTATTTATATTGCACCAAGATTATTTTAAGGCCTCAGACATCTGAGACTCTGCTATGGGAAACCTGGGGTTAAGCCCATAAGAAAACCTGGTCTGACTCTGTGTGGTGTGTGTAGCTGCAAAGGGGCTTTGGTCCCAGCTCAGGTGGTGCAGGTTTGACCTCCAGAGTGGCTCCTGGATGGACAGACAGGGAAGTTTCCTCAACAATATATAGCTCTGAGAATCTTTCCTAATTCTGGCAATAAAGTTTCCTGATGTCAAAATTGGTTATAGCTTAAGGAAGAAGGTTCCTGTCACTCATTTGTTAAATATTCTTCTCTGCTGCAAACTTCCATGGCATGAAAAGGATTTCTACATTCAGATACAGTGAGTTGTTATTTTTCTTTTTTTACATGTTCATGTTGGTTTATTTCTTTGGAATGTATTTATAAATGTTAATGACTTTTTATGAGGGCTAACATACTTCTGTAGCCTATAGGGCTAGCTGTTGAAAAGATCTCTTCCTTTGAGTATAGTCAAGTAATACTTTTCCTAGTGCAAATGACTACTTTTACTTCACAGAAATTATTGGGCTTTTTTTTAAAGTAGGTGCAAATGACAATCAGGTATTACTGGACTTCCAACACAGCCTGAGTGAATTCTGGAAGAAATTAGCGTGTTTAATTACAATTATCAAGCACCTTCTTATTTGCCTTTGTGAGTCTAGGCTTGCTTTTCTAATATGGAAAGGCATTGCTACAGCTGAAGTGAATATTAATTAAGAAAAACAAACAGTGTAATTTATAAGAAATGTCATGAACAGAAAGCTATGGTAAACAGTAGATAAGCACTATCATTTTCTATCCGAACTTCTAAGTGAATAAATTGATAATGGGAATAACAACTGTAACACCACCTACACTAATCACAAAATAATGGCATAAAAATTATACATAATATTCTATTTCCTGCCATAAAATATTCTGCATTCTCACCTCTCAGAGTGCAGCACCTTTCAGTCCTTTTTCTCTCATGTTCCAAAATTGACTCTCAGTCATGGAAAAGAACAAAGACAGAAAGCACTCCAGTAAACCTGCTCCTTCATCCCTACATTTGTGTAACCTTTCAAGATTTCAACTTATTAATACTTTCAATTTCTATAACTCATCAAATTTTTATTTGATAGTGGAAAGGAGCCAGTTTCCTCTGAAAACTACCCAAATCCAGAAAGAATGTGAAAACCCCCTGGCTCTCCATTTCAAATTACAACTAAAAAAAAAAAAAAAGTCCAGAAAGACTCAAACAAAATCATACACACACACAAAAAAACCAAAAAATAAAATAAAAACAAAACAAACAAAAAAACCCACAAAACCACAAACCAAACAACAAACTGCAAAACAAAACAAAACCATAAAAAACCACACACACACAAAAAAAAAAAAAAAAAGGAAGAAAAAAAAAAACAGACTACCAAATACTCAGAACATCTCTATTACCAGATAAAGTTTCAGTATATAGAAGGGTTTAGATATTGAAAACAACTAAGAACACAAAATAAATATTTCACAGTTCATTTACAGCAACCAATTTTTCTGTCACAAATCCATTTTTTTTTCTCCAGGTTTTACAAGCCAGACATACCTGGGTGAAAATGAAGCCCTTGTGATTTTCTCCTGTTTTAAAAGGAAAGGGTTTTTTATATTGACCATAATTTCTGACTTTAAACAAGTCAGAAAGTGTTGAATAGACATGTAAACAGTGTCGAATTTTAATCAGGAAAAATTTTCATTGAGTAAAGTCTCAAAATAAAATCAATCTAAAAGCAGCATTCTAGTTATAAAATAATTCTCTAATTTCATTATGGTCTGGTACAGAAGAGAATGTATAAATGTACTTCAGGCAAATGACAGGTAAAGGCACAAGAACCACTCCTTTAACACTTAGTTACCTATATGTAACATCATGAGAACAATTAGAAAGGGAGAGAAACCGTGAAATTTCTTTATCTTGACTAAATTTCCTTTTAATTTGGAAAACAAAATACAAATTCATAGCAACTGGCTTGGTGAGGTTTAGAGTGAGGGAAGAATCCAACCTGTGGATCCCTTTCCACTGTACAGTAAATGTATGCTTTGACATTTGGTGTCCTCTCTGCCACATGTCTTTCACAAGGCTTAGGAAACATACCTCTCTTACTCCAAGGCATGAGATGCATCTCAGTGTTGGTAGGGAGAAGGCAATAGGCCTGAAGTCAGTACTTGACTTTGCACCTAGGCTCAACCCCTTTTCTGAAATGCAGACAATTTTTACTTTAGTATGTGTTTTGCTCTAATAGTTTGATTCTATGCCCTCTTCAACATTTCTGTTCCAAGTGTTGTATTTGTAGAGTTTGGATATTTCAATTTATACAGCTTCAGCTTTTCTTTTTAGTTTGTGAGTCATAAAAAAGCAGTTCAGTTTGAGCTTCTGTGAACTGAGCAGTACCTCCTCTACTGGTGAAAAGTGACAGAGCTACGAGGACTTGAAGCTATATCAAAATTTTCAGCTTTGAACTCTGCTTTAAAGTTACTGGGTTAATTTTGTGAATTCAGCAAAAAACTGAGCTTTGCACATTCACAGACAGAATATTAATGCTTCAGGTCTGTTCCTCGAACCTTTGAGATCAAGAGGAAGTCTAAACATGCCAATCTTAACTTGCCTGGTTGTGCTTTTCATGGTTCTCTTTCACAGTGATATATTGCAGGTTACAGTTACAAGGCCAGCTAGCATTTTTAATCTAAAGCAAACCCAGGTAGAGAATAAGAAATTTGGTACTTGTACAAATGCACTCTTAAACTTGGGAGAAGTGTTTGCTCTCCTTCAAAACAAACCACTCTGACAATGGAGGATAAATTAAAACACAAATTATGATATACCATTTCTTTTTTATTTTACTTAAAATATCTAGATTTCTTAAAGTAGTCTGTCTAGACTGAAACGGGGACCACTGTAATGGATTCTTTTGCTGTCTATGTATGTGCAGTCGTGCACGCATATATGTGTGGATGGGTGTCTATATGTGTATATATATATATATATATATATGTACATGTATATACACACAAATTGTCCTTTGGAATGAGTGGTGTTGCAGTGATTTGAAGGGAATTGGAAAAAGGATTTCAGATGCAGATTTTGTTTTATTTCTGTGCATAAAGCTAACTTTTTTTCAATAATGTTTGTTGTTATTATGACAAATTAAAAAGGGAGAGATATCAGGGGCCGCTGTTATATTTAACTTCTGATTTTTCAGCCCTGGCCTTAACTTTGCATAAAATTCTTGTTTCTTCATTTATCTGTCATGAAGAGTATTGGTGCTATTTTCAAGAAGCATTCTGAGTTTCAACACACTCCCCATTCTCTGCTTCTTTATCACAGCACAAAACCTGCAATGGTGGTAAGTCTTCTGTATTAGTCTCTTTTTCCTTTTTTTTTTTTTTTTTTAAATGACAAAATTATAATTCCCTTTCCTTGCTTGTTCTAGAATCCAGAGTAATGTCACTTGGGCCTCAGGGGCTGTTGAGCAGCAGCAGCAGGTATAAGCTGAGGAAGTCAAGGTAGCATTAGCAGTCATGCCTGGCTTTATAATAGTAGTTTCCTCCTCCAGGATTTGTCAATTTTGATTTTGCAGTTCAGTCAGCAATGGCATGTGCTGTTTGCCTCCTGTCTGTACAGCAAAATAAAGGGAATCATTTTCTCTTCCAGGTGACAAGACTGAAAAGGAGCCCTCAACAGTCTGTTTTGGCTTGCTGTGCAAGCTGCGTTTTTTGTCGCCCTACAGCTGTGATGACCTTTTGTGTTTAGAAATATTTGAGTCCCCTGGATAATTTAATAATGGGCAAATCCTACTCCAACCTACTTTTCTTTCTGAAAGTTGCATCCTTTCTGAACTTTTCTACTTTCTTTTCACTCACTGTGAAGAAGAGTCTGAAGGAAAGAAAGGTGGGGAGAAAACAGAAGGGACAAATCTCATTTCTGACTGCAGGGGAAAGTCAGTAAAGAAGAATGAGTTGGAGGATACAGATGATCTTCTTGAGAGCTCTGTTTCCACTAGACAATACTCTTGTCATAAAAAGAAAGGGAAGGATATATATATATATATATAAACAAACAAACAAACAACAACAACTAAACCAAACAAAAATAACAACAAACAAAACATCAACAACCAAGCAAAAACTAACAACAAAACTCCAAACAACTAACAAACAAACAAACAAAAAAACCCAAGGTAAATTCCAGTTAGTGCAGTGCCAGAATGAAGAAAATGGTTGATTTCTGAACCAGAGCTTGGAGAGAAAATAGACCCTCATACCAAAATTTCTGTTGCCCATTGTGAATCTTAAAAGTGCTGCACGGAACAATAGACCAGCACAGCTTTGCTATTAATCACTGCACCTTTTTCTGAGAGCTTGCAACAAATGAACTCGGTTCCTTAGCTGTGGGATTTCAGACAGAGCTTGTTTTGAATCCTCCTTGTGCATACAGACTGCAAATGTGTGCCACATACTTTTGGCTGATTGAAGGTATTTCAAAGATGTGAATAGTTTGCCTGAGCTATAAGGAGTTTGGTGTGGGGTTTTTTCAGTAACCATAGTACTAATTAGCTACAAAAGACTTGCCCCTGAGAATGCAAATTGTCATTTTAGTTCTGAGAATATTTTCACGTTTGCCAGCTCACACATTGTGCAGTGACTCATCAAAATGGATTGTGTTAGTCATTTGATGCTTCAGTTAACAAATATGACAAAACATGCATTATTTTAACAATGGGTAAATGAGCATGTGTAAGCTTTTCTGTAGGAACAAAAAAGTTTTTAAAATATCTATTTATGTTCCTTTTTGCATAGACAGAGTGAGACATTATGGCAATAGAGACACCTGATTTTGTGGGAGAATTGCAAAACAAGCTGACGCTGTCTTCAAAATTTATTTTGTTCTTGCAATATAATTCATTCATTCTTTATGTCCTCCTTTTTTTTTTTTTTATTTTTTTTTTTACTCTCAGACTCTCAGAACTTCTTGTTGTGTAGATGTAATTTGTTAGAGGAGGATAAAGTACTTGCCCCTGTAGAGTACAGGCAAAAATATCAGTACAAAGGTTGGATACTTTCTGTAATTAATAGTAAATTAATGCCTCATCTCTGTCTGTCTCTCCAGATGGCTAGGAAAGTTCTCCATAAGCTCAAAATTATTTTCAGTACACATTTGCTATTGTGCAAGCACCTTTAAATTTGGGGTGAGGGGGAATAAAAAGATATGACTGTTTATAAGATGAAATTTCATGAAGAAAAATCTTCAGTCCTGACACAAAGCCATAGCTGAGTTTCAGGGTAACCTGGACGACACTGTGCTTTTAGGAAAGTTAAAAGGAATTTTGAATCAAACCAGTGCCTGTAGGGCTTTGTCTTTATTGAAAAAAAAAAAAAGAAAAAAAAGAAAAATGTTATATGATATATTTCCCAAGGCAGATTATTTTCAATAGACCACCTGCATTTTGCTCTGAGAGTTGTGTGGCAGATGCAAGATAAAATAGTCAAATTCTAATCTAAAATGCATCTGTTTAGGTCCAGATAATTCTGAAATGAAGAAATGCCTTTCATTTTGTAATGACTGAAACCATAATGTGGCCTTTTAACTGTAGGAATTCAGTAAACCTACTTAATAAACTTACTCATTTCCAGAAGAACTCTGAATCACTCTGTAGTAGAATTAAGACTTCTCTGTTTCAAAGGAGCTAAACCCTTCATGGCTCTAACAAAGAAATAAGTACAGGAAATACCTAGCAGGTACCAGCAAAATGTGTGTGTGCATCTAGAAAGCATTACAATTTTCTGACCAAGGAAGGGCAAGTACATTAGGGAGGTGTCCAAAGTGCTGGGAAATAATGAAAAAGTATGTTTATCAAGTCCCAGAGGTTTCTTTAAGTTTTATTCTTAAGACAATCATGTTGACCTAAAAGTGTACATCTGGAAAACAAGATCTATACTCTTACAGCACACACTATAAAAATGTAAATGCAGCTTGAAGCATGCTTTATTCATGAACTTTTCAAACTATTGAGACGTTACAGGAAAAAATCTGAAGTATCTCCCTCTTTAAAAAGCTGAAAGA
The DNA here is from genome assembly GCA_035221455.1 of Xenops minutus. Lineage (NCBI taxonomy): Eukaryota > Metazoa > Chordata > Aves > Passeriformes > Furnariidae > Xenops > Xenops minutus. The sequence goes on from JAWWEE010000001.1 coordinate 7,552,011, forward strand.
TAAAATATGTATTTAAAACAATAAATTATACATAAATCTGATTTATAATTTATTGACTATTAAAGTTTTATCACAGAAACAAGGAGAATGGCATATATGTAAATACAAAAAAAATAAACACATAGGCTGGGTGCTTATATGAGAAAATAGTGAATACAGGATTTTGTTTTCATTTTTAATATGAATGTTGCCTAAAAGAGACTCTTCTAAGACTGTCATAAGAATACTACAATTTGGATTACTTTTCTTTTCCATGAGAAATATATTTTTTTTCTGCCTTGATAGTAAACTGTGATGTTCTCTGGCATGCAGTGGTGATGTTTATCCAGTTCAGGAACATTTTATAAGGTAGGGCAACATGGACATATCTAGAATAGTAAGTTCCCAAATCTATTGTATTCAAGGAGCAAATAAAGTCCTGATTTCACCCTGTGATTTTTATAACATGGGTTGCATGTCAGATGCTTGAGGAAGCTGCATATTTAATAAAAGGATGTGAGAATCAGAGGCCATAAAATAAACACTTCAGGCATTCTAAACTAACCACACTAACCTGTGAGCAGAGCTCATTTACATGGCTTAACATCACTCCGTGTCTTCCCCCACTTCAATATAGAGAAAATACAGGCTACATCTAGGTCTATTTAAATATATGTACATATGTATAATTAGGAATTTAATGGGCTGATTCATTCAGGATTAGTTGTTAACTGTTAGAAATTGGTTACAGTCATGACTCTACTACAAATCGATTTGGCAGTGGGTACAGAAAACAGACCTAGCAAGCTTGTTAATAATGCTATCAACTGCATTCCAAAAATATATTCTGATTGCTCTACTTTATGAAACCTTCTTAAGCTGTGCAGCTGCCAAGGCCACACAGAATGAAGGCAATAAATAAGGGTTTCCACTTGGAAATTTTACTGTCAGGCTGTGCAAGACTCATACAAAGACTGCCAGGGTTTTCATGCTTCCCCGCTATTTCAAGAACCTATTCAAAAGCTTGTCTCTGGGCTTTTATAGGGGTGAATGATGTGAATTACTAAAACAAAAATAAAAAAAAAATACTTGATTTCCAGACGCAGAAGAAAAAAAAAACTCTGATACTTGATTTAATACTTAACATTTTTAATATATATTTTAGACAAGAGGTTGAAAGGTGAAATGTTTGTCCTGCTGCACTGCAAAAATTGAGATGAACAATTGTAACAGAACAGTGAATTGATTGGAAAACACTTTGAAAACACCATTACATTTTAATTATCTTAAAATTTGTGGAGTTCTGCGTTTAGTAATGAGTTTAGTAAAAAAAAAAAAAAAAAACAAACAAAAAAACCCAACGAAAACAAACAGGAAAAAATAATAAAGCACTAAGACTTGAAGTAGTTATTTTTATGATCCCTTAAGGTATTAAAGTGCACAAGAAAATTAGCATCTTAATAAACTATCATTGAAAATAAGTTCAACTCTAGTAAAGACTACTTGTCTCTGGAAAAGGGGTAGATTGCAGCAGCGATCTTTCTCTATTTTTCATTACTTTAACTTTTTTTTTTTTTCATATTAAAAAAGCCAGAGTGAGATGGTTTAGTTTATTGCATGTGAGAAAGCTTGGTTAATGTTAAACTATTAGTAAATCAAGTGAGTACTTGAAATATTTTGCCCTTTTCAATTCACAATGAAACAAAAAGAAAATCACTTAGCAACACCTAACAATGTGAAGCTGTACCCTGAATGTTTGTTGGAATGTCTGCACTCTTTTTGTAACTTAGCCAGTTCTTTCACAATTTTGGTCTCTTTTTAGACACCTAATACTTTCCCCATTAGTGTTGCTAAACAACCCCTTTCTTTGATGCACTCCTCAGATACCTGTCTCACACTGTATTTAATTTCATTCTTTCTTTGAAAGGCTGTAATCTTGTTTGTCTTTACTCTGTTACAGCTGTGCAAATTTAAATTAATTTGCTTTCTTCATAGATTTGTACAGCCACTAATAGAATTCCATCACCCTGAGATGCTCAATGTCAAATATTTGAGTATGGCAGCCACAAAATATTGACAAGCTTTAGATAATTATTAGCACCTGGGTATTTTATTTACGTTTTTAAGTGGAAGTTGAGCTCTATGTAACATTTGGTGATCATAGCTAGAACTAGGGGTACTGCCAGTGGATAATGTACAATTATTTTTGAACTGTTTATGCTCCAACTGGTACAGATAAATCTCCTTGGAAATCTTAGTCCCTCAAGAAGAATAACAGCATTAAATACCTAAAAAATGCCTTCAGTGAAGTCCCACTTGAAGTATTTTTGTTTTCCACTAAAAGGTAGTGCCACGAAGGAAGTTTCTCCAGAATATTTCCAACAAGTTTTCTTTAATTTATTATGTATTCTACTAAGGAAGACTGGTGGAAAGAGACCAGTTTTTTTGAATTTATTCTAAAACTTATTCTTTTATTCTGAAATTTATTCTTTTCACTTCAACAACTTTCCTGTGAGGAAAGAATAGTGGTGACTTTAAAACTTACCCCTGTCATAACTTAGGATTAAGACAAGAACTACTGAATCTTCACAGTTTTTTGTTGTGCAACAAATAACTTTTGATTTCAATAATAAAATGTTTGTCTCTTCTCTTTGCTGACAGTTGATATGGTGTCATCATTTTGGCTGTTGTCACTATTTACCAGTGTAGTAATAGTCTAGTCTCTTTTTTGCAAGGCTTGAGCCTTCAAAATGGTAACAGAAAAATAGAGAGGAAAAAAAAAATAAGTTTTGCCTTTTAGAATTTCTCCAGTTTAATCAGATTTAGTTTATTGAGAAGTTAATACTTTCAGGATTAGATAAAGCCAAAGCTGGGAAGCCAAGTGATCCTAATTAATAAGTTAGAAGCATGACACTTGTTTTTGCATCTTTGCTTTGGGTGTATGTTCACAGTTCTCAGTTTTTAAGCATGTGGTCACATTCACTTTTATCTCATTTTTATTTAATATTCAGTCTCATTCTACTTGTATACAAAGGCTACATGAAATGTACACTGTTATTTTTCTTGTAGCTCTTCTCTAGCAATTTTTACAAAATACAAAGGTGCTGCAGAGGTGTTAATGACTGTATCTTCACTTAAAACCTCTGAGCTAGGAAACTATTACATAACAATTTAAGGATCTGCCCATTACTTGGAGCATCTAGAGCTTTTAAGGTCAGAGTCCTCTGCAATTTGCTTGCTCAAAATATCCTACTGGTTTCAGTTGTTAGTTGCCTTTTGCAGATTGTATCAAGATCCTCCAAAGTATGAATTCAAGTACACAATTTGTGGACACCTGTTTAAAAAAAAAAAAAAAAAAGTTTTATTTTAATTGTCTTACCTGGCAATGTATGTATATTTTGAAGGAGAGTTTGGAGCAGAATCCAGCATTGCAAGAGAGGATTAAATTGATTTAACCTGCTATAAGCCTTTCTATCACTATGCTACTTATAATATAACCTCCAGCTGCTGCAATGCATGATGTGGAGGACATATAGAAAGCAATTTCATTCAGTTAAATGTCCTTCAACAGGTGCTAGATGACTTGCATGTAAATATATATATATATATATATATATATATATATTTACCTAAAAGCTGTATTAAAATGCCTTTTCAGAAACTCTTGCAGGTCATTGTAGGTCAGTTCAGTCCTTGCTGTCCTAATTTTGGATTCCTTGTTGATGCAACCATTACTTACTCTGTGTGTTTTTATAGTTTGTCTTTCTTTTAGATACATTTTCTTCAAATGTGTTTTTCTGTATTTTTGTTGCTAATTCTCTGGTACTTTTAAGCTACCTTTTCCACCAATAAGTGTCATTTAATGTAGTACATTTAAGGCTAGACTTTTTGTTAATTTTTGCCTAAGTCTGTAGTGTATTTCATGAGGGCATTGTAATATTTGCAGATTTTGTTTTCTCATCATAACTTCTGACTTTCTTTCCATTTCCTTGCATAATTTTTCTTTCTCATGCATTATTTTCTCCAACAGCTTCTGTCATTCCTGTCACATTTTTTTCTTTTTATGGGTTGAACACCAAGATTTCCTTAGAGAGAAATTGTGATATACTGAGAACTACATGAAATAGACAAAATAAAATTTAAATGAACTGAGGTTTGCTAAAATAGATGTTAAATAAATATTTTCTCTTTAGACACCCCCCTTAAAATTTGTGGAGTAAATATATTAGTGTTGAAAGAAGAATATTGATGTTTCCTGAGGTTTTCTATTTTTTTTTTTTTTCCAGTTCAATATTCCAGTATAAAAATTTCAGGTTTCTAGGTTGTCTACTTTGTTAGCACTAATCTTCCAAATCTCCAGTCAGGTGACCCTTGTCATGACAGCACCACTATTGTAATATCCACAGTGAATTCTGTTTTCTTGTATTTTATGAAACATGATTGAATACTTTAACTAAATTATGTTCAAAATTACTGATGCAATTGTACAATTCAGTTTACTCTCAATTAAAGCTGCTATATGGTATTACCTCTGTAGAGTCTCTTGCAAGGCTCTGCGTGGAAAGCTAATCATTTGGATTAACCTCGAGTAAAAGTCTAGTTTATGATCACAAATGTGCCCCATAGGAATTTTGTTACCTGTGTTGGGGCACATTACAAGCTGTGGTTTAAGAACATACACTTAAATGTACACCTATTAAGGCTCATTCTTGTCTCATTTACGCTGGTATAAATCACATTGAAATTACTAGACCTATGTTGCTTTTACAGCATTATACTGGGAGCAGAGGAAGGCTGATTAAATTTATGTTAATTGACACTAATTGGCAGTAAGGACTTGAAGAGGATAAACTTTTTTAATAAAGCACTAAATAGACAGATGATCTGTCTAAACCAACCAAAGGCATTTTCTTATTCTAAAAATGCTGTTGCCTTATTATTCATGTCCTAAGGCTAATTTCTAAACTCAAATCAGGTTGCCAGTCTTAGAGTACATGGGGTCCTAAGGCATCTTCATACTTAAGTTTTGCTCTCTCATGCCCAAATAATTTTCATGTTGTTCACCTGCCTCTCCAGTGTCAGGGCTAATTCAAAACAAAACTTTACAGGAACATTTCCTTCCCAGTTCTGTAGTTGCACTCCATTGCTCCTGAATCTCAGCATCAACAGAATGTTCTTCTAGTTCCTTTCTTGAACTGTAAACTTATGTTTGCCAGGTTACATTACACACTTGCAAGAACCTTCTTGCTGCCTCTCTGTCTAAGGAGCCTTCTAAGTGTGGTGTCAAACTCTTTCTTAAAAGTTTGAAAGTTGTGGATTCATCTGTAGCAGACACAGAATCTGCATTTCCTTGGTGATCTCCAGACAGGTGATGTGTGTCTTAACTGCTTTGTCCAGTCAATGAACATCACAACTTCCCTGTGTCATTCATGTGAAAGTTTAGGACCTCTATACTGAGGTCCAGTGAAATTAAAAACATTGAGTTCTTTTGACAACAATCCACCTCAAATCCCGTAATTGTGATTAGTCCTGATTATGCAGAGTGTAGGGAGACAGTAGAGACTGCTTTGGAACCTGAGGCTCTCAGATTTGTGGCATAATCGTGCTGTAATCTGGCCACTCAGTAGAAATGTGTTTCTCAGTTGGTCAGTTGTCATTGTTTGAAACTTTGCAAGTTAAAATTAAACCATAAGGCAGCTTCACTTTTGTTTGGCTTTCCTGGTGAACTGCCTATAACCTAAGTGCATAATTTTTGGTACTCCTTCATGATTTAATCCTGTTAAAAATCCACTCATCACTGGAATTCTTTCCATGGTATGACATGCATGTAACTGCCTCCCTAATTATTTAAAGTGACTTTAAATGCTTGCTCTCTAGAGGATGTGGTTAGACTACATGGTTAAAGTCTTATTTTGTGTTCCAAACTGCTGAAAACATTTATTTTCAATTTAAATTAGAACTATGGGTTTGCAGATGTAATATTTAAGATGTAATTAAATATGGATTAAAAATTTGATTGCAATTTGCAGTAATTTAAACACAAATCCCTGCTCATGACCACTTATTAGGGATTTATATGCATGTGTGTACCCCATTCCATCATAATTTTAGTAGGTTGGTCTCCCCAGTGGTAACCAGTGCATGCAAACTAGTGCTTAACATAGTTCTTAGAGCTTCAAACATTTTTCATACTGGATTTATTGGGCTAATAGTGATATTATTTAGACATGTAAAAACCTGGAGATGGCAAAAGGAGGAAAAAAGAAAACACTTAGTACTTGCTTCTCATTTTTTTCTTTAATATTAATAGGTATATTTTTTTCTCAATTAGAATCAAGTCAATGAGTTCCTGACTAGAAGGTTTAGAATAAAGTTTGCCACAATGCAAATTTTTGTTTTAGCTTAATCACACGCATGTTAAATTTAAATCCTTTAGAAGATGGCTAATAAAGGAGCCCTGACACGTACATACCTATCTGTAGCACCAAGAATGTATTGCTATTCTAATAAAATTCCATAGTTTTCTTAATAGGTGAGCATTTATCCTACTAATTCAACACATTATTCTCAGAGGATTCTTATTAATAGTAACCACAGGAAAGGGATCCTGCAGAAAACTATTTTTCACATTCAGTTCCTGAGTTCTGAACAGGTTACTCTTTAGAAACTATGAAGCAATTTCTCCCTGGTGAGATTTTTAGCTTCATCCTCTGTAAAATCTGTATCAAGCACCCAGGTTGTAAGTATCAGTAATTTACATTATTGCTATGTCTCAAGTAAGGCTGCTCCAAATGTAGGAAACAAAGCTCTGTAACAGAGAGGGGAGGGAGGTAGCACAGGTTTTTAAGAAGCATTGATTCCCTTGGTTCTTGCTTAAGTATCAAGTCTTACTTTTTCACCACTGCTTTCCTTATTGTCAGCTTTCCTAGACTTTCTGTACATCTTCCCTGTCATCTATTCTCCAAAAATTATGTGATACTAAATAGTATCCCATCTGAAATACAGCTCTTCATTTTCCCCATAGATCACTTCAGGCTGCCTGCACACCTTTCCAGACAGAAGGGCAATTCCCTGGTGTGTATCAGACATTATTTTTTACAAAGCTGTGGAGACAAAATGTTGGGGAATTCAGTTTTCTTCTGCAATTCCAGGATCAAAACCAACTTCATATACCTGGCTTCGGCAGGCATCCAGTAGTGAATGAGTGAAGTCTGAGTAGGAGCACCTGCAGCCTGAGGAAAGGAACCAGAAATCTGGTGCTGTCTCTTAAGGGTCCCTGCCTAAAAGAAGCTTGAGATGATTTCCTCATAACTTGGAAATAGAGTTGGTTTTGTTCATGGGCGTGACCTCATTGGGATACCTGCTCTACTAGGAGGAGGGGAGGATCTCTAGAAAAGTTTTCAGACAGCTGTCACAGTGGAAAGGAAAATAAAAGAACTGTTAAGTATATGAAATTAACATTAAGCGTTTCAAGTTAATACCTTTGAGAATCTAGACACTTTCTGGGGTCACAATCTTTTTGAGGTACTCTGGTAATGTTTCATGACTTGACTTATTCTGGACTGATTTCAGGTCTCATCTGCTTATTCTCTGTTGCATGTTTTCATCTTTTACTTTCACAGATTGCTGTTCTCTGAATAAGCTAAATAAGGACTTTGTGTCGTTTCCACAAACCTAATTGTCAAGTTCTGCAACCTCTTCAGTATGCAGATGATCTTTGTTGTCTGCTGACTTGATCACTGTGTCCATTCACATGATCCTGTCTCAAGGTTGGTGGGGACTTGAGGTTTGTGATTTTCTGTGGGGACAATGGGAAGGAGAGAAGAAACCTACTAATGTGATAAAGACCTTAATTACCAATTAGTGAAGCTCTCTATTACACAGATGCTTTGGCATTGAGATTAGACAGATCTTTATTGATGTAAAGCCCCTGAAGGCAGGTGAATTTGTTTCTCATTGGACATACAGGGAAGTGTTGAGTAAATATATTATGTTGTTTGAAATGCTGTGTGGAGAAAAGAAGTTGCTAGTGATTAAAGCTACAAGATGCAGGACTGTGAGAGTACATGATGGTCTAATACATATCTGCAAATTGTCCTTTCTAACTTTTTTATTTTGATTTCAAAATTATCTTCCTTTTTCACCCTTTTGATTCGGGTTTTTAATTTTTTTCTGATGATTTGTAGTTTGCAAGTGTGTTGTCAAGAAAACAAGAAGTCCCTCATCAGGCAAGCTGGAAACACCTTTCTTTTGTGAAATACAGGAGTTTCCCTTTCCCAGCTCCCAGTAGTTTCAAACTTGAGAAGAAAGCAGTGAGGATCCACAACCTTTCATGAGAACAAGGTGGAGAATTCAGAAGGTGCCCAGACTTTGCCCATGCAGACGACACAAGGTGCTAAATTTGAATTCTGGAGTCGGCAAGTATCCTGAGCTGGTGCCTTGCAGAGAGGAGCTCAGTAGAATGTGATAGCAGCTAACAACTACTTTCACAGAAATTATTTTGTATCTTTGAGAGGTATAATCATGAGGCTCTCACAAGCAACCTCAGGAATCTCTTCACACCTGCAAATTTTATTGGGTTTTGAATGTCAGGTGATGGCAACTATAAATGTAGCTTCACTTTCTATTTCCCTAGAAAGGTATATATTAATCCATATTATTTATACTTTCCTGCTCAGCATTTAAGATGTCAAGCATGAACTTAATTCTGTTGTGATAAATACAGATAAATACTTTGAGTAGCATAAATTTAAAATCCTGTAACAACAACAAAAGCCATTTAGTATATAAAAACATTATTTTTTAATTATTATTTAAGAGATAAGATCAGTGAGGAGTTAAAAAGTACTGACTGATGAAAGAGTTTTAAGATGATTCCTTCAGTACTGTTGCTGCTCTTATGTTTCCCTTTACTACTACTATAATATATTTATTTCTCAAAACAGATATGCCAATTAGGGAAGATTTAGCTACCACTGAGCAAAAATCTACACTACTGAGCTGCAGTGGTATTTCTGTTATCATAATATATTGATTTGTTAAGTAGGTGTTTAATGTTGTGATGATAAAGAGAATTAATACAGACCCTGCTGTAAAGGATCTTATAGAAGTTCTAAAGGGAGATGAACAAAATATATCAGTTGTATGTGTGAAATCATATATATCTTTATTTTCCTGAAGAGTTTTTAATAATAAACAGCTATCTTTATAGGTAACTATACTGCATTCTGTTTTGACACCTTGATTATTTCTTGATGCTGTATTGATCCTTAAAACCCACATGACCTTCTTAAGGCAATTATATTTGCCCACATACGTCAAATTACTTATCTTTGGAAATGTTTGAGATGACAGTAATAGGGAAAACCAGAAAAGTATAAAATTGTGTAACTCCTTCAAAAATATGACTGGAAAATTTCTTTGAAACCATGAACATTATATGTATTTTAATGTTATACGCTATTAAAAGTATTCCAGTTGTCTTTTAAGGTAAATGATATTGTAATTTATACGATATGAAATAAAAGAGTAATTTAAAAAAAAAAAAACATTAACAAAGTTTTCATCCTTCTCCAGATGTATCTAAACTCTGAATCTGCATTTCTGTAATAAAAGTCATCCTTGAGAGCAATTTTGATCAGCACAACACTCAGGCTATGATCTCCAATCTCTAATTGCTTTGATAACAATTTTGGTGACATTTTGAAAACCTACGGATTATTTTAAATTGAATAAAGGATAATAAAATTTCTCTAAAACAAACCTTTTCTTCCTTCTTGCCAAAATAAATGCCACTGGGTCTTACATCCTGATTCTTCCTCATTTCTATCTTTTGTAATCATGGATAAAAGAACAATTATTAAACCAGAAACACAGTGGTTTATACTCACTTGAATATTTCTGTTGCTGTGAAACTTGCTTTGTCATTCACTTATACATGCATCACTCTCAGTCAAAATCAAGTTCAGTACATTCAAAAGCATCAAATGTGTGTTTAAAAATTAGTAGAAATTACAGTATACAATTTCCCCCTTTTGCCATATTAGATGTAAATTAAGAATACACTGGAGTAGCTAAGGAAAGTATCCAGAAATCAACCACAAAATTATATATGCAAGCCTTTCTCTTAGTTTTGCAAAAATAAGTTCTTAAAAACTAAAACCTGGGGGGAAAAATAGAGTTTTCACTGCACTAGAAAAAAAATATTATTTTAGATTTTTCTTCTGTATATTGTGTACAATTTTTTTTCCAGTCCATCAGACAAAAAGACAATAAACTGATACAAATCAACTTCTTGAGGTCAGCCCATCAAATGAAAATTGAGCTCAGGGCATCAAGGGACTTCTAATCCTAAATATCTTTTCATACATCAACTCAAATTATACCTTCTGCACTGAATGTAGAAGCAAACAGCAGTACAGGTAAAGAAAGCAAAACAGGACCAAACATGGGGGAGTTAGAAGTTTTCCCTGCTGTTAGAGAACTGTGAGTGTCTGATGGAGGAGTGATTAATATTAACTTAATGTTTTTCTTCCTTTGCCAAGGGCCTGCCAGGAATTTCCAGCTTTCCAATAGATATTCTCTTTTCTAATATTTAATGAATAAACTTTATTAATACCTATATTGTACAGCTAAAGGTTTTTCTTCATTTTTTTTTTTTTTCTTTGGGAAAGGTAAGACTCCTGTTGGAACCACAGAAGCTTCCCCAGGATCCAGCAGGACACTCTCACAGACCTGTGTGTAACACTATAGTGGCTTAAGCCCTGCTGGCCACTAAGCAGAACATTCCTCCAGCAAAGGGATGGGGGAGAGAGAACTGGAGGGATAAAAGTCAGAAAATTATGGATTGAGACAGAGACAGTTTAATGGGAAAAGCCAAAGCTACACTCACAAGCAAAGTAAGGAATTCATTCACTGCTTCCCATGGCCAGGCAGGTGTTCAGCTATCCCTGGGGGAGCAGGGCTCTGTCACACATAACTGAGGCTTAGGAAGACAAACATTATCACTCCAAACGTTCCCATTTACCCCTTCTTCTCCCCTCTTTATATGCTGAGCATGATGCCATGTGGTATGGAATATCCCTGGGATCAGCTGGGGTCACCTGTCCTGGCTGTGTCCTCTCCCCAGTGCTTGTTCCCCCTCAGCCCACTCACTAGTGGGGTGGGGTGAGAAGCAGTAAACTCCTTTACTCTGAATAAGCCCTGCTCAGCAATAACAAAAACATCTCTCTATTATCCATAGCATTTTCAGCACAAACCCGAAACACAGCCCCATACAAACTACTGTGAAAAAAATTTACTCGATACAGAACCAGCTCAAACACATAGAAGTTTTGGTCTGATGCTTTAGTAGTTGCAGTCCTCAATAACTTTCCCCTCTTCTCTCTTCTTTCTAATACAAACAAACAAATAACCCCCCAAAAAACCCCCACAAAACCCCCAAACAAATCAACACAAACATAAAAACCAACCCTCAAATAAAAGCAAAAAACCTGACTGAACATCCCAGAATCCTAGTCCTTAATTATAGAAATTCACAGTAGAACAATTAAAATTCACCTGTGCCACACCTGTGGCCTTGGTATGCTAGGTATTTCTTTAAACAATTACAACATTAGTTCTAAATAAAGCAACAAACATCTGGTCCAGTCTCAACAAAGGATCACAGAAAATTGCCAGACTGAAAGAGACTATCTAGCCCATTATGCTAGATTTGGGGAGAGTCTAAACCTGTTACTTCTAGAGGAGCCAGATGTGATCTCTAGTGTGTTATGGCAAGTGAACAAATGCTCTACTCTCTGCTTTCTCTAGGAAGTCTGGAAAATTAATTTTTGTCAGAAAATAATTTCCACTGTGGCTTGCATAATAATTAGAACAACTTGAACTCTGCATTCAAGAAATGTTGATCTTTTCAATATTAGTGTTTAATGTCAATGAATCATTCATTTTTGATAGTTGTCTCTGATTATATGAAGATCATATTTGAACAAACATCAGCTCATGAGTTTATCATATACTCTTCAGGCATTTGCTGTTCATTTTAGTCATGGCTTGATTGCTTTTCCTGTGCAGAATAGAACTAAAATTGCTTACAGGAATAAGAGGTGGTAAAATGAAATACTTGTACCTTTAAGCCATCGTGGAAGTAGTGTGATTTCAGGCATAGGCTGGTTCTCTGGAGTTCTTGACCACAGAAAAACCTGTTTATCTAGGGATATTATACAGCTATTACATTATAAGACCAGTTTGATAAAGTTTCTTGTGGAAAAAAGGGATTTCTTAGTGTATTTTTTTTCTTTCCTTCTCATAAACAGTGATGATTAGTTTAAAAATATCAACAATACAAAACACATGTAGGTATTTAATATAGGCAATCTGGTCATATCTTTGGTAACTTCACTGATGTTAAAAGAAAGAAAATGCTCTGAATATATTAATTCATTTTTGATTCCCTGTGCTTATATTAATGCAGTATTGCTTTCATCCAGATTTCTTCACCTTTTTTGAACACTCAGAAGCCAAATAATTTCTTTACTGCTTTTTCGCATCATTCTGTGTCCTATATGACTCAGTCTTTAGCAAAAGATCTCCATTCAAGGGGTATTAATAAAGAATATAGTAAAAAAGAAAAGGTTCTGATCTATCTTCAGCTTGCTTTCTTATGGTTTCTGTTTCTTACATTTTCCATTGGTTGAGTTTTGAAAAGAGTCAGTTGCTGATTTGTTCTTCTGGCAAGACAAAGAAGACGAAAATATTTTCCCTTAGGCAGAAAGACAGATCCTATTAGCCATTTCCCATTTAATGATATAAAGGAAATTAAAAGAAGAACTGAAAACTGGATTAATCAAAGGTTTTGAAAGGTGTAATAAGAAAGAACTTTAGCTGCATTCTAAATAACAGCAAATTGTATCGGTTCTCCAAGATTAAACATTATTAATCTCTTTCTCTCTAAATTGCAGAGTGAAATATATACATGTATCTACACATGCCAGCAAAATGTGTATTGCCAATGTCTACATACATTTTAGTCTTATGTTCAAAGTAATCAGCTAAGCTTTAACCACAGCAGGCAATTTTGGGAGCCTTATGTAGAAGTCCGTGAAAAGGAGAAAAAAATCATATAATGCAATAAAAGTATTAATAAAGCTGTATCAAATGCAGAGCACTAGCCAAATCATACCACATGCATCCTTCTGTCCTACACATGGCTCAACATAATGGAAAAAAAGACCAGTGGGAGAAAAAAACCCCTGGAAAACAGCCTGCAGCTGAGGGCAGAGGTAGCTGTGCATGGCGGTACAGTTCATTCACTGGTGTCATTAAAGGAAGAAGGAAAAGTGAAACCTTAGTACAGAGGTAATTGTGAAAGAGAAGTTTCCATTAATAGAGAGCTAAAAATCTAGTCTCAGGCTCTGAAATTTCTCTTTAGTAGAAATGCAGTTAAATATGCAATTTTTTTTTCTCACTGAAGTAATTTTTAGGCGCTTTCACCTTTCCCGGTGTAATTTGGACTACAGATATGCTGCATGTTTTGAACTGAATCCTCCCCAAGAGTCTGGTGACTTCTGCTTCCAAAAGCAAGGGCAAACTATAAAGGATATCCTCAGATCAAATGGATTTCTTCCCTACTGTATACTTAGAAAATGGGTAGGGGCTTCAATGGCCCTATGAATTTGTCCTAATCTTATAACTAAAAAACCAGGTTCATCATTAATCCTCTCCATTTTGACTGTTTTTTTGTGGTTGTTGTGTTTTGTTTTTCCCTTAATCTTGCATTATAGGGATCGTATTACTTGATCTTTCACCTTTTTTATTGGTTTGGGGTTTTTCTCATGTCTTTCTTATAATGCTGATTTCTGTTGTGATATGTGTGTGTCAAGATGAGGCAACATGGTTATCAGCCATGTAGTGACATCTTGATTATTTTTCAACACACCATTTACACTAGTGCAACTCAAGACTGTTTCTCCTCTTGGTTTGTTTTGGGGGGATTTTTTATGGGTTTTTTTGTTTGTTTCTTTGTTTGTATTTGTTTTTTTGGGTGGTCACAATAATTTTTGTGTCATTTATGTTCTCTCTGATCAGTTACATCTGAAGGCTGATATGAAAAGTACAAGTAATATTTCCCCTCTGAATGCTGCTTCTCCATTGTATTTGCTTTAAATCAGATCCAGCATCTGGCAGCCCTATTCTGTATTCCAGCTCAGACTGTAAAGGTGGATAGAATTTATTTAATTGAAAGTGAAGTTAATGATAGAGCACTAAATTCTATCATATGTCCCTGAATACTGAAATCATTTACTATTGCTAGTGTAGACCATAAACCCAAATTCCTCTACAGTCATCAATTCTGGCTAGAAATTTATTCAGAGTGTCATCTTCACCTGTTCACTTCTTGATTAATGTGCTCTAGTATGGTATGTTTAAAGAATGTAGAATGGCTGAGTTGGTTCAGTCATATGGGGTCTCTGCCTTTTCAGTTTTCAAAACCTCTTTCAAATTCCAGAGCATTCTCATGCCACATGCATTTTGTTTGTTCAGATATCATTCTCTGAACAAAACTTCTGCATCATCACTCAGGAAAGGTGTAGCACAGAGACTAAAATTTATAAAACCCTTCTGAGGTTCTTGTTTGCCAAGCACAGAAGAAAAATAACCTGTTGGATATTCACTCAAACCACTCAGTATTTCTTTCCTCCTATTCTTCCCTCTTTACCACCCCGTGCTCAGATCCTATTTTACTTATGAAGAAGCAATGTGTTTTAAAAGCATGCCAGAGATTGATGTGCAAATATACAGCATGAATATTTGCATGTTGCTTACTGATATACTCTTTATGCTCTTCTACCATTTTGTAGAAATAAACGTAGTCTGAGCCTTGAGATGTGAAAAGGACAGCTTATGCATGCCAGAGTGCAAAATGGATTATAATGACCTTTAACAACTACAACAAAACAAAGAAAACTCTGAGAGGACAGGGGGAAAAAAATCTACTTAAGCAACCTTCTGAAAGTTGTGATTTGCATCCTCAGAGCACATTCCTGCCTGTTCTCATCAGAGATTTATTTTTCAGTTGAAAGAAATTATAGTTCTTACTATATATTTTTTTTTTCTCTTTGCAAGAAAAAAGCTTTCCACAGTGGGCACTGTGGTGGGGTCTTTGTCATATTCACAGATCTTTTAATGTATCTCTAGGTTCACAGAACATGCGTATTTATTTCACTAATGAGCTGTCACCACTTTCTGTTTCTATAATAAATATTTGGGTGTTCATCTTTGCAAGGTATAGCATAATCAACAAAAGTATTCTCGAGGTTCTGTAGCAGATGTATTGCTCAGTGTTTCATACAGTACTGGTAGCACAACAATTAACAAGTGATTACCTGGTTTACATGGTTCTTTTTCAGATCCTTAAATTCTTGAGGAATGTTTAGGGAAAGTACCATCTCTTTCCATTTGATACTGCTAAAAAGTCTGGTCAATTACTATGTAAATCAGTCATTATAAAAAACTTGGGGTTATCTTCCTGGGATTCTATTAGTTACTAGTTGCTGTTTTTCACTCTTAATAGTTGATCTCTACATAGTTCAAAATAGGTTTTGCTCTGACATTGTAAATACTACAAGTTGCTGGAAGATGATTCATGCTGCAGGGAAATGGTATATTTTGTGGGGGTTTTTTTTGGTTTTTTTGTGTGTGTGTGTGTGTTTTTTTTTTTTTAATTTAATATCCTTTACAAGTGAGTGTCAATAAATATCTAGATTTCAAAGTGTAAATGTTGTCACAGCCAGGCTTTGTGGTTTCCTTGTTTTCACAAGGTTAATATGGATTTATTATTATTATTATTATTATTATTATTATTATTATTATTATTATTATTATTATTATTATTATTTTAGTCGTTATCTCAATTTGTTTCCCTTCATTATAAAGTCAAGACAGCAACAGATGAGTCTGAGTGATTCCATTTTGGATAGGTGACCTGAATAACTGTCTGATTTTGATTATAATAGGCTATATGATCAACATGTGTTAGAAATCGGGGCTGTTTTAAATGTCTAAATGTTGGCTGCCAAAAAGTAGACTTTAACATTCACAATTTAGAATTAAAGGGACATGAGACCCCTACTGTTGGGTAAAATATAACACACTTAGCCAGTCCATACACATTGCTGTCCAACACTTTCTTAAAACTCCAAAATAATTATCATTCTGATATCTTTGCCAAGCAATATAATTTCTCTTGCACTTAGAGCGTTTCTGCTAATATTTGATCTAACTCACACTCACAGCAAATTAAACTGATTCCTTTTGCCCCACTCCTGATAGAAATGGTGAACCGTATCTTGGTCCCCTCTGTGCACATTTGTTTGCTTTTCAAAGACTAATCACGTTATCTTTCATTTTCAACATTAAATTCAGATTATGCCTTCTAAAATTCCATCAATCTTCTTGGTTTTCCTTGGACTCTCTTCAGTGCACCTATTATTTACTAGTTATTATATATATATATGTATTTTAAATGTTGCCACGGTTTGTACTGGAATGAAAAGAAAGTCATCTGGAAGACAGGAAAGTCAGGACCTCCCACTATCCATGGTGCTGAAAAAGGGTCACATAACAGGGAATAATTCATACATAACCATCTACCACAATACTGCAGTAAATTTTGGAATTCAGAGATAGTAGCAGCTCCTATAGATACTCTCAGTGTGATATATTGCAGCACAGACTTCTTGTTTGAAACAGTTATCGGTGGGCTACAAACTAATTCTATCTCAGAAACTCACCATTTTGTGTTGCTTTACCATAAATTGCTCATGACCCAAAGGGACATTTTGTTCTTGTGGGTTTTGCAATGTCTGTTGACTACTAAGCCAGAATTTCAATTACTATGAGATGCCACCTACAGCAAGAAAAAACATCAAATAAAATTTTTAAGTGCAATCCAGGAGTGATGGATTTTATTAAAATAATTGCTTCTGCTTCATTACTCAAGAATAAGATTAGATTTGTGGGGTTTTTTTGTTTTCTGTTTGTTAAAAAACAAACAAACAAACAAAAAACCCCAGAAGCTCAAACAAAACCAAACCAACCAACCAACAGAAAAAAAACAAAACAAAACAAAACAAAACAAACAAAACCAGAAAACCCAAACCAAACCAAAACAAAAAACCAAAACAACAAAAAACCCCACCACAACAACAACAAACACCAAAATCTTTGAATTAAAGTTTTGGCCCAAAATTCCAATGACTTGATTTTATTCCGTAACAGATTTTTTGTGAAACCTAGAATGTTTATTTATTTCTATGTCTCTTAATTTGGATAAATGCATAAATGGGTATACGTTAACATACCAAATAAATTCAGGCTTAAGCCTTGCCTTTAGGGGTAAAATCTAATTCAATGTATTTTTATTATTTGCTTTATGATCACTGGTATGGTGAATCAATCACCATTTTTAGTATTCTCCAGTTCAGATCCAATGCAAGTTAATTAAGTTGTGCATATTGCCTGTACTTGAAGAAATGATGCGTTGTGATAAATTATTGAGTGAAGAGCAGAAAATATGGTTGGCAAATCCTTTTTAGTATTCTATCTTTAGATAATCACCTTTTATTAAAATGCCAATGAAAACACATCACTATAAAGTGAAAATTGTTCTCTAGTAACTTATAGCTGTATAAAACTGATGTAATCGTCTTCATTTACAGCACTATACCCTAAATGATGGGCCTCTGATAAAAAGCATAGCTTAAACAAAGCCTCCAAAATACTTTTTCTTACCATGTGGTGTGGCACATAAAATTAGTAGCAGTGAAACTACCAGGTAGAAAAATCACCGATTTAAAATGCAAAATAATTCCAAACTATTGTGTGAGATAATGAAATGAGAGCATTTAGGAATACAGCAGTATGATGATCCCTTATAAATTATCACAGTTTTGCAAAGTATGAAGATTTCTGTTGACTTCTGTAGGACCAAAATTTAATTAAATTTGCCTTGAAAGAGCTGAGGTTAATCTCCTATATGTATGCCTTTATTAGATTTGCTGATTCAATGCCCACTTTGTTATAATGAGAGATAAACTTATATATGGCTGTAAACTACAATTTAAATAGATACCAAATTAGATAATAGTGTAACTGTGTATTAGATTGTCTTGAGGTTACTGTGCATCTTCAGAGGCTGAAACATTTAAAGAATCAGGAAGGCACTGGGGGTGGGGGAGAACAACAGCAGTTTAAATAGGAACTTTAAAGACATCTGGGGAGGGGAAAAGGATTGTGTGTGTTAGGAAAGACAAAAAAAAAAAAATTAGAAAAAAAAAAAAAGAAATGGGGATATACAATAGGGGAGCATTCTGGTCTTTGACCATTGGAAATTTTCCTATGCACTCACATAAATCACGGAGAAAGGAAGAAAGAAATACTACAGCCAAAGAAAGATCCCTATTATATCACATGCACATCTTTGCTCTTTTCCTTTTTCAAAGTAGGCTTAGAAAGAACAAAGGGCTTAGAACTGTTCAATGATATTATGCCAGAGAAGTACTGTACTTGGGGTTCCATTTTGTCACCTCAAAGAGGATTTAATTCAGCCATCAGAGAGTGCTTTTTAGTTTGTAGACAGAGTAGGAACAGGGAGAATTCTGTTTGTTCTTTAAAAATAGTCCAAAACATTCTAGTCTTTGTGAAAAATTCTTGAAGTTTAAATAGGAAATAAATTCAAAGTCAAATTCCCTATTAAGTTAACTGTGATGCTTGTTTCTTATTCCTCAGAGAACAGTATATCACTGTTCTACTGAGGCTAAAAATAAGCTTCATATAAAAATGAGTGCTCACTGTATAGAAGTTTTTTGATTTTATCTGAAAGTCAAACGGGTGTTAAAGTTATACAAGGTCACTTATTATTCTAATTTAATTTTTTTTACTGGTGCCATTATTTTTTGATCTAGCTTAGGCTGAACTTACCTACCTGGGCTGTGACAATATGAATTGAACTGACCTGATATTGCTTACTTCTTTTTTTAAAGCAGTGAGGTAATTACCTAAAATAAGACTTAAGAGAATATTTTTGCCTCTCAATTAATACAGAGGCATGAGATGCATTTGACACAAGAGATAGGAGCATTGTTCTCATAAAACGATGATTTTTATGTTTTTAAATCTCGTTAATTTTTAACAAATCAGGAACTATTTATGTTTCAGTCCATAAATGCATTTTGAAATTACATTGAATATTTTATGGCAAAGCACATAGGATGGGGAAGGACTCATCAACACGCACCTATTTACTTCCCTCATGATAAAACAATAAAAATCTCACCCTTACTGCCATAGCAATAGTACCACTAATGGATGAAAAAGTATAAACCTGTTGAGTGTATCTCCAGGCTAAATGTACTTCAAGGAGAGAACTCTGGTATGGGTTGGACACTGAGAGCTCTGAATGAACTGGGACCAATCCTATGAGAACTGAGGAGTTCCTCGCTTCTCCATGTCTATCTCCTGTACTTATGGACAACCCCTTCTGAAGGAAACACAGCTGTCAATGCCAGCTTTATGTGTCATCCTTACTTTGGGCACTGGGGGTATGATCCTCTGCTGGAACACAATCTGGAGCCTGCTAAGCCAAGCCATGAGTTAGCAGGCAGTGTTTTGGGATCTCGTGTTTCCATGCCTCATCTGCCACAAACATCTGCTTCAGCAGCATTTGAATTTGCAGATCTGAGTTGTAAAAGAGAAACATTTTTAAGACAAACATGGCTTTTATTGCATTCATTTCTTCTCCTCTGCCCCTCCTGCCCTAACTTTTTGGCTCATGCCTGTGAAACTGTTACTATTGTAATGTAACTCAGCCAAAGAGTACCAAGACAAATATCTTTCTATGAGCCCTTTTTCATTGATAATTTCGAGAAAGGCAGTCCTTATACTTTGTAAAATAATGTCATGGTGGCAAAGAACTCTTGCTTTATTTTAACTATCTTCACCTTGGATACGCTCAGTAAAGGAGAATTTTTTTGTACAGTCCTGCTATGGGTTGCTGTCACTAGAGCTATACAACTACTGTATTTTTCATTTTGTAGAGAAAGGCTAAATTTTAACCTTTGTTTTCCCTCACTTGGTGTTTCAAATTTCACTAAAAAAGTAATTCCAAGGAAAAAAAAATATTTGAGGTGGATTTCAGCTTCTGGTTTATGTCAGAAAATATTTTGTTATGTTACTAAGGGAAAATCATTAAAGATCTTGGATCATCAGTTGGGTTTACAGCACTTCACCATCACTGGTGATAAATTCAGCTGAGTTCTCACTATGAAGATGGTTGTTAGGAAACATGCTTTTATTGGTGAACTTAAAAAATGGTATCTGTGGACTTGAGATTAGTGAAATTCAAACAATGTGTTCTCTATGCATAGTCTTCTATGACGAACACTTTTATTATTACTATTGACGATGACACCATATGAGTGCAAGGTCACTTTATCATTCTGCTTTCAGTTGAGATAAAGGCTGAGCAACTCTTAACTTGACACATTAATGATTAGGAATGACTAATATGGAAGGAAGGGTCCCAGTAAACTCTGTTACGCTACAGGTTTTACCTATTTTTAAGGGCATTAAATATTTCCCTTATTTGTTCTGTCTCTCTCTGTATTTTTTTTTTTTTAATGAAAAATTGTCACATAAAATATAGACTTTTTCCTATGTAGGAACTAGAAGCAGGCACCAAAACCATAGGTGCTGACAAGGTAGGTGTCCATGTGGTAGGCAGCAGGGCATTTATAACTTGGACTCAGTTGGATGAACATGCTAAACTAGATTCTTCACTGGTGTAAATGGAATGCAGTTCCCTCTGATGCCAAAAGAAATCCCACCACCTGAGGAGCCCATATCAGAATTATCTGAAATCCAGTAGGGGAAAAATTTAGGATGTAACCCAGCACTTTCTTCATAATACAGGGACAATTTTAATTCCAGGAGTTTTTACTGTGTAATGTTGAACTTGGAAATATTAGCATGCTTTCTGTTGTGTTTATGTCCAAGTTAAAAAAAAAAATAAAAAAATTGCAATTTATTCTTTATATTAGGGAATAAACATACACTTAACACACATGTATCTATATCATATATGTTCATATTATTTCAAGTCCAGCCCTAATCCTAGGCTTGCAATAATATTGGAGTAGGATTTTTGTGTGATTATATTCAAAGTTAATGCATCATTCTATCTATTTTACACTGGCTTATCTAAGTAATCTAGGCATCAGCCTAGATCTCGTCTACATCATCATTACTAATGTTGATGTAAACCAAAATAACACCTTTGATTTATACCAAATAAGAGCCTGGTTCTGTACCTTATTGCTGAATTTGTTGAGGTTGGTTTTTTTCCCTCCTAAAAGACAAAATTCTTGCTTGTTTGGAGGGTTTTTTTAACCTCTTGGCTGAGTGATAAATTTCTGTTTATCAGCCACCTGCATCTCCTCGATGCATTCTGAGGCAAAAATCAAGGCATAAGAAAGTCCAATTTTAAATTCAATCAGTTCCCAAGTTGTCTGATGCAATGGTTTCCATTTCAACAGCTGCCTCTGTCTGCTTCACCCACAGGAAGGAACCAGCTTCCTCTGGAGATCTGAAAATGTACAGTTGGCAGCTAAAATTCAATTTAAGCCTGGCCAGGTACAATTTTATTGGCACTGGTCCCAGGTCTTGCAATTGACTTTTAACCCCCTCAGAGCTTTCCATGTGTGCCTGATAGAGCTGTGCGCTGTGTGACAACTCCAGTGAAGTCCAACTGCTGCCTTTTGTTGCTCTGTGCAGCAAAATATTTTGAGCTCATAAACCACCAGCTCTGCATTTGAGTGGCATTTGTAAGAAGTCTTCATGTTAGTTATCCTCACAGAAAATAATAAGTGATATGTGCTGTTATAAACAACTGTCAGCTGCTTTCCAAAAGCTACACTGGAGAATACTGTTCACTTCCTTATATTCCTGTGTTTTGTGATCCCTAATATTTTTGACTTTAAAAATCCTTTCCTTACTTTTTAAACAATTTGTAGCACTTCCAATCTCTCTGATAATTGCTCACATATTTGGCCATTCAAAATGATTCATAGGAATGAGAGGTTAAACAGTTTATCCCGAAGAAGAAGAAAAGAATAGAGGGATTCCTTTTGTCCCTGGAGTATGCTGTTTTTACAGATGCATGAAGTATTAAAATAAGTTCCTCTATCATAAGGTCCTTCTTCATGTAAGTGCTCAGCTTCATATTTTTTTAGGCCATTCAGCAAAAGGAACAGTGAATCAAATCAAATTATGAGCAAAACACTGACCTTAAGAAACTCAAAGGGAAAACATCATAGCGGAACAAAATTTGTATGTCTTTATTCCCTCGTCTTTCTGAGCAGAAAAGTTCAAAATAACCATGTTATCATAGTGCTGGAGATTAGAAAGCGAGCAGTGACCAGCTAGAGTCATATGTTACCTTGATTGGTAAACAAAGGGGTTGGTCTGTGCATCAGCTGTGACGGTTACCTTCTAGATTAAAGAGAAAAACATTGGCATACTGGAAATCTTTAATGCTAACACTCCGTGTTTAGTACATCCTTTCACAGTAGGCTGTCAGCTAGCCATGGGTAAGGCAAGTATTGAAGCTCACAGAGGTATTTAAGGTGCCCAAACCTATCTCTGTCTAGAGAGCTAATTCCCATCGACCAGTATTCTGCAACAGAAGGAAGTTACTACCAGTAATTATTCATCAAAGCCTCTGCCCTTCTGTCATCCATCACCTACAGGTTGAAAACTGGCCGTTTTAAAGGTGGGAGAGAGGGGAATCTCCTTTTCTAGGTGGTATTCACAAGGATTTGCCTCCTTGCTTCTCACTGCATGGTACTATTACCCTGATGATCCAAGGTATTTCATCAGATGAAAGAAAAGGAGGATCTTTGAGTAGCTAACTGAATTCCAGATCACTTGTTTTTCAAGAAAACTGGGCACAAATGTATAAAATATGAGTACCTGGGAACAGGTGAAATGAAAGAAGTTTTTCAGATTATTTTTCACTGTGAAACCAAGGCCAAAGATTGAGGTCTTGGTTTGAAGACCAAGCATGGCTGAGTCAGTTTGGATGAAACAACACTAGGAGTTTGAACTGTGGCTCCCTTTGACCATGTCTCTGACTAATACCAACAGAATCTGATCTCACTTTTTGTTTCTTAACATTGTAAAATACTATATTTTCTTAATTCCGTCTAGCACTAAAGAAGAAAGGCAAGATCCTCTCTAGGGTATGCGCTGGAGAAAGCTAAATCGTAATCTTTGGCCATCTCTAACTCATTTTCAATGCGGATGAAAGAGGTCATGTTAATGTTAGGAAGGATCAGAACCTGTGGTGTTTGTTTTGACCAAGCATACCCATTTTCTGAGGTTTTAAAATCTTTCCTAAACAAAAAACCAAAAACCAAATGGGAGCAGAAATAGTCACTTTTTTTTTTTTTTTTAAAGTAGGAGACATGAAAAGAAACAGAGACCATTAAGCTCTTCAGAACTGGAAAGTTACATTTATTGTCAGAGGAATGGTGTTGTAACTAAGATGCACCACAAGGACCCAGCAGAACTGGGGGCCAAGGAGTAGTAAACTTCTGTATTGTACAAAGGGGGATGGAGACAGAGAGGAGCTAAGTAGGCTTTAACTGTTTATTTATGCAAATATCCACCTCTTGGATTTCTCAAGGTTAATTTCTCATTACTCATGATTCAGCAAACTCCTTGTGCAATGCTTCTCCACAGTTTTTGCATCAGGGCATTCAGTGATACAAAAAACTGTACTGGTGTCTTCTAATATCAGAAATATTTTTCTCTTGTCTTGGGCTTTTCTGTATCATAAGTATTTGTGAACAGACTTCACATATAGAAAATGGTAATGGCCAGCCAAGGTTGTGACTAATAAAACCTAGATTTAATTAAGTTCACTTGCTAAGTTGTCCTTCAAGATAATTGAGATACAACACTTGGAGCAGTGGGCCATATCTGCTGCATCAATTTGGAAATGGAATTCTGTTTGTATCACAGTTGCTTTTAGATAATGTGTGCAATTGTCTATGAAGAGCAGCCAGATAATTCCTGTGAGTGATTCTTTGGTAGTTGCATTCAAATAAGTACTGTAATAAGCCTTAAAAATTGTTTTCTTCACCCACTCATCAATATTTTACTGTATGCAAAAAAGTCAATACTGGTCTAGAAATTTCTGTATGTAATTTTCCCATTTAAAACACTATCACAATAGTGCTAAGGGGTATATTGAGGTAGCTGGTCACAAATTTATGCACATAGATTCTATTTACAATAATATAACTTAGGTAAATCATCATTTTTGGGTTGAGAAAGGTGTGAGTAAACACTATAATTTTGTGTTGGTTGAGTCTAGTGTTAGACTTTAGGAGACGAACAGGAGAAAGGAGAAATTATTTAACCAAAAGAGGAATTACATAAGTAGGAAAGTAGTAGACATGGTCCTCATCTATCGACAAAACAGGCTGTGAGATGTGATGTACTTAGTTTTAATAACAAGCTGTCTTTTTGGGATACAAGTGACAAACATTCAGTGACTGAGGAAGGCTGGTTGGAGTTATAAAAGGAGATGTTGCATGTCCCAAGTAGAAACATAATTGAAGAAATGAGCACAAATGCTGTATGTTTCGAGACATGGCTGGAAGACAAGCAGGTGGCTTCACAGATTAATACCTTTAACTGCCAGAACTTGTATCACTGTCATTTCCAAAGATCCAGATCGACACATACACTGTTCAGGGAGAAAGATGTGAAGAAACATTTCCCAGGCAGAAGAATAGGAATACAACTGATATTTCTCTGTTTCTGGTGACAGGTTTGCTGGACTTTGGTCCCATTTATTGTAATAATAAGTTTCTACGAGACTGTATTTTGTGTGGTGAGTGCATGTGTGTGTTTGTTTCCAAAAGAGAAACTGGGTGTATGGGGTATACCACATGCTATGCAGAGATTTTCTCTGCCAATTTTCTGCTTAGATACCAATTATCAAATGCTTTAGTTACAACAATTTCTAATAGTGTTTATAATTTCATTGCTCTCAGGTTCTTTACTGTGGCACTGTACAGTACAGCATAGTGAAATTTATTCATACAAGTGGCTCCAGTTTCCCTCTGATTATCATTGTCTTCAAAAGCAAAGACTTCAAATTGTTCTAAAACATCAGCAGTAAATATTGTACTACTGAACCCACTTACTGTGATTAAAGATATTAGTACAATTGAGTAGAATAGTCATCTTCTCTCTTAAAGTTTGAGTGTCACAAAAGAAAAAAAAAGCCCCTGATCTCTTTTGCCCAGTGATATACCCTGCGGGAATAAACAGAACTAACTTTGTATATCGAGAATGGGGAATAAAGTGTTTTACTTCAGACTGAAATGAATCTAGAGTTTGTGGTTAGATTGTTTTGTGGGTTTTTTTGGTGTTTTTTTTGTTTTTTTTTTTTTTTTTTTTTTTTTTTTTTAATTTGTGTGTAGCTAATTGCAACACTGCCTATAAACTCTATTAAAATCTTGTGGTCTCAACCTTACCTCGTGAGATGTTGTGTCTGGCAGTTTGCCTGAGTTGTCTACAGAGTGACAAAACAGAAATATAATGTGCAAGAAAATACAAAGGCTGTAGCACAGGCAGTCACAGACAGTGTCTTCCATGTCACTTGAAGGTTTTTTTAATTGTGCAAAATGTTGCCTGAAATGACATTTTTTGCCATACTGAGTTTCCTGAGATGGTTCTTTTTTTACTGAGGCTAACTTGTTTCGCACTCTAGTGCAGTATAATGGCTTGGATTTTTTCTTTGCTTACCATGTCTACAGGGTATCCTGCCTCAGTGAATCCTGTGGAAGCTGATCCACCAGTGTGTGCCCCTTCAGAAGATTACCTGCATGAATATTTAAGGAAACTATTCTGTAGAGATCCATCACATTGTTACTGTTTTAAATATTCTTTTGTAAATAGCCTTATGGGCCCCAGAGGAAGAAAGCATGCTCAATTACCTTCTAAAATGCATTTTTACTAAATGCCAGGGTGAAGAAAATGATGGTCAGGATCAGAGAAGACTCTTTTGTTATAAATGGTCTCAGTGGAATTTAATATGATTTTTCGCAGTTTAGGCACTTATGCTTGCACCCTGCATTTGAGCACTTAAATTTCTATGCAATGCATCTTTACATACATCGCCTTCCCTTTCTAATGGTGACATAAACTACAGTTTTGGGTTTGGAGCTTTTGGGTATTTTTCATTTTTCTGCTAAAACATTCTGTTCTGACAGTTCTGGTGCACAGTGATTCACAAAGTTTTCTTATCCAATTCTCAGCTATCCATAGATATAACACATTTAGTCTTCTCCATCATTCTTTGCTCAGTCCCATTGAAGCTGCTGTCACTGCAACATTTTACTTTCTTCTATCAAGGCAGGCATGAAATTTCCAGTGGAGCGAATGCGAATGCTAAGGCAGCTGCATGGGTCAGTAGGCAGATGGAGGGGGGCAGGGTTTGGGAAAGCTAAACAGTTTGCATCCTTCTCTAAAAGACAGCAAACCACAGGGCAGGGATCTGCAATCTGATGATTTGACAGTGCAATGCCCTTTAGTTGTTTGACTGGATTTACAAGTTCTGTTTAGCTGACAGATATTTTGGCTAATACCCTTCCCTAGTTGTTTTCCTTTTGACTATGAGAAGTTCTGTTTAAAAATTTAAGCAAGCTCTTGTTGTACAACAAAATAAACAGATTTCTCTTACAGATAAGAAACACTATGATTTCTTTTTTTTTTTTTTCCTGTGAATACCCCAATGAATGCAAAATATTGACCTAAACAAATACAGTTTACTGAGAGTGCCAGTAAACAATCTGGAAAGTAATTCAGAGGATGTAGCTTTATTTTGTTTGGAAACTGCTCTTCCAAGCTTATTGCACACAGTCCAATATATATTTTTTTTCTCCTCTGTGTATTTTTGCAATTAGTCACCCTCCTGAGTAAAAATCCAATCATTAGCTTTTAAAGAAGCCAAATGAAATAAAACCATACCTAAGTAACAAAAGTGTGGATATGGAAAGGAATTTGCACTAAGTGAAATTTTAGTAATTAAATATTTTTGAATTTCTGAGGTAATTTTTAGTAAAAAATTTTAAGTTTCTAAGGTAACATGGTTTTAAATATACTATGTTTAAAAGCTGCATGAGAATTAACAGGTACCTGTTTTAAAAGCATAAAATCAATGGTCCAAGAAGAGAGATGGACAGTTGTTTGTAATGTTAATTACTAAAATCAAGAGAATAAAAAAAAAAGAACTCTTGCTGGGATCACAAGTTGACTGTTCACTGAATCATACCTTGGAGTCATGTGCAAAAATAAATCTGTTTCACTGGTCCAAGGTCTCTACCTGAAGCTTTTGAGAACAGACTAGCAGTAATGTGTGTGTCACCAGAAGTGGCCAAGGTTGAAGCACGGAAAAGACAGCCTGTCTGTCCCCCCTCTGCCCCCCTCTCCCAGTTTCCTGTGTATATCTCAGGTACCCGATAATCTCTGGGGAAATGTGACTATGAATATCTCAATCTCCAAAACACTGAACAGCAGGAAGTGTGTGGGAGGAACCACAGACGGGTAGGATGAGACCAAGTAAAGAACATTGACTGTCAAGAGGAAAATAAACAGCACTTTATTGCATTTTGGATGTCCTAAATTCAGAGTCAGCCATCTAAATATTTCACCAGGTATGCCTGCATTAGCACAGAAGCGATGTTTTGAAGTTCATCTCCTTTCTGTCCTCCCTTACTGTGCATTGGTTTTCATCATGGAGCAGCCTCATGGCATGCAAATGAGATTCCTTTTGGGTTAAACTAAACCAGAAACCATGCTCCAGGACTATGCTTATTTGCTCCAAGCATCAGTGTGCATTTGGCTTCAGACTGCAGTTATTCTGAAATAAAACTCCCCAATGTATGTCATGAATGTATTTCAGGTCCTTAAACAGCAACTCCTTTTTGCTCAACAGACCCATCCCTATTTGGCCAGGCATTATCATTGAGCCTTGGACTGTATTTCAGTAGCAGAAGAAGGACAGGTTGACTCAGTTACTTTCATGTCTAATTTCTGTGATTATATGAAGCATTCTCTGAATTCATATAAAGTCTAGTGCAGCAGAGGGGCTTCAAAGATTTAGGTTTTTGACAGGGGTTACTCAGGTTAAAGATGAGAGAGAGACTGAGAGGGTTTGCTTGCCAAAACCTTCTAGATATCCTTGTTTTGTTTTTTGGTTTTGTTTCTCTACTGCTGAATTTGAACAGTTCTTAAGATAATATTAGCCAAAACATTGATGAAAAGTGCTAAATATGCACAGTGTAAAACACTGCGTTTGTTAGACCTGCCTGGCTTGTGTAATCCCAAATTCTCAGCAGTGGAACTGTGCACAACAGAAGCTGTTAATAATTAATGCCTGAAATCCCCCCTAACCACTCTGCTGCCCCAGGAGCTCAAAGGCAACTGCACATACAGCTCCAGAAGCTGAGTCCAGAGTGCATGAGAGGTGGGTGGAACAGAATGAATAACACTGGGAGCTACTGGGATCGCCTTGCTTCCAGACCTCCTGCAATGGCGTTTGAACAATAGCTACTGATCAGTTTCCAGAGCAGCAGCTGTAGATGCTGCACTTTTGCAAGTAAATTTCATGGTTTGCTCTATGTGTTTGTGCGTAATGCTGCACTGGAATGATATTTCAGTGATTCATACATGAATTGGTAAGATAAGATCAATCTCTGTGTGGAAAAAATGTTTTCATATGCTACTACTCATAGGAAACCACAGACAGCAGTGTGAGTGAACTGAATTACAGCTGTGAAAGAGCAAAAACTGTATGTCTAGATTTCTATACTAATGGCATGTGGTGATCATCCGGGTCCTTGGACTGGGAGAGATTTATCAGATTTAGGAAGCCTGATTAATGAAACATAGTATACATGCTGATTGCCCTAACTAAAAATAACTTCAAACCTTTACATTTTTATAATGTGTTCTTTACTAGTCATTAAAGAATCCGAATGATGTCTCAGCAGCTGCCTCTCTGCAGCACAGGCACACAATGACTAACACAAGTTTTGGTATTGACAAAATGATTTAGTGACAATATTTGTTACCTGTGTCCAAAATATTCTGTATCTATATCTATAATCCTTGCCTATACGTATCTATCTATAATCCATTCCTACATTATATTTTTTGGATAATAACATACTGAACAAGGTTCTCTTTCATCTGTGAATGCAGAATAAAATTGACACAAAGCTGCAAAATTCCCTGTACATTTTAGAGGAGCTGTCTGATCAAGTGACAGATTAAAATTGCAATCAAAACCTAATTAATAGGCCTTCATTTTCTATTAAATATATACTATTAATGCCAGATATCCCTTTTAGAAAATAAGTCAAGGACATAAGCTGTTTTGTTTTTTTTCTCAGTATAATTACTGTTCTGCTATCAGTTCTTGAACAGAGTTTGTCACAAGAAAGCCTCCAAATAATGAAACTGTCTCCCTTCTTCATATAGCAAATCTGAGCATAATGTATTCAAAGTGCACAGATTTTGAACTTCTCTGGGCAATGCTATTGTTAAGGGTATAGGAACTAAATTCATTAACCTATCATTTTCCTCTGTTGTATTGAGAAGCAGTCTGGAGAAATAAATAAGAATCGAAGTGACGTAGGTCTAGAAAAGATATCTCTGCAATATCTGTCAGTTAAAAACTTTTTCTGCTATTTACTAATAAGCCTGTGAGTGCAAGTGCTCTTCATATCGATTATATTGAAAAATAAACTGAGGAATAAAAAATGGAGATAGTTTGGTAACAATTATAAAATACAATTTGCTTGTTTAGATAAGAAAATAACAGGGATTATTATCGCACACTATTGCACCCAAAAAAACAGCACAGCAGAGCTCTAATTCTATTAACAAATTAAAACTAGGGCTAAATTATCTCAGCTACCATATTTTAAAAAAAACATACTATCTAACCACATATGTTTGGTGTTTTATAGTTGATATCGTTAATATTAATTACAAATCAATTGTTCAAATCTTCCTTTAGAAAAAATAGGATAGGCGTGGATAATGTTGGCAATTCACTTAACAATTTATATGCTGTTATTTTGACTCACGTTGGTGCATGTTGCAACAACACATAAATAAACCATCTGCTGATAGCATAAAGAGCTTGAAATTGCATTAATTAAAAAGTTTGTGATTATACAAGCTTAGAACCTTCATCTGTGTGTTCATGCACAGTTTCTGCAAGGAACAGTCATTCATTGTATTCTTGCTCAGGACCTCTTCAGAGCAATGACATTAAACTCTTCCTAGGGGAAGGAAAACAGCTAGAAGAAGATATGACTTGCACACACAGAAATGGTGAAGCAGAAGAAAAGTAGAAAGCTTTTTTTCTGGTTCTGGATTGAATCTTATGGGTTATTCTTTCATGTTAGAGGAGTGGACTAGGAATTAACATAACTAATGCACTAAGCTTTAAATAATTACCAGTGATGGCAAGCATGTGTGTTCTGAGTTTGACGGGGTCAATGAGATTTTATGTACTCTGTAAATTATGTTTTCTTGTTGCTAATTGTGGTCTTCTTTGTAATACCGTTGCCTGTGTTTGAGTGGTGGACTTTAAGTGATTGATGTCATCAAATTTGTCATGGGCAAGAGAAACATTCTCCTCCTCACTGGAATTTTTTTCTTAGTGACTTTAACAAATTTGGTAAAACAGGACTGGTGACAATGCTGCAGCGTCTTTGAATAAATCTGAATGGGGTTATGTGCTGGTTTAAAAGTAAACTGGCAGAAGAAATGGACCTACCACGAGAGATATTGTAAGTCAGAATTACAGTTTAA
>JAWWEE010000001.1:7583046-7633228 GCA_035221455.1 Xenops minutus
ATAGATGGGGGTAGAATACACAGCTTTAATCACTCCCACACAGTGATAACTGGTCCCACCTACTGAACTAGGACAGGTTATAAATCCTTCCCCAGAATGGTTCTTCCTTACATAGATCAAAAAGAATCATGGGGTGATAAAGGGGTGTGTTCGTATAGGGGTGCATGTGTGAATGTGACCACAAGGTCTGAAAGCAAATTCCTGGGTTTTATGTTCTTCTCCATGATGACATCAGAAATGAACTTGTTATATAGCTCCAATTAAAGTTGACAATAATATTTGCATTCAATAGAGAGGTCAAAGAAATTATTAATCTTCCATTCTATGGAGAACATCTGTTGACAAAGACAAACAGAGGCATCATTTTAGTACCAGAAGTGCAAGTCAAGGAAGATAACCCATGTTCTTTCATGTCTCAGGCTGCAGAACATAAATCTCCCAGCTCCATATCCAGTAGGAAGTCACTGGGAAACCCAAATGCTGCAACTTTCCCAAAATTTGCTAAATCTTTTGATTTTCTGGCTGCATTGCTGTTATTAGAAAAAAGAAATCATAAAATATGTTTGTTGGTATGATGATTTCTTGGTGAATTAAATAGATAAACCTAAGAATTGAGAAATCTCATACCTTTAACTGTGCCATGATAAATTTTTAATGACCAAAAATACAAATATGATTTATTAAGTGGCCACTATAAAAAACATTAGAATTTTGCAAGCTGTTCTATTAATTTATTTATAAATATATAGTTTTGTCTACTATTTGTAGACAGGTTATACGTGTTTTCGCTCTGTTGGGAGTGATATAGAAGGGAAGAGAACTATCATAAAGAATTTTAGTATGCCGTCCAATGTCCAAATGTTAAAGGAAAACTTTGATAATGTGGGATTCCAAATCACACACTGGGAGTCTGGTGCTTTAATGGCACAATCTGCAAATAAAAAAATCGTGTCAAAACTTTTTCTTTAGGAAAATCTTAGGGGAAATGCATGCACTTAAAGATTCATATTGCCATATGTCTGTTTATGGGAGCTAGGCAAAATTTAGAGGCTTCAAAAGTTTGTCTTGGAGGCAGATCAACACTCTTCTTGCCTTCATTATCACCCAGATAGTTTTGAAATAGGCTGACTGTTTCATGCCTGACAGGTACCTTTGGTTTCATACATAAACCAATGCTTTGCCTGAGGAATTTAGGTGCTGTTTCTAGTTCAGTGATGGGATGACCCTGCGACCCTGCAGTTTTCTCTTGCTGTCATCATGCCAGATGATTTCCACTTAGACAAAGGTGTCTCCAGTGGCCAAATATCATATATGTATGTGTACTGTGTGTGAAAGCCGTTTATGACTTGAATGTATTCAGCTTGTCTTTTCTTTGAAAATGAAAAGAACAAATAACATACAAGTGGCTTTTTTCCTGAGAGATCTTCAGCACTTATGTCTTTCTTTTCCTCCTCCCAGAGAGGACGCCTCTCTCTCCCTTTGGTGCAAGCTCTTATCAGTGTGGACACTCTCCTGATAACTGCTGACATACAAACCTGTGTTAATAGTGTTACTGCATGTTGCCCATCCTCAAGCCTCAAATAAAGTGTATCTTTTCTCCCTTCTCCATCATGAGTTTTAGAGGCCTTATTTATTGGACAACTGGATGAAGTTAAACACATTAAGGAGATTGTCCACTCAGAAAAGTTGTATTCTATTTTCATAAAAAGTCAGGCATCTAGCTCATTTCTAAATGGTGGTTAAGGTAAATTCTTTGTAGGCTTATATTAGATGATTAGAGCAAAACTATGTTGCCTTTAACAACTCAAATTAAAACTAAAACTACCCCTTATGTCCACTAAGCTCATATCATAGAATGATTTAATGTAGATTTTTTTTTTCCTAATTTAGCAGTGGCAGTGTTTGTAAGGTGGTGATAAGTGATGTGTTGCCTCGTGTTTCTGAAGCTAGTTCAGTTGAAAACATGCACTTTTTTCACATATAGTCAAGGTTTTTTACATACAGCACAAAGGGTTTGCCTAGGACCAATCAGTTGGTAGGTGGAACTGAAATGGAGCTTGTAGTCAGAAGAAAATATTTGGGTGGGTTTGTTGTATTTTTCACAATGTTGATAAGTATCTTAATTTAATTGGAAGGCATTAAAAAAACTGAATTGTATTTTACAGTACAAGGTTTGTCAGCACAGTTGCGGATTATAACAGCATCACTGTGTTGCTTGATAAATCGTTGTCTCCTAAGACTCAGAATAAACTGATTTAAAACCTGCCTCAGTCACAGAGCATAACAACTTTGTGTCTGCGGATTTCAGTGCAGATGAAAGACTTATAAATATAAATCTGTTTTTTTTTCTAATCTTCCATGAAGTAATATATTCAAAAAAGGCACAAAAATTGAATCCTATAATAAAAGTAAACTGATCTATAAAAAAAAAAATAAACACCTACTCAGAACAGAAATATTTCTCTCCAGATTAGATGGTATTATTTGCTATTCTTGTTTGCTGTTGAACTAGTTGCAGGAAAACTGTCACTCATAGCAGTCCTTTATTATTTATACAAAATCTGGAAGGAAAGCATCATACTCCAATATTATTGCAATAGGAATTTCTATTACCTAGTTATAGAAAGACTTTTTTCAGTACATTTAGAAAAGAGAAACACCTTTCCATGTGTTTGAATGATTATTTAAAATGCTATATAACTCCAAGTTTTGGAAGAAAATGCATATAAGTTTTTCTTTCCCATTTTCTCAGTCTCATTTCCTTCTCTTTCAATTTTTCTTTTATTTTAAAAATCTGTTTTAAGTTGCCAAAAGAATATAAGGAAAGCTTTACTAACTTGTGCAGAGTTGGTAGCATTGTGTGTGGATGTGTT
The DNA here is from genome assembly GCA_035221455.1 of Xenops minutus. Classification (NCBI taxonomy): domain Eukaryota; kingdom Metazoa; phylum Chordata; class Aves; order Passeriformes; family Furnariidae; genus Xenops; species Xenops minutus. The sequence goes on from JAWWEE010000001.1 coordinate 7,585,920, forward strand.
TATGGGCAAATTTCATGTTCCTTAAAGGATTTATTGAAAAATTCAGAGCTGTTGCTTCCCATGGAAGTTTCAGACAATAAGCACTTGACATTTTAGTTGTTTCCTTAATTTTTTCTGATCGTGAGACCACAGAGTCATTATAAAATACAATAGCATCAATATGTTGTTTTGTTCAGGTAGCTCTGTTTTACATTGCAAATAAAAATTTCTATGTACATCAGCTAAAACTGAACAGACTATATAAGAAAATTCAGTTGACTGAATTCTCAACAAAAGCTAAAATTAATAAAAGTATCCCCAGAGATATAGCTTTTCTTGTGTAATTTTTTGTCTCTGGGTGCTTCAACTTATTAAAAATAATTATTTCAGCTTTTCCCTTCCTTTTGTGGGTTTGTGATTTAAAAGACACAGAAAGCACTTGCTATTTTAAATGAAATGTATTTTCAGTGGGTGAAAGAAAGGAACTGACTTTTTCATACTGAACATTACTATTTTTTCTCATCCCTCATTGAGCATTCCTTTTCTTATTCCAAATATTAGCATTGAATTTTCTCTTTATGTTACTGTTTTTTTAAAGAGTCGACCAATCTGTTATCTGCAGTTGGCCAAGCCAAACATCTTTTATTATGAAATAAAAAACAAAACTAAAAAGTTTATTTAATATGCATGTATCAGAATGTTCTTTAAGCAAAATAATCAGAGGAGGCTCTGTAATATTAGCATTGCTGCAACAAATACTGTGGACGTAATACTTTTGGTTTTGCATTGGAATAACTGAAGTCAATACATAAGAAAATAATTAAACATAAATTACATTTAAAAAAAAAAATATTCTACTTCACTCTTTCATTTGCAGTATGCTGAATCTTTGAGGATGCCCTCCACCTCTGCCCACCTGTCTGACCTAATGAAGGATTGGCTGGAGTTGGTGCTGAGGATGTGTGAAATAGCCAGAATGGGGCCCACCAGGGCTTGGCCGACCAGGGGGTCTCACATATCCAGCCAAGGCAGAGTGTAGAATGGGGTGACTGCACTCCTGTGATGCAACAGCTACAACAATCTCAACAGCAAAAGCACTGAAATCAAGGTAAATTGGGTTTAAATAGGACGGAGTTCTGTGGATTTGCTCAAAAAATTCCTCTGTACTGGATGTCATCTATTGTTTTTCTTTCTTAATCTTAACTACTGCAACTCTTGTGTTAACTACAGAAATCTTTCTCTGATGAAGGACATAAAATGGCCTTGAGCCAGACTGAGAAGCCTTTAACCACCACGGGATTAGCAACCTGAAAAAAATAGTTCTGCTTCCTACAATGACAGGATATCTCTATAGCCTTGGTAATATACCAGTGTCTGATGTGTTTGTGGCCTTGTAACACTGCACATTGCATGCCTGATTGCCAATCTGTGGCTACATAGACACTGCTGATGGAATCCAGGTAGGGCAGGGCTGTTTAAAGCCCCACTTCTCAGACATAGCCTGCTCTAGGGCAGATTGTACCCAATCTACATAGTAAGGCAACTTTAAACTCTGTGTACTTTTTGCTTTTCTTTTTTTATTTTTTTTTTCCAAAACATTGGAAACCACATGAGGACTGTGCTGCAGCTCAACAGAATCCTGTTTTATGGCACAAAATTGACTGTGTGTCATGTGTGCTCAAGTGTGGTGTGACGGCATGTGGAAGCACCTGAAACTGTAAGTTGATCAGACAATTTCTGTGACTGAAAGATCAAAACCTGGACCAGTTGCATTGCATTGTCCATTTAGCAGCCCCTAAAGGGAGAAAGTTAGGATACATGTTTGGATTTTGTTGACTAGTAGACAAAATGGCAAAATGAATGGCATACATTACACATATATACAACTAACACATGGTGTGGGTGATGACAGATTGAGACCCAGGAGTAACCAGACATCAACTTCAGAATTGCTGTGGGTCAGCTTGTCCCTCTCATTGTTCCTGCACCCTTTGTTTCAGATGATTTTCAGTTGTCAGCTTTTCTTTGGTACTTTCTGCACCAGCCACTTAAGTAACACAAATTTCAAAAGCCTACTGGCCATGTGGAAGTGTAACATTGCATAAATCTCATTAACGCTCTTGAAAAGCTCTGCTGTGTTAGTCAGCCCTTCTCCCCTCCTCACAATATGGTAAAGAATTAAGAATCATCTCTTCCTTTTTCACATGAATAGTTTGTGGCAGGGGCTTGTCTGAGAGGCACAGTTAGGCAGTTCTACATTTTCTATTGTGATGCAAGAAAATTTGACGTAATTTTGTTAAGAAGCCTATTCTTCCCAAACTACAGTGAGCTGGATGCTGGAAAGATTGGCATCTGCTCTTTTTCAACCCAGCTAGATGTAAGGCTTCATATGGAAGCTTGCAAGGTTGCAGGAAAATCTACCAAGTCTGTGGTGTGCAATTTTCAGAGTTTTTCTTTTAGTTTCTTTGTTTTGTAGTATTGAAACATTCAGTCACAGAATAAAACAAACTGCTTGTCTGAGATTTGGATAAACAATACCTGCTTCTGTATCTTCCCTCTATAAATATGATATAAATATTTAAGGAGATTAATTATCTTTGGCAAGGGAATGGGCTTTATTTTACATCAGGATACACAGCATACAATCTGACTTTAAAATTATAGCAATACTGCCTGTGTCTGGAGCGTAATAACACTGCATTTCAATTTATAGAACAGTCTAGGAGTCTTGATCTAGAGAACTCTAGTTATATTATCGAAGGAAAAGCTCTATGGCACAGAGAAATTTTATTCTGTTGTTAAAAAATATTAAAAAAAAAATAAAAATCTTTGCAAAAAGCACCAGATAATTCACGATGCTCTGAAAACTCCTTCATATCAACAGTAAACTTTCCACTAAATTCAGCCTGATAACAAACAAGGATTTTATGGTGGATTTTGCAGGAGATCATTAGGAGTTATTATGAAATTACTTATGCTTTCAAAATAATAATTTGTGTGTCAATTCTTTGAATGTGTTTGGTTTTTGAAGCTTTTTGCCATTTTTCAAGATTTTAGTGGTACCAACTCTGTTGCCAGTTTTCTGCTGAGAGACTTGCCAAAAGAGAAGATTTCAAAAGGAAAGGTCTGGAACAGATGAGGGTCCTTGAGATTTACAACCCAGCCATTGGAAAGGCTTTTCTTAGTCATGCTATCTTTCAGTTTTTGAAAGAGGATTAGCTCATAGAGGAGCAGAAACTTTGTATTGTAACATCTAAGAATGAATTTTATGTCATTTATCAAACTCGGGTACTGTCAAGGGGTTGTTCCCCTGTTCTTAGCAATGGCAAGATATTTCCATGTGTCCTTTTCCCATCCTGTTTCCATGTCTTCCACTTCAATAGATTGTATTCTTCTACAAGCAAAAAAATATAGATAAATTACTATTTTTATCAGTTTTATGTTTTATATATTTATGTATATGGATATCATTGTTAAGTTTAATGGAAAATTTAAGGCAGACATTCTCTCCTGTTCTTATGGCTTTTTAAATTAAAATGGAAAATTTCTGATTTGTTATCAAAACTTTGAAATATAGTTCTTAATCTTCCCCTGTAAATGAAAGTCTGTCTGTAGGCAGAACAAAGCTGAAACATTTCTCAGATATTTTCCCACATGAAACAAACAAAAAAATCAACAGTGTAATGATTTTAATGCACTTTTTACAGAGCAGTAGTTGGAAAGGCTAAAAAGGCTCATGACAGTCTATTCTTATTGATGCTAATAGAGTCAGGATTTAAAGGGAGAAGAGAGAACCAAGAAAACTCAAAAACATCTTACCAAAAGTGCATATCAGACCTCTTTGTAACTCTTAGCAGAAATCAATAACGCTAAAAAAAAACCCCAAAAACAACAAAACAAAACAAACCCCAAGAAAATCTATTTTCTTATGAAGAATTGGCCCCCACAAACTCAATTTTCAAGGTGTGAAATTTGGAGAGGCTGCAGAACATTACTTGAAGGAAATGATCGGTGAGACAGTATGGCTACATACCTGAAGTATGTAAGTAGGAGCATTTTAACCTGGGGATATATAAAGGGGGCTTATAAGAAAGGCAGGCTTTTTACCAGTGTCTATAGTAGCAGGACAAAGGGAAATGATTTCAAGCTGAAAGAGGGGTGGTTTATTTTAGATTTAAGGAAGGAATTCTTTACTGTGAGGGTGGTGATACACTGGCACAAGTTCTTCAGAGAAATTGTGAATACCCCATCATTTGAAGCGTTCAAGGTCAGGTTAAATGGGACTTTGAGCAACCTGGCCTAGTGAAAGATGTCCCTGCATACAGCAATACTGGGTATTCTTTGAAAGTGTCTGTCAACCCAAGCCATTCTATGTTTTTTCTTCATTCTGCATAATTACCTAAGTTTAAGATGCAAGGTTAAATCAGCATGATTTCAAATCAGCACAGATGTTCACAGACCATGAGGAAAGATAACTGGACTTGGTGAATAACATATCCTAGCACTGCCATTCTTCCTACTGTCTTGTTAACAAAGCCTGCCCTTTTTCTCCATTACTTATCAAGTGAAATTCATCCTGGTGTTCCATCTTTTGGACCAGCATTATGTAAAATGTCTCTGACAATTTTCATAGCTGTGAGTTCTGCAACCAACTGCCATGCCTGTCTGAACTACACTTTCATCATTATTGCTAATTAAATCTGGATCAATGTGTTTGAACTTTCAGTAGATGGGATTCTGGTGTTTCAGCAACACCCCAAAGGAACAGGGGTAACATAGTGATAAGCTCTTCTGAACCTGTGCTGCCCTGATAGTTTTATGTGCCCTTGGGTTGTTGTGTAATTGTATAAGTGTGGATGTAGAATACAGTCACTTCTTCCACACACTGTGTGCTGTAGCCCACCTCTGAATCTTCTCCCAGCATCCCATCTAGGCTGGCATTCCTGAGCAGCTGTTTTACCTCCAGTTTTCTATGGGATTTTGCATGTCTGAGTCTACAGTTTGTGCACATTCTTTATGCTCTATTAGTTCTTGCACCTGAGATTATATGGACCACAACATTGCCAAGGATTCCATTCAATGTCTGTGCATGGTTTTGTTCAGGTTTACTCAAGCCCTGAAGTGAATATTACACTGGTAAACATTTTCAGCATGTTATGAGCTGGGTGAACACACCAGGCATTACTGTTACTCAGTGTGGCCTCTTTATAGTTAGCAAGTAACCTCAACAGCGGGATGACCAAAACAAAGACAGTAAGAGAATTCTAGAAGTAGATGAAGATGGAAGCAACTTTTGATGGCATTTCTACTACAATTCATTTTTGCAAACATTTTGTATGGTAACATTGCCGTTTCTTCTTCTTCCATGGTTGGAGTCAGAAAGAGATTTTTGTCTCCCTGGAATAGGATTCCTTCCTTGGCCTTATCCAATCACGCCTGATTGCCAGATTGATTGAACACTATATTTTCTTCTGGGTTGTCCATGATGGTTTTAACCAGTTCTTGTCTTTCTGCTTAGAGTTTGCCCCGCAATTTCCTCTTCCAAAGCTTCCCACACAAGTGATTTTTAGTACTCATATAGGATCATGCTACTCTCAGGAGTGTAAAATATAAACTAACCAACAAATTATTACTTCTTTATCCCAGGCTCCACAATCCACTTTTTCACTTCATTGGTCTTACTTAAAGTGAGCACAATACTTTCTTGCCAGACACAAAAGCAACAAAAACATGATCTGAGTTATCGCATAATACAAACAAATTCTAGATATTTTCTTTCCCAGTTTCTTAATAGTTTTATCCCACTTCTCCATTTACTAATTCATGTATTTCTGTCCTCAAGTCACTTTTTAGTAATTTTCTTGATGCACTTGGTCCCCTCTGGGAGACAAGTTCTTGGTGCCATCAGTTCTTAATTTTGTAGATTGTGTTTGCCTTCATTTCAGTTTGTGCTTTTTAATTGTTTTCAATTAAGAAAAATGTGAATTAAATATGTTTATTTAATCTTTTTCAAAACTCAGAACCTTTAATTGCAATATTAATTCCCACTTGTGTCATGTAATTTCTCACAATATGCCATAGCTGTGCTTGGATAGAACAAATGCTGCTATTAGGAAGCATTAACTTGCATGTTTTCAGTGGAGGTTGGTAAAAACAGTTCACAACTGGGAATGAACCTTTGACTTAAAACTTAAGCTAACCTAATTAAACCATTAAGGTTTAGGCAAAGTATCTTGCTCTTTGTAGATGTCTCATGAGAGCACGTTTCTCCCAGGAGATTCCCAGTACTTTCAAAAGTGTAAAACACATTTCTCATCTCACAACTTGCTGCTACACAAAGAGCCCTTGTGAAAGATAAGGAGAGGGAAAAAAAGAAGTGCAAAGTGTCTTGAGACAAGCTTGCCTTGAATTTTGACTGGGAATATCAGCTGATTTTCATATAAACATCATTGTTGCCTGGTAATGATCCATGACTGTAAAGATGACATATAAATGTTGCAGTCACATGTTCAGTGATTTTCTGTAGAGGTTGTAAGTTATTTTTCTTGGAAGAGTGGGGTTGTCTCATTCTTCATTGAACCCCCAGGATTTGGGGGTTTTAGGAGCAAATTCCAAGCAACCTTGTTAATTTTTTTACGTTCCAATTGCATTGCCCTTTTGGTAGTCACGATTAACACTATTGTATTATGCTGATATGTAACATGAACCATGCCTTTTTTTTAATTGTAATTTGCAGTTCCCTAGTAATAAAAGCACCTAGGATTTTTTAGCTTATTATTTAGCTTGGTTTTGATTACTTTTTTCCCCATGGGAAAAGGCCAATTTTTTTTTGTTGTTGTTGTTTCCATGACAAGCTGTATTCTGCCATGTATAGTTTATTTTGCAAGTGATTCCATTGACATCAGTTGAAATTTTCAGAAAGGTTATCTTGCACAACATGAGAGATTTTTAAATTGATTTCATAGGTAATCCTACTTATCATCGCGACTTAAGGGATATTCAAAATAAATTGCTTTTTTAATGTTTAGTATTATGATAATGGTGATTATCAGCATGAACAAACAATTGACTTAAATTATTCTTAATGTGTGCTCAGGCTGTTTCAGAATAGGAAACTAGGGCTAGATTTCAGTAAGTCTCTTGCACAACTTCCCTGAAAAAATGGATTATCAGTTCTAATGGTAAACTGATAAGCTAAACTGGTAAAGTAATGCAGTTCTAGCAGAGGAAACATGCATTTGTAGCTTCTTTGTTTAAAGCACCATTTTTTGTTTGATATTACCCTTCAGATTTATGATGCCTCCAACTGATGTTTTAGATGTGTTAAATAGTAACTTTCTAGGCATTCAGTTCAATAGCTAAACCACTACTTTCATCTGTTTTCCTATTGTTTAATTAGGCCATGCTGGTTTCAAGGTAAATTGGCAGGAAAAACAAACCCCACTCAATAAAGATTACAAGTCAGGGTTACAATTTACTTAAAAAGATTACAATAAATACAATGATACAGAGAAAAAGTAGTTTTAAGTCATGAAAACCAGATGTATAACCTAGCACCGTGGGGCACCAACAGAATGGAGTTCCTTAGCCTCTGTGTTGAGTGCCACGTGGCATCCCGGAGTGCAAAGTAAAAGGAAAGAAAAACCTGTTGGTGAGGATGAAGGCTGCAGTCTGGTCAAGAGTGGCAGTCACAGTCCTATCAAGGTTCTGGTCCTCCTCTGAATCCAACAAGTGGTACCAGAAGTCCCGATGTTCCAAGATTATCTATGCTCAGGTTCAGGTGGGAATGCCCAGTACCTCTCCCAGGGCAAGGAGTTTCACAATGGGTGATTTAGCTCTGTGAGTCATGGGATATTTTTGTAATCCTTGGTGGCCCATTAGCAGACAGGACCCCCCAGACTGGGTGTGAAGGTGCTGATGCCTCCCCGGAGGAGAGTTATCAGGGCTGAGTCATTGGTGCGAAGACAAAAACACTTCGCTGTCTTGCAGGGTTCTTTAACACCCAGCTTGTAGCCTGAGGGGTCAGGTGTGCCCTGGGCAGCTGCTGCAAAGGATCCATTATTAACAGTTCATCAGAAATTACACAGAGGATAATAAGCAATAAGATGGTCATGGTGGCTCTAACTAAAACATAGGTTTACTGAATGTATAATCCAATCTGAACAGAGAATATATGACTATGCTTTTAAATAATACTATAAATAATCCTCTCTGGCACAAGTTAATTCAATCTCTGGTCTTTTCTTCTGCTGCAAATTCATGCTTTATTTTTTTAGTAAAAGACTTTAAAGTAGTCTTGTCCATCATGAGCTTGCAAACTCTCTGATGCTGACTACATTACTGGCAATTGCTATTTCTTTCATTTTCCAAATTATTTCTTCTGTTAAATGAACAATAAAAGCTCATGCCTGACACCTTTTACACCTGTGCATTATGTTACCTAAAGCTGTAAATAAAATCACCACCTTCAATTTCTTTCTTCTTCTTTTTCTTTCTTTTGGTCAACGTTTAATCTTTGCATAAACCTTCCCATTCTTGAAGTTCAGTTCTGTAGATACAGAGCACTAATGCAGAACATTACAAACTTTGTTTAAGGATGACGTAAGTAACAGTCATGTCCATATCTTTCTTTCTTTTCCACTATAGCTGCAATATCATTAGCAATTTCTAGTAATGGTGGGGTGAGAGAGGGGAGTGGGACATGGATAGGCTTGGTTGTCATTTCTTGGAATGGTGTTACATAGTTCTGTCCTAATACAATAGTCCATTATCTGACCCTTTATGTCCAGCATAACTTAGGCCATTATACAAGTATTTTCTGGTAACTGTTTCTACTCACACGGAAGACATCCCATTAAAGATGCCATTTACTCCATTAAGGGACTTGGATTCTTAATGGCTTGATGAATCAATAGTACTTGGGACTCTTGGGTTGCTGGCAAGAAACGTGAGCTTTTTTTGTTTGTTTGTTTGTTTCCTTTTTTTGAGCTAAAAGTCCAGATTTATACTCATTAAAAACAGCTACTTCTAAGGAAGGACTTTTCTGTCATTTAAAAAAAAAAAAAAAATTTTTCTCTTCTCCTGCCTCTGAGCTTTAGTTCTTTGACATTGACATATTTAAAAAGAAAAAAAAAAAAAAAAGAAAAAAAAAAAAAGAAAAAGATTGCATTACAAGTGTAACTCTAGCTCCTCCAATTACTTGTAATGTAATTAGAGGTCTTCCTTCAACAAATGGAAACATTATGGTGTTTCACTGAGAAGGCAGACCAAGCACTGAAAGAACAGGAAGACAAAACAACTGAACCACATCTTCTGGCAAGCACGTCTTGCTAAATATTGGTAATTTTTATATTTTTTTTTTATTATTTCCAAGGGGAAAATATTCTTATCAAGCTTTGGACAATGCTCTCAGGCACAGGGTGTCATTCTTGGGGCTGTCCTGTGCAGGACCAGGATTTGGACTTTGATGAACCTAGTGGGTCCCTTCCAACTCAGGAGATTCTGTGATTCTATGCTTTTCTTATAAGTGACTTTTCAGTGCCAATAGTGAACCTTTAAGAGACCAACTAACATTTTTTTTGTTGTGTATTGAGTTACTGTTACAGAGAGCTGAGCATCTGGTTTCAAGGCACTAAATGAAGCTGACATTTATCAGATTTCTTGACTCTGTGGAAGTCCAAAACTTCCTACCTCAAAAAATCATATAGGTTTTGCTCCTGCTGTCATTCAGCCCATACAACTGAAAAATCCCTTACCTGTTAAACAAACAAGTGTGCCTAATACAAAGTATGTGCAAAATGGAAAGCTGCATATAAATTGTCAACTAGAATAGATGATATTTTATCCTTTCCATAATCACTCCTTCTATTTTTTTATTTCCAGTTTTTCCATGATCATAAATTATTGGCAAAGTTTCTGAGACTTCTTATTCATCTTGAAGTTGTTTCTCCATGTCTGGTTGATATTCTCTTGAAATACATATTTGAGCTATTCCAATATTTTATGAGTCAAAGCATTAAGGTAGGACAATCAATAGACTGGGAAGAATTTCAGCATACATAGTGCAAAAAGTAGCTGGTAGATCCACAATTTCAGGATCTCCTCCATCTGTCCACAGAACACAGCACTGTAATTGCCGATGACAGCATCAGTCACCACATCCAATCTCACCTTCTTCCATTCTCCCTCTACAGCAATTCACAGCTGCAGTACTTGATCATTGATGTAGAATAAGGGTGATAATAATACTCATGAAAGTGCAACAGTGGTGTCATGAGGGCAAGAGGGACATGGAAGTACAAATAGAAACCCTATCCTGACAAAATATAAAGGTGGATTGAAGGCAAGAAGACTACACAGAGCCAGCCAGAATCCTGTGATTAAACTGGGGGGGGAGGGAGGAGGGACGGTGGCACAGAGTAATAGAGCACAACCAGCACAGGGAGAGCAGGCAGGAGACAATGTTTGGGAAAAACATGGGATGTACCTGTGATGAGGGAGGTAATGAAGAACTACAAAGAGAGAGAAGACAAGGAGAGGAGGAGAGCAACAAGATGAAAGCATGCATGGGAAAGCCATTCCACAAAGCACTACAGCATCTTCATCCTGGATTTGACATGTAAAAGCTTAGAGGTTGTGCAGCACCTAAAAAATAAATGCACTAAAATCAATGCTAATCTAAGGAACCCACAGCCATAATACAAGTATCCTCTCAATTAGCACTACACTTTAGCTGTCTGTACCCATTGGGAGCAAGTCAGTTTCCAGAGGAAGTTTTTCCATCTGCAGATGTTCTGTGGCTGAATTGGTTAATTTCTATGCAGGAGATACAGGCAGTGGTGCTGGTCCAGCAGCTTAGGCAAATGTAATTGCTTTTCAGTCTCTCTGAACGGAAGATTTTCAGAGAAGACCACTTCCATTCAGACTGAGCAGTCAGGACAGTACAATGACTAGAAGTTTTATGGTATGAAGGCCAAAATTTTGAGCAGAAAATAGGGTTCATTGGCAATAGACTTATCCATGACAGGAAGTACCCTTTCCCAGCAGTAGTTTCCATCACAGTTACACAGTTTTAATATTAATGTGCACAGTAGGAAGTTATGTAAAATGCCATATTTATGTTTCTCCCCTTCTTTGAAACTTGCGTACTATTTCTCTTAGCATTATAATAGGATAGAATTTTGCTCCAATTTACTACTTTCAAAGCAAAATTTCCTTCTATTGGTTTATTACTCATCCTACTGCCCCAATATATCTACTGCATCGAACAAGCAGATCAAACCCACTCCTCATAGAAAAAGAAAAATTAAAAATAAATATAAAAATTACAGAATCCCTTCATTTTCAGTGTGGTTCACATTTCTCCTTCTTACAGATAATCTATAAAACCAGTGCTAGATTTCTTGTTGTTGAGCTATAAAACTGTACACGGCAGAGCAGTGCAAAATGTTTCACAAAACATGTGAGTGGTATTACCTACATCAGTCTCTCTGCCTGCAAGTGCTTTCTTTCATCTGATTAATCCAAATCAAGTTGCTTAAACCTTCTGGCTTCTCTGGAAGAGGCAAAGATTTCTGATGTTGCTTTCCTTTCTTTTCATCAAATGTCTGTGATGCCACTCTGCTGTTTATACAGAAATATCTGGTCTCATGAGTTAAGTTTATAACCCTAACAGGATTGTAAAACTGATATTACTCAGTGTAAAATTTCCCATGAGACCCAGACATCCCTTCTGTTTGTGTCTCAACTGCAGGGGAAAATGGACAACAAGACCTATACTAGCTCCCATTTCTGAAGATTGAATAACATGCTTTTATGGTAAATTAATACTAATTTCTTACAGCAAATCTCTACACTCTAATAGCAATTAGACATGATTTACACATATGCATAGTCTCTGTATTTTAATACTGTGAGGTTGGCCTCATTTGCCTCATAATCATATATATATATTTATAGCCCTATCAAGAATGTTTTGGGATTTTATTTTTCAAGTATTTTTAACTAGACTTAAGAAGGATTTATTATGTTAAGAATTTGAGGATAAGCAAGATAATATACAGTATTAAAAAAAAAAAAAAATGCCAACAAGGTAAATGCCAGAGGTACCACTTCAAGAGAATGTACAAATTCTGTTTATTCTAAAGCACAGGAACATCCAGGCATAATGGTGATTACAGCCGTAATGGATTGGTTTGATTGCTTATTTGAGAAAACTCCTTGTTTTACATTAAATTCTGCAAAATTGTTTAAACATTGATTGAAATCTCTCAAATGGATGCATGGTAATCCTATTCTTTATTGTCTTCATTGGCTTCTAATGGCACATTGTTTATAGAATCCAAAAAACCACAGTTTTAGCTCTGTTTATTCCTTACATCTCTCTGCTAAATATGCACTCTAGCTTGACTCATTTTTGTTGCTGTCTCATGTTGAAAGTCAGTGCTTTAAGGATTGGGCTTTAAAAGGAAAAAATATCCCATTGAAATTTCATTGCCTCAGAACATATGTTCACATATTTCTAACAGCCTTCAAACTAAAGAAGAAAATGTCCTTAAAGGAGTCACATCTCTTCAAAGTGATTATTGTGAAGCTACCACTTGCCTGTGTTTTCGAGGATGTTTATTTTACGTGCTTGTGGTCTCTTTGTTACCCATTGTGACCTCTGAAATGGTAATATACAAATCATTTACTATTGTATTTTTAGCTGTTACTACACCCAGAAGACTTTTTATTATCAGCAGGAGTGGAGGTATTAAAGAGATTTGTGGGCCTCAGAAGGCTCAAAGCACAGTAGGGATGAAATTACAAAATTATATTGTTATAAAATATATTTCTAAAACCGTGTACAAAAGCCCAGTGTTAATGAAAGTAATTGATAGCAAATACTGATTTCTTTTTACATCACCAACAAAGCATTTTTTCGGAGTAATAATGAGCCTCTTTTTAGTAACAATAGGAAAAAAATGAGTCTCATGAATCATTTATGTGGCCTCATTCATTGCTATTATTACTTCTGCCATCAAATATTTTGGGAATTCAGCCCCTTTTTCTCTCTGTCTTTACATCTCATGTAATGGTCTTTCTCACGCTTTTCAGAAGGAAAATTGAACTTTCTTCTTCTTTAATGTACAGAAAAGTACCAGATCTTCCATTCTGATTTTGAATAAATGTTCCTGTTGCTGAGGCTTTTAGCTGGAGGAAGCCATAAAAGATGAATAATTGCTAAAGGAGAAACAAGATAGGGGAAGTAAAACCCAATGTGCAGGAGAAATCCATTTCCGAAAGGTCAACACCTTCAGCACAGGATTTGCCTAAATTGGACAATTCCATAATATTTTAGCTGTCAGTAATTCCACTATACTGAAGATTCTGAGAAAATGAAGGTGTCATGCCCATGTAGTCGGTTTAATTACAGGTAACATTGTATAATGCTTAGAGCAGGACAATGAGCACAAATAGACTCTGATTCTTTTGGACTTTGTCTAAGCTCATTGAAACAAGAAATTTAACCTTTTCTACTTAAAAAGAAGAAGGATTTTTTTTTTTCTTTAAAAGCAGAAGATGTAAAGGGGGGGTTAAACTAGATCTTTAAGGTTCCTTCCAACCCAAATCATTCTATGACTCTTTAAGTACCTCACAATTGTCACCTCTCAATTGATTCATGTGTTCTGCAGGAGGCTGCAGGTAGAGACTATTCAGAAACTGTCTCCAAAGGTGTCACGCTTTCTTTTTTGACTGACTTTAAGAAATTGGGATTTTTCAGTAAAATATCTATTTCTTCTCTAATTTTGTCAATGATAGCATTCATCTTCACTAATGTCCAACTCATTGTGGAACTGCTGTTCTCACGTCCCTGTTTTATTTCTGGTTTATATCTACCTTTATTTTATTTCTTGAGTTCCTCAAAAATTATTTGTGTACTCATGATCTAGAATCAGCTGAGGGTGGTTTTTGCTTTTTTTAGTTGGTGGGTTTTTTTGGTTGTTCTATTTATTTTTGTTTTAATGAATAGAGTTGAATATATTAGGCATCTAGAAAAGAGGGGTTTTATAAATGAGACATGCTGAGTTCAGTCCACTACACCAGATTCCCAAGACATAACGTACATTACAAAGATAATCTCTGTATAAACACTAACTCCAAAATAATGGCTGGTTAGTTTTAGTTCAGTTTTGGTGAGGTTAAACTATAACATTTGCAACTTCTTATATTTTTTTTTTTTTTAAGTGCACACAGTATTTAGAGAAAAATATGTGTTCATTGAAAAATGCTTAGTATGACCTCTTTATGCCTCATCTTCTTTTCTGAAACTTTCATGGCAATTTTTACATCCATCTTATAATTCTGAGATTTTTGGATGACTGGTATTGTATTCCCACCAAGTGGCATGCTGACAGTTAATTTCTTTGCATAAAATTTGTAGCTGCAAAAACTAGATTCTGCTTCTTCTCATGAAGAATTGTGGCATCTTCCAGAAGCAATGCACTTCACTGTGTGTCTTGCCACTATCATCAACGTTTTTAAGTTAAATTGTTGTTTTAAAAGTTAAAGATCATTGCTTTTCTTTCCTAATATATAATAACAAGAACCATTGTGCTTTTATGTACACAATATGACAACGAAGTCAAAAGGTTTCTACTCCAAGCAGAGCCACACAATAAGATGCTCCTAAGGCACAGCCTCGTAAGCAAATGGTGTTGATACAAACTGACTTTAAACATCTAAACACCACCAAATAACTCCTCTTTAATCAAATAATTTTTTCAATTGTGCTGATCAAATATCACAGGGAACAGTTTCACAACTAAGTCCATACTGACTTTGTGTGCAGGGTCCTCACTCCTTCCATTATGTTGATTTGCCACGTAAGCCTCTACCACTATTGGTCATAAAGCCATGGTTTGGCTTAAAACTTATCCACCTACAGAATTTCTAGTGGAATATTTTCAGGTGGATCAATACCACAATCCATTTTATGATAAGTCTGCAGGGACTTTGGGCGCTGGCACAAAAGCATAGGTGGGATTTCTGTGCTGGAGATATGAAGGATGGACAGCAACAGAGTTGCCTCTCTGTGCCATGATATCTCCATTGATTCCCTTAAATATATTGTGAGACAACACCTTTAGCAGGCAACAAGGGATCCAGATTTCTGGAGACTGCTTCTTACCCATGTGGGAATTGTGTAGAAGGAGAAAAGTGGTCTCTGTATGTGGAAGGAGGAAGAACTGAGTGCAGAGCCCCAGATCTAAAAGAAATTTTTGCTCAGATCCCAAGATCACATTTGCAGCTGTTCCTTTTCTTTTTTTTTTTCCTATATGTTTCAGAGCTCATTTCTTCCATTAGAAATACGTTAATCACAAGTTTAGGAATAACTGAAAACACTAATTGGAAGCTGATTTCAGATACAGCAGTGAACTCTTTACCTCACAATGGTCCACTGATGATTTTGCTTAGAAACTATCATAAAATAGGCACTTTTAATCTATGAACTATTACTGAAGTGTTTACTTAGTGGATTTATCTGAAGGAATTAACATCTCTTGTAAATTAATTTTTTTTTACATAACATACAGTTTGTAACATCCCATAGTAGAAGTATGACTTGAATTAAGGAAAAAAATAATAAATGTGGATTAATTAGTGAAAATTATGTAAATCTAAAAAAATGCAGAAGTAATCCAATTACTATTTTTTTCCTTCCTGACCAATCTTCTAAAGAGGACATCCTTTATTCTTTTAAAATGTAATTTCAACTTAAAATGTAAAATATAGTTCACTCACCTATTGTATGTGAACTATATATATATCTTTATGCTTCAAAGAAAAAAAAAAAGCCCCTCATCATGATGAAAAGTCCTATCATTCCAATTTAGTCAAATCAGTATGTAGACCCATCCTTTTCAGTCCCTTCTGTGGGTTTTTTGCTGTTTGTTTTGGGGGATGGTTTTGTTTTGTTTTGTTTTTACTTTTTTATTCTTTCGTGGTCAGTTGTTGCAGGCTGTAGACAATGTGCTAAGTTACTGGATTTTCATGCTCTGGAAAGCTGCCTTGAATCTCTATTCCAAAGCACAATTCCTGTCTCCGAGCAAAAAAGAAACAGAGAAAGCGATGACCTTTGCAGCTGCCATTTTGCAAAAACTCTTCAAAGGTTGTTAAGAGAGAAGCCAGAAACCTGGGACGGTGAAATAGAAGAAAATGAAAATCTTTAGTGCTGCAGGGAAAAGTGTTGTGCCAAAAGATGGTGGCAACATATCCTCTGCTGGGTTTGTGTGGGCTCTCTGGGCACAAGGAGTGGCAGCAGCAGAAGGTCATGCTGAGATTGCTTGTGATGCTGCATGACTCATTGGAGACAAGAAGAATGATTTTCAGGCAACAAATTCCAGCATTTTAATCTTCTCACTGGTCTCCCAGAGACTCGTATTGCCTTCAGCACCATGTGGAAACACAGTTTTCTCTGGGGGTCTGATTCCCTTTTCCAAAATAGGCCCTCTCAGCAACTCAGCGGTGAGATGTTAAGAATTTAGAGGACAAACTGTAAATTTCCTGGAAGAGATCTGCTTCAAGAGAGGTGAAATGACTGCAGCTGCCAGAGACAGAATGTGCCTGGACAGATGGGGCACCCCTGACAGACTGAAGCACCCCACAAATGGCCCCAGATCAATATTCCAGGACAGGGAAACCACTCCTGGACTGGGTAAAAAAATCAGGGCTATGGAAAAGGAAAGGAAAATACTTCTTCAGACAGATATTCTCAAACTGCCAACACCTAAAATAGCAATCCTAGAGACCTGAGCAAGGATGATCCCATTTTATTGAGGTCAGATGGAGAAGCAAAAGCCCCTATTAGGAGTGATAAGAGACAGCCAAATTGAATAGTTTTGGAAAGATAACAACAGAAGCAAACAGCCAATATCCAAGCCATCTAGAGTTTCCTAACACAGACCAGGGCTGGACATGTTGCAAGTTTGGTATATTTTCTCCTGAAAGTTTTTCTGCAGAAAAAACCCCGAAGCCCCCATAAGCCTCAGTGCTCTTACAGTTTTTCTACAGTGCTCAGCCAGGTCATCTTGCAGTGCTCACTGTTCTCTGTCCTTTTGGAGCTGTTGCCTGAGCTATAAAGTGAGACCCTGCCACAGCTTTTGCTTTCATGTGTGAAGAACCACAAGAATTAATTCTAGTTGCAGTGTCCAGCCTACCTAGGGATACTTGAATCTATTGTTATTCAGAACATATGTTCTATGCTGTGCCTGAGTGACCAAATATAAATTTGCATTTCATTGATACAGGGTTTTGTTTTCTGTGGCTTTGAGATAGCTGGTATTTCTCATGGGACAGAGGTCTTCAGGACAGCCTAAGGGACACCTCCAGAGGGTTTTGAGTAGAATAACATATTATTCTTTGATGTAGACGGAATTGAACCAGATAAGTTAAAAAACATACTAAAGAGTATAAATATCCAATGATTCAAACTGCCATTTTTTTACCCATAAACATGAAAATTAATTGGGGTAAAAAAAAAAAAACAAACAAAAAAAAAAACAACCCACACACCAAGAAAGAAATCTCAAAATGCCTGCTAACTACTGAGCCACCCAAACACCTACTTGCATAAATGTTCTATTTTCCTGACAATGGTTTGCACCTCCATCCAGCACAAGCGTGTCACCCCAAAATGAATCTAGTCGCTAAGAAAGACTATTGATTCAGAGTTGTGAAAGATATATAAATAAAGCTGTCTTACAGGTAAAAGAGACATCTGTTCACTCTGCAGTAATACAGTTCTCTTCCTGGAGTGCTCCCACAGCTTTTGAACATATCTCAGTAGTGCAGGGACAGGACTGAAAGCGCATCAAGGAGTTTGACTGGTGGAATTTAATGTCTGAAGGTGGAACTCAAACATGAGTTTTCAATACATCAGAGAAATTGCAACAAGGTCTGTAATGTTTGCAAGTCAGTATTCCAGTCTTACCCTTGACCCTAACTAAAAGGACAAGCTGATTTCAGGTTGTGGTGTGGTCGTGTTCTGAGGTTGGGGCAGAAGCAGCTTCCATAGAACTGGCCCCAGGTTTAAAGTCATGAGTAGTAGTAGGGCCATGAGAGGCATCTGGACACTCCTCACAGTTTCAGCACCCAGGTCCTCTCCCTCCAGCTCTGCCCCACGGCACAATAGGAGAATGCAGGACACCCTGCACGATGTTGCAGGGAAACTGAATTGAACTGAAATAGGTGGTTTCTGTTACAGGCAAGGAAGGAAGGTTAAGAGCAAAAAATGCCATTACAAGTATGACTAAGCAGGGAGATTTATGCTGAAGAAAGACCTCAGAAAAAGAAAAAGTGAGACGTTGGGTCTTAGAAAGATTTAAGGAACAGCTGAGTGCTCCAAAAATACAGTGTTAACAAACTCTAGCAGCAGCAGCAGTATTCCTGTGCCAGAAACTCAGCTTCCTGTTATAGGACCCAGTTGCTATAGAAACTTCCAACTGGGAGCTAAATAAAGTAATTTCTATGCTAGTGGTGGTGTCTGTAACTTCAGCACCTGATGCTAACCAAATTGTGCTCAATAAACAAATTTAAACTCTAAAAGCCTGCAATGAGTTCACAATGTTTTCTATACAACTGATTAATCCCAATTGATCTTGGCTTAGAACTCAAGAGCATGAGAAATCATAGAAACAGATAAAAGACTACTCTGGACAAATATGCCTCCCCTTTTATTTTTGTTTCCTCATTCTCCAACATACCTCTTTATTCTGTCTTAGCTATTTTTTTTTTTTTTTTAATTTTGAAACTATATTTTTAATGGCTAACTGGCTAACCTTGTAGATGGGCCTGACATCTCTGATCCTCTTTAGAAAAACTAATTCTGCATTAACCTGTGCTTGCTCTTTCATCCCTTTCATATTTCTTTAAACATTTACTTCAGGTTAAAAATTTGAGAAGCAATGTTAACAGCTGAGCAGAAATCCTTCTTCCTAGATCTCCAGCACAGGGTCTCAGGGATGAGGCACAAGGGACAAGTTTGCAGAAGCCTGCACAGGCAGCTTATACCATGGGAGTTGTGAGAAATACTCATGTCCCAGGGAACGTGGATGTAGATAAATCTAGTGAACCTGAATGCCAAGACATTTAGGGTTAGAAATATCTATTTAGAAGGGAGAAATTGTTATTGTTATTACTGTAGCGCTTTCCTGTACTGACTAGAAAACAAGATCACCAAACGTTTCACCAAACGTTTCACCAAACTCTATGGCATTAAATACAAATAGACTTTATTAGAATAGATAACACTGGTGCCATGAGTAGTCATGTATGACAGATATAAAAGTTTTTATAATTGCTTTGTTCCTGATATAGCAGCTGCTTGAGTATTCCTACAACAGACGGCAAGGTGGCAAGGGTTGAAGCTAAAAAGGGTGTCACAGAGCCATGGCAGTGACTGCCCTCCCATTGACACATTGGTCAATCCTTCCCCTTGTGTTCTAAGTGCTCAAGTGTGTTAAGGAATGGGTTAAACACCTGGGCTATATGGCAGTTCTGGGGGAAGAAAGCAGAAGAGGATTGCAACAGTGGTGGGAGAGGGAGATTTTCCTCATTCCCAGGAAAGGTGAACAGCAACAGACATTGCCTTATAGATGAACTAAGAAGTCTGAGTGGACAAAGATGTGTAGACATCTGAGGATCATTCATTCGAACCCAGCACGGCAGCTGAAGACCAAGGAGAGGGAGAGGCAAGAAAAAACAGCCCAGCAGTTTCTGTAGGAGAAGGACCAGGAAGCTACACTGCAGTGCCCAGCAGCCACCGGTGTTTGCTGGGACAAGAGCAGCAGTGGCTGCTGGCAAGGGATTGTCCAAAGCCTCAGGGACAGGCTGAAGCAAGAGCAGGGCTTGGGAAGACTTGGGCAGAGGAAGCTCAGATCTGCTGGCACCTCTGTGACATGTGGTGAGTGGCTGGGCTCAGGCAGGGGGTGGCAATCAGCCGGGACCCCTGTGCCAGGTGGCTGGTGACATGTAGATCCCTCGCAGGCTTTGGCAAGGTGACACAGGCAGCTGGTGAGCACGAGCTGCCTGATGGCTCCCAGGCAGCAGCAGGCAGGCGGCCAGGCTGCCAGCCAAGTCTGGAGATAGTGGGCTCCTGGCCCTGACAGGAGAGCAAAGTCTAGCTGGTAGAGCTGCTCAAAGGACCTTGCTTGAGAAGAGCTGGTCAATAAAGTAGAGAAAGTCTATCTGGTCAATAAAGTAGAGAAAGTCTATGTTTTATCAGTGTCCATATAAACCAAGGCATTATGCATGAGATTAAAAGTCTTTGAAACAAACCTGGTGAGTTAGGCTGGACTTTGAAAGCTTTTGGTGGTATTTCTTTCATCCAAGTCAGTACAATGTTATCTTAATATAAAATTAACTGGGACTTTGGAAGAAGAGCTATACTGTTCATATCTTGTCAGAAGCAATGTGTGTGTGATGTATGCACATTCCAAATATATATATGCATGTGCATATACATGCATATAGGCATATATATACGTAATTCCCTGTTCAACGTGTTGAGATAATGGCTGCTCCGAACTGAACTGAATTCTGCTGCTCACACCACAGCCAGGCATTAAGCTGATCGTGTTGAAGTAAATGCAGTCCAGGAAGACACTTGCTTAACATAAAAGTTGTGTCTGCAACCCCACTGACTTCAGGAGAACCTACCCACATGATGAAATTGTCACATATGTTTGAATGCTGTGTTGAATAAGAATGAGCTGAAATTCACACATTAAATTTGACCATACTTAACTGCTGACACATGTAGGAGATGCTTCCAAGCCTTTGGATTACAAAAGAGCCCATGAGGAGACGACAGGGAAGTATCATTAACTATTCCCTGTAGGGAGAGATTTGCCTTGGGGAAATGAAGAAGGCAGGAAGGTTGGGGTCCTAAAATGGGGAAGTCAGACTTTCTAGGCACAGAAATACATGTTGTCATAGCAGGGAGCCGTAAGAGATGATCTGGAATGTTCCTATCACTGGGATTGTTAGAGAGCCTGGGGATTTTAGGTCTCTACTTTGGTCATGCAAAAGTACATACAACTCCACCCTCTTCTTTGGTGAAGCAGAGGCAATTATTGTTAGCTCTAAAATGTGAATAATCTGCAAAAGGAGATGACTTGCCTTTTTTTTTTTTTTTTTTTCAGACTGGACTGTAAGGAAGACATCCTTGAGTGCTCAAGAGGGCTTTGAGAGTCTCACTTTAAGCAAAACATGATTTTGAATTCTTTTTTTGACACTCAATTCTGATGTCTGTTGTTCTTATAGTGTCTATTCTGTTTGCACAAGTTTATGGAAGGCTTGAAGGAATACTTAAGTACAGTGATAGAGAAGCAAAGCTACCTGTTTTCATAGAAGTGTTGCTTTTTTACTTGCTGCTTTAAGGTTGAGTTCCTGTACAATCTACATACATAGTGAGTCACAGCTGAACTTCCGCACTGTTTTGTTGTCTTTGCTAAGTGCTTTGCAAATAAGCCAAAAGGGCCACACTTCAATGCCTTTCAAAGCTGGAAAGCAAAGTTTGTAACCCCCTTACATTGCTTGTCTTCCCTTCCTTTTTGTCCTTGTTATCTCAGCCTCTCCAGTCACCATGATATTCCTCAGTGAGTAGGGAGCAATGTTGTTTATTTCTTGCTTCCAAAAGCTTTTAGGAAATTTAGCTTGTTTTTTGGTTTGGTTTTTTTTTTTTTTTTTAATTTGTCACTTCTTTCCTCTTTGTAACACTATTTCACATTACCTGAGAGCTGTTGTAGAGAGTATGTATCTTAATTTGCATTCCTGACACTTATATTCAGCCACTTAAAACATCTTACACTTCCCTGAATGGCTCTCCCTTCTGGCAGGATCCAAGCTTCCAAATACTCACAAAGCCAGAAAGTTGCAAGCTGGTCTCTTCCCTGCCATCTCCCTCAGGAACCATGCCAAGCCTTCAGGTCTTTTTCTGGTGAAGTTACAAGGAAAGACAGGACTATTTCACTTCCAAAGGTCCTGCTCAGGCTGTGCGCAATGAGTGTCATGCAAGGAGGTCCCGTTATTTGCAGAGACTGACTAAATTGGTGGTTTCCTGCTGAACCACAGAGGACTTTGCCTGGAGAATTATTTTCATTAATAGATAGGCAGAAACACTTTTCAGTGCAGCATTTTAGCCATGATGATGATTTTTTAGAAATGGAAAAAAAATCTTAATAATCAGTATTTGCCTATGCATTGTAGAAAGAGGCAGGCCCATGTTGATGACTTGCACTATTCATTCTTTCTCTGATTTCTCAAAGTTTCACAAAGGCCTGTCTTACCATTCTTCTTTACTAATCTAAACAAAGTGGGGAAAAAAAAAAAAGAAATAGTGTGATAAAATAAACTATGGCTTAAAACATGCCTACTTAATTTTATATGCACTAGGGGTCATTACAATGATTACTTACAGCATGTTAACTTTAGCAAGTGCATAATTATTTCCAGGATCAATGAAGAACAGGTCACCTTCAATATACAGGAAGCTTAATGAGGGATGAAAAGTTAAAATCTGAATTACTCTGAAATGTGGGACTTCAAAATATGTATCTAAGGGCTTGCAGGTTACTAATAATATTTGTCATCTAAATTTAAACAGAAAAGTCTAGCTAACCATTTTAGTATTTTGGATTATTGAGTATTACTTTACACAGTTATCTGGTGTACCTAAGAACATTTTACTTCAGAGAAGTGATAAAAAGAAAATGGTATTTTGAGGACATAAATATATTTATAAAACAAGTTCAGGTTCTTAAGTGGGATCATGGTAAGAAGTTGGGGAAATTGGTTAGGTGTTTGTGAAAATAATTTCCTCTACTTCCCATCTTATTTTTTGTTATTATTATTTTATTTTGTCATCTCCACCCCACATTAAAGGAAAAAAAAATAAAGACCTAGAGGAACAGTATCAAATTTCTGCCTGTTCATGAGAGAAACACTATTGCTTTACTAATTTCTTTTGTAAATTTGACCAAGTATTATCTTTCTTATTTTTAAATCCTGCACTTTATTTAATTTGGAAGAAAAAAACTTTTAAGAGTTTCTGACAAATTATTGTGAGAAAACAATTCCTTCCAAGGAACCCTTTGTAACTCTAAGTGGCAATCTGAGCTGATACTTTCAGCTCCTCACATGCCTGTGATGAGACAACTGGCAGCAGCTGTTGAAGTGGGAAAGGGTATATCAGAGTCTGCTTCGCGCACTACTGTTGGGTTTCACCTTTTGTTTGGGATGTGGATTTACAGCTGGCTGGGTCAGGAACCCTGCAAGCACGAAGAGGTGAGTTTGTCTTAGTTTGTTTCTTGAGTTATCTTATTAGTGAGTGTAGTTTTTGTAGGTTTCTTTTTGCTAAAGGTTAACTTAACTATTTCCTTCTTCTGTTTCAACAGACTTGTAAATTTCTCTATGTGTAGTCTTTCCCTTTTCTCCTGCATTTTGATGTCATGTGGGGTTTGGGAAGCTTGGGGAAGAGGCAGAAGAAGGAGGTGAGAGAGGTTACCCTTGCTGTGGAAATACCTTAGTTCTAAAAAATGATGGTGTATGTTTTAAAACACCTAATTCTTTCTATACAAAAATGAGGTAATAGTCTCATAAAAAATAAACACTTAAAGCTACCTTTCTAGGGCTTTAGAGAGTATCTACTGGAACCTGTATTTGAATTCATGAGCAGTGAAGCAGAAACTATTTCAGCTCTGCCTAGCTCTAAAAATAAAGTTTACCTTGCTGAAAGCCAGTGTCCCCTTTGTCCATGGACAAAGGCTACAGTTACACAATGATTTAATCCAACTATGTACATCTCTGGGAAATGGAGAGCTCTCTGAAACCTAGTGGAGATAGCTCTGCCTAGATTTTGATGCAGAATTGTAACTTCTGTCCTATGGACATGATGTGTTTTCTCAAAAGCTCGTCTCCAAGGTTTAAATATGTATTTAAGCATTTTTAACTGAATGGAAATGAATGTAATACATGCAGGTAACAGTAGTGAGATACACCTTATGTCAGGGCTTTAGATGCAACTATTGCAGCTGGAGGGGGAAAAAACAGAGAAAGAAATGGAAATCAAGAAGCTGTGAAGATGACGGCAGCAAAGGTGAAAACACTGATAACAGATTCATTTAGACAAAAGTGTGGGGGCAGGGAGACTTCTTGAGGCAATTATCCTGTAGGATTAAATTTACTAAGAAGCTTCATTTTTGGCAGCTGAATGGGCAAGTGTAAGAAAGGAGATTATGGATCTACGTAAGGCCTGAAGTACCTATGGGAAGGAGTGCCTGAGTTTCTTAAAGGATTGAATGCAGCTATCTCCAGACTGCCCAGGAGGCAAAGACTTCAGTGGGACAAATGTAGAACTGGAAGGTAATGTACAATATTACATGATGTTATGATATAGAAATATTTCATGAAGTTGACTTAATGAGCTAAGAAACATGGGACTAGAATTACTTAAATCTTGGTTCATTTCATATGGATGGTTTGTAGAGGGGGATGTTTGTCAATAGCACAAAGGAGTAAAATGAGGATTTAAGTGACAACGTGGCTCAAACTGATGCAATTGCCAAATCTTATCAAGGAACTGTTGGGAGTGTCCAAGTTCCCTGAAGGATCTAAGTCAGTCAAAATATGTGGGGTAATGGACACAGGAAAGGCAGTATTCCATTTAGATCCCTGTCTTTAGAGCCAGTCCATGTTGTGGCTACTTAATATGAATGAACCAATACTGCTCATGCTTGGTTATTGGAGCATTTGAATGTTTCAAGTTCTTAGTGAGTGGATGTAGCACAGGCCTACAAAGCATAACAATTAATATTGTGAATAAGCTGGGGAAAAGAGAAGCTTATGACTTGAGTAACCTCTAAAAATATTTCCTAAAATCCTAGTCTAAAATGAAGAATGCAAAACACCTAAAAACTGAGGAAGTGAAGACCTGGGTTCAGTCAGGCACAGTGTTTTTTCTTGAAGGACTGGATTTTATGTAGCATAGTGACTTCCACGGTGTTGAGAAAAACATTCAGGGCAGGTGGCTCAGGGTGCAGCTATTGGTTGAGTTCCGGGTGGTGGGAGCCCAAGACCCAGGTAGGAGGCTGTGAACTGCTGACCTTTTGGCTAACAAAGGGCCTGGGCACCTGTGACATAGCCAGTCAGGTGAGGGACACTCAGAGGCACAGCCGTGATGATGTCTCAGGAGGAAGAGTGAGATTTTGGCATGCCTGGACTGTGAGGGAGTTAAAGCCCAGGGGTCCTCCTTAAAACCAGGCATCTGAGACTCTGCTAAGGGAAACCTGGGGTTGAACCTGTGAGGAAACCTGGTCTGTGTGAGTGAGGTGTGCAGGGAGACAGGAGGGGACCCTCCAGGATGCTGGAGCCACTGCTGTGAGGGGGCTTTGGTCCCAGCACTAAGTCTGTGGTGGTGGGAGTGTGACTGCCAGAGAGTCCTGTGAATGGTCACACTGGGAAGTTTTCTTAACAATAGGAAAGAGATATCTGGTTTTGAGAAGCTCTTGGAAAATCCCTACAGACATCCTAACTGAGATGTTAATTTTCCTTTCAAGAGCCCTAGGCTTGTCATTGACATTAGGGGAGTACTGAAGTGCAACAGCAAACGTTCAGGCAGGTTGCTGAGATTATCTGCTTTGCTAACCAAAATACAAAGAGGCAGAACAACACGTTATTGTGTGTGTGTTATCGCTACTCATTAGGGTTATTACAAAGCAACAGAAGAGTGTCAGTGAGTAGAATGTACACTGGTGCATAGAAAAAACATCACATGAATTAAATATGGTTAAGGAATATGAAGCCAGTATTTATACAGCAGCTCTTCTAGCTGGGACCTCAAACACAAAGCATGAATATGGAGCATTCTCAGTGATCGCAAACATACTAAGGGAGGTTGTCTAATTCCCATCCACTGCAGATGCTGACAGACAGAACAGGAGATCAAAGCTCAGGCTTGAGAAGTCACTTTCTCCTAGATGGATGTTACTTGATTTCAGGCAGAGCTGGTAAAGTTCTCTCTGCTTACACGCTTATAAGCTCTGTATGGCTTGTCAAGCCAATAAAGTCTCACTGAACTGAGACTGCTTTCTAATTATGGTATATGACAATACCTGTGGAAACTCATTGCCTTCAATAAAGTTGCAGAGGTGGAACTGATTGGAAGTTAGTGAGGGATCTGGTAAACAATGCTCAAGAAAGAATAGGATTCAGCGTTCTTGCTCTTAGCTCAGTTCTTTGCAAAGAGGTAATGAGAACAAAAACTAGTAAAACACTGTGTGATATGAATGGTGATGCAACCCTGCTGAATATAAAGATGCTATTGCCACAAAGAGAGCTCTCAGCCCAGAAGTATGTGTTTATACAATCAAGACAGCCTCAATGCTTCTCTAAGAATGGTTGTCTTTTTTTCATCTTTTAAACCTAACATTTTAGTTCTGTTGTGCATTTTTATTTTTGTTTTTCATTTTACTTTTTATTTGCTGTGGAGAAAAAAACTTTTCCA
Organism: Xenops minutus; assembly: GCA_035221455.1. Lineage (NCBI taxonomy): Eukaryota > Metazoa > Chordata > Aves > Passeriformes > Furnariidae > Xenops > Xenops minutus. Next base: position 7,612,444 of record JAWWEE010000001.1, read on the forward strand.
CATTCTTATATCATTAGTCCCTGATGAACACTTCACATATTTTTACTAAAGGTGCAATGTGTTTGATGGCAGATTTTGTGTAAAGAGTAACATGTCAGGGTATTGTATGGGAAAATAGATGTCAGTGTATCAATAGATTTATCTGAATGTATTTTTTAAAATGCCAAATGTGGTGCCAAATCTGTTCTGGTTAGTCTTTTGAGTCTCATTACAATGCAACTTTGAGGGAGTTTGGAGATCTGAAACAGAAGTAACTAGCTCTTTCTCTAAAAGAAATTTGTCCTTGCTGACAAAATATGAGTGTAGGCCAGTACAGTTCTTGCACTGTTTAGTACATGGAACCTACTGCAAATGTAAGAGTAGGTCTCCCTTCAGGTGTGATTGAAAAGGCTCAAAATTAGAAAAAAATTGAGAATTTTGTCTTGATATAATGATGTAACCCTGACATCACAATGAAGAATAAATGTTTTTATTTATAAATAAAATCATATATATATATAAATTAAAGTATTTCCATGCCAGAGCATTACTTGACCCCATGCATAGTTGGGGTGTACTGCTATGATCACAATATAGGGGGTGGAACTGGTGTGTGTCGGAGCACACATGATAGTCAAGGGTGGAAAGTGGCCTTTTTTTTTTTTTCCCAGGTTTTTCCCTTATTAGTGTTTTTTTTCAGGGCAAAATTAATAGTCATATCATGTTTGCATGCTCATCTGAGGCAGTTGGACTTTGCAGGTCACTGCAGTCAGCTCCCTTTTTCTTGAGATTCACCTGACGCTGAACTGAGATCAAGGAGTGGCATGGGATGTTCTCAGTGCTTCATTCTAAATGTTCATTGCCAAGCAGAAATAAAACAGCTGAAAAAAATCTGTTCCCAGGACTTTGTGAACCTCCCCAAGTCTGCATTTGTGATGGCTCAAGCAGTAACTTTGCAGAAGTAGCACATTGCCAATCCAGTTGCAGTAAATAGGGTGCTGCACAAACAGGTGTCAACTGAAGTGTGCTGAATCCATCCTGTTATAGGATAGTTTGGCACAACCTGATCAGATTGCACAGTTAGTGTTTTCCTTGGGTCTGTTAAAGGAAAGAAAAGTTTGGGGTTTTTTCACTGCTTTAGTGTTATTCCTTGCTATTCTCTCCCCCATTTTCTCTTAGTTGTGCCATTAATGTTTCCAATTCTTAAACAGTGATGCTTGATCTAACCTGGCAAGAGTTTTGTGGGTTTTTTGTTTTTGTTGTTTGGGTATGTGGGGTTTGTTTGTTTTGTTTTGGTTTTGTTGGTTGATTTTGTTGTTGGTTCTTTGGTTTTTTGGTTTGTGTTTGGGTTTTTTTTGTGGTGGGTGGGGTACCAGGTTAAATGTTTCGCCTTGACTAAAAGTGCATAAGGCAACATCTGATCAGGTGACAAAATGAAGCCAGTTTTGAATCAACTGAAAATAAATAAACAGTCTAAGGTTTATTCCCCCCCTCCACCCCACCCTTACTGGATTTAGAGTGATGCAATTGATGTCTGTTTTGCTTTTCCCAGGGTTCAGTAAAGTTTCCAATTCTTCAATGAGGTGCATTGAAAAGCAATGTGGATAAAGCAATTTTGCTCTGTCTACATACTAACTGCTAGTGCACTCTTTCATTATTAACCTGACATTACAACTTTGCCACTCCCTTTAGAAAAAGTGCCCTAAAACACAACAGGGCTTTAAAATCCTAATAAAGTCTTAAAACAGATTTTAAGGAGTACTGAGTTAGTGCAAGGGCAATGTCCATTTTGTAAATGCACACCTAAGAAAAAAGCAGCATTTCTGCAGTTTTCCTCTTAAAATTATACATGGCTATCTTGCCATTTGTCCTGGTTACTGGCATGTCCACCAAAACTGCTACTGTCATTGGCAAAGTGAATGAGGTGATTCTCTCAGTAACTGGTCATAATGGAGCAAGTAGATTATGCAAGGTTGAGACCATCACAGAATAATTGTAATTGGAAGGGATAATAAAGATTTCCAGTTCCAACTCCTCCACTATGTGCAGGGACACCTTCCCATAGACCAGGTACCTCAGCACTCCATTGAACCCAACCTTGAACACTTGCAGGGTTGGGGCATCCACAGCTTCTTGTGACAACCTGTTCCAGTTCTTCCTCTTTTAAAAATACCTTTACAAATCTTCTTATGTTGCGACTTACTTCAGATTTCTTTTTTATTTTTCCCTCTTCCTTCTGTTTTGTCTGTTGATCATTACTTTTGTAAAAACCTCACTCTGAGTGATATTACTAGAAGCTTTTTATTCTTCATTGCTGTTCATCTCATAACTTTGTAAATCTGGGATAACCTCAGTGATGTTCTGTGGGGTTGGCTGTCTCTATGAGGTGAACCCTTACTAGTTAATATCAATACAGTTAGCAACACTTAATTCAATAGAATTTGACTCATGTGCCTGTCACAAGTTTTTTGTCCTGTCAGTCATTTCTTTAAAACCAGTGCTCCCTATTTTCATTTATACTAATGAAATATGCTGTGTGATGATTGAATTACATTTAAAAATTAAAAGGTAACACCGTGAAAAATCATGTTTTCTGAAGTGGCTTATAGTGTTCTTATAGTCCATCCTAAAGAACTGCAGGAGAAGTCTTATTCCAAATTCCAAGAGTTTTGTGTGTGTATACCCATAATCCTATAAATCTATCTGCACTGTCAGTATGCAGGAATATGCTGCAATACCTACTGCAGTCCAGCAAACATAGTGACTGTTAATATGACATTGCACCTAACCTAATAAGCTCTACTTCTGAGAAGGGCTTCCTGCTTCCAATCCCAAGAGTATCTCAGGCACAGGCAATTTCAGCATCATGCTGTACTGTGTGACCACTTAAATGTACAGTCTATGCACTGTGACATAGTTGGGCCTTTGGACTCTCAGGATCCTGAATCTGAAAAGCTGCTGGAAATGTGCTGCAATGTCGAAGTTGTGACCATAAGGGTATGCTGGCAGTCCCATCAGTCATCAAAGGAGCTGATGACAAAAAATGCTAAGGGAGTGTAATCCTCTGCAGGCAGATACAGCACAGCATGGGCAAGTGCAAGGTTCTGTAATAGCAGGGAGGAAATGCATTATGACCCTCCTATTTTAAACCTGTTTGTCTCCAAAGTGTTCTCATTCCTGCATGAAGTCATGAGGACAAGCTGGATTGATAGAAATCAGTGCAATTGAGGAAATGGCAGCAGGAGTGTAGGATGTACTATAATCATGGACTCATGGGTGCAAGGCCCACTGAAATCACTGCTGTCCATCTCATTAAGAAGTGCTGCTTCCAGCACTCTTTGTATTAGGAACTCTTGGCATTTAAGTACTGTGTAGATATGTGTGGTTGTTTTTTTCAAAATGTCTGTCCAAGTTTCATGTAACAATTGCTGGTTTACTGCATTTTGAGTTTTGGAAGTGAAATTGGGAAGCTTGTGGAAAAAATTCTTAAGGACAACCTTAATATTTAAACTAGTGTGGGAGGGCAAATGTAGCTGGCTCAGTTCAGATGTGTCATAGGTTAAGGGAGGAGGTCTGATGCTCTATTTGCAGTGTTGGACAAGGCATAAATGTGTGATACACAGACTAATTTAGACAGGAAGAACCTTTGGAGTTCATCTGGACTGCTTCTGCAGTCAAAGCAGAGCTGGTTTAGATAAATGGTTGACCATGACCTTATATATCCATTATAAATTCTCAGACTTAGACTGATTTAATCTTTGAGGAGCTGGAAATGTACTTAAAATGGATTTATCCAACTGCATTTTTAAACTCTTTGACTGTGTTTCATTAAATGGTGTCTTGGGGATTGTATGCTCTGTATTGGTTTGTCAGAGGGAGATATCCCTCTCTTGGCATATCCAAGTTTTGCTGTTTAGTACTTGGAATATGGAATTGGGAACTAAGATATTGAAATTATGCTCCTCCTACTGAATAGAACCATTATTTTGCACTGGCATACAGGTGATGGGATTCTCCATGGAACCTACAGTCAGTCTTGCTTTGTGCCTCTTAATTGAAATCAGCTTTAGTCTCTGATTCCTGACTGCTTCCATGTCTGCATACTGACTGCAGGAAGCTAATGCTGGCAACAGGCTTCTCATTTCCTAGAAGAGGAGAAATATGACAGATAGAAGCCCTTTCGCTCTGATCTCCAGTGAATGTGTTGCAGTTACATTTTGCCAAACAGTGACTTTATTTCTGTATATTTTACATGGATATTGTGGTGATTAGTAGCACTATTAAACAATTGAATCCTTGACCTGTATTGACTCTTTTAAAAAAGTGTCTCATTCTTTACCTTTTGTACTTTTTTCTGTTCTCATAGCTTCAAAATGGCATTATGTCTGTTAGATATTTATGCATTACATTAGATTGGAAGGTCTCAAACTCAGAAATATCAGCTGTACAAAGCCTGGCTTGCTCTGACTTCCTAGGGAGGTCTTACTTTTGCAGTGTGAAATACAATTTACTGAAGCTCCTGTTTAAGTGGTATAGTACATTTAACTTGATATGTTATTTGTCCTGCTCTTAATGAATCTTTGATCAGTTTATACCTGGCTCACATTTTTTTCTGTGCCTTAGCACAGATAAAAAAGCACAGGATTAAAAAAAAGTAGTAAGGGCTTAATGTAGAAAGGTCAAAACAGTAAACAAATCTAAAAGGGTCAATATACTTCAGAGTGTAAAACAATGTCAGGCAGTGGAAGGATCATTTTGGTCCTAATTCTCTGCATCGCGTAAAGGTGTAGGTCCTTCTCAGACTTCCCTGAGGCTAATGAAGCCAGACAAGGGCTGACTAGTGAGACTGGGCTTTGCTGTTGTTTTAGACTTCTACTTTTCCAGTGGAGTATTTCAGTGTGTTAGTGTATATAAATAGCCCTTACAGAGCAATAGCACACAGTTGCATTACTTGCTATATGCACAGCAGAGCCAACTAATAGTGGTAAGACTGTTTGGTGGGTTTGATTAAGATGTGGGGTTTGGTTTGTTTTTTTCCACTTCCACACCTGTACACTCCACATGAATGTTATGACTCTTAAAGCTGGAAAACTCTGTGCACCTTGGAGTAAAGAGTTTACTTTTAATAGCTATTTTGGGGGCCAATTGAACAAGTCCACTGTAGGCAATGACAAATTAAATTTTTGAAGAATTTGCCCTTGGAGGATGGGAGAGGGGAGTTGGTTTCTTATAATAAAAACAGTTTCCTTGGAGGAAAAGCTTCCAGATCTATGTTTTCAGCTAGGTTTGTAATCACAAGCATTGTTGAAATGTTTTGGGACAACAAACAAATCCTATGATGATTTCAAGGCAGGGTCAATTAAAATAAAAGAATGTTTATACTTTCTAGGGAAGCTTTTGTGTCAGTAATGAAACAAATTATGATCTACTTCAAAACAAAAATAAACACAGACTACCAACAGCTTTCATCTGGGAACAAGTAGCTTGTGGAATGGCATGGAAATGTATGGTTTATGTGCAAATCTTGTATTACTACAGCTCTAATACTAGCACTATTAGTCTCATTAGATTAATTATGCTTGAATTCAGAGAATTTGCTTATTTGTAGAAGTCCCCATTAGTGTGAAGCAGGCCTATAGCAATGAACTCAAACAAGGATTAAGAGACATAAAATAGAAGATTGTGGCTGGCTTGTATATGTTTTATGATGGGTGCTTTACAGCCTATATCTATCAAAACAGTGACAGATTTTGCAGTGTGTTGTCTTTTTTTGCTATGTAACTGTGTGGTTTAAGTTGGGAATGTACTGCTTTCCTGGCACAGTGAACTTTTAGGTGTCAAAAGTGTTTCTCCTGCAATTCTGTAAAGTCATTAATAAAACCACTCAGGAGTAGATGAATAATTTTGTCAAACTGTGTCTGTCAGGGACATGTAGTTGGGGAATCATTGTTGTGATGTCACTTTAAAAAGGCAGAAGTCTCCCCATCTGGAGCAGCCTGCAAGACTAAGATGCAATAATCATCTCCATATAACAAATGGTCTTTTCTTCTTCCTCCTATTCCCCATGTACACTGATGTATTTTATGGGATTGTGAGCTTGTCCATGTAGTGACCCTACATACTGATGTTGTATGTAAGGGATCCCTGGTGTAATATCAGTGAATAAACTTGGTATTAAGGGTTTCTTTCTGCTTCTCTAATTCATAAACAAATTACTAGCACCACTATTCCTACTATTGTCAGTAAAGACAGAAGTAACTGCTCTGCTATCAAAGTGTCCAGTGATGGAGTGATGGCAGGCTGGGAAGGGTAGTTGAGGAAAGGCAACACGGGTGAGAATAATGTTCTTACTAAAGCTTGTCAGCTGGTAGGGCAGAGCAGAGGGTGGCCAGGCATGTATGCTGCTGTTCTAACAAGGGGTGGGATCTGAAAGTGCAGTGCTGGTAGTGCAACAAGTAATATGTACCCTTAAATAACAGAGTAAATATATCAGTTGAGGAACTCCTGTCTGCAGAAGGCAAAGCAAGGGCTTTTTTTGCAGTAGGTATTAATTATGCACATTTTTTTCCTGCTGTTAATTCATATATTAATATGTTTAAAGTATTGTAAAATGGTATGTAACTTGGGTGCCGCTGCTCAGCCGCACTATTTATGGGATAAATAGGTGACACTGTTGCCAGAATAAATAGAAGACAACCTTACTGATAATAACCAATAAAGCAAAGATGGCAGTGGTAAGAGTGGTATATGAAAATAAGCAGAGGCACTGTGAATGTTAGTCACAAATATGTGTATTACTGGAAAATAATTCTATCATTTTATGTTCTACAAATGTTTCTGTAACAACTTGGAGGGATAGTATTTATAGATTTTATTTTTTCTTATCTCCAAAGCATCAGTACATAATATACTATAAACGTGAGGTTTTGCCACATCATGGTGCTTTGAAGGCTGTGAAGAGAAAGCTGCTGTTAATCCTGCGTATAGGTTTTCTTTGTTGTGTTGTTAGTTTCCTAAATTGTTCTATTCATCTCCTGTCTTCCTGACTTGCCTTTGTAACTTTTGCTCTGCAAATTTATACCCCTTTATGTGACTTAATAAAAAGAACTTGAGAGCTCATATGAAGCTTCCGTCCCCAGAAGCAAACAGCTTTGCTTTGGGTCAGGTCTTATTTGAAAACAGAAGTGTTAAAATGTTAAGGGGGCAGGAGCTGTTTGTGCATCTGGGGAACTTGAAATGGAACTGGGTTTTAGAAATATTTGCAAGAATATAATTTTATCTTCAATATCAGATATTTCAAGTTGTTTGAGAAATGAAGCTTAGGCAGCAACCTGGCTTGGAAAAACCTTTCCTTTCTTTCTCAGGCTCAGATGAAGATCACAAGGGTATGATGAGATGTCACACATATACAACATATGTACAATATGTCACATATATACGACATATACAACACACTGATTACACATTGATAACTTCTTCAGTTCTTATAGGAGTAACTATATTAGATACTGATTTGTGCACATTTTTAGTTACTCTGGTTGATGTGAACTAGTTGCCTGCAGAAGAAAACTAGACCAGCTTATCTACCTGTATCCACAGCCTTCTGCAAGCCTATCAAAGAGCAAAGCAGGTTGGATTTGGCTGTCTTCTACACAACTGCAGTGAAATATTTCCTGGTGACCAAGCAAGATAGCTGATTATAATCTTTAGGTAGTCCTTAGTATGTTTTCCTGCCTTGTCTGGTGACAGAATGATACATTCACCTGATTGTGTATCTGCTCTTGCTGCAAACTTGTCCAGTGCAAACTGGTAATCTTCTGGGGAAACAGAAAAGGAAGGGTAGAATTGGTCTGACAAGAATGGATGTTTACTGCATTTTTTTTTATTTTTGTAATATCCACTGCTACTTACTTTCTAGGATAATGGAATTGGCATGCTTCCTACCAAATCTACAACTGGCTTTAGAGAAGTACTGTAAGTGTATAATAAAATTACTTCATAAATGAAAACTGAGGATGTCAACTGGAGAAAGGGGGGAGGGGAAGTTAGATTCATCCATAATTTGTAGGGAAGAAAAATTCCGTATTTAAAACATTTGCAGAAAACTCCTCATTCTTTGAGAGGTAACTTTCATAAAGACAGAAAGATTTTACTGTGCTTTGAAGAGCCCCTCAGCACAGATCTCTGTAATGGCCCATCTCATACACCAGCTGAATGGAGACCAAATCAGCCAAAGGCAAGGGAAAGTTTGGAGGGAAAGCAAGAAACTTAGGTTTTGTCTGGTATCATCAGTATAATTAGGCGGAATGCAGCAGATGTTTAAGCATCATGCCCTGTTGTTACTACATTTCTCCAAAAAGAGAAGAGGTCATTTAGGGACTTCACATATTCATATGTTTCAAGCAGCTGTGAACAGGGCTGTTATTTTGGGGACACCTTTAGAAACACAAAAGGCAACTGAGAAGCTGTCTCATCACTGCACCGGAGCAGAAGAGAGAATTTGTAACATTAAAGTAGCACCTGAGGACACTCTGGTGTCGTTTGTTTGTGAGATACCTTACCAAGAAACTGTAATCATTCACCTTAAGAGAATGTGAGGAATAAAAGGTTCTTGAATCCATGGGTTATTTTATTGTTAAAACATAATGACACTTTTTTTATTATAGGTGCTCACTTTGCAGGGCTCCTTCTCGGGAGCAGTGAACCATTTTCACGTTTTCTTTGTGCCAGAGCCTCTCTGGGCACAGCTTTTAAGCCTCCAGTACACCTGGAGTCACTGAGCAAAAATGAAGCTTCAGAATAGAGGTGGTCAACTCAAAAGCATGAATCTTCCTTTCTTTCACCATTGCTCTCCTAATGCAGAGAGAAACTTCATGTGCTCTTCCTGATCCTCCTTCTCTTTCTAATCCTACTTACTGTTTCCTTCCTCCTCTTTTCCAGTTGACATCATTCTTTTGTTTCCTTTCCATTACTTGTCTCTCAGATCTTTTCTTGCTGCCTTTGATATCCTCTGTGTTTTTCTCTGGTCCCAGCAAAACAATTTGCCCAACTTGACAGTCTTTTCAAGTTCTCTTTAGTCAGTAGTGCTTGCAGAGTACTCAGTAAAAGCTTGTTGCCTATAATAGATGTGTAACTAATCAGTTTAAATGTGTAATATGAAATTCTATTTAGTGTTATAATCTGAATGAAAACAATGAGCCCTCTCTTCCAGTTCAGGTTTTTTGTTACCAGTCAGCATGTTGCTGACTTTGAAACTGCTGGTGTTTTCCAGAGAATTAAAAACAGAGTTGTGCTGGATGTTCCAATGCTTTGTCTTGCTATTTCTTATAGCAAAGGAAGCAATATACCACTCTGATTTGAAAATGCTTTACAGATGTTTTACACAAGACTATCTAGGTAAACAAGGTAACTAAGAAATAATTACATTTCTCCTTGAAACTCCAGACACAGCTATGACAAGGTGTGTATATATATATAGCTAATTTGGCAAAATACACGAGTCACAGAATAATGGTCTGGAAAACCAGAACCTCAGGTGGTGAATGTTGTTGTATGTGTGCAGGTGATGTCATGGAAAGTTTCCTTATACTCTAGAGCCTTAATGTAAGTATGAGAACTCTCTAATGCCATTCTATAGTGGATGTTTTAAACAGCACAAGACAAACACAATCAGATCAATCAGATGAACAGTTCCTATTTTAGTCCACAGATCAGTTTAACCAGCTGACCTCCTAATTGCAACTGATGTGCACAACAAGACTTTTACTGCCTAAGAATTTGGCTCTGGTTTTTACTATAAGTTTCCATGAGTGCCTTCTTCAAAATGCTCACTGAAACAGAGACTGAACACCACAATGCTATTTTTGTTTGTATTTCTATACCTACTGCTGTCACTTTCTGAAAAGTGTATTATGTCAGCAATGCAAGTCTTCTATCAGAGATTTATATACCAGTCTAATGTAAATTCAGGGCTTAAATACATGGTCTGCTTTCTCCGAGACCTATCCAGATCAGTCAGCAGCTGTAGGTGTCCTCAAAAGTATATATGTGGATAACAATACTAGAAATATTTTCTGGACCCTGTCATGTCAGAAGACCAAAGCTGCAGTGACATTGAATTTCTGTCCTCTACTTGAAAAGATGAAAGATTCATGAAGTGGATGCAGAAATACAAAGTGTTGCAATGGAGAACATTACAATAGAGAACATTAGTCATTGCATCTTGGACTTTTGTTATGCTGAGTTTACAGATCTTTCAGTGGGTTGGAGATTAAATTAGTGCAAAAGGAGCAATTGAAAACAATTGTGCCAAGTAGTGCACAAATACAAAATCAGTGTCTGATCTGGTCCCAAGGAGCTTAAGTTAGGTGCAAGAGGAATGATTAAGAGGCAGGGAGTGTAGGGTCAAAGTGAACAACTGCTTTCATGTCTTACTCATGTTTTTATGTTTGGCTGGTTTAGGACTTTTTCTGTGAGTTCAGGCTAGGAAGATGTGCATTCATTTAAAAGACAAAGGGAGCTTGTGTTAGAATAGAATGCAAAAGTAGAAGATTGGAAACTTCAATCTGACTGAAGTAAAGACTGGCATAATTTTTGCATTCTAGAGATGCATGAAACAAACCACAAGGCACCATTTTGGGAAATATATTTGCTCAAAAGAGTACCAAAGGAATTGTTTCAGCCTAAGATCCAAGTCATTTATGACTCAGGCAAAGGAGTAAATGCTACATCAGGATTTCCTTGTTTCTCCATTTTAAACAAAATTGGAGAAAAAAACAATGTTGCTTTCTATCTTGTCCCTTGATGTTCAGTTTGTGTTCTTAAGGCTGAAAAGCATAATCTCTGATATTTTTAGTTAAAACTTGCATTCTCAGCCCAGTATAGTATTTAGCCTTCTCTCTAATTCCCTGAAGGTTGCAAACATTGCTTCTTGCTCAGTGTTGCTTTGCAGGACTGTTGAAACTGGTTTAGGTTACAGCTCACTAGCTATACTATCATAGTGCAGAAGGGTTGATGATCTGTGGGGACAAAAATGATCTATTTAATGCACTGTTGTGACTATGGCAGAAGCAGCAGATTTTGGGACAGTCTGAGCCTCTCTCATGTTAAATTAGGAACATGAAAACCAGAACCTCAGATGGTACCTTGTAAATTAATCGCAAAAATCTGTTTTGCTTAGCAGAAGGTGGATTTTCCACCCACCCCCATTTCTCTGCCTCCTTTTCCTAAGGCAGAACACTTGCATTTGAAAGTAATGATTCCTTTAGCTCAACACTCCACTGCATCAAACTATTTGGGTAAAACTAGACAAAAGACTATAGGCAGACCTCCACTTAGGTGTGCATCTTGTGAGTGCTGTGATACTGCTGTCCAGCAGTGTTGTGGGTTTTTAAGTGGTGCTGGCATAGTCTGGGAAAAGGATGCTGGAATATCAGTAGCAAGTAGTCTAACTTGAGCCCTAAATCAGAAAGCTTTGTGATAGACAGAAAGGGCTGGAATGTAATGGTTGCAACATAATGTTGCAAATATTTTAGTGCATTGAGTTAGGCCAGCTTTTGCTTCACATGTGACTTCAAGAAAACACTGACCCCTTTTAATGGATAGGAACAATAGAGGTTGTGATTCATTAACTGAAGAGCAGGCTGCACTTAATTAAACTAGTAAATTTTTAATGTGGTAATTGAAACTTCACCTGAAAATTGTGGACTAATGATTTTTCAATGTGTACAAAATATGCATTTGTATTTACAAAAAAAAGGTAATTCACTACTTTATTTTGTGCATGCTAAGTTTCACAGGAATATCCTGTGAGACCCATATAAATACTGAGTTTAGGAAATATGGCCTACAGTTTATTGCAGGACTCCAAGTATTGTAAAAAGATTCATAATGAGGAACAGTTTGTTTAAGATATCCAAAACTATGGCTTAAAAATATCACATGATTTGTATGTCCATCTGGAATTCAAGAATGGAATTCTTATGTGCATTACACATGAGAAGACACTGGAATATAAGGAACACTCAAAATTCAATAGACTTGTAAAATAAGTTATCAACAGAAAAGATTATTGTCTCAGAGCATTGTTCTTTCTCATCAAGCCTACACACATTCAACTGTTTTATGAGGTTTAGTATTCACTATACTTACCTGGACATGCAGCATTTTTTACTTTGCTTTAAGCATATTAGCAATGTGGGTATAGGACACAGATTTATGTCTGAACCTGACCCAAGTTGGTGAATTGACTCAATAAATGAAGTGGTGTTTGGAAGCTATGGGCATACAAACACACATGTGAGAGTAAAAGATGCATCAGTTCAGCAGGCATATAGTGGGGGAAATTAAATCCATTCTCTGGGGTTACTCAGGATAGAGAATTGCAGAAGCATTTAGGTTGGAAAAGACCTCTGATGTCACCAACCTGACACGGCCAAGTTCAACACTAAACCATGTCCATAAGGAACAAATCTACACATCTTTTAAACACATGCAGGGATGGTGACTACCATTTCCCTGGGCAGCCAATGTCTGACTGCCCTGTCACTGAATTTTTTTTTTTCACTAATATCAAATCTAAACTTTTTTTTGATGCCATTTGAAGCCATTTTCTCTTGTTCCGTCAGTTTTCACTTGGGAGAAGAGACTAACCCCACCAGGCTACAACCTCCTTTCCGGCAGTAGGGAACAGTAAGGTCCCCTCTGAGCCTCCTTTTTTCCAGGCTAAACAAGCCCAGCTCCCTCAGCTGCTCCTCCTCGGAATTGTGCTCCTCACTCTTCACCACCTTGCACAAACTCTGCCCACCTCTTCCTTCTGGTGGGGTAGGAGAAGGTCCCAAAATGTGTTGGTGACTCGGTTTGTGTTGTTTAAGTTTTTTTGCACAGAAGGCTGCTACTCTATCATCATATAGAGCATGAAAATAATTAATAGGTGATTCTTGTTCCCAATATGGACTAAACTGACTCCTCTGTGATTCCACACGTTTGCAGAAATGTGTTTATGTGTATAAATCCACATGCTCTGTCTTTCTATTTTCTGGAGGAATTTATCACTGTCCTGAAGATAACCTTCCATTTTCTAACTTCGAAAAGGTAACTTTGGGCTGTACCTTTTCCTTCTCTTCCTGCTGTACCTGTATTTGAAATAGTCTGAATATATGGTGCATGATGGGAAGCTGGGGCTGATGGAATGTGTGGTATGGGGGAAGCATGTACTTGCTCACATCGCTGCATTTCATTTTTGCCATGAGATTTTTTTTTTTTTTCCCCTCATGAGATAAGACTTGATACTGCACGAGATCTTGGTCGGGGCTTTGGATAACCTGGTCTAGTGGGAGGTGTCTCTGTCCATGGCAGGGTGGTTGGAACTAGATGACCTTTAAGGTCTCTTCTAAACCAAAACTATGCTATGATATTTAGATTTCAAAATAACACTTAGTATTCCTACATTTTGAGGCACAAGTTAAATACATGAATATTAGTTCACTTAAGAATAATGTTTTTCTGGAACACGTTTTTTAGCTTAAATGGTCCTTAGAGATACATGTGTGCTAGTGTGTGCAATACATGTGTATAGATACATTTACAGGCAAAAATATACTAATATAAAAATAACTGGGATCTGAATCAGATAAATTTTATCTTTCCTTCTCTTTTTGAAATCTTATGCAAACCAATTAATCAAATAATTTCTTCCCATCTGTGAAATAGTGTTCATCCTCATTTTTAAGCAATTTTAATCTCTGCTTGAGCATCACTATCTGAAAGCAGTGTTATTAATTAGACCAGTGGAAGTTCTTCCTGGGCATAATGACAGCTATATAGGCATAAATGGCTTATCAGGTATTTTTGGCTAGATAAAAAATAGAAAACCTTACTTCTCTGAGTTTTGGCAGTTACTTTAGTCTCAGCAATAGTGCAGAAAGATCAGGCTTTTCAAGCAGGAATCCAAATGGGAATGCAAACAAAGCAGTGACCACCAAACACTTTCTCCTTCATCCTTAAGTTTAATGCATGAAGAAAATGACTGCATCCTGGGACTCATACTATTGAGTAGGGGAGGAGAGAGAATTGTGAGTTTTAGCAATAGACATTTGTAAAAATACTGTAGAGGAATATATAGAGAACCATATTTAGAATAAGGAATGGCAAAACTGTTGACAATATTGTGATAATTAAATAACAGAATACATAGATTTCTGAAAGGAATCAGACTGAATGAGCATTGAGTCGCCTATACAAGAGCTCTAGCATTAATATTAATGCATTTTGGGTTCCTTAAGTTGTTGCTACTTGTTTGCTGATAATGCAGGTTTTTGGGTTTAAAACCTGAAGCCTCTTGTAGGCTCAAACTTTGATTTTTATTTATTTTTTTTTAAATCAAGGAAAATACCTTCTTTTGTCTAATATTAGTTCCTCCTTCATGTTTTTTTTGTGACATCTTTGGGTTCTTTCTTGAACAAGATGCTGGGGGTTTTTATGCATTATGGTACCCTATGTAAGATCTGTGAATCTCAGAAGCTTTTATTCTCATTATGCTATAGGGGAAAGGCCTGAGAAATAATAAAACCCTTAGTGAGGCAGACTGGAAGATTTTCATCTCATCTTAAGATGTGCCAGAGTACCTTGTAATGGGCAAACTGCTGCACTGTCATATCCTTTAGGTGCAATTTGGTCCTGAGCACTGAAGAGGAGCCAGTGAGTAGTGACAGAATGTTCTGGGGTCTGAGGGACTGGGTACATCAAGCAGCAGGGGCAATGTTGTATTCAAAAGGCAAAAATGCTTTCTGACCTTCTGATATGCTTGCAATATTGATTTGTTTGGGTTTTTTGAACATTAATTTTAAATGAAATTTTTTGAGTCAGACATTGTAGTGATCTGGTGCATGAAAAGATTTATTATTTTTCCTTCATCAGATGTTTGCTAACAAATGGGTCATCAATGCTATTTGTTATTTTGGGATGAAGTACTGTATAATGGGCATAACACATAATCAACTATAGATTGGCAAATAAGAGCAAATTAGTATTTCAAATGGGAAGTATTCTTGAAAAACAGCACACTAATTAGCAGAGTGAAACATCTGAGCCCTGTAAGTGTGGGGTTTTCCAGAGCTCCTAGGGCGTGATGTTTTTCTGACATATTTTTAGCTTCTAAGTGCTTAACATTGTTAAAAAGTAGATTTTTATTTTTTCTTGTAATGTAAACTTGGTTCTCCAAGTTAAAACTTACATTGTTTTACAGGAGTTTTACTAAGCATGCTTTGCTTATGAAAATTGGAAAATCTGGAAACATCTTCCAATTCAAATCCCAAACTTAAAAAAAACAAACCAACCCTCCTATCCCTTAATTAAGTGTTGCAATTATTGTATTATGCCGTAATGTTCTGAAGTACAGGCTGGGGAAAGGTTTCTATAAGAGGCGTTAGAAAGAAAACCAGCATGAAATTGCACGGAAAAGTCACATAAAATAACTTGTGAATTCTTCTATACTGAGGTAGATGCAGTGGCTCTTCCTAGAGTTCACACAATAAGGGGGAATTCGGCCCATATGTAAATGAGTTTGCCCACATGGAATCACCTACATGAGCAGCTCGAGTGCATGCTGTAGTCCTGTAAGATGGAGGGGGGTTTCTGGGAATGGACAGCATTATGAAAGTGCCAGTAGGAGGAAAACCTAAAATCAGAATTGGGTCCAATGCCAGTAATTACACAAAAAAACAGTGATTGCAACTAGGACAGATTTTTTGAAACTCTTCAAAGGCTTTCTAATGATACATCATAGATAAAAAAAATCTTAGGTGGCTCAGGGGCCAATTGAATCAACAGAACTGGAAAAAATTAAGGCCCAACTATTTCTTCAGCCTCACATTGTAAACCCCAAGCTGATTTTTTTCTTATTAATATTTCACTTCTACATTTATCCATACTTTGAAGCACCTCATTTCATGCTCAAAATCAGCAGCTGTAAAATAACTGCACATACAGCATTAATTATGGTTGGACTGAACCACATAATGCATTCCACAGCAGATGATACCTGTGGATTGTCTGAATGCTTCCCCTTACACCCACTCCAGTTGAAGATGGCCTTCAGCAGCAGACTCACAGGACGTTCCTCTTGTTATTCCCTGAGAGTTAGAGAGCCCTGGATGACAAGAGCAAGGCAGGGAGCTGAGAAAGGCAATCAACTATCTCTTTGTTTGAGGATGGCAGGAAAGCTTTGTCTGCAATTGCAGTGACACCTGGGCTCCAAATTGCCTCTCAGCCAGAGCTCTTTGACAAGGCCAGGCACTGCTGGGGTGGAGTGTGACAGCACCTCCTGCAAATGGGTATTTACACAAACAGACCAAGTCTCATGTCCTCATACAGAATAAGGTCCTGATCGTTGTTTTTCTAATTAGCCAGAAAAATGCCCACTAACTTTCCAAGTAATTTGAGTAAGGAAGGCATTAGTATGCTATTTAGATTAATTCTTTTTTGTGAAGCATCCTTCAGAAGGAATTGTATTATGCACATATAATATCAGCTACATATAAGACTGCTTGATTCAACAATGAAAAAATAAAAAGGGCAATTTTAATTTATCTCCCTTCCCCCATTCATTTTCACTTTGTTGTCTGAAATAAAATTAATAATAATACTATTTCTAGCACATCTGAATGTCTATTGAAATAATAAATCGACCTTCTAAGGCACAAGTGTGACTTTAAAAATACATAAGCATTAATAAGGTTCATCTTTCTCAGCTTTGTCTCTTTGTTTCTCACTTTGATAGCATATCAAACCATGCTTAATAAACCAGATATCCAAGTTAAATTGTATACTGCATGTAGAACAGTTTATACCATGCAGACATGTAAATGGGTTTGGCAACCACTTTGAAATATAAAGAGATTCATAATCAAAATATTCAACCCAAAAATCTACAGTTCAAAACATATCCAATTAGAATTCAGAAAGCAGATGAGTTTTTAAATGCAATCTTAAGCTTGGAAGGAGAATCTATCAGGAGATAATTGATTCCACCAAACAGAAACAATCATTGAAAATGTTCTGCCACTGGATGATCCGGGGGACTATAGAAATGGTAATAACTCTATACTTTTCCTTATGATATTTCTGACAGATTTCTCCAAGCCTTTGTCCCAGCTCACTGAGCAGGCACCCCTTCTTCGTCACGGTACATTGCTCTGCTTTTGTCCTATTTCTTTCCTGGATGATGAAGGCAGCCCTGTTTTCACCTCCCTTTCTCCTCCAGCAGAGCCTGAGGAGAGCCACGCATCCAGGGGCCT
The DNA here is from genome assembly GCA_035221455.1 of Xenops minutus. Lineage (NCBI taxonomy): Eukaryota > Metazoa > Chordata > Aves > Passeriformes > Furnariidae > Xenops > Xenops minutus. Next base: position 7,629,717 of record JAWWEE010000001.1, read on the forward strand.
GTGAGGGCCATCCCTCTGCCACAGCAAAGGTGTCCTTTGCACAGTCCAGGACAGCGTCACCTTGCGCTTGTAGCACTGCTGGCTTTGACAGAAAGAGCTGGGGGAGAGGGAAGGAGAGGAAGCGCTGTCACCCTCCTTGTGCCATTGTAGCTTCAGTGATGGAAGGAGTGAATATCCTGACACTTAGAGGGCTTTCTTCTCTCTTGTGATCACTTTCTGCTCTTTCCCCCTCAGTGTCCCTTTCTTTTAGGGGAAGAGTCCTGCTCCAAGGGCATGCACACATTAAAAATCACTTTTGCCTACATGTATGGGCCTGCATGTATGAGAAGCCCTGGGAGACAGACCATTGGTGTCTCTATTCCAAACAGATCATTTGTCTGTAAGTCATTCAAAAAAAGTTAACATGTTCAGACTTTGTGCCTTTTCCCTTCTCTAAGGCACAAATTGAGCAGATGTCTGACTGCTTTAAGTTTATAATTCATAACCTTCATTATTTCCAAAATTGAAATGAAAGACAAAGATTTTATTTTTTTCTGAAATGTTCGACTTTTGCTGGGCTTATCTGGTGGACAAGCTTAATCAAAAATCTCTCCTGTACCCAGAGAGGGTTAGTGATATGTGCTTTGATTGAGCATTACATTTTTCTTTCTCTACCTGTACAAAGGATGTGTTTAGACAAGCCTAAAAGGAGCCTGCAAAATAATTGTTCTGGCCCATATGTAAATAAATCACATTTTATCTCTTGCTGATGCTCAGCAATTTTACTGCTTTTTAGTTTTGCTCTGTCCTCTTTTTCATCAATAATTTAATTCATTTATAGCACTTTTATTAAAAAAATGTTTTCTCCATGGAAGATGATGATTCAATGTTGGAGGCTTAGTGTGTGTGTATATATGAAACTTCTTTCCTTTTTAGTGAGATTGTTTTGTTAATCTAGAGTTGTGCTGATGATTTTGTACAGTCATACAATTTTGTTTAGAACTGCACTAGTTGTGCAAGTGCATAGTTCTTTAAAATTATGAAAAGGTACGAAGCCTGTGTTTGTTTATTCTTGGTATTTCATACCAGGAAGAGGAAAAAGAGCTATGGTTTGATTTTATTTAATATATGTTTTTTCCAATTAGGCAGCAACACAAAAAACCTATTCCTATCCAGAAGTGATAGAAGGTATTGCTATGGTATGACAGCACATGATGTGGAAACCTCTCAGAATGGGACTGTAAGCCCAGCGAGAGTGAGTCATACAAGATATTATTCTGTAAATGGAGGAACTAAAGAATCATAACTTTTTGTCTTGCGTGCTCTCTGTGACAACAGTAAACTCAGCCCCTGCCTGCATCTCCTATCCTATTGTCTCTACCCCCTGACTACTGCATCCCTGAACCTACAGAGCACCTTGTGCTCACTCCCGAGCTTTCTAACCACAGACAGGGCCAGCAGCACCAGCCTTGCAGGTAGCACTGAATTACTCACCAGCTCAGGGGCAGCTGGTGGACCAAACAGAACAGCTGAGTGTTGAGTGGTGCTGCAGCCTTGTGCTCGGATTGACTTGTCTAATCTACAGACCCGTGGGGAATCTTCACTTTTCTGCTGATTTACTGACATTTATTTATTTATAAAGGAACTGACAAATGGGCAGAGAGAGGACAAGAACATGCCAGTTTTATTTCTTTAGGTTATGAGAGCAGAGAGAAGTAGCAACACTGCAAAAGCTACTGTTCCTAGAACATAACGTATATTTTCCTTTTTAATTATCAAATATTCACATTCAGTTGTTCTGGTGCTCTTTCACTGTACTGTTCATAATGCATAAAACTCCAAGTTTCTTTGTGTGGTCTCCCCAGTCCTACCAGTATTCCTATGAGAATGAGTCCTTGGAGCCATCCTGGTCAGCATTAGCAACTGGTTTTAATTAGACTCAGCCAGAGGATAGGCACACACATGCAGGTTGTTAGAATCGTTTGATGACTCCTTGTTTAGCAAGGAAAAAAGTATTGCTATGACTTGGGTATATGGGCTAGGTCTCAGTATCACAGACACAAAAGATTGTGATGTTTTAGGGTTAAGGAACCCAAATCCACCTGGTAGCAGAATGGGTGGGTAGGGATAGAGAATTTCCAAAAGCAGGAGCGAGAAGAGTTGCTGCTGATTTAATGACCAGAGGCTGTCCTGCTTTGAGGTGCAGTAGAGATGAAATGCACTGTCCTCTTCTTATGAGACATATTAACTTCCTGTATGTTGTCTCTCTCTTCTGTTTGCTCTGTTGTCCTTTTGCTTCTATCAGTTCTTCTGAGCACCACTGTTGGGCTAATTTAAGTACTGGTAATTAGACTGTTTCTGCAATAGCCTTCCCTCAAACAATACCAAAATATTCCTTCCAACTCATCTGGCTCAGTAAAGAGATTCTGGATGATGTATAACATCTTCTTTAAGAGTTAAAAAGCTAAAGTAATAGTTATAAATAGATGAGTAAAATCATACCAGTGAATCTCGGAAGCACTGCACTCAAGGAGAGCAATGCAATTGACAAGCAATTTAAGCTGGAGTGTGAAAGGATGCAGAAATAACAAGATTTGCATGAAAAATATTGAGATCATGAGAACATCAAATTTAAACGAAAAACTTGTGTGCCTCATGATTAAATCATGAGAGCTGACATTACTGCTATAGCATTCAATATCCTTGGCTTTTGAAAATAGTTTTATAATGAGGGTGGAGTGTATCTGTCTGTACAGAAAATGAGCATTGTTTGTATCTCACTAGCTCATTATTATGAGAATCAGGAATATGAGACTCTCAAATCTTAATACAGGTCAGAAGATCTCAGAAGCTTCCAGCTATGGCTGAGCCCCCATTGTCAGGAAGATAACCCAAAGCAAAGACAGAAACTGACCCTGCTTTCAAATCAGCCAGTCAGTCAATCAATCAGTGATTAAATAGTACCACCAAAAAAATTGAAAAAGTAGAGAGAATTTCAATCAGGTAGTTGATTGTCTATTTATTTCATCTTATCAGTGACAATCATTTATCTTGGGACAGAGTACAGTTGTGTCAGTAATGGTAGCAGTAGGTCTAAAGAAGGGTCATTGCAAAGAGACTCGCTCACATCCATCAGGCTTTACTCTGGCATGACTTACAACTCTCCTGACAGATTTTTTTCATTTTCTTTTGCTGCTGTTGTGTTTTCTGACACACTGCATGGTCAAGAAAAAGCTGAAATACTCATTATCTAAGTGTAAGTATGGGCTTTCTAAATTGGTTTATGTTTTTATAATATACTGTATTGCTGCACGTGTGGGTGGTACTTCATGGATTCATTGTTTAATTCTATGAATGAGAATGGTCATAAATGAAGGTGCTTCACATGCATTCACATTTTCTAAATTCTTTTGCAAAATTGAAGTTTCAAAAAAAATAAATATCTCAAAGCCAGTTTGTGGAGAGTCTTGCCAAAGAATGGTTGTATGACCGCGGACATAGTCCAGATGAAGTACAGTTGATAAAAATATCCG
>JAWWEE010000001.1:7637016-7676177 GCA_035221455.1 Xenops minutus
TTCAGGAATGGCAGTTTTGGTGAGAGGGAAGTGAAAACTTGTTTTCTGTCTCTTTTCTCCTCTGTATATACATATATGTGTGAATATATATAAACTGCTTTAGTTCTACTGAAGTTCGGTTTTGTGGGTTCCCCCCACCCCCTTTCTTCCCCTGTGGCCAGGAGGGGCCTTTGGGGCCTCTGTCCTGGGCCCTTTGGCTCTTGGCGTTTGGCCAATTTTCAACTGGTCACAATAATGAAGATATTGTTATTCAGAGAACTTAGTTACAGTGAGAAATCAGAGTTTGTTTGTGCTGTATAGGATAAACTGAGTAAATGTGGCATAGTGTCCATCACGTGAGCACGTATCTTGCTGCAAGCTTCTCAGAGCTCTACCCTCCATCTGCCAAAACTCATGTTTCTCTTCTGAGACTCAGTTTCAAACTTAAACAGCTACTGAGCACTATGGGCTCACTCTTCCAGCCTCTCTGCTGTCTTGGTGGAAGGTAAAGGATCATGGTGGGGTTAGAACTGGAGGATCCTTAAGTTCTTTTCTAACGCTAGGCATCCTGTGATTCCATGTGTCAGGGAGAATGTACCTAGGCTTCAGATGCAAGCCATTGTGTGGCTGCTGACTGTTTCACCTAGTGCTTGTCTGCAGATGTTAAAAACCAATGTCAAATTAGCAATAACCACTAGTTTTTTAATGGCAACAAAAGGTTTTGGTATTTTCTGTTGTATAGATTAGTATTTTTTCACTCAGCGCACTTAGCCTGCATTCTGTTAGGAAGGACTCAAACCACAGTCAGATATTAATCTCGATATTTTACTTTTTTGTTGTTTGTTTGTTTTTCAATATAACAATATTGTATAGGAGAAACTTCAGTGTCCAGGCATAAGAAGTCCAGGAAGGTGTTTGACTGTCTTGCCAAACTGTGACTGATACAACTACTGAGTTGAAAAAGCTGTACTTCCAAGCCTCAGTGAAATTACTTTCTTTTAAGTTGCCTGAAATATATCAGTTAATTCTGTTAGCTAGTTGCCTTGATTGCCTATTTGGATGCTAGAGAGAAGCAGACTGTGATTAGTCTGACTTATTTTAGATGCCTACCTTAAGTCAAGGTCAATCACATCCCTCGTTCTTGTAATTTCCTTCAAAGAAATTCCAGATGAAGAGCTCAAATACAGATACCAAAAGGCCAGGGGAAAGTGAACCTTTTATTCATCTGTAGAAAAAGATTTTATGGATCTTTCTTGTGGCATAGGCTATCATTACATTTGTATTAGTCATAATAAAACATATTGTCACTTGATTTAGATTTCTACCATTCAGAAAACTTCTGCTAATGTGTAATTGTAACACAAATTCCAGTCTGGGAGGTTACCATTGACTTTTAGGAAAATACCAAAGCATCTCTCTGAATTCCTTGCAACAGTTCTAATTTCTTTTAAAAGCCTTATATCAATTTGAGGTGCAATGAGAACAGGCCTATACATTGGGAACTCAGTCTTGTTTGGGCACTTTTCTCACTACACTGATAGACATTTTGATGCTTTTCACTTGTCCTCTTGCCTAATCTTAGTTTGCAAGTAAAAATGCATAATTTCTTTTAGGTTAAGGTCAGGGAAGTGTGTATTCACTGCTCCATGAAATAAGAGTATGGTGGTTCTACTGATGAATGCACAATTATATACCTACAATAGAAACAATTAGAAAGGCAGAATTTTCAGAGTCAGAAAAACTGACCTCTCATAAAATATGGGCATTATAAATGGCAGATGTTTTCATGTCCACAATTAAATGCATTTTTCCTTTCAAAATGAGACAAGTAATACACAAGAACAACTCTTGTTTACTACAGGCATAATTTATAAGCATTTCTATTGGGAATCCTGCCTCTACTGGTGTGGTTTAAAATTATGGCTTGATCTGAATAGACATTAAAGTTTGGTATTACATAAATTTAGTGACATATATTTCATTGTACATACATCTTTCTGATGTCATGCTGTCAGGAAATATATAGTGGACATTTTGTATTGCAATGGGTTATCAGTGTCACAATATGTTATCATCCCTGTTAATGATAAGTAGGGGAAGATCAGATTTATCTTGAAGATGACCTTGAAGCTTTCCTAACTCAGCCCAGCAGAGACAAAGAAATGTCACAAACCTCTTAGCAGCTGTAACGGTGTCAGATTTTTGACACAATGAGTCTTGTTATGAAGAAGGAAGTCAGAGAAACAAGAATGAAAAGGACAAGTAGCAAGCAAACCAAAGACCTCTCCTAAAAGAATTTTCTTGGATAATCTAGTGGAAACTTAAAAGCCCCATTGTTTCACGTGAGAGGGTGAATGAATGAGGAGAGTTCATGCCCTTACACGAGCATGTGAGTAGGAACAAGGCAGCTATGACAGCTATTTGAGAAGACCTTGTATTACACCCTTGTTAAAGCTGATGGTAGAGATCTCAGCAGAGCTGGCATTTTGCTCCCTCTCCGGTGTCCCCTACTGGTCACACACCACAGACAAGCGGCAGCTGGGAAGGGGCTTAGTCCAAAGCCAGAAAAGAAGTTACTTTGAAAACACTTGCAGTAAATGCTTAATGTTAAAGCAACAAGCGAAAAACCTTCTGTGATTTCTATTTTTTTTTCCCCCAACAGTTCAGGAATGTAATGTTAAATGAGACAGCATAGCAACCAAAAAAAGTAATAAATTCAAAGTCTGTCTTTTGAAATAGTTGTTCTTTCTGGAAATGGAAGTATGAAGTTGGTACCAAAGGAATTGTGTTTAGGCAGGAGGAAATGTTATCTTCAGCTATGCCTGCAGTGACTAAAGTATAACAAACCAGTCATGCTTTCCTAAGCTTGCTTAAAAGGAATAAAGGAAAGAAAGGGATGGAGAATATGCTTCCAAAAGTTATTCAGACAAAAATACAAAGTTTACCGTTTAAAAGTCTTAGATCTTTTTTACACTAGCAAAGCATCTTAGACTTGCCGACTTCCCTTTGTTAAGCAAGCTTTGTTACAGTGTGTCAAGCTATACTGCATGCACTTAAAATGTTTAAGATACCCTGAATTATCTGTTGCAAAAGACATCAGACACACACACTCATGCCTTCGGTCCTGTCCCACTTATCATATTGACAAGTTGAAAAGACATTAAATGAAGTAAAAATGGTACAGAGCATTGTGAAGCAAGGAAACTTGACTTGATGTTCTGCTTAGCTGACAGAGAATCAAATACTTGACAGCATTTACAACAGTAAATGTTGATGTTAAAGTTTTAAAGGATTACCTAGTAGAAGCAGAAATACACTTTCAAATCTACTCTGAAATACACATAAAGCAAATGTGAAATACATACCAAAATCTGAAAAAGTAGCCTTTAATATGCCTGAAACTAAATGTTATCTTTCAATTTGATTGGTTTTCGATTTATTCCAATAGTATGGACAAATGCAAATAGCTGGGAAGTGTAGGGTGAGAAAACCAAAGCTATTTTCCCAGGGAAAGGAATTCTATTTCATTCCATTATGAGATCATGGAAATTTAAGTTGTCAAGATACTTTTCCAAAACAACTACGTGTCATAGCTATGAAAATGTAAAATAAGTGTGCAGGTTTATTAGATGAATATCAGTTTAAAGGGTATTTAAAAGGGGGGAAAAACAGGGGTACTCTTTAGAATATAAATCCCTTTGAAGCTGCCCATGCAGTCATTCTGCTGTGTCAATATTTAAAAAAAAAAAAAAAAAAAAAAAAAAGAAGAGGTAAGACATGTGAAGTATATGTTCTATGAGACCTATTGATATAAATACAGGAGATGTTCCAAGTCTCAGACGCAAATACAGTTTGGAAATAATTTCTTTGTGACTCTTGGAAAGAGATCCTATGGAGCTGAACCTGCTTCTCAGTGATCGTTTTTGATTTGTGTTATTTTCATCCTTCCAAAAGCATCTTGGAGCTCAGTAGTAATATATCAAATGGATTAAAGCTTGTGTGATAAGTTATCACTCATCAAGGTAATCTGAAGTGATTGCTGAAGATCAATTAGGAAGGAAAATTTGAAGTAGGGTAGATAAGATAACAAAGTACAAAGATTTTCTGCATTTTTAGAGAGAAGTAAAAAATACCTTAAATTAAAATTCATATGTAAATTATGACGTACAAAGTTACTGCCTTGGAGAATACTATGTAGTTCTTTTCTGTGTTCTCTCTCAAGCTTTATTTTTTTCTTGACTCTCTAGTACTGTCCTGAGTAGATTTAAGTAGTTGTGTGGGGTAACTCTACTACTGAGATTGTTTGCCTTTTCAAGGCTTTTAAGGGAAGGTGCTTTGTTTTATCCTTGCTCCTGGTGCTTGAATCCACCACAAAGATATTTCCAAATATGTTTCCAAAATGCCTTTGGCTCTGCAGTGAGGTGGAAGAGGGATGGATTGGAAATGCTGATGACTCAGGGCAAATGGAAAAGGAGAGGAATGAAAACTGCTTTTTGATCTCTTCTTTTGCAGTGCATGCTTATTGGGAAAAGACACTTGAAGGTTGGTGTGAGAGGGGAGGAATGTGCATGATCTGTGTGCAGCAACAGCTGCAGCCTAGAGAGTGAAGGATACTGGCAAGGAAATGAATGATCAGAGAAAAAAATGGTTGTTGAACCAAGAATCAAAGCAAAAAACTAGGGGAGTGAGACATTGCACTGTATGATGCTGGCATGTGTGTCCCCATCCAGCTGCCATGTCAGCCTGAACATCCAGGCTGTGCACCACTGCAGCGTGCTCACAGTCCAGGCTACACCTCTGCAGGTCCACTGGCCCTGCCTGCAGCCCCTGTGCAGCTGCAGCTGCTTTCTTTGGTCACTCCTGTCAGTGCCTAGAAAGCTCCCAGGGGTGCTTTGACTCTGCCATGCAAGCATGGCAAACCTACCAACATTCAATTCCTTCAGAGCAAGACATGCAGTCACAGGAGTTCAGTGGTGAGGCCATCTCAGATGTCTGGGTGTGCAGCAGTACTTTGTGCAGAGGGATGTGCTCAGTGTGTACACAACCCTTAATACAAAAGATAGTCAAAATAATGTCATACTAGTTCATAAAGATCAATGTTATCAGTCATCTGGTAGTCCTGGGGCAAGCTCACCCTCCCTTCAGCCCCCAAATCCATCTGAGTGAAAGTTATGTGACAGAAGAGGAGAAACTAAGGTGGGGAGGAGTGGAGACACAATTAAGAGAATATATGTGATACATTTTATTATGTAAAGTAAGGGACACAGAGCATGGCGCAGCACTAAAAAGGCCTGTTTTTCCTACAGCTGGATTAGTATTGCCAAGTTAATGGGTATTTTCTAGCTGATGCAGCCCTGTTCCTTTTTGCTGGATCCACAATGGGGAGTGGAGAAAATGGGAGAGGAATGCAGTCCTTCTCTTGGAAGAACCAGTAGATAGTGGAAGCAAGATCTCATGGACAGCAAGTCACCGTGGCTTTGGAAACATTTAATTTCTTCAGATTTTTCTAGATGTGTTGTTCCCTGTCTGATACAGTTAACCAAACGAGTAGGTTGGGTCAGTTCCCACAATTCATTCATTATCAGTATTTCATACCTGCAGTGCTGGGGTAACAGCCGTAGCCTGTCCAGACAGAACCCTGGTGTAATATTAGTAACACTTGAGATTTCTTATCAAATCTAAAAATACTTTTAGCTTTTTTTTTCTTAAAATCTCACCTGTCATATCAAGTGACTGCATTAGGAGCCCTCATACTCATGACCATTTGAGTAATTACAGTTTGAGTTCTTACTGTTTATTCAGAACCTCTGATATGATCCAAGGGAGGGTTCCAAAACCCCAATGTAAAATTGGTTCCATCTTTAGTTTTTTATTTTCTTTTAATCTTGCCCATCTAATTGATTGTTGAGGGACAACAATAAAGATTTGGGGAAAATTATATTAATCTGTGATACTTTAAAAATATATATGGTGAGAAATTCTATTTGTATACTGTTCCATATATATTTATTAAGGTGAAATAATTTCTTTCACAAGTTTATTGTTTATATACTAAAGGGTGTGCTTCTCTTTACTGTTTCATTTAGAACTCTGTGAAAGGTGGTGAGCATTGATATGACAGATCACCTGGTGGCTCTACATTTCACTGCCCAGGAAATAAACTGAGGAAAAAAGAGCACAAGGTTGCATACACATATACAACACATATGAAACATGTTTAATCTCACAAGATGGGGTATAAGACATACTGTGTTAATGTATTTAGACTGCTGCCAGGTGAGTAATTCTTAGCTAGGAATATGAAGTATGAAGCTTCTCTCAACCCCATGTTAAGAGGTTGGGGTGGGATTAGTTAATGTTCCTTGATTGTTATCCAGAGCTTTTCCAAAGTCTTTTGTTATAGTCAAATATGAGCTTTTTGCTCTGTTCCTTTATTCACAAAAGATACATTTAACTGGACTTTCAGGCCTTGTATAGCACTTTGATATCAGGGTTTTAAGTGAAAATTGCTGCATGTTTACAACGTACTGATTTGTTCCTATTAATTGGTCCTGGAGCACCTGAGTGCAACTATAAAGATGAATCGGAGCAAGGAAAAGCAGGATCTGATCTGAGGGCACTACCTGCTATTTCGATAACACCCAGGATCTGCAAAGAACTTCAATTAGGCTCATACTCTACTTAGTTCACAATAACTGGTTTTGGTGACACACTGTTATTAAGTTTTTTGGGGATTCAGTTGTTCTGGTTCTAAAAATCTGACAAGAGAGTATTTAGTAGTAGCAGGTGTTTGCAAACTATCATTACTAAGCTCCTTCAGAAACAATTTATGATCTATTTTATAGATCCTACTGCACTCATGAATCTAAGCTTCATTCTTGATGCAATTGATCAAACTAAGCCTTGTAAAGACAATAACAAGGCAGAGGGAGGGGATGTTTTTTACATTATTTAAGCAAAAGAGAAAATGAGAAGAAAGGAACAGGATGACACTGTGCTGGTTAGTAAACTCAGCTGATCAATAACCTTATTATTAGAAAAGGGCAAAATGTCCCACTCCGGGAGCTTTTTGTACAAACACCATTTTAAGTGTTAAAAGTATAAAAACTGGAGCTTGTGGGTGCACATAAAGGAAACAGACACAGTGATTGGGATTTTGGGCCATCCATTATTTACAAAATGCTTGTGTCTGGCAATGTTAATTACTTCACTTCTGAAGAAAGGGGAGGGCTTGTTCTGTTTTTTAGTTCAGAAGAAGCCCTTAACTAGGTAGCATTATTTATGTGTTTGCAAGGATGTGTACTTGTCAGTTGATCTCCTTATTTTATTTAAAAGCTAAAATCTTTACAAGTTGATGAAGGTAGTGGTTGAGATGAATCGTAGCTGTTGAGGAGCTGCAGATAAGAAGAGTTTCGAACCTGTTCCTTCCTTGCCACTGGAAGGAGCTGAGGGATCCGGCTGATCCCATGATGTGTCACACCATGGGACAACCAACTGGGATGAGACGTGGTCTCTGCCAGAGCCTGCACAGAGGAAGGGGAGGGGATGTGGAGAAAGAACGTGTTGCAGTTGTTTGACAGCCGCTGGTAAATTATGCCTCTTACCTGTAAAGTCTCTAAATCCCCTTTCAGCACCTCACAAAGAACAATAATTGTTTATTGATCTAAACGTTAACAATGTATCGCTTGTTCTTCAATAAGGTCTAGAAATGTAACTCAAGGGCAATAACTGCTTTGGATAAACAACAGACTTGATTGATGTGTGGCTTTTTTTTTTTTTTTTTTTTTCCTAAACTATGAGCATGCAGTTGAAGCATTTTGTTGTTATCTCGATGTAATCCTTGTACCTGCACGGGCTTCTGTTTGTCTTCCAAAGACACATTTTTCTAAACAATGTTTAATACTTCCCTACAAATGGCTGTTTTAAAGCACAGAAAAGTGCAGAATTGGGTTTAAATTAGTTCTTTTTACCTTTCTGCAGCATTGATGCTTTGTTAGCCACTCAGATGTTATATGCAAAAATAAAAAGCAAAGTGATGCAAGATAAAACACTTGGCAGGATAAGCACCAGCAGAGAAATTGTCCGTACATGAGGAGCACTGTGTGTGTACTAGGTGGGCACAAATAAAACAGAATGTGTTTCTTGAGTAGCGATCAGTCACACTTCAAGAGGAATGTAATAACACAGAGGCTTGGATTTGTTTATATTTAGTGGCTTTTTAAGTGAGTCTATTCTGTTTCACTTCAAGATAGATGTGGTGAGTTTAAAATGAAGGTGATTGCTGCCTGGCAGAGCAGCGAGCAGGGAGGGAATCATCCTGGCCCCAATAATGACACTGACAGCACTAGGCGGTAACCAAGGAATACCATAAAACTCTGCACTCATTCTGCATGAAACAACAAAGTTTCCAAGTGTAGGGCTTTTTCCAGCTTGGTAGATCTGAACAGCTGATAAATCCTCAGATATCTTGGTGACAATTAATTACTTATCTTTCAATCCTGAAAACGGAGGTTGAAAGTTAAGTAGCCACATAAAGCTAAACACATCTGGGACAGATCTCAGGTCCGAGCTAGGCAGAAATGACAGAAAATCATTGAGAACAGAAGACATTAAAAGGTCAGAAATAAATTGTGATCAAGCCCTGTTTGACCAGTTTATCAGTTGGTATTTTGCTCTCCATTTAAGAATTAAACGGCATTTTCCCTTCTCTGAAGTTGTTGGTATTGGCATTAAGGATTTACCTAACATCTAAATATCTCATCTTATTTAGATGTATTTCATACTCAAGAAGGGTCATGTTATTAGAGGAAACTTTGACTCAGAAAAACTTTTAGTGGAAATACTAGTGATAATGTACAAAATGATAGGCAGAGGAAGATGTGGCTACTCGACTTAGTTTCTCTACAGTGCATCCTGGAAATTCCTCCTTACAAGCCCCGTGAGTAACATTCTGGCCACAAATAAAGCAAAGGTAAAGCTCTTCTTGATTTCATTGGAATCTGGGGTCTTTATCTTTTATCATTTCTATCTAAGTAAGCAGGTGTAATAGTTTTAATGCAAGAAAGACTTTAAATTAAAATAGAAATAGAACTATTTTTTATGCATATATCTTTTAAATCATTCATATGTGCACCTTTTAGACTTTGATCTTTCTGGGGAATTTCAATTATTGAAATATTTCTTCTGCCAACATCTACCATATGTATATTTATTATTTCTGAGGTCAGTTCTGGGAATGGGGGACTTTCTTAGAAATTTTCGACCATTCCTATGAATTTGGAAATATTAATTCCCTGTGTTGCTATAGTGCAGGAGATTCCTGGAGCTGCAGTATTTTCTACTAAGTCATTAAGGCTTTGGAGTGAGTAAACATATTTGTTTTGATATCCATACCATGGTCTGTGATCCATGGCTCCCCTTAGTTCCCATTTCCAGGTACCAACAAGGAGTACCAACCCTGACCTTTTTCTGCTTATCTTGTCATGCTGGAGGCCAGGATGATGTGCTTTGAGGGCCTTGACAACTGGTTTCTTATAGGAAGAGTTCCTTGTCTTTGTGCCCAACATACTCCCAGTAGAGAAACCCAAACTCAGATTTTATCAGAATCAGATATTTCTCTGTTGCTTTAACTGTCTGAAGATAAGTTGTTGCTGTCCATTACTTGAAAGATTCATACCATGAAAGCTCATTCTCCCTTCTCAGGCAAAACTTTTTCCCAGATGCTGCAGTTGCATTAGGTATCAAGATGCATTTATATAGGGACAGCAGCTGGATATAAACCACAGTGAAAAGGAATTTTTTAATTGTTATTTCTTGTGTTCCAACTAATTTTTACATTTCTCTGTTTAATGTGCTTTTTTTTCCCCCTGAGGCTGAAAACTACTTTTGGCTGCATGTCTAGTCTCAGTTCAGGAGGTGTTTTGTTCTTTGCGACTGCAGTACTTTGAAAAGAATTCTAGCAAGAAACTTCTATGTTCATTCATTAAATTTCAACATTATGTGGCCCTGGAAATTTTTGGACTGAAACTGAATTTAAAAGAAAGTAAAAAAACCCAAAAAAACCCAACAACAACAAAAAAACCAACCAACCAGACAAAAAAAAAAAAAAAAAAAACAAAAAAAACATAAAGAATGGATTAATTGAATATAGTGGAAGAATTCATGGAAAATGTGTGTGTTCCACAGTATACCACCCTTTCTTCTAAGTGAACAATTTACTAATCTGTGCAGGCAAGAATGATTCATTGTGTTTGATTGGCAAAGTAATTCATAGGAAAACTAAGACCGAAGATAGAAGCAACAGCAAAACAAATTACAAAAATCAATTGACTCATTCTTTGGTTCGGAATGATTAAAATTACTATATACCTTTTTCTTTAAAAATCTCAACACTGGTATTTAAATATATGGCTTCTTCCCTACTGCATTATATTTTATACCTGATGAATTTGGAGTTTGTTTGGGTGATAGGTAATTATTCAGATTAAGACATATACCATCATTTCTCCAGATGTTCTGAACCACCAACAGCCTAAATATTTAATACACATAGCATTACATAGCTTTGTGGGAATGCAGGCAGGCTACTGCTTGCAGCACTCTAAATCAATTCTTTGGTTTTGTGCCTCTTGAAATACACGCTGCATCTCTTTTAAATCATCTCCAGGAAATATATTGAGACATATGGGCTGTGTTGCTGTGTGTCATACGGAGCTCACTGTGATTTAGAGGGCCAGTTCTACTTTTTAGGTAGAAGCTTGTAATTTGAACTCTCCTACAGATAGGAGATAATGGGGATTTCAACGTTCTCATACATAGTTACTACTTGTTTTTCTTTCAGCCATGTGCATTAGAACTATAGTATGATTCCTGTGGAATATTTTTAATTATTTTTATTAAGTCAGCTGGTACTAAAAATGCAAACTCATAGGCATCTTACTATAATTCTATCTCATCTAATTTATTGCCTTCTAACCATAAAGCAAATTAGTGGACTTGTTCTCCAGGGAAAAAATACTGCATTTGCCATGGTTCCTTGTCTCCTTACAGCTCATCAGCGGGATTGACTGCTGTATTGGAATCCATTGATAGCTTTGGTTACTAACAAATTCATTGCTAACTTAGAACCCAGTGTGGGCCAAAATCTTTAAGTTCTTAGGTCTGAAACTTGGCAATAGTTGGCATCTTTATATTGACTGTCTGGGTAACTGTCTTACAACCCAGCTGCAACTAATTGTTGATGATTCTCCTTTTGTACCTGAGGTCTATATGGGATTCTGTGTTTTCCTGTAATGGATCTTACTCTGTAGAGCTTGGTGTCAACTGAAATTCATCCTGATTTCTCCCAGAATACACTTAAATCTTCAAAGGTGTTGAAGTGACTATAGTAAATGTGCAAAAATACTTCTTTAATGACTGCAGATACCTTTTATTTGGTTACTTCTGATATAAAGACAGGAAGCTTTTTAAGTTTGCATGATTATTTTAAGGGATGATGCCTAGAAGAAATGTATTGCTTTGCTATGCAATAGAAAATGGTCTCATTCTCCCTTCTGTATTACCTTTGTCCCTGCTCTCACTTCTGAGTCTGGAGCAAAGGAATCATATCTAAGAGGATTAATTTCAGGGAACAACTTTGAGTGGTATCTAATGCTGGAGGTTATTCAGATTCTTACAAGTTCATCCTGTGTGTGTGTGAACTGAAGTTCTTGAGGCTTTTAACTTAGAATGGGAGGGTATTCTGTGACAGAACAATTTCAATACTCTTGTATTAAGATGATCCCTTTGTCAAAATTAGTTTATGTCTTGGAAGAAGCAGAAATATATTAAATTACAAAGGAAAGAGAAATACAAAGTAAAGAAGAAAGTTCAGCTTTGGGGGTCTAAAACAGCGTGTAACTACAATCAGATGAGGAGAGTTCTGTCACAGGACTTGACTAATAGCCCCTACCTATAGCTGTGGTTGTCAGCTCTGCTCATAAAACATGTAATGTTTGAATGCACACTTAGCTGATAAAGTGAACATTTTACAAGTCTTTATTTTTGAAACCTGAACATACATCTAGGGTGAAGTTTCCAAAGGCAAAAGGAATATTTCAGGCCTGTATCCTGCAATTCCTTTGGCACATGCATAGTTTTATGATAGAAGTGTACAATCTAAACGCAGAATATTCTGTCACTGTTTTTGAGTACTGTTAACAACTTCTTATTCCTGCTGTCATTCTGCAAAGCTTTTCCAATTTTTTTTTTCCCTCCCCTCTAACTGCATTTGCTGTGATACTGTTTCTTAGGCTCAGCTCCTCACTTATGCACAGATCTTTGTGTTGCAAATTAATTTAATACTTTATTGCAGGTGAAGCAAGTTGGAGAAAAAATTTCAAACAAAAGGAAATAAAAAGTCCCACACCTGGAGAAGAGTAGCTTCAAACACTGATACAGGTGAGGGCTGGCTGGCTGAAAAAGTCAGAAGAAGACCTGGGGTTTCTGCTGGACACCAAGCTGACCATGTTCTGACAATGTGCTCTTGTACCAAAGGCCAACAGCTGCATGAGGCAGAGCATTGCCAGCCGGTCAAGAGAAGTGATGCCTTCCCTGTGAGGAATAAACCCCCAAGCCATGGGGTAGGTGCAGACATCCAGGTCTTTAGCAAAATTGCTAACAGATGTTTTTGCAGCTCAGCTCACTGTAGCTGGATGGATCAGCTGCATGGATGCTATTCAGCACCTGCATAGGCGTTTGTTTAACTGAAGTCTGTTCTCAAACAGATGGTATGGCCAAGTTCTCATCAAGCACAACAAACTCACTCCAGGATACTTTTGTCAAAGATTGAAGAATGGAGTCCCACAATCTTTTATGAACTGAAGGCTTTTATGTCTTCTTTTCCATCCTGTTGATGTGGCAACCTGCTAGTCCCTGCTGTAGAGAGTAGACATATTTAGTTTTCTGTATCAATTAGGACCCCTAGCAGCCCTTCTTACAGCAGAAGGGTCTTTTCAGCTCAACTCTTTTTTAGCTGGGTGTGATAAACAGCTGTCAGCACTAAATGCATTGATCTTAAGCTATTCAAATACTAAGTGCAGCTTCCAGAAGTGAGAAAGGTAGTCCCTACCTGTCTGAGATTCAAGAAATTGAAATGCAAGTTATTGAGCTGTATTGGTCAGCTGATGTATGCCTATGGAAAGCAGAACATGCTAAAGCTGTGCGACTGGGGCTGTCTGCACACCTTCTGACATGCACCCTAGGGCTTTGAAGTCACAGAATTTAAATGCATCTTCCATTTTAAAATAATTTTATGCCTATGGCCAGACAACAATGCATAGCATGCATGACTATGTCCAAAAGTGAAAACAGGAGTAAATTATTTAACTGTATTCATACACAGAGAGACAAGAGTTTTTAAAAATAGTAGCTTATTCTAATGAATTATGTAGAGGTATTTTCAATTTGCGTAAAAATTACCTATTTATTTTATCCTTGCTGATGATTCTGTTGAAGAAAACAGAAGGAGAGGGGAAAGATCAAACTATGCTGCCAGTTGTGCAGCATTGCTATTATTTAATTCAGTGCTTTGCTGTAAGGTAGCTGTGGAGAATCTGGCTCATAGACTAAAGTATGCTTTTTCTTGTTGTGTCGTCTTTTCATAAGAATTCAGTCCCTGAATGCTTCACTTATACATGTAATATACTTAGAGAGATAATTGCAATGGCAAAAAATGGGTTAGGAGCATGAAGAACAAGCTGAGATTTCATCTGAGATGTAATGGTAAAATGAGCAAGAAAGCAATGGATTATTCAAGAGCAGAGAAAGCAAAATAGCTGGTCTTATTTCCACTGTTATTTAAGAAGATAAGTAGAAAAACCCTGCCTATTTTTGTATAAGAACTGTAAAATATGATACTGGTTTACTGTAGTAAAGGTGGCAAAAGATTTTATATACCTTTTTTTCCCCCATGTCTGATATACCTTTGCATTAAGAATGAAGAAAGAATTCTTGTAAATAATGGATGGAATATGATGGGTTTGAGTTACAAAATCACAGGGCCAAATTCAAGCAAATATTAATCCACATCTGGTATAATTTATTCCATATCTTCCAATAAATTTGCAATTCTGATCTTACTAGATCTCTGATCTGCTCTCTATAAGAGTTTTGAAAATATGTTTTTAATTTGTATTTTTATACCAACTATATTGAAACGTATGTTAAATTGCAATTTATTGTTCAGCCACTGGCTACCCCTGTATGTTTGGTAGCTTCTCACACAGTGGTTCATACTAAGCAAAGGAGACTAAATTGGACTGCAAAGCATGGAGTCTTGAGTCTTGGTGTTTTGTTGTTGTATTTTTTGTTTGGTTTTGTTTTGTTTTGTTTTGTTTTTTTTTCTGAGCAAGTTTCTTTTGTTTAAAATGGACCATAATGAGGGAAATGTAGTTGTGCTTACTGTTAACATTGGATTTTTTCCAGTATTTAACAAAGAACCATCGTAAATGACCAGTCTTTACCGCTGTGTGTGTATGTACCCATATGGAGAGGCAGAGATACAGAAAGGAGGCTAATTACAAAGTTATGCAGAATATAAACTGAATTTAATTCATTTATCATGTACCTTTCTTCTTGCAACCTATATGGAATCCTGTGGGTTTCCTTGGAAATCTCTTGGGGTATACAAGTTCAGCTGCACAGATCAAATTGCTTGGCTGAGGTTATTTAATGAGGTGACACAGTTCCCTAGATAAAGTCATCTTTAGATTGCTTTAGATTAAAAAAAAAAAAATATCTAACTCCTTAGTTTTACTTTATGTGTATGGTGTCCTCAGATTTTCACTTTGCATTTGAAATCTCATCAATATATTTTCATTTTTTTTTGTCACATGTGCTGCTTCTTTCTTGCCCTTTCCGGCAGTGACCACATCTGTGAGCTAACAGCATAAGCAGCACTCATTACTTGCTTATTCAAGTATTGCAGGATATTCAATTTCAGATTTGTGCATTAAAGAGAAGCAACGTGCCTCCAAGTTCTCCAGGTGATGCTTAAAAGAGCTCAGAATTTTATAGTTCACTAGTTAAGATATTTTTCTGAGGTTAAGCTAATGACTTTTTTTATACCTTATTAGCTATCTGATGGTGCACTAACAAAAATATATTAAATTTTATTTAAAAAAAGAAGATAACTAATGCAATCACTTGAAACATCAGTTAATGCTGAAAGCCCCAAGCAGTATTGCAGAGCTGCACTCTAAGTTTGAATGTAATGTATTATGAAAAAATAGAATGTTTATGATCCATTGTTCCTATCATCTTATTTCTTAGTGATTTTTTTTCTCTCCTTTTATTTATTTTTTCCAACTGTTGTATTGTGAATGAGTTAAAAAGCAGGCTATGTCTTCCCAGTCATGATTCTTTGTCCTCAGCAGAGAAATCAAATATACAGAGGAGAGAAGAAAAAAAAAAAAAAAAAAAACAAACAAAAAAAACCAACCAAACAAAAAAAACCAAAACCCCAACCACTCAAACATAAAAACCCCCAAACCAAAACCAACCAACCAAACAAAAAAATATCAAAAAATTACATCTGCTAAAACCCAAGAGCTATTCTGTGGCCACTGGAACACCAAGGACCAATAGAATAATTGATAAGATTGATAAGATCCTGTCCTGCAGGATCCATCTATGCTCATCTGCGTTAGTCTGACTGCCTCATTTCCCTAGAATGAGTTCTGTGTGATGTAAATGTGCCTCTTCTCTCAGTTAGAGACGACTGTTTATCCTGTTGTAACATCCAAGGATTCAAGCTTTACCGATGTATCATGTTCTGTACAATTGTCATACAAAAGCATAGAAAGAAAAGGAATTCTCTTCTGCAGAGCTCCCAATCTAGATACTCTGAGAGATAATTGATACATCAAAGTAAAGAAGGAACAGTAAGGAGGGAGTGAAATAATTCTGAAAAAATATTTTGAGCTGGGGTGACAGCACATAAACTGCTTTATATCTGTGAGGTGCACACAGGTCTGAGGAGGCAAAAAGGTGAAATGAGAACTACCTCACTGCCAGCTGCACCTTGATTTTGGGCAAAGAAGAAGCAGTAACAGTGAATATGGTTGTGTGCATTAAGAAATGAAGCTGCTGTTCTCCTTCCTATTGTTTAAACAGTCAGTTTTACCATCTAACCTTTAGCACTGATACTGCTGAAAATAGTAGCTGTAAAAAGGCTAAGCCATAAAATGTCTTATACTCAGGAAGGAGTTTGCAAAGACAAACGAGAGCGATGGTGCCAGAAAAGTGTGAGCCAAAACAGTTACTTTGGCAGAAAAATTTGAACAGATAGAAGTGAAGACATATGGCACTTAGGCCAGAGGGGTGGAAACTGCAGCAGCTGAGACACACAAGAATGAAGACTTGGATGAAAACCTGTTTCTCCTCTCATTCTGGACAGCTCAAGTTATTAAATATCTTGTGTCTGAAGAAGCTTCAAGATTTAGATTATGTTGCATGAGATTGTATGGATGGAGAACTAAAAAACAATTATGAATTGGGACAACTGAAAAAGAGATTGTAAGTTGTGTAATTGAGTTGAAGAAAGTTAGGGCTGTCCTGAATGTGAGACTAGACTAACAGAAAGATATCAGGGAAGCAAAAAAGGTGGGGTGCTGTTTTAATTGTGCTGAGGTTGGAGGATGAACGGGCAATAGCATGAAAACATTAGAAAATAATGCCAAGATAAGTATAGAGAAAAGGAGGGGTTCACAGTCACCTGGACTTTCCTTTAGGAAATATTACATTAATAAAATATAAAATGTGTGTCTACTCCACAGTTTCAGGATTTTCCCGAATGTCCCTGGTTGCCATGGAGATGAGAGCCTAAGGACTGAAAAATAGTTTGTTGAAATTTAAAATTCTACTCTGTAAAACTAAACGTGGGTTTTGCCTTAAGTATGGAGACTCATTGGGTCAGAGGAAGAGCAGTTTTTGCTTTCAGAGAGAGTTTGACCGTGTCAGAAGTTTTTTCATCAGTAGTTATAAACAGCTGAATTCAGTGTATATATTCTCTCTTCCCTACAGGAGAAATTGCATGAAATGGGAGTTGAGTTGGTGAGGTTCACCTTCTTTTCTTAAACCGAAATGCACAGACCAATGTCAACTAAGCAGGACAAAATACACTCCAGCCCAATGACTAAAGCAAAATGCTCCCTCATGCATCCATAGCGAGGCGACAGGGATCTGTTCCCCCTGTGCGCAAATTATATAATCCCACTCATCGTGTGGCTATGAGGGATGGATAAAGAGTATTGCTGAGTAAGTATAAAATGCAGGCATCACATTTGTATGGCTAACACAAAGTGGCAAAACCTGTTTCTGAAGCTACAAGTATGAATCCTCTGTTATATTCTAAAATATGCCCAGAAAGCTTACTTACTGCTTTGAAAGCAAAGTGCAGTTCAGGAAATTTCAAAAGGGAAAAATAATGCTGTTGCATTTGCTATTACTCTTCTGTTTCTTTCATTTTTTCAATATATTGCTGAAATTGAAGACAAGCTTATGATATGTACATCAAAAGAAAACTTTCCCTGTGATGGATGATAGCAGGACAAGGTCAACAGCAGAAGTGATTTAAGCATTTGCTAGGATCTGTTGCATTATTCCACTGTAAAGTCTGCAAGGCAAGAACACACTAAATCTAATAAATACTGGACCACATTATTCCGCTTATGTGTCTCTGTTCATAAAAGGAAATGGTTTTTTGAAATTCCAAACCTAAGATTCCTGCCATGCTTTCTGTTGGCTATGATTTCATGTTTGTTTGTAAGATGCTTAAGAAGTGCTTTTAGAGGTATTTAGGAGTAACCAAATAGTTCTGACTACTAATTTTGAAAAATAATAAAATGGAACTTATTGTAGCTCAGAAAAATGAAAATAGATCTTGCTGATTGATAAATCATATTACCTTTATACTTGTATAAGAGAAATAATATAGATTTTTTCACTATTAAAAAAAAAAAATTACTCCTGAGTTGAATAAAAAAAGTTTACATTAAATGATTGGCTGAAAATATTGATAACAATAGTAGCAAACAGTAGGAAAACATTGGGACAGGAGCAATGTCATGAAGAGATATCAGAACATTAGAAGGAAGGGAAGGTGGAAGGAACAAAGAGAAAGATGTAAATTAAAGGCACATTTATATATTTGATAACTAACCTCCTCAAATGAAGCTATGGGGTAGAGGTGGTACAAACAGTATTTCCTTGATGAAATATTACTGCCAGAAAGAGAGCCTTCATGTAGCACAAGCTCCCTATAGTGTACGTTTTTTATTCTACACTCTGTTTGCCATGGCACAGTGTTAGCAATAATTGCACTAATAGATTTTTGTTTCCTGGAGTGACCAAATATGTCTTGGCAGGAATCAAGTGTGTCCAGGCAGCATGGTCTGTGACCCTGTCCATGTTCCCATGGCACAGCCCTCCACTGCTCAGGAGTAACCAGCCCATGGGGCATAAATTGCTTGGGTTTGTAGGTCTGGGAGGAACTCCCTATTGACTGTTAATTTCCTACTAATCCAACGTGCCAGTGTAGGAGCTCTCTGTCCTATTGCTTCAGCAATTCAAAAATTATTGTGCCACTGTGAAATTCCTTTAATAACGATTTCATAAATATTTTATGCATATTAGGCCTTAAATAGAAAATATTTATATGGAATAAATGATGTTAAAATAAGAAGCATAATTTACAGTAACTTCTCTTTTTTATTAATATTTAGAGAATTTCTTCTCTAACCCTTTTTAGCAGACCATTCGGCTTGGAGCTGCTGCTTCAATACTGCTTCATTCTTGGCCTTGCCATTTAAGTTCCTCATTTAATTTGTATATAAAAAATTCAAGAGGTTTAACATTCAAGCTTCTCATTGTTTTAAATTAAAATGGAAAATGTGTCTCTTTGTATACCACTGAATATTTGAGCCATTTAAGGAAGCTTTAAAGAAATCTTTTTTATAAAACTTTTTTTTTTTTCTGTATTCTTCTGTAAGATAAAGTGGACAAGACAAGTAGGATGATAAACTTTCTTGTACTGAATATTGACTCTATTAGAAATGTAATGAACAAGAATAAATGAACTTTGCATTGCCAAGGCATTTCTAGGTTTTGATTTCCCCTAAATTGTCCCTGCTCACTGATTTCAGTGGATTTTTTTATCCGTTCTCTGCTTGCACAGTTTATGGCACAGATTGCTCTGGTGACAGGTTGCAGAGTTTAAAAGATCTCTGCTTTTCACAGTTGTGGCTAATGCTGTTGGGTTATATGAAACCCTCCATTTCTGGCAGTGGGAGTATTGTATCTTAGCAGTGCCTGCTGCCTCCAAGTGGGAAGCCTTGGTTTAAGTCCAGCAAAACCAAAGGAAAGAGTGGTGTTAACTTTCTGGAGACTCGGGTCAGAACCTGTGAGACCTGCAAATCTTTTTTTTTCACCTGCGGAGTGCTCAGAAAGCTCTGTCACAGAGGCTGGTTGCAGTTTTTAACTTATTTCCATTCAGAGCTTTAACAAATCACGTCTGAAAGGCAGAAACTACTTCCTGCTCAGAGAAGTACTAAAATGATGAACTTCAGTCACATAATCTAGCAGTAGATCAGAATCCCTCAGGGAAATATTTACATTTTGCCAGTTTACTCAGAGGAACGGCTCTGGGGATCTGAAGATACTCTCTGCATATATATTTTAATTTATTTTTTTTAACTGCAGGAAACACTGATGCCAGAGCTGAAGCTAGTGATTTAATCATAGGATTGCTAGAGGCTGCAGTACTCTATCTGCTCAGAAATCAATATCTGTACTCTCAGTTATATTAGAGGAATGTTTACTTCTTTACCTGACCAAGA
The DNA here is from genome assembly GCA_035221455.1 of Xenops minutus. Classification (NCBI taxonomy): domain Eukaryota; kingdom Metazoa; phylum Chordata; class Aves; order Passeriformes; family Furnariidae; genus Xenops; species Xenops minutus. The sequence continues at coordinate 7,656,870 of JAWWEE010000001.1, forward strand.
TATTAATTTCTATATGCTGTGCTGTCTGATTTCTTTTTCTTTTTTTTTTTTTTTAAGTTAATGATTTGTGGTGAGAGTAGCCTAATTTATTTTGAAATCCTTTAATACTGCACAATTTTCCCGTTATTGACTGGTTATTTTGTCTGTGTACACAGCACCATTCACATGAATCAAGATGCTCTGCAAAGAATTTGAATTGCTCTGTATGTAGGAAGCGCTGCTCTTTGCTAAAACACAGCCATCAGCAGGGCAGCGTGTAGTAGCAACCTTTGTGCTGCTGGTGCTACTGATTTCAGCTCAGGAGGTGAATAGGAGAATTCAGCTGGTGCATCAGGGGAATTTAAGTAGGTGAAATGCAATTACCAGCACTGGAATATGATCAGGATACCGGTGCTAAACCCCAGTCTGGTGAAAAGTGCTGTGGGATTTTTAATGACCATGAATCAGATAACGCTTTATTTCTCATCCTGGGGACAAAACCTCTATTAGCAGAGTGTCTCCTGCCACTCACTGCAACATTAGTTTAATACGGACCTGTGGGGAAGAGTGTCACCTCCTGTGGCAAGTCGCTGTTGCCACATCTGCTCCCTGCTCAGGGGAGGGGGACACGGAGGGAGGTGCAGAGATTTGCTGGCTGTCACGACAGGTCTGTGACAGGACAAGGGCTGAGTGGGATGGCAGGGGCTGCTGCGGTGAGACTTTCTTAATGGGCGAACATGTTTCCTGCTGGGAGCGTGCTGCAGCATCCAGCTGTCCCCGGAGGATTCCCGTCCACAGACTGACCTGCCTCCACTTCGTTTGCTTAATGAGAACTGATGAGACCACAGCTCAAGGTGGTTGGTTACAAAAAGCACATTAAACATGTCAGGGCAGGTGATTCTCCCACTATACAAATTGACGGTGTAGGATTAGCTGGTATTGCGTTGGAAATCTATTAACATTTGAAGCAGTTTGAATTAGGAGTCTTGATAGAATTACAATTACTTTCCTTCTCCTCTGTGAGCTTTGTTGCTATCTTTGTGTAACTTGTAATGAGAAGACTTATAAACCCAGGAAGAAGTTTTCCAAAGTCTTATGTGGAGCCATATTTCTCTGTCAGATTTGCAAGCCTGTATGGATAAGGGAGCAGAAGAAAACGGACAGAGGAAAGAGAAGCCGGTGGGTTTCTGCTTATCAAGTTTGACAGCTCACTCCGAAGCACAGAAGTGGGTAAGTGGGGAGGCATAAAGGTCATGGCCTTGGGAACAGATGTGCACTGGCAATGTTCAGAACTGCACAGGACACAAGTAACAGTGTCTTGCTTCGTGTACACTCTGCAGCAGGATGAGTGAGATATAGGGGGATGAGGGATGCAGGGAGAGTAACAAGGGAAGGCATCACCCCCGTCACAGAGCTGGGTTCAAGTAACTTTTTCTGGGTGGCATTCCGTTTCTTTTTGGTTTCAAGCTGACAGCCAGGAATTTACAATGTGTGCTAGTGACAGAGGTTGAGGATATGCAACTGTTTCTTCATAACTGCATCTAAAATGTTTAGGAACCTGCAATCTGCTTTGCTGCTTTGGTAAGTGACTCCCAGACAGTCTTATAACAGCAGAGTAAAGAATTGCTACTGCTAATTTTAACTTAGTGTGAGCAGAGTGGTGCCAGAATTAGTGCAACATAAGCAGAGGTGAAAGCAAAAAACCGGGAGGTGGACAAGTGAAGCCACCTGAATGGCGAGTTTAGGTCAGGAACCTGGGAGAGAGTTTTGAAGTGCACACTGGCCAACTGAGCAGCCACAGAAAGGCAAAATGGAAGGGAGACGATAATGACTAATATAATCTGGCAGAAAAAGTGAAAGGTCTATCAAGAATGTAACCCCTGGGCCTTTCAGCCCAATGAGATGGGTGATGGAAAGGAAATGTGGTGATCTGCAGATAAAGTGTGAGCAGGGAGAAAATCAGAAGGCTCTGAGAACTGGTCTCAGGATTTTGACCTAGAAATAGTGAAATAAAATGCAGATTATGGAAAAATATTGCCTTCTGCATAGAAACAGGTGTGTCATTGCATATTTTTCCCCAGGTCAGAGTTTGCTTTAAATTAATGGGGTCAGAAGAGAGGTGACCATCACACATGAGCTGCAAGAAAGAAGTATTAAGTGATTATGAATTATTTATAAAAATAGCATTTTGTTTCTCATACTGTGTTTCAGGTCTCCTATAGAAAATCAGATACATAATTTCATCTTCATCAATCCTACTGTTTATTTATTTATTTTTTTAAATTCAGAATATTTGAGGTCCAAATGTAATGCTATTCTTTTCAGAACTTGCTCTCTGTGTCTCAAATAAGTTATATTCAGTCTTAGGTTACATGTTGATCCTTCCACCAGTACAGTACCTATATACTCAAGTGAGTCCCCTTTTTGAATAGTCTCTTCATATCTTCTGCTGGTGGCACATTCAAAAATATTCCAAATTGTTTTTGTCTTGTATGTTTTGATCTTCATCTATGGACATGAAGATATCACTTAACATTATATACTCACCTTAATGTATTTTAGTCCTTCACCTGGCACTGCCATCCTCGGGTCATGCCAGCAAAATAATCACACTCTTTCTTAATAAAAACTCATCAGCAGATTCATTTCCATCAGGACTCTTTGTGGCCTCTGGTCAGCTTGTGGACCTTATCTCTGGCAGACAGCATGACAGTTCACATGATTTTCAGTCCCTTCTCCAGCAATGTCTGGGTTTCCTGTATTTCCTACTCCTTTAGTTCCTTCAGGTAATATTTACTGCAGAAAAGGTTCTATCAGTGCTTGTTTGGAGGTGTTCCCTCTATATATCACATCTGAATCCAGTTATTTTGGTTCACATATGCAAAAAAATCCCTTTATCTAAGTAACAGTTCATCTGCTGATAATGTCTTGCGGTACCTTGCTTAGGGGTTATATTTGCTTTGGTTAGTTAAGAAGAAAAGCACCTATGAGATCAAAATATGGGATTAGTATTTAATAAATATAGCACAGGTGTGAGAAAGGAGAATTTTAAAATTTTGGAAGCTCCAATGTATTTTAATTATGTAGGGAAGTAATCTAATTATTGCCCTTGTCAATAACCTGTCCAAAGTGCTTAGGGAAATAATATTTACTAATTACTAACAATCTGGGTTTCCAAATGTCATAGGTTTTGATATTTTTTTCCTCCATCAATAACTTGACTTTGATATTATTAAAAATCCAGCCCTGAAAACACTTCATTTAATTAAAAACAATAATTACATTACAATGCATGAAATTATAAAATTTATGTTGATCTTTTAATATAGTTTTAAATTTGTATAGGGAATAAAAATACTTTATGCTAATTTATACTATATACCATTTGAAATAAAAAAAAAAAAAAAAGAAAAATAACTCTCTAGTTCAGAAAGGTCATATTGTCAAATATTCTGTAATGTATTTTATGGTGCCGTCTAAATAAAAAATAATTAAAAAGAGTTCATGAAATAGGACCAATTCAGAGAGAGACATTTCCTAAAATATGTCGTGCTAAGTCTACTGTTAACTATAATACAAAACTTTAGAGGAAAAATGGAAAAGAATTAAGTTTAGTTTTATAATAAAATCCAGAGCAGAAAGGAAATGTCAGACACACATCACATTTTAAGTAACAAGTGAACAAGTCAATATTTGCACTACATAATCAAAATGGAGTTAACTGCCTTCTATGCACAGGTCTGGGGAAATAAATGTCTCAAAATTTGGATCAAAGGAAATATTCCTCCTTCATTTTTATCACGAATGAGCTTGAAAACTATCTGTAGTTATTTAAACAGATGTTCCTTTCAATATATCTTTTATAGTATAAAAATGATTTCTCGGCTCTTAAAAAAAGAAAAAAATTAGATCAGTTGTTTTGATACTGTAAGTAAAAATACCTTTGTAATATTGGATAAACCAAAACAAGTAGAATAGTGAGAGACCTCTATTTCCACTGTTGGTTGTAAATATATGGAATGTTTCCCAGCATGGATGAATGGCACAAATGATTTATCAACTGGATCAATATCACTTGCTGTATCTAAAACTAGAAGCATGTGAAAGGAGAGTAATATTTTCAGGCAATTTTTTTTTTTTTCTCCTAAGCTAATCTATAGTGCACACTGCATTGTTATAATTCTGCTGTATACCAAAAAGGTTGCCTACTTATTTACCTGAACATCTGGCAAGCAATTTGCAGGCCATTTTCGATTCATAAGTTATTTTCATGCCGGCTAAAGAGATCCCCCAGAATATGACATGGCATAGAGATTCTGCCTTGTTCAACTATACCCACATAGACTGGAAGATCCACCCTGGTGAACTCATTTGTAATAATTGGATAATTCTGATAAAAAAATAGGACGTGGAAAATTAATTCACAGGTGATCAGTGCTCTGTTACCTTTTTTCCTCTCTTTTGAACTGTCATAGGACAGAATAACTGAGTTAGTCCGCAGTGTTTTACTGTGCTCTCACTTTCGCCTAGTGACTAAGTCACTTTCCCATCTTTTGGTAGCCCTCTGACTTTTGCATTCCTTCACCACTCAAAATCATGCCATGGCCTTCATGTATGATGGATTGTCAGAAGGCAAGAGGCACCTATCTGAATTAGTGAGGCTGACAAAGACCAAGCCACACAGAGGCAGCAGAAAAGGAATTTATTCACTTCCATCCATTGGACTTGCAGTATGAAAGCAGATGTCTGTTGGTTTAGGATATTCAGACCTTTCATTGCAGCTCTTTGGTCAAATGTCAGGTTATACTTGAGGAATATGTGGCTCAAATTTTATCTTTCATTGCCACCTCTGATTCTGGCCACAGGGAAATTTCATTCGCTTGTTCCCTCCTGGACTGCATGAAGACACCTTGACATTCTTGCCCTCAGAATGCAATACTTTTCACTACATATCACAGTGAGTGAGTCCATCTCCCCCAACAATAAGACAAGCTAAGGAGACCTTGTGTTATAAACATTTAAGCTGACTTCTTCACATAAGAGGTTTGAGCTGAAGAAACAGAAATTATTTCCCCCTTCCCATGATATTTTGAAGGAGGAGACAGAATTCCAAATTGCTCAGGAACTACCTTGTATCTAAAAGTCAGGAAGGAGTGAGAAAACAATAACCAGAATTAACAGAACCTTAATATAAAAGAAAATGCTTTGTTTTTCATGTTGACTGTAACTGTATACCTACAACATGTATAACCTAAGTGCATATATATAGATACATGCTACCTATAAAGTAATTTATGTATATATAGATAAGCTGTATGATATATTTTTTATATATAGTTATGAATAGATTATGAAATAAAGGCTATATACTTGAGAATTAATATTTTATTTTTTGTGTTTACCACTCTTTATGCCAAAGTGTCACTCAAAACGTGTTACACAGTATCTAAATACAAAGGGTCAGTCCCTTTTCTGGCAATTACATATTCTAGACAGAGACATAACTTTTAATTTTTGCCCAGAGCTAGTGGAGTTCTCTTATGTGTTCATGTCAGTGGCTAAACTCCCATTTCAGTGGGATCAGAGTTTGATCCTGCTGCCCAGAGCAGAAAACATGAAAATAAACTTCTGAACAGTAAACAACATGTAGACCTTTGTGGATTTCTACACATATGGCTTAAAATAGGCATAAGCTTCTCCATTGCAATGAACATTAGGTCTGTAGACTGGAGATCTGGACCAATGGGTGATATGGTCCTTCTTGCCTATCATTCTCTTCAAGTATTATCCAAGTGTTTTGTTTGTTTGTTTGTTTGTTTGTTTTTTCTATCAACATTTCTATAATCCTATTTTCTGTGTGTTCAGCTTGAAATTTTGTATCCTGTTGAAATTTTCTGTCCTGACCGGAACTGAATGAGCCTTAAACAATGACACCAAAATGTAACGTGGTACATTCCACCTGCCTGGTGAGACTAAGGCAGGAGCTGCAGCACTTCATTTGCTCCTCTCTCCTCATGCAATACAAATATAACCTGTTAGCATGTCACCTTCAGGCTGAGGGGTTTGGAAGTAAGGGAACATGAAGATTTCAGCCCTTTTTGAGCATGAGGTTGGCAGAAATATTATGTTCTCATCCCTCACTTTAAAACTTGTGGAAGTGAATTAACTCCATGCTTTGAAACATGAGATCCATCTTTGCTGGAATGAGAATTTGATGACTTATACCTAATGTGCAGTCTTTGTCAACTCCATGGAAATTCAGGTTGACTTTGAAATGGCTGGAAAACCATCAGTAAAATGGTTACAGTGAACAAAATTCAGTAAAATTAATGAGAATTTGCATCTCTCTTTCTAGACTTTGAAGCCATAGTCAGGTGGAGAGTTGAGGTGAAAAGAGGTACCATTTTTGTAATGTTTCTCACAGTTCTAATTCTGGGTTGTTGACAGATGTGCGTCTAGAGTAGAGGACATCAAAGCAAAGAAAGAAAATATCCTTCCTAAATCCCTCCTTAACTTTAGGGCACTAAATCCCTCCTTTACACAATCCTGACAGCTCCAAGGAGAGATGCCAGCTGATCTGAATTTTGTGAGGGTAAGAGTTGAATGATAGAGGACCAAAATTTTGGGAAGTTGACCAGAGAGAATGGCAAAACTTGTGTGTGTGAGGGAGACTACAGGTTTCCGGGCAGGAAGACTGATGCCAGCAGAAAGCAAAAGAAATGATAGGGACACCAACAGGTGAGGAGACAGAAAAATGGGAAATTGATTTTGACTTTAGGTGGTAAATGGCTTTGGCAAGTTAGGATACCTGGCTTTAGGTGAACAAAATAACTGCTCAAGAGCCACTTGACATTTTGTTTCGCCTCTTTTGTTTTCCTTGTTGCACAAATAATTGTGTTCTTGTTTGCCTCCCACCACTCACCCTCCCTATTTCAGAGATTAAAATGTGGATTTTTTTTTGTTCTGGAAATAAGCTAGTTCTTGAAGGGTATCTATAGGGAGGATTATGTATTCCAGTGTTGTTTGTGTGGATAATTTCGAAGATGTATTGTGACAAGGTTTGTATTTGCAGGACTTACATTCTGAAGGAATTGAAAGGTGCCAGGGAGAATGCACTTCTCTCTCTCCCTTTCTCGCAGTCCTTGTGTGATGCTAATCAGAGCAGATTTATAGAGCGCATAGTAAATAAAGCCTGAACAAAGGGACATATCCTGAGGAGAAGTAAAGGAAGTTGACTAGTGTTATGAAGAGTAGAGTGTCTATTGTGTACTCTGAATTACACCGGTATTGCAGGGAAAAGGAAAACCATAGGGTTAAAGCCAGCCCGTAAGCATAGTCATAGCATGCCGATTTAAAGTTTCCATTTGAAGTTCCCAAGGCAATTGAAAATGGTGTTTTCCTGTTTTTTGGGGTTGGGGGGGGGGGGTGGTTGGGGGTTTAAACCTTGATTTTTGAAACATTAATACTCTTTTTAAAAGGGATTTTTGTTTTCACTCAGTATAAATGTATCTATGATGACTTATAAGTACACATTTCTGACCATAACAGCTCACCTTATAGATCTTTGAAGAAAACTTGGCAAAGAGACCTAAGGTCAATGCCCGGTACGAAGCTGTTATTCCTGGCCTCACAGTACATACGAAATTACTGACCTGCCTGAATAAGAAAATTGCTATTTTACCACTACTTGATTTGCTGTCTGCCTAGATCTCTTTAGCTTAAGAACTTTCTGTTTAAGTAATCTTGGAGCAATTTATTTTGTTTCTAGCTAAGCCTGTAGAGTAAATGTATAGGATAAAATATTTGTGCAGAGAAACTAAACATTTGAAAGTCCTAGTGGATCAAAGATGACTACATTTTCTAAATTCCAAGAGGCCAGAGGTTACCTAGTATGACTGGAAACAGTAAAGGAGAGATACCCACAAAAAATACTAATTATATATGTTGAAATACTATGTCAATGAAAATTACACAATGAACTTGTTTAGTATAGTAATTCAGTTTCATTCCCAGCTGGTATGTAAATACAATAAAATTATTTATATGCTATTTGGTTATATATATCAGCAAAGAAGATAATAGTTTTTTCTTCAATTTATTAGAAGATAAAGAAGGAAAAAGTGACCTGGGATAGGCAATGTAATGATAAAGGATATGGAAAGGCTCTGTACCTTATTTGGCTCAGTCTTTACTGGGGCAAGGCTGGTTTTCACACTCCTGACATATCCCATGTGCAGTGTCAGTCTCTGGGAATGGAGATTACCAATGGCAGGGAAAGGCCAGGCAAGGGATAGCTTAAGCAAATAGAAGCATAAGCCTGTGGGTTCTTCAAGAATACTGAGGAAACAGTCTGAGTTCATTGCAAAGCTGTTTTCTGTCATCTTTGAGAGGTTGTCACCATATGAAGATGTCCCAAACTACTAGAAAATGACAATTCAATCTACAAGTCATTAAAAGAAAGAGGGAGGATTCAGAGAACTATAGGCCAGTCAGTCCACTTTTGGCCCTGAGTAAAGTTATGGAGCAAATTCTAGTGATTTGCTGGGACACAAAAACCCTAACTTGGTGACTGTAACAGCTACTTTGCATTCACTAAAGGAAAACTGCATCTGACTGTCTCTGAGGATGAGATGACTGGCTTGCTGGATGAGGGGAGAGCAGATATTGTTTATTCTGATGGCAGCAGAGCCTTGGCCATGGTCTCCCATAGTAGTATTTCTGCAGCAAAAGTGGTAAAAATAGGCTGGACAGATGGAAAATTTGCCTCACTGCCAAGATATTATGATCAGTGGTGTGGAATCCAACTGGCATGTGATTATTAGTGGCATTCCTCAGCAGACGACATAGGGGCAAATACTGATTAACGTCTCTATTAATGAGTGGAGTGGTGGGAATGATGATAAATCCTCATCAAGCTTGCAGGTGACACCAATACAGGGACCAAAGAATAAGCTGGAGGGAAGGACTGTCATTCAGAGATACTTCAATAACCTCAAGAAATGGGCTGACAGAAATGTCATGGAGCTCAATAGTGGCAGACTGAAGAACATAAGGCTAGGGGAAGATCTAAATGTCACTTTCAACTTCTTAAAAAGGATTTATAGGGAAGATGGAGCTAAACTTCTGTCAGAATTTCACAGCAAAAGGGCAAGAGGCAATGAACAGAGGCTGCAGGAAGGGAAATTGTAATTAGATCTAAGATAAAAGAAATCTTCACTGTGAGAATGGTTAAACACTGGACCTTGTTGCCCAGAGAGTTTTGGATTTTCCATTTCCAAAGACAGCTAAATTTAAATTATCCTTGCATTGAGATGGGAGTTAGATAAAGATGATTTCCAAGTCTTTTCAATGTGACAAATTTAATAATACTGTGAAGAGGAGACTGGTGATCACAGGATTCTAGGAGTCAAGTTTAAAATGTTACAAAAGGCCTGTTAGATGGTCAAGTCTATAATTTACCAAGCCAAAAAAAAAAAAATAAAAAAATGGCAAGCTTGATACAGACATAGAGTAGGTCTTAGTTGGACTTTCCTGTTTTTGTGAATGCAGGCCAGAGACCAGCACAGTTACTGTCCTCCACAAAACATTGTAGAGTGGCTTTTAGTATTTGAAAGACAGATTGTAGCAAAGCAGCACACCACACACATGACTAGCCTTGTTTGCAGCATAGCTGAGGATGGAACTCACCCTAATTTATGTCCTGCTGATAAAATAGAATCTGGACCTTTGGAAAGACTTGAGTAGGAAGTAATAGAAAACTGCACAAGTTTATGAGTGACTCCTGTCCTTGAAACTTCTCAAATCTTCTGTCCTAGAATATTAACAAATGTTTTCAAATACTATCTTTTAAGGGTTGTAGTTATCTCTAAAGATATATTGGAGCAATTCCTGTTCTGTGTAGAAGTTAACTGATATGTAGTCATGTTGACTTAGACCAGATATAGGCAGTTTCTTGCATTTGACTATTTCATGGATAGTTATCTTCTGAACAGTTTCATGCTAATCTCCTATATGCTATTCATATCATTAATGCTGGTTTTCTTGTCATAGATGGGTGTAAGAAAGAGTTTTAAAATCTGTTTCAGGTATTACTAAAAATACAGTCATCCTAAGGAAGAGGGAAGACTTCAATCATTTCAAAGAATTTAGGATGTATCTTTAATCATACTCAGAATTCTGTTTCATGCTGTGGCATACTCATTGTGATTTTGGTGTGCTTTTCTGTACCTTCCTGTATGTGAGAGTGCCTATGGCTGTTGCAGTCACCCAATTTCTCCCTTTCTTAACTCTTGTGATACCAGTTCTCAAACCATGTATATGTATGGAGACTGTACTGACAAAGCCAAAATATACCAGTATGGACTCACCTCATCCAGTGCTGAGGAGTGATTTCTGGTTTTGTATCATGATTTCTTTGCTATTGCCCTTGATTTCTCTATTTCATATGGACATGCAGACCAAGCATTACCTCCTGCTCTTACTCTGGTTAACCCACTCCTTGACTCCCGGAAGGATGAAGCTCTCCTGTTGACTAATGGCAGTGTGCACTTGGCAGTCTGGTTTTATATAAGTCTATACAGTAACAGTGTCCACTTGAGGTTAACACATGTAGCTTTTTTCCAGGCTCTGAAGCAAAACCAGGCAGAGAGCTAATAGATGATTATTTTGCAGGAATTATTATTTATGGTGATTTGTCCCTTAGCATCACTCTTTAGGGTATGCCATGAGACAGGAATATCAAGGTGCACTTGCAAAGTAAGTTAATTTAAAAGATATTATATTAATAAAAATACCTTATTGATACCATAGTATTATAGGTCAATACTGCATAAAATCATTGGTTGTACATTCACTATCTTGCACTATAAAATGAAGTTAGAGTTAAATATGTTCTTTCTAATTTCTTTCCTTCAAGAAATAACAATCTATTTCTTGGAATAATTTTTGAGATAATTCAACACATGATGTAAACATCTGCATCTACTTTTTTTCCTGACAGTATGGCCTTAAACCTAAGGAATTCATAAATTACTTTTTTTTCTTAAAATTTGTTCTAGCCATGTCTGGCCTTGATTCTACTCACTTTTCAGAGATGAAAATCAATGCTCTAAACCTTTGGGGTTTTGTTTTGTTTGTTTTTAAAATTATGTTTTAACTGTGATAATCACAAAAATAACTAAAGACGGAGGATTTATGTTGAAAGATTCTCTTTAAAAGTCAAGCACGACTGCTGGAAACTTAATTGATCCTTCAGTCTGTGCACATTACATGGACATTGAAAAGAGAATCTTAATTTTCTAACATTTTGCTAAGAATACTGAGATCCATTCTTTCCAAGATGGATGCAGGACAATCTGTGGCTCAGGAAACTGGTAATGTGACACCAGGTCTATTATTACACAATTCACAGCCTGAGACTCGACATGGGGGTGACTGAAAGTCATTACCAGCTGACAACTGCTCCATAAATTTACATCAAAGGGAATGATGATTCCAGTCTGGTTTGTTAAGGGCATCTGTCCATTTAATAAAATCATCTCTATTATTGGTTTAGATTTCAAAGGCTAAACAGGCACAGAAAGCAACCATTCAATGGAATATTCAAGAGTGCAATGGGATTGTGCAAATAAATACTCACAGCCCTCACACCTCCCAGAAGCTTACTGGGTTCCTTAATTGATTCATAGACCTCAGCCGCTCTTGAACGATAAACAAACCAAAGGTAGTTTGCTTGGCTGTTTTCCTTGAGAGAGCCTATGATATTTCCTCACAAATATAAAGATGTTGCATTCAATCACTGGTGCCACATGTGAGGCTGGGATGGGGATCTGTCTCTCCCAAAAGCAATAATTTTCTGATATAGAACTTAAACATTTTTCTGAATCTCATGAAAAAGTTTCTCAATCCCACATTCCCACTGTTGTAATTTAATGCTTATAGGTTTACATCTTCACTCTGAGACAGCCATTAGTTCCCTGTTTCAGTGGAAAACAAGACATCTGACAAGCTGTCGAAGCCATATATTTTAGTACATGTCCTATGTCTTTTGCTCTCTAAATAAGCAACATAAATGTGATGAATGTATAGATGTGGGCATATAAATAACTAGTTCAAGCTTCTTTCATGCAACTATGTTGAAAATAAGTATGAAATTCAGGAATTTAGGTCAACTTAATTCTATACTGGAAAATAATTTTGTGTTATTTCATTTTCCACTAATATAAATAAAACAAAAAAAGAAGCTTTGGGGTTTTTTTAATCAGTCATGGTGTGTGCAAATTTATCAGTATTTCATAAACTTTTTTTTTGCAAGTGACATGTAATTTTTTTATTGTAAATTCAACCTTGATTTTTTTTTTTCCCTTTGCCTTGCATTTCCAAGTGAGATTAAACCTCTTACAACATAAATTGACTGTATTCTGAAGTAATTTCATGTAGCAGCTACAGGCCAATGACTCTTCAGCATTTCTCTGCACAGGCCTGACAGGTGTGCAGGTGGTGGTTGCCCTCCTAAGTTGTATCTTCTTCAGTTAGTTTCTCTGCTGTGTAAACTGGTGCCCCTCTGTGAAATTCAAAGGATATATCTGAATTTACTTACGGGTGCATTATATCAGAACAACATATTCCAAGTATGCATTCTAGGCATATTCAGGCCACGTAAGCAAAAGCTGAGGCAAGACCTAAATAAGAAAGCTGCAGTCCAGCATCTTCTTAAGTGAGGAAGAAAATGGTAAGTGTAGAATTCAAAACTATGCATTGTGGGTTTGGGATATCTAAGTGTGAATGCAGTAAAACTGAAATGTAATATTTGATTTTCCTTGCCCTTCTCTCCTTATGTCCCCATTTTCCCATTGCCATGAGGACAAACAGCCTTAGTTTTTTTTACGACACCTGTTTATAGGGCCATTCTTTCAAACCAATCGAGGAATTGATTGGGCTAATAAAAAAAGGCAGCCAGGGAAGTTTGGTTTTTTTTTTTTCATTTTTTGAGAGAATCCTAATCAGAGCTGTATCAGAGACTACCAAATGATTGTGCAAGCACAGTAGAAAACAAAGTGCACCATAAGAGAGGGGAAAAATTAGTTTAGGCTGCTATTGCCCCTGAAAACTTTACATTTGAAACAACAGCTTTAGAGGAGATCCAATAAACATGCAAGTACTGCTGTGTGCTTTTTTAAAACAAGATACAGCTGCCCACCAAAGATTGTAACAAGTGTAAAAAGAAAAGACAAGGTGGGTTTACTTATCAGGGACTCAAATTAAGTGGGAAAACTGGGTTGATAGCATCCCTATGCCTTTACTTACAGCCACACAATATTTAAGAGATGCTGTTTCTAAGCTTCAGTATGTGAGTCAAGAAATTTGACTCATAACCTGACATGAAATAAAAAGCAAAGGATATGAGAAAGTGGCAGACCAGAGGGAGCAGATTTGCTGGCTGTTACCTTGATACCTATTTCAGCAGGTGATATAGGTTAAAGGATAAAGGATTTTAAGCAGCCAAGAGGGTGCACGAGTGAACCAGGGTCAATATCACAGGAGGAAATAAAAGACATGCTCTGCCCCAGAGTTGAACACATAGAATTGAATAAGCTGTCAGCTTTATGTAACTATTTACCCTAGGGTGGAAATTAGTAGTTACCTTAGCAACACTAGTATCACCTGAGACATAGCCATGCTGACTCTGATTTACAGAGATGCATTTACTTTGACAATGTATTAAGTAATCTTCATGAATGTTTTACTGTGTTTTTATGACAAATGAGATGTAGTGCAGCCCAGAAAAATGTTTTCTTCACATTCCAAAACACTAACTGCTAGTCAGGCCCTAACCTGGCATAACTCTAAAAGACGTCATTTGCCAACAAAGTAGTGTTGATTTATTGCAATGGAAGAATCAGCTCATCATTTTTGAATAGTGCCATGGTTTATTACCAGTCATTCTTTTTACTTGTCAGCTATGAGAGGGTTTGATCTTGTAATATCATGGTCATGGAAATGAGATTTGTTAACAACCCTCGGTGCTGCCAGATATACTGGGGTAATTGAAATGTGCCTATGCCACTAAATTCAGGGTTGCCTTAGATACCTTTTTATCACAGAATTCTTCAAATATTAAGGACACAACAAAGAAGTCATTACAAAAAGCACAGCTTTTTATCAGGAAAGTTCTGAATTTGATCCTATGATACTGCACTGTTCATATTGCATGCTAGTTGAATTATTTAATCCAATAAAGTTGTCAGCAGTCTGAGCTTCCTTATACACATACCACACAGCAATTTTCAAAAGATACATTAAAGTATATTAAATTTAATTTTAAATACACCAAGCAAGAGTTTAGTCTGCTGTCTTCCAGGCTAAATTGTTATTAGCTCTCAATGCCTGGAAACTGCTCCTTATTTGGATGTTGAATTCACTAAATTTTTAGCTATTTCAGCTTATGTATTGTGGGTAAATTCTGATACTGCAGATATTCAGGTTACTTGAAAGTATAGGTACTCTGCAAGTGCTGGAAAGGTTTATCCTTATTCTTCTCCATAGTAAACAAACCAGAGTGAATTTATGGCATGCCTTTCTCAGTTATGTAGAGGATCTTCTTAGAACTCTGCTAAAATCTTTCCTTGGAGCACAGGCACCAAATGGTGGGACATGTTTGTTTGCCTTCTACCACCTACAGACATCTTGGCCCCAGAGGCATAAACATGCTCCTAAGGTTGTTGCACTTTTTTATGCCTCCCAGGTCTACAGCTTATTGGGTGTGAGGAAGCTAGATATTGATTTTCATTTTGTTTCTCCAGTTATATACTATTTTTCCACCTGGAAATCTTGTCCTGTCAGTTTTGAGAACTTGTTCTTTTGGCCAGGATTTCCAGGCATGTGTCAGCTGAACCCTAAATGGAGGGTTCCAGCCATAATGGAAGCAAGTCATGAGGTATGTGCAGAAATTCATAGCCCATGAATAAAATTCTGCAGCATACACAGGGGTGCATGCTATGGGTGGAAAAATACAAATGTGAAGTCTCTATATAGGCTTCAGACATACAAGCCACACTTATAAAGAGTGGTATGCTGTGAGGTTTCCAAAAAGTGCTGGGTTCAATGTGGTTTGAATTCCCAAACAATACCTATGTGTTGCAGTTTTCCAGGAAATTCCAGATTAGCATAATATGTGTATAACCAATATATATTACGAAGGAATAACTAATCCATTTAACTGCATCCTTGACACCAGAGGTCAAAGTTGTTCCCTGCCAAAACTCACTAGACTTTCTTTGGTAGATATTTTCTAGAGCAAACTTTGGTGCCCTGGAGGGACGTCCTCTGGAAAGGTTTATCCTTAGTCATAACAAACAAACCAGACTGAATTTGTGGTGTGCCTTTCACAGTTTATTTTGGGGACCTTCTTAGAACTCTACTAAAATGCCACTTCACTCTTTATTACCAAGTGTATTTCCCTGTGTTTTACCATACTAATACAAACAGTTGCTTTGACAACATCCTAAGAAGTCAATGCTTGAGTTTCTATACCCGAAATTTGGGGATTGTTTTTTTTTTTTAATATTGTTACTTGCTGTACTGTAACCTTCATGTTATCTGCAGGCATCACTAGTCATCACCTAAACTGCTGATAAAATGAATCAATAACTTTAGATGATAGATTTATCCTTACTAGACTTTGCTAATAATACATTTACATTTAGAGATCTGCCTGTGTTTCAGCTCTTATTCCATCTATTGTGCTTTGTATTTGTGTTTGTTTTTTTTTTTGTTTTTTTTTTTTAAATCTTACCAAGATAGAATTAGAAAGAGATTAAATGCTTTTAAGACATGTTGTTATATTCTACTGATGGCATTGCCATATAAACTAGGCATGTGATCATGCCCAGAAAGAGATAATAGAACCGTATCTTTTAATAAGAATCATTTCTCATGACTAGCACTCAGTTTTCTGGGTTTGATAACATAGAATTTTGAGGGAACTTGCTTTTATTTGTGTGTAAGGTTTGAATCAAGACTGTTTGTTTAGCACCCCCTGCAATCTCTTTATCAAAAATCTTTTCTAATATCAAAATTTGATCTTGACTTTTTAAAGGTTTTAAAACTTTCTCACATTGATTCAGATCTTTGATTCAAGCCAAGGTCACTTGTTTGCAGAGATGAACTCTTTGAAACTCTTTGGAAATTCTCCAATTTCACTGAAAATATCCATTCCACTCAGGTTCAAACATGATATTTTAAAAGGCTACAGATTCCACTACTGTATCATGTTCTATCATTTTTTTTTTTTAAGATTTCTTTTCCATCCCTGTATTAAACTTGCTGTTCTTGCCATAACATTTGTGAAATTGTGCCATAACATGTGCAGACCTCCTCTTGCTTTGTAAAAATTATGATTGCAGTTGAAGGAGTATATTTATTTATCACTACTTCTGATTTTTCTGTCTGTGGTTAATAAGGGCCTACTTTCTCATTGAATGTTGGGTTTTTGGTTTTTTTTGTTGTTTTGTTTTTTTTTCTCTTCCTGCTATACAAAAGATATACTTTTTTCTTTCTTTTGTGTTGGCTACAGATTTTGTTTCTGATTGGGTTTGATTGTTTGTTTGTTTTTTATGTAGGACTGTAAATTTGGTTATTGTCTTCTAAAATTAAGGATTTAAAATAAACTTTATGTTAATATAGCAAAAAAATGTGAAATCTATTTTAAAATTAATGTATTAATCTGTGGCAAATATAATTTTATCAAATACGATGATTGATGAACTATTTAATATCTGTATTTTCAGTGGGAATTAGAGGTTTTAACTAATTAAAATTTTAATGGAATTAACCTGCCCAGTCTGGGGTGGAGGAGAGTATTAGTAATTTCCAGGGTTTAGGTATTTGTTTATACCTGTTTATTATTTTTATTGATACACTTTTTCATTTATTTTATGTATGCTGTCATCTTTTGAGATGAAATTAGTGTTTGTTTAGCTTTTACTTATTCTTTATATTTCTATTCATTGAGAATAGGTAAAGTGAGGTCCCTGATCCTGCACAGAAATTCTAAGATTTGTGGGGGTTTTAATAGATGCTCAGAAGACTACTAATGATACAACACAACCCTGGAGAAGTGGTGGGAACAGGTTTCCCTGGTTTCCCAAGGATCCATTCCCTTGTTTCACTAAACATATGGAAGACAAGATTATTCAAATGTGCCTGCTTGGGAGCTGGCTCCTGGCACTGAAGGTCTGAATTGTATTGCTTCCATCATAAGCTATTTGAAGTGCTTGTGAAATGCATGGAGCAGATTCATTCCTGGGTTTGTTACTGTACCACTGAAACACTTGTGAGCAAGACGTCTGGTACTGGTGTTTGTGGGACTACTTTACCTCTTAGCGTCTTCTCTTCTGCAGAGGTATAATCATGTTCTCCACCAGTTCAAATTCATCCTGGACTACCATTTACCAAATATTATTCTTGTATTCTTCACACATTCTACAAGCACTAATAAGCACTCAGGGGCTTATTCCACAGAGGAGCTTTGGCACCCCCCTCACAAGAGCAGTGAAGGGCTGGGTATGTCATTGCTTGAACTAGATCTCAATGATTTATTTGTTCAATAAAACATTTATTTTCATTTCAGTAAATTTACTGTGCAGAAGCCTAAACAGATTGGCATAGAGTAGAAATTCTCTTTAGCTGAGGTGTTTCCACTGTAGCAAGAGTATTCAAGATGTACAGCTGAACAGGGTGCTCTTGAGCCACAGGTCACCCTCCTGCAGCACCAGGTCTCCTTGCAGAACAGGTGGATGCAAGACTAGACACTTTGACTCCTATGTTTCTACTGCTGGAGTTACTCAAAATTCTCTTTCCTATCAACTTATACTGCAACTCAGCTACCATGTATTAAAGGTATCACGAGTTAAGAAGTGACTTTCAAAAAAACACAATGAGCTTGAAAGCAAATGTTGTGGGGAGAAGAGTTCAGTTTAAGTGAGAGATGAAACATGGTTTTTATTGTTTTGAGAGCTGCAGAAGTGTCCAGAGAGTGGATGATCCTGTGAATTTCAGTGCGTCTTGCCCTGCAATGTTGCAAGGGCACAGTACAAGTGCATGGAATAAGGAAGATCATGGGTAAAACAGCTCTAGAAAACAAAAAAAGAAATCAGAAATATGTTTTTCTACTTGTAAACACATGGATAACAGTAACAGTTCCACATCTTAAAATAAAGGTTAAAATCCAGTCCTTAGGTGCAAAGTAAGAAAAGCAAACATTTTTTTTTGCATATATTTTTGGATCCAGTGATTTTTTTCCATTACAGTTCCCTTGGAATTACTTCTTTCCTGATAGGAGGATCTAATCTTTATGTACAGGAGCAGTGCCTGAAGAAATCATTAGGGCAATGAATTTTCAGAGTGAGCATGGGGAGCACTTCAGGGAGAAAGGCATATCAGCAGGAAACCTGTTCTGAGGAAGTTTTATGGCATTTTAAATCATTTCCTGGCCTCTTTTTTGCATGCTAGAAGATCATTTTATTGGCAACATGCATGCATCACAATTTTAAAAGCTGGATTTTTCCCTGCTACAAGGGGAGAAGGTTAACAATAGCTGTATGAGAAATGTATTATATTTCTTAATTTATTTGGTTCAATAGTGCTTGGATTCTGCTTTTATAGTTTGTTAGTACTTTTTTTGATGGGAGTCATGAATGACCAATGAGTCAGCATAAAAAGCCAGTCCTTGTCAATCCATGGACATATGGGATGAGAATATGATACGGGACACAAGAAGTGGAAGTTTGTATCTTGCTGCCGATCCCATGTTTGTCCCCTTTGCAGTGATGTGCTTCTGAAAGGAACACTGGCTCCTGCTCTGCCTGAGTTCCCATAGAAGTGAAACGAGCTGCTGTGGCCAGAAGAAACCTGTGCATTGTCTCTATGCAAGGTAGGGGCTCAGAGTTACTGTTCATTATTTCTTTTGTCCTCAGGATCAAGAGGACTACACAAATTTTTTTTCCACCTCCTGGTCTTTTCTAGTTGGTGAGGAAAACAAAAGGAAGAAAAAGAGGTAGTTGTAGTGCGATCCGTCAGAATAAAGGGAGCGGTCCCACACTCAAGGATGGTGAAACAGGAGTGGAACTGGAATGGAACGTTTATTAAGGGAGCACGAGACTTATATAGGGTTTGGGGTGGAAGCTGCGAGAATAAGGACGGATCGTGACAAATAAGGGAAAAACGGGGTGGAATTATAACAAATATGGGAAAGTAGGGGGTGGCTAGCCCCTATATGGTATTAGCCAATAGGAAAATAGGAACAGGGCTACCAATGGGGAAACGGCATCT
>JAWWEE010000001.1:7679353-7730224 GCA_035221455.1 Xenops minutus
AGCCACCAGCGTGCTTGTAGCAAGCGTGGGTAGAGCCCTTGTAAATCTTCGTTCGCGAAGCCTAGCCATGATGAGAAATCTCTGTGAGAAAAGAAAGGTTTGTTTTGACACATTCTGCTGTAGTGTGCATATGTTCCTAATGGTACCCAATATTAATATTATATATATACTATAAAATATTTAACTACAGCATATATGTACTTTTTCTTTTCTGTGGAAGGAAAATTTGCTTTACTTAATGGTGCATATTCATCTTGGAAGGAGAAGTGGGAAGAGAAAGAGTGAATATTTCCAAGCTAATATAGAAAAGGAGAAGATTTTTCACCTGCAAGAAGGTAAAAAGGCTAGGACTTATTAAATAAGTAACTTACAGAGGAGCTCCCTAGGCTGTAATTAGGCATCTGTCTGCTTTGCTGTAGTACAAATCACCTACAACAAATCATATTGAGAGGCTGGTTGTTTATCACAATTCAAGGCAAACAAGTGCCTAAATATGGCTTCTGGTACCCTGACTTGATGAAGTTATATTTAAGATTCTTGTCCGAAATGCAACACCCTTTGTAGGAATTTTCTAGCAACATTTGTTTATGGTGGTATGTCTACGATTTTGACTTGGGGGGAAAAAAAAAAGTTGTATTTTGAAAGATCTGAAAATTAAAAGTTTACTGAAAAAAATCTAATTTTTTAAAATTGTCATGTTATCTTTCTCTCTTCTCTCTCTTTCTGCCTTAGAAACACATCTCAACCTTTAAAGGACTTGTGAAAGTATACTTTGAGCCTTGCTTCTCAAAGTTTAGATCAAGTGATGCTGCCAAGATGTATACTTCTGTGGCAAATAATTCACAGATTCCAACTCAGTGGAGTATCCAAAAGCTTTGTCTTATGCCAGTGTAACTTCAGCAGTATTTTCCTGGACTGTGGATTAAGTTTGCTGAAGCAAAGAAATGATGATCTGTCTGATCTATTTCAACAGCATTGCCAGATGTAAAGGTGATTCATCAGTGTCCCCTCTCTAGTAGTTACTATCTCAAGTGGGCAGTAAAGAATGACCAAACTGACTATTGGATGGGAAAGAGCAGAAGTTGGAGCAGTATTTTCCTTGCTCACTTTGTACTTGATTGTGTATCCATGCATTCTCATTTAGAGTTGCAGGGGTTGCTCGAGCATTTAATTACTTGAGTCCCAATGAGCTGAAACTGCTTGGTTCAGGAGATAGCATAATAAAAGAATTCTCCTGACGTGATTATATAATTTTTTTAAGCTTTACTGATGACCTAGAAATAGTCAGAGATTTTAAATGTTGCCAATGATTATATTCAAAAAGCATGGAAAACATGAACCTACATTTTCTGCTACGCCCTTGTTCCTTCAGGAACAGCAAAAGAAGGAGTGTGGGCTTCCCAGGGAGCTGCCTAATTATGTGGCTGACAACACACCAGCTTTGGCCCTGTCATAGCCACTGCCATAAATTGCACCAGTTGATAGTGTCCCAAAAGGGGACAGTCTGGTGCTGAGCCCTCCCACTCCTGTATCACTGTGGAACTGGGTCAAAAAATGGGAGGACTGGCTTCACGTTAGCTCAAGTTTTTCAAATCCTGAAGTACACAGACTATAGGTGTGCTGCCAATATCAAGGTGCCAAGAAGGATCACACTAGCCGAGAGACTCTGGGAAGAGGAAAATTTACAAATAGTACAAACTGGGACTGTGCATTTCACACATATTTGAGGGAAAGTGGATGTCTTCCAGCTTTGTGTAGGACTGGTGTCACTGGGGTATCTGATATCCAACTCAGCATGCAGCTACCATGTGTCAGTAATTATAAATGAGAAAATTCTTTCTCAAATTTGCTACTTCATAGTGTTTGTGTGGCTTTTTTCATTTGTTTTGTCATTGTTTATTTTTTAAACTAATTTTTCCTATAGAGTTTGCATGAGAGGGTAAAGGTTTCCCATGTAGTAGAAATAAAAAAAAAAAAAAAAAAAGTGTATGGACTTTGGATACAAATCCAGCTGGAGAAAAACATCACCAAAGGAATCCAGATAGTCAGTGATTCATGTAAAATACAACCTGACGTTTGATCATGCAAGATGATTCGTAGGATGTGGCTTAAACAACTCTACATTTTCTGTGTCTCTTTATAGAGAAGGCTGTCAAATCTGGAATAGATCATATGATTTATTTTTATTTCAGGGTAAAAATTGTCTTTTTGATTTTCAGTCTGCAAAAGATGAGCACTTGCCAGTGCACATTTATACTCAGCCAAAAACGAGAGCATACTGGGGCCAAGGAGGAGCAGAACTAGAGTTACAGATCCTGATTTTACTTTGCAGTGCAACTTATATTGATATCTTAATTGTGTTAAATGGCCTGATTTTGTGTTTTTCATTAGTTTAAGTAAGGAGAGGTCATACTGTTGGAATCCTTATGTTCTGACTTAGGTAAGTAGAATAGGAAAAAGAATTCTTCCCTTGTAAGTGAATAATTCTCTTCAGACTTTCACTTGATTATGCACTATAGTCTATATAAATATGACCTTTTTGCCAGCTGGGAGAAAATCTGAGCTCCAGAGGACCAAGCCTTATTTATGGGATTCTTTCACTTTAAATGTTCGGTTTTCTGGGATTATCTTCTTCTTAAGACAAAGGCTGTTGTGGTTGAGTTTGCACCTGAAAAGGAGGTACATTATCATCAATGTTAGATTTGAAGAATGGCAAAAAGCAACATAAGATCTGAACTTCCTCATATTGCTTTCATTTCTCCTGGGGACATAGGGTGAGTAGGAAAAATCATAATAGGCCCTTGAAGATGCAGAAAGAAATAGAGAAAAAATTGTGATAATCTTCCTATTCTTATTATAATTGTCTCTTAGAGTCACTTCTCTACTGCCGAGGTTTATGTGCTCCTTCTTCCCCTGAGCTCTGCTTAAATTCCTAGTTTAACGATACGTGCCTTTCTTTTGGTTAACAGTGATTTGATTGTGCTCGTAGCGTTATTTCACTATCATAGAACTCTACATCGAGGTGATAATACTATGCAGTGCAACTTTGCTTTGCTTAGTACTTACCTGTCTCCTTAATACATTCACTTTCACTTATAATGCTACTTTGGAAGGACAAATGTCATAATCCACTGATAATTAAGAGGCTAGACTAATTCTGTCATGTCAGTGCTTTCTTAATCTGCCCCTAATCAGATTAAACACTTCAATTTAGAGGTTATTGACATTGCAGATTGCAGAACTCCAAGGGAGCTGTTCCAGTGTATCATGTAGTAGGAATTGTGATTTAAGTGGTCATTTGTAACCAAAAATATTTTGCAGAGTATAAAGAATGAGCTAAAGAATCCAAAGGCATATTTTAGCACAAGTTAAAATGGAAGCACCCATCTGTCAAGATTTTAGCTACATTGGCTCACTTATTTTTTTCAAGAGAGGAGTCACTATAAGAAAGCACTTTCTTAAAGTTTTCTGATAAAGTTTTGATCACTGTAATGCCTGTCTCTGTGTGTATATATACATATATACACACACAAAATCCATATACTCTGCAATTTATGCTTAAAGATGAGAGAACTGTTTTCTTAAGAACTTTCTGCACCTAAGAGTTTCACAATGAATAGCACTGTAAATATTAGTGAATCAACACAAAATCAGTCCATTAATTAGAGAACCCACAAGCTGTTTTTCTTTATTTCAAAATCAAGTGTAGTTACAAATGTTTTGGTATAGTTATTGGCAATAGCCAGCATGCATAAGGACTAGTTTTGACTTGGAGTTTCTGTTTCGAAGCCAACCCTGACCCACAAAACATGGTTTACACCTAATAAGAACCTACTTTGATTGTATTGCTAATGGGTTTTTATAAAATAAACCCACAAATGATACCTCAGGACACAGCAGAAAAGTCTTCTTATGAAGATGAAGAAACTCTAGTTACAAAATTGCATCAGCAATTGTGGCTAAGTTTTATTTTTATCTCTATCCCAAAATATATTTGAATAATTATCAGTAGCTTTAAAAGACATTCTCATTTAATAATTTTGCTAATTCCCTTCTAAGAATTTGGGGGGTTTTGTCTTGATCAGAAAAATATATTTTTAAAGCACTTGATTTCAGAGTGTGTACTTTCCATGATGCCAGTCAGTTCTGAACACAAATTAAATCATGACCTTGACTATGGAAGGTTGTGACTGCTTTGTACTTAGTCTTTGCTTAGAGCATCAGCAGTTGGCACATCACAGGTAGTGCCCATTCCCTCTTGAGCCTGCTTTGGCGAAGGAGGTCATCACAAAACATCTGTATTCTCACTTGGTATACTCTGTCAAGAGCTGTATTTAATTCTTAAGTTAAAGTAACTCTTGCTCTCATCTTAAAGCATAAGACAAAATTTATCCTGAGTGAAATGCCTACTAAATTTGTTTTGCTGTGGATAAGTTTATTTCCCTGTGTCAGGTTTCAGCCTAAAGCAATTGTTTCAGAAAGTTTATTTTGTGATGTCTTATATGTGTTCGCAGAAATGTTTTTCTCCTTAAATAATGCCAAACAGCTGTTGTACAACACATAGAGTACAATACCATTAAAATGTAGACTCTGTGATTTTGAAATATCAGTGTACTACTGATGCTAGAACAATGGAAGAGATTAATTTAGCTTAAAGAATATAAAGCTGTTCTTCGTGTCTGTCAGACCCACACAAAGTACTGAATCAGATTTTTCCCATTATTAGCACTATAAATTTTATATTGATATCTGCACAAAATGTATTTATGTAATATACATCAATCACAGGTACCGTAATCTGAGAAATAACCTTCTTTGGAGAAAACAGCTACTATTTGGTGAGTTGTGTTCTTTAAAACTATTTAAGAACTTGGGAAGTTTTTACCCTTTAGGTTTTGTTCTTAAGCTCAAACAGGAGCATGAAGAAATGAAGATGACAGGAGGAAGAAAACAGAAATTATTGTACTCATATCAAATGCTAGGCTTAGAAAATCTCTCAGCTAATTGTTTGCAAGATGGACTAGCTACAGGGTTGTAAACTAATTAGGATATAAATCACACCATGAGATAGGATAGTTCCTACAAAAAATTGTATCTAACCTTTATTACCAAATGCATTGTGCACTACAGATCAAACTTAACATTTAAATTCAGCCTGCTGACTCCCCTGCCAAAAGACCAATTCTTTTTTCAAAACTGTGCATTTTTATTAAAATGAGAGGTTTTAACACTGTTGTTTTTTTTTTCTTTCTCTTTTGCTTTCTTTCACTTACATAGTTCTCATAACTGTTTCTCTTTCATTTAGATGCCAATTAAAGTTCTCCTGCTGGTTTAGATGGGACTCAGTTAGAATCCTAGTATCAGTCATCCACTGATTCTTTGTGAGTGGCTTGAATGGCTTTTAACATGCATGTTATCCATTTTTTTTTTTCCCTCCCCTCCAAGTTGTGCATTCCTCTTATGGTAATGAAAATTGTCCATGGACCCAAGTCCCTCTGCAGTTAAGTCTATATGCAGACATGACACTGAGATGGTCCCTGTCCTGACAAACTTACCCTTATTTACAAGTAGGTGGTATATATGCTTGTAGCCTGGTGCTGGTATAGCAGGTGACATCCTCAGCACAGCTGTGATACAGAAAGAAGGTAAGTTAGGAAACTGCTATGGAAGACATGGAACAGTAAATTAAGCTTATGGAGGTAGGAACAGATTGTAGAGAGCCAGATTGCCAGGAGTGACGTAGCTGAAAATGTGAACCAGGAAAATGACATCTAGGCTGAGGCATGGAAGTAACTCAGTCCAAGATATTTTCCTGGCTGTAACTCTAGTGGCAAGGGTGGTGGTGTTAAGAGTCTTAAGGATGTTTATTGACTTGTATAAGGATCCCAGGTTGCCCAGAGCAGCTGTGGATGCCCACACCCTGAAAATGCTCAAGGCCAGGTTGGATGGACCTCTGAGGAACCTGGTCTAGTGAAAGGTGTCCCTGTCCATGGTAGGGAGGTTGGAACTAGGTCATCTTTAATGTCCCTTCCAATCCAGAACCTTCTATGATTCTGTGATATTGAGGATGAGATGAGCCCACCTTCAAAAGGGCCAGAATGGCCTCAGTCTCATTCATGCCACATGATTCAATTGTGTGTATACCTTGTAATCTCTCCCAGAATCAGATTGTTCCAAAGGACCACCTTGAGGGGGTTTTTTGTAACATGATGGTGTGGCTAAACTTCACTAGTTTTTGAGCACTGCTACTTTTTACAGCCAGTGGCCCCCCTTAAATTTGCTTCTTCAACCCAAAGAATCAGAATTTGGATTTGTAGACATACACCCTGGCAAGATGTCTGCCTTAATTGCATAAAAAATTAATAGACTTTGTTTTCACTTCTTGTTTTAACTTTTTTTTTTTTTTGAGAAAGAACAAAGTAGTGAAGAGACTTTTAAACTAAATGAGTATTTAAAAGTCTGCTTAACCCAAAGATTACATAAGATACTGCATCTGTAACATGATGGTTGTCACAGTAATGTTTGGTTTGCTATTGATTTCTTGGGTAAATAACCTCCAAAATCCAGTTGACAGTTTTAGACTACAGAATAAGCATTTTATTCTGTAATTCTTATTACTTACATGCATTTATACTGTTTGGTAATTAACAAGCCATCACCCGTTATTTTGTGATATTAGAGGTGTTATTTTTTTAATCTCTACTTTTGTTCACATGGTGAGGAGCGGCCAAAGTTCAGAAGTAAAAATGTAACCCACACTGGAGTGATCACTTTTTATCCTGTTGAAAATAGAAATGAATGCAAGGCTTTTAATAGATCAGTCTTTACCTTGTGCTCCCTCAAAACTATGCACCACATACCACTGTGTATTCTGGGCTTGGCCTTTGGATCCTCCTGATGATGATGAAGTCTTTTTCCTTACTATTCTACCTGTGATTTCAGTAAGACTCCCTATTATCTTCCTTTTAGGCTGAAGCTGTTGCAGAAGTTGCCATCTAATTGTGTTCATGTTGCACATCTGATATGTTCAGTTTGTCTACACTCCTTAAACTCCTAGAAGACATTCTTTCCAATTTACTTTAATTCCTGATAAGAGCAAAGCATTCTAGAAAATTTCCTTATTGTTGTGGTGTTTCAGAAATATCTCTAGAGGAGAGGAGGAATTGGAAATTGTTTTTATTGTGATAGTGTTGGTCACACTACTGTAGCCAAAAGTATTTCAAGGTTTTGAAGATCATTTATTCTTAAAGCCCATCTTATGCCTGATGTCACTATTACAGCATCTATCATTTTCTAGGTAAGTAAAAAGGCCTGATGTTTGAAACCATTTTCCTGGAATATTAACAGGCATGCATTTCTTCTGCCTTTTGTAACAAAGCCAAACATTTCTGTTACTGATTAATGTCATCAACAAAGTGAAGGTCATTCAAATGGGTTATGCCCATTTATGAATATCTTTCTCTTGATTCTGACAATAAATAATGCAAAAGTGGCAGGGTGTAACAAAGCCTTGCTTTACTCTTTACGTTCCTCTGCTAATTCTTGGATGCTGATCATCACCTCTGTATAATCAGTATGATCATAAAGAACTTGGAGAATTTTGATTATGTTTTCATTGCACTTCCTAGTACATTTTCATTTCAAAAAGTTATTTCTTAAAAGGAGTTTTGGATAGAAACATCTGACATAAGAATTATTTATCATCCTGCACTTTTTTGAGAGATTTAATATTTTTCTTTTAGGGGGGTTATTTTTTCAAACCTGCAAAACTCAAATTTTATGTTGTTTAACTATACAAAAATGTATAAAGAAATAATTCATATTTATGTATCATATGGTTGAAAAGAAAAATTATGCAAACATATAATTACTAGATATTTGTAAAAGAGAAGAGAGACCTCTACAGTAAGTTGAATTATCACCTTATTAACACAAGTGAAAATTGCTGGAAATTTTCCCCAAATGAAATGCATGTACACATCTCTAATTTCTGTTCTGCAGTATGCTATCACTGAAATTATCAGAGTCACAAAATGCATACAATATCCCCAGCAATGTCAAACCTCTGGCCTACATGTGCTGCAGTGTTTGACTTTGTTCTCTTCAGGATACCTGTCATCTCCAAAGCAGACAGCCCGCAGCTTCCACAATCTGGCAATTTTTGGATCTTGGCACAACACTGAGAGAGCAACTTATTCACAGGACGTACTTATCATCATCACCAATTCTTCAGTTTTGTATTTTCAGAGCGTTGCAGGTAATGACAGAGCAGACTATTTGAGAATTTGAAATAGACATCAAGATACATATTTTTTGGAGGGGTTTCACACAGCTCTTTCCATTTCTGTAAATATCTGGAAGAAAAAGATTCAGCTGACTTATAGCTCTACTTTCCTCTTCACCTTTCTAGAGTTCTGCTCTTTAAGCCTTAGCACCAATTTTTGCAGCTAGCAGAGAAGATACTTGCAATCCTTAAGCAAGTCAAGTCAGGCTGAAAAATGCAGGACAATACTGCAAAGAACAGGATTTACTCAAAGTCCCTTAGAAGCCAACACTAGCATCATTTGAACAAAATATTGAAAACTTACAGATACTAGTCCTTTTGGAAAATATTTTGTCATTTCAGAATTAATTCCTACTGTAAGCATGATATAGTACTATAAAGTATATATTTAATGCATATATTGTAATAAGGCCATTGTCAATGCTTAAATTATATTTAATCATTATATAATAAGAATGGATTGGCAAACCCAGTTTAACAAGCTACAAATATATATGTAAAATCAAATAGCTTCATTTTTTTTTCCCCTGAGTGAAAGTCCTCATGATATTTTAATGTTACAAAACTAGAGACCAGAACTTGGCTCACTGATCTGTAATGAAAAGGAGAAGTATATATTTTTATATATAGATAAGGTATATTTTATATGTATGATACAAAGGGAAAATATTTTTGCATTCCAGCTTTCTAAGTGTTTATTATAAAACAAGATGTTGACTATTGGTTCAGTAATATAAATAGGAAATCTGGTCAGTGGAATGAATATGCCCAATACCAGTATATAGTTATTTCCCTGACAATGGAAAAATGATCTTCACTAGTACAAGCTTCTTTGTAACAATTTCACAGCAACAAGATAGTTGAGAAACAATTTTAAAAGTACAAGAGATTTGAAAGGCACAGCTTTGCCAAGCATGCTTATGAAAAAAACCTTTATACAGAAACTGCATTGAGACTTTTCCTATACATGAAATCAATCATATATAGATGTTTGTAGAAAAAAAAATTCACATTCCCAAAGGAATTTAAGCATCTAATGATTTTGAGGAACTCCAACTGAGATTTTCAAAGATCTTTAACAAGTTAGGTACTGAGTTCCCATTGGTTTAATTTATTTAGTCAAATTTGAAAAAAAAAGCAAAACAAAAGCTCTTTAAAAGACCTCACACACATGCACACACACACGCAAATCTATAAAATTGCTGTTAATGACTACATTAATGCAGTATTATTCTAGGAAACCCTTTTTTCCAAAGTAGAAGTGATCTAAACTGCAACTCATAGAATATTGACTTATTTGGTTTAAGGACCATATTGCACTTAATCAGATATGAATTAGACAATTTCATTAATGAAAACTCAAATTTGAAAAACCTATAAAAAAGGTCATAAAAGGTGAGGTTTATTCTGAAACTCGGATTAAATTTTTCTACACTACTGAATAAAACAAACCAATCTGAATACAATACTTTTATCTCTAGAACAGAGACTTTAAAAGCAAAAATGGTTTATTTCACACAGCAATTTAACTCAGTTCAAAGACCCACCTGATTATGCTCCATGCAGAGCTCTGTCGCAACCAGGTACTGGCAGATGAAACAAGTCTTTTCATTTTAATTCTATTACCTGCAATAGTAGTCAGTTATGTCTGATCATATAAAAATATATCATAATTTTCATTAACGTCCCTAATGTAATGTGAAGATGTTAACCTTTCCCCATATTATTATTTTCTTCCTACAGTTTTCTTAGCATATGGCTCTTCCAACTAAACCCCTCATGTTTTAACTGCAGTTTCCCAGAATAAAACTGACATTTCTCATAAGGATTGCATTCATTTTACCTTTTTGAAAAGCTTCTTGAACTTTATAACTGCCCTCAGCTTTCTTCAATAGATGATTTGTTTCACTTATTTTTCTACTTTCCATTTCTATGTTTCAAGGCTACAATTAAAAGTCACTTCGCCTTGGCATTTTAGCAGTCAGAATCAAGCAGGTAACTCATAAAAGACATGAAGTCAGCCTCATATGTTCAGAAACTGTGCAAAAAGACTTGTATTTTCATTCTATAGAGGAAATCCAAGACTTTGGTGGACTGGCAGAAAGAATTACCAATGTTGTTAAATTTTACTAGAGAGGTAAAAAGTATTAAACAGCGGGTTAAACGGAAGGTAGAGATTTGAGATAATCTTTTCAGCAGGTTTTGTTTAAATTTGTCCAAAAAAAATTCTGTAAAAGGTATTTGGCTTGCAAGTGTAACAGTGGGAATCCAGTCGCTATCTTCACATGAAGGCAATAAAAGTGGAAAATGAAGGCAAAATTGTATATTATACTAAAATCAAATCTGTAAACATCAAACTATCCATATGGGTTCCTCACTTGTCAATCCTTTTATGTGTAATTAACTCTTCAATCATACTTTTGGACTATTCTGTATTTTACACTTTCAATTAGTAGAGCTTTTCAATTTAGCAACTTAAATTAAACTTTCAATTTAACAACTTACTGCAATAACTTTTGTTAGATGTAAGAAAGCCATTTACTTGACCAAAAGACTCCAGCTGTTAAGAAAATGAGAACCTGACAATATTTTAGGATACTGGCTACAATTCAAGCTACTTATATAGCTTGAATATATAGAGTATAGTCTATATATTCAAGTCTATATATAGAATATAGTCTAGCCTGTTACATGATATTTTTGGTATTTTTCTTATACATATAATCATGAATGCTATAAACCTTACTGGGTAGTGATAATCTACTCTAAATAAGGCAAGATGATTTTTTTTTAAAACCCACAAAGAATTGTATTTAATATTTTTATCTTCCCAAGGCTATGCTGAGAGCAGAAGTTAGTGCATGATCTCAGACAAATTGCATTAAAGCAAATGGGATCTTGAATAAAAATAATATTATTTAAGTTATAAAATGTTCTACTTGAAAATGTTTAATCCAAATGACATATTTTTAGCACTGCCAAGAGCAATATGCAGTACATTTCCAACTGCACTACTGAATTTCTGTTTAAAGCTGAATAAAAGGCTGTTGCTCTGCTGCTTTTATAGGGATTATATTTATGTACCTATGTATGCATATATGTATTCTTACGGTATTTTCATTCCGATGCACAGGAGTCTATATGCATAAGAAGCAAGAGCAAATATGGGACTTAAATCAGTATTTGAGAAGATGAGAATATAATATGCCAGCTGTTTTCAGCAGAAGGTAATAGACCAAGATGGGAGATGTGACTGACAGCTGATCCCTAGGATCTGTGACATGGAGCACACCAAAGGTGGCAGGCACGTGGCACTATGGGCACCCTCAGAACTCTGTGGCCTTCACCACACCATGCTTACACTAATACAGTAATGCCTTCAAACTAAACCCAGGAAAGTATATAGTCTTGAAGACACTGTCACATAGCAAAACTTTTAATGGCTCCCTTGTACGAATTGAAATATATTCATGAGCAGTAACATTTTCATAGAATCACAGAATATGCTGATTTGGAAGGGACCCAGCAAGATCATGGAGTCCAGCTCCTGGCCCTGCACAGGACAGCTCCAAGAGTCACCCCCTGTGCCTGAGGGCATTTTCCAAATGCTTCTTGAACTTTGTCAGCCTTGGTGCTGTGACCACTGCCCTGGGGAGCCTGTTCAGTGCCCGACCACCCTCTGGGTGAAAAATCTTTTCCTGACATCCAACCTAAACCTCCTCCAACTCAGCTCCAGCTGTTCCCTCAATTCCTGTCACTGGTCCCCACAGAGCAGAGACCGGTGCCTGCCCCTCCTCCCTTTCCGCTCATGAGGAAGCTGTACCTGCAGTGAGGTCTCTTCTCAGTGTCCTCTTTTCCAGCTGAACACACCAGGTGACCTCAGCTGCTCCTCACACGCTTCCCCTCCAGACACTTCACCACCCTCATTGCCCTCCTTTGTACACTCTCTGAAAGCTGAATGCCTTTTCTATATTGTGGAGCCCAAAACTGCACACAGAACTCAAGGTGAGGCTGCTCTAGTGCAGAGAGGAGCAGGACAATCACCTCCTTTATCTCTTTCACAATTCAGAAGTTTGGTAGGAAAATTCCAGGATATACAAACTGAATATATACAGGGAATGACTGTTCTTTCTTAGTGTGTGTAGGAGACTCATCAGAACCTGGCAGCTCTTACCTTAATTTCCATTATCTGAGACCCTTCTGCAGTCTGTGTCAAGGTGAAAGAACCTCAGCAATGGGCTAGGAAAAAATTTCTCGGTTTTTTGTACCATAAGCTTCCCACTTAGTAAAGCACATAATTATGGGGTTTGTTTATCTGGGATTCCTCCTCTCCCACATCTGATATCCTAGGAGAGACTGGGATGTTAGCTAATTTGTGCTACAGTGTGGCTACTCTCCTTTCCCAGGCTGGAAGGGCCAAGGGCCTCAAGAAGCCTAAGAGCTAGACATGACATGAAAACCCATATGAAAATGCTTCAATATAAGCACTACAGATGATTCTATATGACGTCCGTGAATGTGAAGTACAGAAATGTTTTGGAGTCAGTTTAAGCCCTTTTTTCAGGGGTTAAAATAAACTGCAAATAAAATCAATCGATCACGACTATATATTTTTCCTTTAACAAACAGAGAGGGCTTTCCCCCCCCCACTACCCGTGGGGTTTGTTTGTTTGTTTTTTTTCAAGATTATATATAATGTTTACTCCCTTCCCCCTCCTCCCCCCAAAAAATGTCTATTTTAGCCACTTGAAAGTTTCCCAGTACATGGTAATAACAGCATAAGAAATAGCACAAGTACAGAGAGAATTTAGCAGCCTTTTTTTTTTTTTTTTTCTGGTGGTTTTATTGTTTGTTTGCTTTTTAGTTTGGTTGGGTTTTGTTTTAGGGTTTTTTTAGGTAGTAAGACATGTAAAGCGAAGGAACTGAGCTCTACTTTTGGCTTGTTGACACAGATAAAGTTTCACTAATACGAAAGGAGATACAGATAAGCCAAAGCTGAGTATACAGTGAACAGGAGCAGGGCCAGTTCAAGGTTGAGATGGGATTATCTCACAAGTTTGATCCAAACCCATTTCAAATCAGTGACACCATTTTTATGGAGTTGTATGTTTCATGAATTAAATATAATTTCAAAAGTGGTCATTATTGAAGAACAGTATAAAAGGAAAGAAAAAGCTACAAGAAACTCATAATAGTTATGTTTAGTGCAGTGTGCATATATATATATATATATATATGTATATTCTGTCCTATGTTTCTCCCATATTATCTACTGAATGTAAACCAGTGCAGAATGTGGTTCTCTGGTCATGTTTTCTGGGAATTGGAGCCCCATTTATGCCAGTTTCTGTGCAGCCTTCTAATCTGCCAAGACCCTAGCTGACGCTTAGTAAATGAATATCCAGATATCTTTTTCTGAACTGCTTCACAGAAGAATTTCAGCATTATTCCTAACTGTGCATATTACCCAAAATAGTTCTGGAAATACATGTTGATAACTTGAGAAAAGTGCTTTCTAACTGCTAACAATACTAAGACAATTTCAACATCTGAATTGCATCAAATGGTACCATACTTTCACTTTTATATAATTCATTTTCATTTCTTATCACCAGCCATCTCAGTTGTTTTCCAGGAAAAAAAATAGTTCTCAGACTACACTAAAGCTTTGTAAAGAATCACAGAAAATATCTACAACATAAATAACTTAATGATTATAAATGTTATAACTAGATCAACTTTTCGTCCTTCACTGTTTTCTTGTTCAGACATGCTGAACCATCTTTAGGATATTAAGTTTCATGGATTGGTTCATTTTGTTTTGCTTTAGTGTTCATTTTAATTTTATCAGCCATTTTGAGACAAGATTAAAAAAAAAGGGTGAGGGGAAAGTGGTTATATGATACATTAGTTGTTTGCTTTTCAACTTGTCTCTACCTCTTGAAATAATTATGAGACTGAATATACAAAATTTTCATACTGTTTTCCAGCTCAGAAATTCTACTCAGCAATTAAATTGTCTTTATTTGTTTCTACAGGTTATTGCTTATTGTTCTGGTAATGTTTTAATTGTCTTAATGCACACAATGTCCAGGGAGTCAAGATTTTTGACTTTAAACAAGTTAGATGTCATAGCAGGATAGGAGAAGATGGGGGACCTTTAGATGCCAACCAATTACTTGGGCAGCACAGATGGCTTGTCTGCTTATTAGTCATTCTCTGACAAGTCAGAGGTCAAAATGGGAACAATTTTAAGTGAGGATTTCGATTATTTATTCAAGGTGAATTCAACACAACTTCTATATTTTACTTAAAATGCTGTAAACACCTTTTTCTAAAAAAAAAAAAAAAAAAAAAAAAAAAAAAAAAAAAACCACCCAAACCAGAATTCTGAGAATTGTGGTAAGGATAATTGAGAAATTGATATGGGAAGGGGAAGTAATTATTGTGACTGGCCAGCATCATGTAAACTCATAAGAACAACAGCCATAGACAATTACATGTTTTTAGCTTTCTTTTGCTTTATTAAGTAGCCAATATTTGATACCTTTGTGTTTCCATTAGGGTAATTCACTATGGATCAGTTATCTGCTGATATAAATGAGTGTCATTTATAATGATACAGAGAAAGCCAAACATAGTAGGAAAAAAACTCAGGCTTTTCCATTGAATTGCTGGTTTCTTAACTTTGCTGAAGTGACTCTACCTGCTTGTTTGTTCTGTCCTTCTTATTTCTGGTTGCTTCATACAGTAGTTAATCCAGCTATTAGCATGCTGACTTTTGTATTTGTAGACTATTTTAAACTAATTCCTTGGTCCTCACTCCTAATTTCTAACAAACTTGAAGCCTCATAGAGTAGTCTTCTGTTCCAACATTTATTGTTGGAAGAACTGCAATTACCTAGGCTTAACTGAGCTTGGATGAAAGGGTATAGCAGTCTTACTGAATTTAAGTAGATTTGTGATGGAACAAATACATACATGGAAGGAAAATTAAGGAGAAAAATCCCAATGGTACGAAAACATTCTTGGAATGGAATTGTAATTTAGTTTTGCTTCAAAATTACTATTTCAGAAGTTTGTTTTCTGTTTTTCAAAATAGATGGCATAATAGTTAAATGACAAAATTCATCAGTTTTGAGATAATGATGAAATTTAAACTGAATCATGAAACAGCTTGCTTTATTGAGTAATTTGGAACTTTTTATAAGTGACAATTTATAAATTATGCCAAATGATGTGTTGTCAGAATTCCTGTTTTTTCCACAGTTCCAGCAATATCTTTCTTGAGTACATCTTCTTAGTCTTGTTTTATTATCTTTTTCTCTTGGCACTGAAACTTTCAACTAATTAATGACTTAGAATCACTTAATTGCCAATGAGGGATCTTGTCAAATACATTTTGAAAAAAATGAAGAGAGAGAAGGCTAATTAAATAACCTTTATAATGATTCTAAGAATTCCTGCCTTTTTTTTCATGAGCTCCCTTACCTGAGCCTACAGATGTCAGTGTTTGGATTAATGCTGTTTCTATGTATTTTTCACATTCAGAATTTATGTAGATATTTTCTGACTTTGCACAGGATCAATTTTAAAAGTTCATTGTCTGTTGTGGTGGATTGATCTTGGCTAAGGTACAGACACCTACCCAGCCATTCTCTCACTTCCCTCCTCTCAACAGGACAGGGGGACAAGATGGTAAAGATAAGGGGGTCAAGATAAGGACAGGGACCTCATTCATCCATCAGTCAGGCAAAACATACTCAGTGTGGGGTAATCTTATTCTTTTTTTTTCTAATTAAATTAGATTTGGATGGTGAGAAATAAAAAAAAAATACCTTCTCCACCCCTTCTTCCCAGGCACAACTTCATTCTCTGCTCCTCTGCTTTCTCCCAGTGAGCCACGGAAGGGGGATGGGGAATGGGTATTGTGATCGATCCATAAGAACTCCTCTCTTATGCTTCTCCCTCCTGCTTTCCTCAGATCCAGCATGGTTCCATCTCACAGGCTACAGTTCTTCAGAAGAAACCTGACACAGTTCCTTCAGGACACAGTTCCTTCAGGTCACATCACCTGCTGCACCACAGGGCCCTCCATGGTCACAGTGCAGCATTCTGCTCCACAGGCTGCTTCAGCACCTGGAGCACCTCCTCCTCCTCTCACCTTGTGGCTCACGGGGCTGTTCCTCACACTATTTCTGCTCCCTTTTCTCTCCATCCAGCATTTTCTCCCCTTCCTTAACTATGGGTTCCCAGCAGTGCCATCAACCTGGGCTCAGCTGTGTCCCGTAGCAGGTCCATTTTGGATCTGGCTGTGCCCATAGACTTTTGTCACAGAGGTCATACCTGCCCCCCAGCTGCCAACACTTCATCCATCATCCCTCTTTTCTTGTAGCACTTCTAAGGTTTTGCAGATAGTGCTGGCTTCCCCACTTCAAATCTCAGATTTACTTGCAATCCATCAATAACCTAATTTAACATTGAATCTTGGTGATTAAGCTGGAAATATGCTCTTTGAAGCTTGCACTCATGAAAGGTGGGGGATTTGCTTCAAATGTGACAAGCTGTATGAGCTGCATACTATCATTTACTATTTTTCTTCACTGGTAGAGATAACTCCTTTTTCTTCTTACTCTGGAAAAAAAAAAAAAAACACCAAGAATTTATTTGTTATGTCCATCACCCATCACCATTATTTTAAGAGTAATGATGCTTGCTTTTTTTGTGTTTTTTTTTTGTTTTGTTTTCTTTTTTTTTTTTTTTTAATTATTTAACCCAACAACTGACTCAGACTCTGATACCCACGAATTCTTAGGCTGAACAGGCAGGAATACAAATTACATTGTCTTTTAGGATGCTGCATGTCATGTCCTTCCTACTGCTTTTCTTCAGCTACTATTTAATAAATAGCTCATGATAATAAGTATTATTTAATTCTCCATCAGATATTTATCACATAGACTGTGTGCTGTGAGACCTAACTCAGTAATCTGGTCTCATTATTTATTTGAGTAATACTGTAGTGACAGAGTATCGTGCTTGCCTGTTGTGGTTCCTTGCTGAATTTGGGATTGGGCAGAGAGAGAGGCACATTAAAAATAGTATTCAACTACAGTGCAGCCTGTGAATAAAGATTAATGAGAGTTACAGCAGAGTAATGTCACTTCTTATAGAGCCTCTTGAGGAAGAACTTTGCCACGGCTTGGGTGAGGGTAGGAGGATGCACAAGATGCACCCTGTCTCTTAAATGTGAAGGAAGTGGTGCCTCAGCTTTATGCAATGTATCTATTTTATTTGGAAATTCATACTGAAAGTTGAAACAAGCATTGGGATTTTTGAAAACTTAAGCCAAAACGATTTTCTGTAATCTATCTTAAAAAAAACAAACAAAAAAACAAACAAACAAACAAACAAACAAAAACACAAATCAAACCAAGAACTAAAACCTCATTGATATTGCAAGGGAGGATGAATGTTACAGACACATCCACTATTGTATTTCACTTCTGTGATTATTAAAATCTACACAGGGTTAGACAGTCATTCAAATGTATATTTTTATATGTATTTGTGCTTAAGTAGGATAACGCTCACTAGTGCTTGTTCCTTGAAGTTTGACCTAGACTTGTGTCTAATTCATGAATCCTAATATTTAAGCAATTTAAAGGCTAATGTTGTTTATAGTTGTTGGATGCTAATAATTCTGTTTTATTGTATAAATATGTATTTACACTGTAAAGACCTTATGAAGCTGAATTAAAGGCAAATGTAAATATCGGGGTTAATTTTTGCACATTTTCGAGCATATACCAGAAGGGAAGAGTAAAATTGGTCATTATGAGTACATAGTGATGAAAAATGGCTAGACACAATAAAGGATAATTTCTTTGGTTTCCAGAGCATAATGGAGTATGAATCATATTTAAAATTAATGACTGAGAAGACAGATCATGATTTGAATGTCATCAGTAGCTATTTTACTCCTCCCTAGAGCTGCAACAAGCCTTTTATGAGAGATGGGTTTCTGCAAACAAGCCCTTCTAAGCTGTCTGAAAGCTCCTAATTTATAACAGAGCTTTAGAAAATGTTTTAGTTTTACTTTTTTTCTGTGCTTGGAGTAGAGGTAGCAGAGTGGGAACACCACTTCACTGTCCAGCAATATGAAGTTATTTGTATGCAAGTAATTTTTCAAATCTCACTTTTTTTTTTTTGAGGGGGGGGGGAGGGTGATGTTGGCAGTGCATGTCCTTGTTTTCAGATGCTGCATAATCCTCTTTTATCCTTTTCTACTTCTGAAATAAATTTGAAATTACTTCATTGACTTCTGGTATTCAAAATAAGCATATTTGGCTAGGGTGGTTCTGCTCATTAGTGGGAAAGGAAAAAGAGAGGAAAAATACAATACATGGTATCTCTCTGTGGAAAGAAATGGTGCTTGCCCTCAATATTTTATCCATAAAACAAAGGGACCTCAGACTATGTGCCAGTATTCAGTTTAGTCATTGGAGACACAGCACAATGGAGTGGGGCATATTTTTTTTTCTCTTTTTTTTTTTTCTCTTTAAGCAAATCTTTAAGTTCTCTTATGGCGCACATGTGGTAAGCATTAAGGAAATGCTTAGTCATCAATAAGTCTTTTTCAAGAAGGCATCCTGATGTTTTTGATAGTCAAAGCCATTGAGCAGCAATGAAAGAGTAAAATTTGGGGGGTTCTTAGCTTCTATGCGTATGTGAAGGAATTCATGTGGTTTTTTTTTTTTTCTTTTCAGCATCAGTGATGGTTGAAGTCTACTGTTGGAGATCAAACTTTTAACAAAAGATGAAGCACGCCTTTTGTTTTAAAGGACTGAAGTTCAGACCTTTCCTGACATTCAAACTTTGTGTTTACTAAAGCTGTTATGTCCTTTCAGTTCGTGGACTCTCCTGAAACAGTTAGAGTTATTACAGTGTTGTATTACCTTTCATTCTACCCACCAAATCTCTCATGGCTCATTTGCTGTTCACAATGATATTCTGTGAGATTGTTTTCATTTTTTCAGTAACTTATATCACAGAGTATCCCAGATTTAGCCATAACTGTATTTCACTGACAGGCTCCTCTCCCTTCTTCCTTTTCGAGCTGCCTCTTGAAGGGAGCACTCATAAAGCATGGCCAGTTAGGAACTCAGTTTGAAGGACCTGCCAAATTATACCTCTTCAAATAGGCACAAAGGCAAGATCATAGGTTGAAAGCAGGCATTGGAATGGTTCATTTTTACAAAGGGAGATAGACCAGGAGGGATAGTTTCATGTATAATACCTAAAATAATAGTTTGATTTCTGGTTTAGGGCATCATTCTTCATGCTGCACTGTCCTATTTATGGTCTTGTAATGTCAGAAACACATTCTATTGCATTTAGGCTCTCCTATTCTATGGCAATATCTAGAAAGATACAGAAGCTATTCTTCTAAAGGTAGCTGAAATTTTGTTGAAAAATGTTCCCCTTCACATCATTACAGTATATTGTTTTGCAGGAGCTGAAATGGGTACAGTGAAAGTTAAGGACTCCAGTGATCTGTAGCCTGGCAACTACAGCAGTGGCCTGAGATTTGAACATTCTTACTCTGGTAAAAACATTCCTGGGGAGATATATAGATATAGATAAACACACACGTGCACTCATACATAAATATATGAATTTCATATATATATATATATATATATATATGTGTGTTTGTATATAAAATAACAATCATCTCTCTGCATGTACATCCTAGGACATAGTATCCTGACCAGTACATGGCCATATCTGCTGTCTCAATGAACACTTCCTAAGACAAAAAAAGAAAGTATTTGAATACACATACACATATATTATTTAGTATTGTTTTCTTGATTGGCTTATGTCTTACTTCAGTGTCATGAAAAGCTAAATGTCAAAACACTGGAATTTAAAAAGAAGTGATAGCTGTCTCTCAATCAGTCATAATCAATCATTTTCCATTTACACTCCCAAACAGGCTCCTGAATGACACAGAGTAACTCTGCCCCAATGATTCCTTAGTTATTAAAGCACAAGGACTATAGGGAAGTACTCATCTTTTCACATATGGAGTCTTGGAAGGGATGGTAATGGTGGGAAGTTCATGGACGGGGGAAGAATAAATGGAAGGCAACATCTGGTGGAGGAAGACAACCCATGCAACTTCTAAAAGTCATTGTCTCTAGGTATTTCTCCGTTGCACTTTTTATTTAGTGTAAGACATACCTGGTACAGCATTTGTGCCATGTAGGAGTGAGCTGATGGTTTAGAAATGCAACCCAAATTATATATGAACAGCTTGTTCCAGTGCTCATAGAAACACATTAGAAAAACATTACACAGAAGCAATAACTTGAGATCCCAAACACGTTTTTTCCCCATTAACGATATTTTAAAATGCAGAAAGCACTTCTGTGCAGCATGAAGGATGGTCAGGGGTAGCTAATGAGGCTGATAGGTACAATTGCTGCATGCTTGATCTTCCTTGGATCCTAATGCTTATTTGGACATGTCTGATTATTGTGTGGGTGTTAAGTCTGTCCAAGCTCATAATCAATAGATATATGGTCACTCACAGTGTTTATGTCTCTGTCTGGAAAAGCTGGAACAAAGTGATTAGGATGTAGTTTGTTCGGTTCAAATAGAAAATTTCTCATGGAAAATCTGAGCAGACTAATTGCTGGGCATTAACATGGGAGTCGTATAAGCTGTGATAATGATACGGATAATGAAACCCCTGCCTCTGGCCATCACTTTTTCACCTACAGGGTCAGAAAAGAATTTATTAAACCCTGAGTTACATTTTATAATTGGTTATTTGTATCTGGGAAGACTTTGGTACTGTACAGTACCTTCAGATATCATTCATCGGCTCTAAAAGGGACAAAATGCATCAGAAGGAAAAAATGGTGGGGACCCACTGTCAAAGTGTGTTGGAAAACATAGAGTCAAAACCCCCATAATTTTGAGTCATGGATCTTTGCGCTTTAGAGGAAACAGCCTGAACTGACAGCTTAGCAATAGCTTAGCAGATTTATAAAGTGTGTATAAAGAAATGATAACTTGGTGTTTCATGAACATACTGAACAGAGTGGGGCAGTGCCTTTCTAAATGTAGTTTTGTTTTGATGATGGGTGGCACATCATTGCCACAAAAGGGTGGCAATTTCCCACCTTTAAGTCTTCACTGCATCTAGTGTAACATCACAGTGATGAAAGTCCCCCTAATGACAGGATGCTAAGTGTAGAGGACTCTTAACAGCCTGAAGGTGAACAGTAGGACATTATTCAGTTACTTGCTAAAACTTGAATTCAACATGAGATGTGGCTACAATTCATTCAGCCTGTGTTTAGATGCCTAGTTGATAACAGAATTTGGGAGTCAGATTTTCTGAATTGTAGCATATGTGGCAAGAGAACTGTTAGGAAGCGGCCCATACCTTCTATTTCTCCAGAAGGCAATTCAGCATGCATTTCTTTGTTAGCTGTATAAAGAGCCCAGGGAGAGCATGATTTTTATCTAAGCTGGTTTTGAAAAGTCTATTTGACTTGGATTTAGGCATTCTGGGTTTATTATCCCTGGCAAATGGGCACAGATGCTTGTCAGTGTCAGCAAGTCAAAATGGGGCCCGCAGGAAAGAATTTTGCAAATATCTCCAGTGTGAGCAGTGGATTACTGCTCAGTAAGACCCAAGCCCTTTTTCCAAGGTGAGCTCTTGTGTAGTTGACTGGAGATTCTGAGCTGACATGGGGTGCTCTTACCTACCATTTCACAGCCGCTGCAGTGTTAGTTCTCCATTCCCAAAAACACATTCCTACAGCCAGTCACTTGTAAAAGGTGGGGAAAAAAGGTACTAATAGCCAAAACAAGGAAGAGTTTCTTAAATTATCCCTTATCTTGCACTACTTGTTCAAACAGGGAGCTGCTTCGGAATGTTTTTTGACAGGCTACCAACCCAAAGAACTGGATTTCCACTAAGGCATTTCAGTAGTTCTGGTTAGATGTTTTAGTTTCAGGAAAATTATTTAAAAGAGATGTAAGTTTTGAACATCTAGGTCTAAAATGTGATCCCAGATCTCCTGCTCACTAGTTGCCCCTAGTGACATGACTTTTACATGTGTATTCTTCAGGTATCAGTTCTGCTCATGGGTCATTGAAACAGCTGTGTCAGCCATTTCAGATAAAATCAGATCAAGATCCAGGTAATGCCTGATAATGTAAAAACCTCTGGGTGCTCAGCATGCACCCACAAGATTGGATAGCTTTGGCTATCCTCTTTAGGATGCTGTTTTTCCTGGACACATGAGAAGGAGGTTTATATCTTTCAAGAAAATTTCATAATGGAAGTAGAGATCAGCTTAGGTAAAGAAGAAATGAATGAGGTTTAAACCATTCCAAGTAATTTTCTTAATTCAAAAAAAAAAAAAAAAAAATCAAACCAAAAACCAGTCAAAACTACCAAAAAGACCTCCCCCAACCCCCCAAACTCTCAACAATAGTAAAGAAGCATAAAAGAAATCATAAACAAAAAGTTATCTTCATTTCAATTTTACCTTTCAAATTATTTCTGGCTCCAAAATTATTCCACAAGTAAAATTCAGTGAGGTAGATTTATTTTTTTGTTTTGTTTTGTTTAAGTAGTGGTAAACAGTAGTATTTGTCTTTCCCCAAGCTTCTTAAACCAGAGATTTCCATTTTTAATTTAGCTAATAATATATTTCTGATCTGAAGGGGTTCACTCAAACTACACATTGATTTTATCAAGAAAGTCCCAAGACCACTGTAAGTTTTCAAATAAGTCTAAGGATTTGATTTTACAAGAATATGATTTTACAAAATCAAAGTGTTTTTTTTGATTTTTTTTATTTTTTAGAATTTAGTATTGTTTCAAAATATGATATTTGATAATAAACTTTCAAGCAAAAATTGCAGTTCCATCATAGGGTAGCAGAGGGATATCTCAGTCAGCCCTGTTTATTACGCCAGCAGGAAGGTGAATTTCATCCAAAGATCTCTATTATAAAATCTAGGCATAGGGTGGATCTGGGCCATAACTTTGGTAGGACCTTGTCAAACTGTACATGCTGTGCTTTTTACATTCCTCCAAGACATTCCATACATACTGTTTTTTTGTTGTTTTGTTTTTTTTTTTTTTTTAGGTTTCCCAGGAGAAGCTGCACCATCCCACTGTGGTTCTCAAAAAGACAAACAGCATCCAGCACCTGTCTGGCTTGGCAAAGAGCTCCAGCCTGCTTGCTGCCTCCTGCTGGGCAGATTTTAGGACAAGGGCACAGCATTGCTATATATGTTGAAGAATTAGGTGTAAGATGGAACTGATACTTCCAGGGGCTGGAAAATAAATGTAAACTCAATGACCAGGTGATGTGGTAAAAAAGACAAAAAAAAGGTTTCCGTTGGGTCTATCCTA
Organism: Xenops minutus; assembly: GCA_035221455.1. NCBI lineage: Eukaryota > Metazoa > Chordata > Aves > Passeriformes > Furnariidae > Xenops > Xenops minutus. Next base: position 7,703,089 of record JAWWEE010000001.1, read on the forward strand.
CTGTCCGCATGCTGTCAGACCTCATGGGAATTTTAGATTAAATTTGTTACTTGAATTTTTGCTAGTAACAGGAGGGTACAGTAACAGGTAGTTTTACAAGTGTGGCTGCTGCACTGAAACATTAAAAAGTTGTGGGATTTTTTTCCTTGTACTTTTGACCTGTGAGACAGGAAACTCCCTGTTCTGAGAATTAAGGCAGCAATGCCATTTAGGTTTCAGTTGTGAAAAATGGAGAATTCTTCACATGACAACTGCTGGGTTAAGCATTTGTTTAAAACCAAAACTAACTCATGAGTGACATAGGCAGCTAAATTGCACCATCTGGAGCAAGAGGCAGATGTAAGCATCTTTATTTAAGACTCAATTTCTTATTATTTATAAAAGATGTGTGGAATTAATTCAGTCCTTTTTTTTTTTTTTTTTTGCAGGTAACATCATTCACAGGAAATAGCTTTGTGCAAACATCTGGAATAGACATTTTGTACCCATTTTATATATTAAATCCAGAATAACTGTTAATTATTGATAGACAAGATTGCTGAAGGACTTCAGGTTACCTGACAGCCTGGACAAAGCACAGGCAAATGCTCTAGACAGGCCATAAGGAAGACTGATAATTATAAGCAAAGCAGGGAAGTGATCTTTTATTGTGGCAGGAACTGCAAGCATCACCAACACAACACAGTGCACAAATGAGACTGATCCATTCACTACATCTAGGCAATCTTGTTTTCCATCTGGTACTCTGGGCCTTCCAGCTCTAAGTTGGGCATTCAGAAACTGAGGCACATAAAATTATCAGTCATCTTCTAAATTTTATAGAGAAAGTGGCATTTTCATAAGAATGCAGTCATTTTGTTTTCTCAATACTAGTACTAAATGATTAATGAAATGGTAATTGGTTTTGCTACCAAAAAGTTACAGGGCTTGAATCACAAAATTATTTTATTCATTCAGTGTTTACAAATGGAAGGAAAAGAGCATATGAAAATAATTTATACGTGATCCTCAGAAACTTTTTAAGCTTCATCTAAGTTTGTTCAAAGTGAATATATAAAGATAAAATAAGGCAGTAATCTATGTACATTCAGGCAGAAACAGACCATGATTTAGAGCCTCTTAGGATAAAAAATAATGAATGAAAAAGACTGCTTAATTAAAAGTTAACATTAAGTTGTGCTCTTTTATAAAGGTCCATTTAATTCAGTGATTTTTTTTTTTTTTTCAGATGGAAGGCATGCATAAGATAAATTACACTCAAAGAAAGAAAAAAAACTTTAGTGAGACCAAGGCAACCATTAATAAAGCAACCATTAGCACATTTATAGAGCTTTGATAGGGGAAGATTTATGGAAAGAAAGTACTTTAAAGAAGCTGGCCACCAAAGAAACATAGAAAAGTTTAGATTTTGAATATATGGTTATTTTCTAATGTTGAGAACTCTGATTTAGTTCCAAACATATTTTATGGACTCTATAATTAAAATGTGTGCATTATACTGCATACACCAAGCAATCTACCAGCTGAATTCTTGTGATGTGAGGTAATATACCACAAAAGGCCAAAATTATCTGTTCTTCAGTAAGTCTCTGTCTCCAGTAAACAGATATCACCATCAGAAAGCTGAATTTATCAGATGTTCTGAAAATTAGGCCCTGGTAATTCTGCTGGGTGAAATTTAATTTAGATTTAATTACAGATGGACTGGAATCAAGATATGTGGCTTCAAGAAGCTGTTGTTAATACTGGAGGGGTAAAAGTTACCTTTGTTTTATTGGACCTTCCAGCTGATAGTGACCCATGAAGATCCGACTTTTGGGTTAGGTGTCTGTAGCCACCATGGAATCTCAAAACAGTGCTTGGGACAGAATTAGTGTCCCTATCAGCAAGGTGACAGGCACCTGAGCATGTGTGACAAATAGGAACTGGTGATCTCTTGGTGCCAACACTGCTCATAAAAACCCTGTCTGGGCTTACTTCTCACAGGTGGGGAATGCAACTACGGGAAAATATGATCCCTCTTGCTCACAGCACTTTCACAGCTTCTCTCTTCCCTGGAGCAGCTTCCCAGCCTTATCATTGTGTTTCTAACCATGACCAGCTCTTTCATTTTTGTTTTATAATGACTTGGCTAAATCTAATTTTTAATTACTAATATACTGTTCCTTTAAAAGTATCATTCTTTTAAAAATATATGCATGCCTATCTGTTGTAAGAAAAAAAGCTTAAATACCTATTGTAACTCAAAATAAAAGCAGTAAAAATATAGGAAAAGCCACCAACAGGTTCAAGATGGTGGTTTAATATTCTCAAAATATCTTCCAAACATTTTATCTTTAATTCATATTTTTCAAAACAGGAGATATCCAGTATGGCATAAATTTCTTTTCAGCTGAAAAAAAGCAAATTGCTCTGGGCCCTACACATTGACACAGCATTGTCTGGTGATCTGAGAATCCTGTAATGACACCAAGCAGCTCAGGAATGACTGAGGAGCACCTCCACACCCAATACTGTTTTCCTGTCAGACGATGATGGAAGTTTTAAAAGGATTGCTCTTGCAATATTGTTTCTTTCAGTGGTGTCATGGAATTGGGATATCTGCAGGTTGCTGGTCAACAGTTGCTTTCTCAATTGTGATTATACCTTTTTCATTACATTTAAGAGCTTTTCTACAGATGAGGAGCATATGGTATTGGCTAAGGAGATGAAACTTTAATGAGACATAGAATACACCAACAAAATGCTTGTTAAATTGCAATGACACGCTTGTGCTGGTAGCATGAGATGTTGTGGAATTAAATTCCTGACAAGACAATACAAAGAAATGCACTTCAGCAGGTGTGTAGTCACCCAAATTGTTCTCAAGTTGGTCCAAGAGACAGGGCAAGTGGGACACTGCTGGGAGAGAGGAGGGATTGGTTTCTCTCCCTGTTCTATGGTGCAATTTCATAAAAGCAATTTCACCTTTTTCTTGGATTTTGCACAAGGACATAATGAGGCATGGTATTATTTACTAGAAGAGCCAAAGTATTAAGTTCGATTGATGATTCTGAAGGGTCTTCCAAAATTTTTTGCATCAACAAAAACAATCAACAAAAATAGACAATGAGTGATATGTGACTTGCTGTAACCTGGAGCCATGCTCTCTAATTAGCACCACCAAAAATTTTCAGTCTGGGAATACAAGAACCAGTCTTCTCTTCAGCTCAGGGAGTGGCTATTGAGTCTGCAGAAGGAAACAGATAGCAGTACCCCTGAGTGCCTCTGACACTTTGACTTTCATGCCTGGGCTCCCAAATCACCCATTTTTTTGTAAGAAAGAGTAAAAGTAATAACACTAATAATATTGTTGTGAGTAGTTCACAAGGTTTGGAAGGGTTTGGTAACATCATTACTCTGTCTTGGGAGAGATTAAAGAAATTAAATGTTAGATTCCTGGCCAAGGAATACAGATCCAACAGATATAACCTAGGCTGGCACCATTTGATGGGTAAAATGAAGCTATAAGTGTTCCATTAAGACTGCTCCTCCTGGGTCCTTCTAACACTCTCTAAGCTTCCTCTTGCCCTTCCCAAAATGCAGAGAAACACATGTCAGAAAAGTAAAGCAGTAAACATCTTGTTTTCCTACCATGCTTTCACAAAAGCAGCCAATTAATTAAAAATAACAGCTTTCATCCACTCAGCCTTCCCAAGGTAACAGGAGTCTTGTGGTGCAAATGTATTTTTAAGAAAAAAAAAAAGTCTATTTTATCTCTTTATGAAGAGTTTATTCATGTTTGTTTCACCTTAACAAGGTTTGGAAAGCAAAATGTAAAGAATGCTTGCAGTGTGAGTTACTGAGAAATTGGTTTGAACTCGAAATAATCTCTGAACCATTCAATCATATGTGAACTTCAAGGAAATCTGGATCTCTTTTTGAACTCCTTGGGTTGTCTCTTGTAGAATTTAAACTAAATCTAATTTAAACTAAAATCTAATCCTGGATGCAAATTTACTTGTTTAGAACAGGTCTGAACCAGAGCAGATCATTACAATCCCAGTTCTAGTACACCTGAGGGGAAAAAAATAAAAATCTGAAGAATAGCCATGGCATCATCCATAACATCCATAAGATACATGAACTGCAGGTGAGTGCAGATGTCCCTAAGAGAGCTTTAAAGCAGGTTACTCTGGGAATTCAGCTTCAGGAGCTGAACATTAGCTATCTCTGCTTATCAAACCAAATGCCAAAGTGAGTTTTGCACCACGCTGATCTTCACAAAGCCTTCAGCAGTCAGACAGCTGTAGCGACATGAGGTAATTTAAAGTGATCTTCAATATGTCGCATGGTGGTCATGTACACATATTTGTGGACTATGCTGTGGCTTTTACTACTGATGTGCTCTGTTAGCTGCTTTTCAATAGATAGAAATCTCTGTCTCAATGCTACTCGCAGAAAGCATTTTCTTGTACTTTGCAGAGCAAAAGGATAATGATAACGTCTTCTTTCAGCAGTCATGGAGCACAAGGGGAAAATCAGTTTATATTGCATTGAGGATTTTCAGGGTACGCTTTGGTTTACTTGGTTTTGTTGAGGACAGCAAACTGGATTAACACATGATGGGTGCCCTTGGCCTCTGAGCTGTGTGCTCTTACTGAGCAATCTGAGTGCACTTTCCATACCACGGCTCCACTGGGGTTGTGCTGCCATGGGAAAGCCAGGTAAGAAGCAGGGTAGGCAATCTGAGCCCCAGGGGCTGTTGGATTGAGATTACCCCCAACCCAGCTCACATTATCTCCCAGTGGGGAAGTAAGGCTGAGAGAACACCCTTGCTATTTCCTATACATAAATTGTTTTAAGAACTCCTTTGGAGTTACAGTGCCAACAGTATAACATTTGCTTTTGGTAGGGAGCTGTTTGGATCAATAAAGATTTGTGGAGACTTGCTGTTTCTATGCCAGCTAGTTTCTACAAAATATTATTTTCTCATTTTAAGGGTAAAAAAAAAAAAAAAGAAAAGAAAAAAATGTGTCTTCAAAATCATTCAGAGACCAAGGATCTGAGCTGAGGCCTGTGTGGATACGACAGTGTGGGAAGATGATTGGAGAGGGAGCTGAAATATCCAGCTTGGCAGTTTTATTTGCACTTGCTCCCTTGTACTCCCTATTCACGTTTCTCCCTGCTGGCACACCCTTTTTTATCTCTTACCTTGAGCCAAAGATATTATGCTATTCTGAGATATGTTTTCCAAAGGAGCTGCAGCGTCTCCTTGGGATGAGGGATCCTACTAAAAAGATTCTTTTGTTCATTTAGTTATGCACAAAGCATCGTCTGTTTCTTCCTAATAGATTTTTCTTCTAGGTAACTGTACTTTAAGAATCAGAATTAGAAACAAATTATATTCAACTATTCAGACTTTGCAAAGAAAGCCTTATACCTTTGTCTTTTCCCCTTTTTGAAAAGCAGGCTAAAGGACAAGTGCTGGACTGTGCCCACTGCTCTCGAGTACATGAATGGTAGTTTTGTGTATATATATATAATATCTACTGTAAACTGCATAATACGTATATGTACATCATGTTTGCAGATGTTCCAGTGATATCAAGAAAGTAAAGTATTATAGGCTTTTTCAGTCCACTTAGCCTTTGCATGAAGGGAAAAGGTTATATATTTTGGTGATTTTTTTCAACAATGAACAGTATCCCTTCAACTATTTCCTCACTGTCTTTATCAGGGCCATTATCATCAGTAGATATCCTCACATGTTTTTATAGGGTGGGAGATTGTGCATCTATACTATGAAAACATGATTATTCATGAGTATGGTACCTGGACAGCTACGTGCTTGGAAATTAATTTTGCTTTTTATTGCAGAGAGAGACAAAGAAGAAAAAAACTTTGGGGAAGAGAGTTTCCCTTATTAAATATTTACCATTTCAGCTCTAGATTCAGGAAAGGTAAGCTCTGAGTCATTACTTTTTATTTTTAGTATCCAATCTACTTGGAAAGGAATGGAATGCAATAACCTCCAAATCCCTTTAAAAGTTGTGAGTTACATGAAGTCATTTATTTGAAAAGCACCATGAGATAATGGAAAGTGTATTGGGTTTGCGTGGCAAGTTTCTGGTAGCAGGGGTGGCTTCTGGGAGAAGCTTCTGGAAGTTTCCCCCATGTCTGGCAGAGCCAATTCCAGGAGGCTCCGAGACAGACCCACCAGACTGGCCAAGGCTGAGCCCACCAGTGACAGTGGTCAGACAGCCCGTGGTGCATACTGTGGTGGGGCAGCTGTGCCCCTGCAGCCCTTGGAGGTCCACAGGGGTACAGAGATCCACCTGCAGCCTATGGGGGGCCCCACACTGAGGCAGGAGGATGCTTGGAGGAGGCTGTGACCCCATGGGAAGCCCATGTTGGAGCAGGCTCCTGGCAGGGACCTGTAGTCCTGTGGAGAGAGGAGCCCACACTGGAGAGGTTTGCTGGCACGACTTGTGACCCCAGAGGGGACCCACACTGGAGCAGGCTCTTCCTGAAGGACTGCATCCCATGGAAAGGACCCACACTGGAATAGTTCATGAAGAACTGTAGCCCATAAGAAGGATTCACGTTGGAGAAGCTTGTGGAGGACTGTCTCCTATGGGAAGGACCCCATACTGGAGCAGGGAGAGAGTGCTGAGGAGTCCTCCCTCTGAGGAGAAAGGAGTGGCAAGACAACCTGTGATGAACTGCCTTCAGCCCCCATTCCCCAGCCCCCTGAACCACTGGGGAGGAGGAGGTAGAGGAAACTGGGAGTGAAGTGGAGGCTGTGAAGAAGGGAAGGGTGGGGGCAATGTCTTTTCAGATTAGGTTTTATGTCTCATTGTCCTATGCTGATTTGATTGGCAATAAATCAAACCAATTTCCCCAGGGGGAGTCTGTTTTACCCTGATGGTAAATGATGAGTGATCTCTCCCTGCCCTTATCCCAACCTTTAGTTATATTTTCTCATCCCTTTGCAGCTGAAGAGTGGAGCGATAAAGCAGTTTTGGTGGGCACCTGGTATCCAGCCATGGTCAACCCACCACAGACATGTTGGTTTGGAAATATAAGGCACCTTCTTCTTGCAAATATGCATTTTCTGACTCCACTGTTTCCATATTTAAAATTGGAACTCTGGGGACAAGAATATAAATTGATTTTGTGAAATTGTTTTGTGTTACGTTAGTTTAAAATGATCAGCTAGCACAGCAGTAATGATCACAGAGGATTGTTCTTTTGAAACAAAGATAACATCATTGATTTGATGCTTCAATATTCATCAGAGATTTTTAAGGCCACAAGGGAGTATTTTGATCAGCTAACCTCACTCAGACATGAGAAGCAAAGAGGATTTCACCCACAGTTCCTGCATAAATTGTGTTTCTGGACAAACACAATACTTTTGTTTGTAAGGACTTCTGAAAGTGAAAATAAGGCTTTCTGCCCCATACTTTTTGTTCACTAGGTAATTTTAGCTTCTTTTGAAAGCACTGCTGAATATTTCTTTTTCATTGTATACTCTGACTTGACATATTTATTAAAATCATGAGTGGATTCTGGGAGCAAATGAAAGTGACAAGTTATCTATGAGCTTTGCAGTAAGAAAACTGAGCCAAAAAACATGATAAAATGCCGAGGTATCATTGTCCTCCTAGAGATTTAAGAAGCTACATCGTAGAAATAAGTGCAAAGAAAGGAAAAATGGCTAAAGACTTAATCCAGTGAAACACTAAGGCATGCCTGTGACTCTAATAATGTGAGAAGTTTCACCAAAGGCAATGAGTCTGTTAAAAGTTTCAGAAGACGGGCACAGGCATGCCTCTAAGTGCTTTAGTAGATTGAAATTGAAGCACCTCGTCAAAATCATTAATTTCTTTTAGCAAGGAGCTAGTACAGATTTTATGAGAAGCTCAGTAAAACAAATTACAAAACAGAAGGGACTATAAGAAAACTTCTTTTCAACAGTGGTGTTAGCTGAGGATCAACCTCAAATGAGGTGCCCACTGTGCAGTGTAATGCATCTCAGGAAGCACTGGATGCTACTGGCTCTGCAGAACATGCAAGCTAAAGAGAATGTGTCATTTCCATGAAAGCACTGTATTTCAATATTTATCTGCTGTATTACTTCCTCTTGTTTTATTCTTGATTGTATTTTCAGTTACATTGAGTTTTTTCCCCAATGCAGAAGCTTCTGGGTTGCATTTCACAGCACCCAGAACCACCACTGAAAACAATAGGGCAGCAGCCCTTCAGGTGAGATGTACCACAATATCTTTTCAAAGACTGAAATGCTTTTATTTTTGAAGAAGCCTGAGTACAAAACTGAACAGACCTGCCATGATTAAAATGCAATTAAGGTTGTGAAGCCCTTAAGCATCTTAAATTATGGCATGATACAATATTTATCAGGCTTCAGAACACATAATTACATCTTTGGTCATTCAGCCATGTTTTGTTTTTTCCCTACATGAGATTAACCCTCTATCACAGTTTAATGCAGCTAAACTTTTTTCTTCTGTATATGACACCTTAATAATTCTGAGGTGGAAGAGTAAGGACTAGAGTTGCACAAAAGACAAGCCAACGAAGTGACAAGAAAACACACATGCTTAAGCATTCATTTAGAAAGATGCTTTATTTTTTTGCTGTTAGTGAATAATGGAGTTAATATAAAATTCTGACAGGCATAAACCTATTGAATAATTCTAATACTGTAATCTACAGGTGACTCACAAGCAATAAATTGAATTATGTTAGTTTTATGCAAGAAATAATCTTTTAAAAGCCAGAAAAAGGCAGATGTATAATTCATATGGTTAATATTTGAGGTATTTTGAAGGTAAGTTCACATATTTTCTCTGAGTGTCTACAGGCACATGTTTGTTTTTTTGTTTTTTTTTTTTTTTTTTTTTAAAAAAAAAAAAAGGCATAAATGACCTTCAGTTAAAAACTTGGCAACTAGTTCAAATTCTACTTCTAAATTTAACTTTGTCATGTGTGCTTATTAAGAATATAATTCATCGCCTGGGAGTCTGGTCTGAAATACCAGTATCTATCATAAATGCTTGACAGTTTTTCAATGTATCTGCTTTCACACATTGGCACAATATCAGCTTCAATGACTAGGTCAAATTCAGGTGTTGGCAAATGACACGGTGGACTTCAATGGCAGATTTGTGGATCTTCTGATGAACCATAGTACTGTAGTTCAAAAGATTTATGATTATTTTGATTTTCTGTCACATTTAGAAGTTGACTCAAGAAGATCTTCTGACCTGCACCTAAATCAGAACAGAACCTTGCCACCCTTACACATAGATGGCCTTAATTAGCTGTTAAAAGCACTGTCCTAAGTTTAGTTTATTTTTCCAGTTAGGGAGACTTGTTCTGGAGGGGAAACAAATATAGCCACCATACATTCTTCCTTAGAAATAATTGACTGTAGGTAGAGCAGATTTTTACCATTAGAAACTCAGTATTGTTGTACAGATTTTTACATACTGTGATGTTACTTGCTATACATTCATGCATGCAGTAAGGTCTGCTACTTCTCAGTTAGGTGTTGAACACAGTCTGTCTAAGCCAGACAACAGAGATCAAATCCAAAACTCCTTCCAAATTTAAAACCAGGAGCTTTAAAATAGAGTAATGCACCCCTTAGCTCAGCAGACTGAGGACTAGAGCTGCTACTTCATTTTAGAGCTGAAGACCCAACTTCCAGTGCTACCATTGCACTTATCACAGTTTCCAAACAGTAGCTACAGCAGCAATAGGAAAGAGATTTGTACCTGTTGTACACAACTTTAAATTGAAATATTTGCTTGGTTGGAGAGGCAAAAAAAAATCTCTTAACGGAAGATCTTAAGAGATCATCCTAATTTCTACCAAATCCTGCCCCTGCTGCTTCCCTGTATCATCATCCATCTTCACATTGCCTTTGGAGAGCAACAGGAGCCCCTTTCCCTTCCTTCCCCCTCTGCTCAGGCCCCAGTGTGGGAGTTTCACAGGTTCTCCAGGCAGTGCCTTCCAACCCTTGTGTTAAAGGCAGGAGGCAGATAGAAAAGTATCCCACATTGGAGACACACTTGAAAACCATTCTGAGCCATGAGCCAGGAGCAGCTTCACAGGTGGACAAAGCATATGGGAGATGTGAGGAGGGGAAATGCTGCCTAGACCGCACAGCAAGAAATGACTGTTTCTGAGGAGGGCAGGGGGAGACTTGATAATATAGACCACTTTTTTGTGTGTCTGCAATGCAGAAGTTTCTCTGTGCTAATCTTGGCACTGACATTGAAATTGATGTGTGGCCTTTAGGTAAGTCACTTAATCAATGTGTTTGTAAAATGAGGATAATAGCATTTATTTGCCTGCCTGAAATGGATGTAGTAAGGACAGACTGGTTAATGCTGTAAAATGCTATTTACTAGTAATTGCAGGTATTATTATACTGCAGACTTAAACCCCTCCTTGACTGGTAATTGAAAGAGCTGTAGAAGTCTGAAATGTAAAGGTGACAGAGGTTTCAGCTGAAGTGGAGATGGCTAATCCCCTTCCTTTTCATGGAACTAATTATGCTTTAACTGAGGCAATAAATATAAAAAAAATGTCTTGACCATATACCTGCTCTTACTCAGAAACAGAATGAGAAGAAATACTGTGGGATTCACTTTTGATGCACTGGGTAATGTGCCATTGATAATGGGTCAAAGGAGGAGCTGGGTGTACGCAGGAAAATACGTGTGGAAGTCTGTTCTGGGATGCAGGTGCACTCAGGTGTCCTGAGAGCAGGATGAGCAGTGCAGATAAGACAGAATTAGATGCATCATTACCATTTTCAACCCAATTAACATCCTTGCTCTTCAGGATTAAATAAGGTCTGTAACTTGCCTTTCGCTACAGCAGGTTGAAAAAATTGAAGTCCTGAGGGTGAGAAGAATGAATAATGCTGGAGTGCGGCATGAAGTAGATTAGGAAATGAACTACAGTAAACTGACTTATCTGTGAGCTGTGCCTTGAGAACTCTTCTGAGGCTTCAAACTGCTACCGCTTTTCCTACAGATGGTTCTTTCAGAAGGGTTGAACATAAGATGGCTGCTTAGGGTGGCTGGAGGATCAGGTCTGCCAAAAAAAAATCCCTTTTTGCCATCTGTAATGCTACCAAGAATCATTTCAATAAAAACAATCATGTTTGGTTAGTGCAGTAGTTAAAATAAACAGCCTTAGGTTTCTCTAACAGCTAGTAAAGGGATCCTTCCTTATGCTAAGTGAAAGCTCACCAGCAGGATAAGTGCCTCTAACTTTACTAGAATTTGAGGGAATAACTGTTTCATGAATGTTACGTATATCTCACTTCAACTGCTTAATTGCTTTCATGGTGAATTTGCTTGAAATTTATCAAAGAATCAAGGAATCCAGCAATCAGACTGTGATTGGCAATATTTCCAAGACTTTAGCAAGAGTTATGGAAAGAGAAATGGTGGCATTGTTAGCTGAGGAATGAGTTACTTTGCCTTTCTCTAGTTTACAGCCCTGCTTTTCAGTTTTAAGTTTTACAATCCAAACTGAGGGCAAACCCAGCCTGGGAAAGAGATTGGTGTCTGCCTCCCCAGAGCAGCAGTGAAAAACACAGTGGGTTCCAAGTGGGGGGCCTGGGGCTCTTGGCAATACTGCCTGGCATGCTGTTGGCAAGCTGACTTACTTCATGTACTGGAGTGGATAAACTTTACACCAGGCTACAGATGGAGAAACATTTCTCTTTCTTCTGTAAAACAGTGCAAATCATTGCATGCTGGAGAGAAGTGTCACACAGAGGCAACTCATCCCGTGGCTTACGGTGTTAACGAGGTTAGAAACAAGGAGATGCCTCTTTGGGCTCCAGCAAAAACTGGTAGGGGTAGAACACCCAAACTAGGAAGAATTAAATGTACTCGAATCCAAACATTCAAGTGAAGCACTTATAAGATTTATATTCAGAAATAAAGAATATGGGATGCTGTAGGCTCATCAGGTTCCAAGGAGAGTGTCTCAGGGGAGTTCTGCTACAGTAATGCGTGGGCAGAGCCCTGTCACTCAGAAAGAATGTGCGCTGAAGAGATTAGGCAGAGGCAAGGTCCAGCAACTGTTCTGATCCCATGGGAGACAGTGCTACTGGATATAAAGGCACTGCTGTCTGCCAGTCAGTGAATGCTTAAAAACATTTCTAGGAATATTTTGTCAAGTTGGTAAAAGAACATGCTTAGTAATTTCATGTTCCTTTTGGGTTTTGATGACCACAGCCTTACAGAAACAAACAACCAAACAAACAAAAATGACTATCAGAGAAAAATAACTCAAAATGGCATTTGAACTAGTATTGCTAAAACTAGTCTAGCAGTGGTGGTGTGCTGAATATCCACAGGAATATTATTCACATTCAATCAAAACAAAGGCACTCAATTTTCCAGATATCAATTCTAGTCTCAGATTATTAAAGTCTCTTCGAACCCAGGCCATTCTATGATTAGCTGTGGATTACCTACAGACCAAAAAATAGTGCACAGACCAGACTTCAGATTCACAGAAAATACCTTAAGCAACTGGGGGAAAAGTATCTAAGAGTATAAATGCCTTGTATTTTCCTTCAATACCAGAGCGGACACAGTTAAGATTTTTAATTTGACAGTTAAGTATTTAAATAATTATGTAATATTTGTTAGATTTCTGCTAAAAAAATTGGACAAGCTCCCATAAGATACAACAAATTTTATTTTGCAGTTTTTCCTGTAGTGCCACGTGCTTTGAAGGTGTACTGAAATCTTTCTTCTATACTTTGTTACTTTGTGATGATATGTGATGGAGATGCCCGTTCTATTGCAAACTCTCCAAACGGATTGCCCTTCTTAATAAGAACAGTGGATCCTTAACTGAATTTAAACTACCACTGTCACCACCCAGTGCTCTGCAGCTTCTTGTTTGCCTTGCAACTCTGACAATTATCCCACAAGTGCCATATTTGGCAGTTCACAAGCTCTAGACATCCATCGACATACACTGAAGAGAAAGTATCTTATTTCAGCAGCTGAAAGGGAAGTCAAACAAGGCTACATACGTTACTAATTCCTTAGGGATATATTTGGAGGTGCCAAGAGGATGGAGCCAGGCTCTTTTTGGTAATGCCAAGTAACAGGATAAGAGGCCATGGGCAGAAACTGAAGCACAGGAAGTTCCACCTGAATATGAGAAAGAACTTCTTTACTGTGCAGGTGACTGAGCACTGGAACAGATTGCTCAGAGAGGTTGTGGTCTCCCTCACTGGAGATATTCAGGAACCATCTGGATGCAATCCTACACAATGTGCTGTAGGATGACCCTGCTTGAGTGGGGAGATTGGACTAGATGACCCACTGTGGTCCCTTCCAACCTCCCCGATTCTGTGACATTTTTATTCACTATGCACTGCACTCAGAGGTGAGTCAAAAAATTATTGTAGATTGGACAGAAGGCGGCCTTGTAGCATACCTCTAAAAATTGTGGTTAGACAGTGGTTCTCCCTGTGCTGGGGCAGAAAATACACAAAGATGCGAGTGCACTCCTGTGGAAACAGAAAGACACATCTGCTGATGTACATACACCTGGTAATGTGTATATTCTCTAGCTTTTCTTCTTTACCAAGAGTTTTCCGTGTGTATTTTAGGAAAATATTAAAGTTTTGCCTCTGCCTTCAGGCCACTGATGTCCCTGGCACCACTCACCTTAAGTTCTAGGGCTCAAGCACATTGGTAAGTTTTCCTACCAATGTATTTTCTGCCATGAGTGACATTGCAGAAGAGAGAATATGAGGTCCAGAACAACAGTGGAGTATATCCTCTGAGCTTACTGACTCAAAAGTCCTGTGTTCGATTCAAATTCTCTCTAAAAAGGAACAGGTGGTGGTTTGCTTAGAACAGAAATGTCTGTTTTAAAAAAAGAATCTTACTCCATTTCCCATGTTTTCACTTCATTGGACCTGGTTATCCCAGGCAAGTGACAGCTTTAATCAACAAGAACCTCAGTTTTCATAGATACAGCAGCAAGGTACGTCACTCTGCCAGTAAAGATACATTCACTATGTTATGGTAATTAATATGCATATTAGAAAAGGAGACTTTCCATCCACCGTTAATGAGCTATTCTTAGCACCAGAAGCATTTCCCAACCTGTGATAAGGGAAGGAGATTCAACCTTACCCTTTCAAACTTAACAGATAGATGAAAAGTGTTACATGAGGGGGAATTCCAAGTCATCTCAATTATACGGCACCACGTGAAACAATTATATTTGGTTACCCTTTCCAGTGATATGTTCTTGAGGCATAACTTTTATGTACTGCTCCTCCAAACACGACTACAATCTGACTGTGCTGCTTTTGATTTTTAAATAGCTCACACAGCTCTAACCCCTGCATGATACCTCTAAAAATGAATGACAGTATTATATTTACAGGCAGGCAGATACCATATTCTTGGAAGATTTTTTTTTTCCCCTTAACTATTCCCATTTACAATGTAAGACAAAAGAAATTAAAGGCTTTGTTGAATCTTCTCTAACACAATGGAAAGTTATAAGAGAAGATTTTATACTTTTTACTATTAGAGCTACTATACAATGCAAAAGACTTTCTTGAAAAGAATGAAAATAATGCAGCTAATCAAACCTCATTCAGTTAATATGCAAACTTGACTCAAAGCAGTTCATAAAATATATTAACCTGAAAGGCATATGTACTCGATTCAAATTTAAAAAAAAGATTTGTTTTCATGTTTCTGAATATTGAATAGGTAATAAAATGAATTTACTACAGAAACACAACAGAAGCCACCTCAGTTCCCTCCTGTGTCAGTGTTGAAAGAGGTCTTGATGTTTATAAAAAAATGATTGCTAACATACAAATGAAATCATGTGAACAAGCAGGACAGATGCTAAAAGCTGAAATATTTCAGTTTTTCATAAAGACAAGAAACGAGGGCAAGGCACTTGACTAATATTTAAAGTTAAATTTGCAAAACATTTCTAGATTTTAGAAAAACAGAGACGAGGTGATAGTTTGCATGTTTGGGGTTTTTTTATTATTTTTGGGGTCTTTTATTTTTAATAGGAATATCTATACTTCATGCTATAGAAAGGAAACTAGAAAACCAGGAAACATATGGTAGTGGTTTTTTTGGTTTTACTGTTATGAATGCCCATGTTTCATTTTGCAGAGAAGGAATGGCTTCTTGTGCAACTCCTTGCAATACCAGAGAAATATTTTCATGATACTTGTATATCATATTTCACAGTCTTGTCCCTTCACCAACATGCAGTGAGGTCATGAAGAAACCATAAAACCTTTCTCATCCATCGACATGTGGCTCAATTTTCTTCCTTGTAACTTTAAATTCCTTAAGAATACCAATGACACATGACTCACTGTAAAAAAAATAAAAAAATAAAAAAAAGAGAGAGAGAGAAAACCTCAATGTTAAACAAAAAAAAAAAAAAAAGGAAAAGTGATAGGTAAAAAATAAATATGCAATCACATAAATCAGCAAAAAGAAGGTACTAATTTAGGATTTTACAAATTTCATAAAGGCAGTATTTATAAAAACAGAGCTAGCATGAAAATTCCTCAAACATGAAATGAATTACACTGGAGAAATCATCAGAAAAGTTTTATTTAAGCAATGCAATAAAATTCATATACAGAGCTCTTAAAAACTCTTCCTGCAAATCTTATTCAGACCTGCAAGTAACCCAGCAATTTGGACATAAACCTGAAAAAATCATAGTGTTAATCACTTGTATTAGTGTTAGAGTGCTTGCAACCTACCAGAGCATACATTTTTGGCAGTCACAGAGACAAGACTGAAAGTGCATTCATTTAAAAATCCAAAGAACATGTAAGGTATTTTATAGTGCTAAGAAAATAATAGGACATAAAGAGTTGCTCTCGCTTTTTCCTCCCTTTCAGGATGTCTGATGTATGTTGTCATTGGTCAGCCCTTTAAAAGTTAGATATATTGGATGACTTAAGCCAGATTGATATTCACAGTGAGCATCTTTTAATGGAATGATTGGAATAACAATTTGATTGTACAGGAGGTTATGTTCCTTGAGACTCAAGAGTTCCTGATGACAACAGAGTAGTCACAGTTCACGGAAATAACATATATGTACAAAAACCAACCCAGTGAAGATATGAGTTCATTTTTAAATTATAAAATAACAAAGGAAATAGAACATAGAAGTGAGAGCAATAAATAAGTTTTTGGCATTACGTATCACAAATGACACAGATAGAAAATTTTGGTGGGTACAACTAAATTATGTTCTTTTCAAGTGGACACACAAGTAATTTGAAGTATGAGAACTTAAAACATTGTATGTAAAATCACTTGGGTAATACTTGCCCTTAAGTCCTGCAGAGGAAGACTTTGTGTTCAGATGATGATGGTCCCAATTTAGAGAATGACTCAGCTCCCTTTGTAAGTTTTTCTTGTGCATGTGTTGAATCACATGACAACACAGGAGTTACTGAGGAGACAGCTGAAGGAGTGCACAGATCAAGAAGGAAAAGATAAATAATGGATATTAAGAGTAATTCAGTACTTTAACTATGTGCAGCTGAAACAGCAAAAGAAGGAAATAGAACAAATAATTCTAGCAATGTGGACAATTAGCTTACAAATGAAGAAATATCTTTATTTGCATAAATTAATGCCTTAACTGTAAATGGTAGAGAAACCAGATAACGGTCAACAAAAAAATGTCAGGAGAGGACCTGGTGTGGTTTAGGAGGCTGAACTTCAATGGTGGTAAGACATGGAAGACTTTCAAAAAGATTTCCACCTTATATTGTACAATTACAGCTATTATTTGACTACTATCAGCCTGACTGACCAGAGACAGTGAACTGTAGCACTGGTTAAAAAAATGTTAAATTTATAGAAGGTTGATGCTAAGGCAAAAGATATATATCTATATCAATATATATGTTTAATATTATATACAACATTCTGTCATATAATAATATAACAAAATAATATTTACAATATAAAACAGTATAATTATCATGTATCCTACCACAATTATTCATATTTCAAATTTTTTGAGGAAAAGAACTGGAATAAAAGAAGACATAAAATATTTGTAATTTTTCAGCAGGACAGAGCATTTAGAATAATTTATTAACAGTTGGCTAATGTAAGAAAGTAGTGCACAACCAGCTTATTTGCTGATGGCCTCAGCAGTCATGGATTAGGGTTTTTTGCAATATCTGTTGGGATTTTAACATAAATTTGGCAAATTCTGCAAAACCAGAACAAATTGGAAAAGATATTGGGCTTAAGTTCTTTATACTCTATATTGACTAACTACTAAATTGCAGACAGGCTGTAAAACAGATTTTTATACTGCAACATTACAAATATTTCTGATGTCTTCCATTTATAGATGCTTTACCCAAGTAGCTAAATGGCAAACTTGAACTTAACAATGCAATGACCTCCAGTTTTGCACAGCTTTGCTGACTATGCACTTCAGCAAAACTACTGTGAATTTGAAAAATCAACCTGTCTCTAACCTGTCTGTTGGATTCTTCTCTAAGGAATTACTTTTATATTGCTGAAGCTACTGATTTTAGTAGAGTAAATGTTTGTATAATAGTGGAGTAAAATTGCAGAGGATGGCAGATATCTCCTGAGAGCCCTGGAGTAAAGATATTGTGTAATATTCGAAATAGCTGGGAATCAATGAGATGGAAGCAGACAGTGCAAGAAAAAAGTTTAAAAATAAACCCAAACGTACCCAGGACTGAGGAATTAGAATCCCCTGACATGAACATCATTGTTCTCCTCATGAAGACCTCATAGGCTGAAGACTTGTCCTAAAGCAAGTCCCCTCTTTCATCTGCACCAGGAAGACTTAAACTGCCAAGCTCAGGACCTAGAGGCACCCTGTAGGAAGCTGTCCATAACATCAGAAAAGTGAGGCTTTTCTGAATTAATCAGATAATTTAGACTGCTAGAATATTTACTGGACTAACAGTAAACTCTTAGCACTGTATGTATGATGTAGTACACAAGATTTTGAGGGGAACAAATCAGTGGAAAACATGGACAAACCTGTTTGTGAACACTGAGTATGTTGGTGAGCAACCAAGCCTCTGCCAAAATTTTTGTAGGCAGAAGCCTACAGTCATCATAGAAAATTAGGAATGAATGGAGTAGGTGTACAGTCCTGTGTTCTGAGAGTTATCTCATTTACTGTAAAGCAGATGAATTTTGGGCAACCCGGGTGCTTCAGGATCACTAATGATCCAAGGAAAGCAGCTAAATGGTAGTTATGTCACTCCACGATCTGGCTGCAGCTCACTCCAGCCAAACTTTGCCTGGGTAAGTGGCAGTCTCTGGGATGGACAATGCTAGTTTGCTGAAAATCTGAGAGGAAGAGCTGGAAATAGATGGCAGGTGGAGGAAGCTGATAATAGGTGGACACTGAATGGAAGCCCCAAGTTTGCTGATAGTTGCTTTAAATGCCTCTAATCATAGTCCTGTGTGATCAGAGATCTCTGTCTGCTCATTCATCATGAGCCAGGTAAGTACAGACTGTTTTTCATATGGCTTACCTGTAAAGGACAAAATCAGGGAATCAAGGAAGGAGAAAACCAAATCCAACCTCTCACTTGACATGTCCACTCTGCTCCTAGAAATATCTGTCCTCCTCTTCTTTTCAGAAGAAATGGCTGAGCTGAGGGAACGGTATATTCAGCAGGGACTAAATCTTTGAGGTACAGATTCTTCCAAATCAGCTGGTTCCTGCAGCTGCAACTGCCCACTGTGAGTGGGTGTGTAACAGCATTAAAAGGAGAACCAGAATTCGAAAGATTGTGTCATCTGGTGATGGATCACAAGCCAAAAGAAAGCAGAGATGTATCAGAAGCAGAAAAAGCTGTCAGTCTCTGTTCAAAGTTCTGTGCATAGTGGAGGTAGACAGGCCTTGAATTAGGACCAGGGTGCATGTTAATACCTGTAGTGGATGTCCTGGACAAAAAAATGCATCTTAGGGCCTATTGACACTGGCATAGTACAGAAAAGTGCTAGCAACCCATATGAGGGAAGAAGTGATCTAGGGGAGACTGAATAATGGTAAACAATAAAAACAAACAAAAAAGTTCATGAGAATGCATGGCTCAGAAGCTGTAAAAACTGCCTTTTTTTTTTTTTTTTTTTTTGTATCAATATTTACTGTCAAATATTCTTTGTTGAGTGGCAAAAGGGGATGAAAAAGTGATCACAAGTTAAAAAGTAGCCCATGTGCATGGGAAGTGGGAGGAAATAGTGTAGTAGGGAACAGTCAGACCTAGAACAAGCACACATAGAAACAATGTAGGAAAACTGCAGAAGGGATGCAGTATTGAGACAACATTTCCAACAAGGCCCCTACAAGACTGGCACAAGGAAAAAGAAAATTGCTTGTTTATGTCTCACCTTTACAGACATCAAAGAACAGCCTGATCCTTGGCGATGGCCTGCTGTCCTGGAACCATGGGTCAAGTGGAAAAGTCTGAGCCTGGATGCTGCCTGAGAAGATAATATGATGCAAAAAGATTGAATACCTGGCAAGGGCTGTGACCTGCACAATTCAGAGGGCTGTTCTGGTCAAGTGGGCAGAAGAGGAGAAGGAAGTGCTCAGAAATGAAGAAGCTGGACATTTAAGCAGATATCTAGAGAGAATTTTGTAAGATAAACACAAGGCTCAAAATTATATCAAAAAAGAAGGGTGTTTGAAAATGAGGAAAACAGATTGAGAGCCACCTGTGCTTAAACTATTCCAATGGAACTGGGATTGCATTAACTCAGAAAACCAAAAGTTACTCATATAACACATGATTGTAATTAATAACTTAAAAGTGAAGATTGCTATTTGGATTAAAATACAAATAATTAGCTGTTTCTTGCAAAGAAGAGCTGGAATCAAATCGAAACAAAAATAGGTGGAGGAATAATAAAGGTATATAATAATATGAAGTAAACTTTCTTACTGAGTAGTAATGAAATAGTTGTTTCATTAGTATGTAGTTGAACATAAAAGATTCAGGAAACAGAAATGCAGCTAATAATCCTGTATATTTTCAGAAAATCATGCCAAGAGAAGTGCTTTAGCCTGGCTAACTAAGATAACTATTAATAATATTTGCTCATTTTAATTTCCACAGCACAGTATAAACAATCCCTTCCAAATGTATTCACACTGTAAACTCAAATCACTTAGTGTTCTTTACTGCATAATTTTGTTAAGCTGTAAACATATGTAAAGCCATACTACTTTTCACTCAAATGCCACAGCTGATTTTAAAAACAAGAGCATGATATAAATGCAGGTAATAGGAGACAAAGGATTCAACCTAAAGGATTATTTCTAAGCAAAAGAAAACCTGTTTCTCAGTGTGAAGTCAGATTAGTTCTTACTAATCCACGAATATTGATGTTCCTAAAAAAATGTCTGTGTATGTGTTTGTCTTGGATAAATCTTTCTGTATTGATAAACATATAGAATTTTGAGTGTTCTAAGAAGAAATGGTGAATCACTGACATATATTTCCTGTGGAAAATTGTGCTGCATACAATACAATCACCTATGGCAAGGGATTGCATACCTGTAAGTGTAGCTCTCTACCAGTGGGATTGTGCAGATCGCACCTTCAGTTATGGTACTGGGGGTATTTAAAGACATATAGAAAATAGTGAAAATCATGGGTACCTAGGCTGACAGGGTATCAAAATGTGACTTATGTTTATAATACACAGCCTTGCATAATTATTCAACTAATTCAGGTAACTGTGGGGATTTACAGGTATAGCATTTCTGAGATGAGAGATATACATTTATGAAGATGGATTATTGAATGTGACAGATGTTCCTCACAGTTTCTTTAGGCAGATTTCAGAAAAACAACAGCTCCAGACAGATATTACATATGTAAGGATAATAGTTTTCCATGTTTTGACAATTGTTTAGATCAGAATTTGACCAAGATGCAAATATGAAATAGCTCCAGTCATTGTGCCATTATCTATGTAGGATCCAGTTATGTTCATATACATTCAGAAATTACTGTGCATACCTCAGAGAGTGTAACATGCCCAATGACGGGCATACATGCAATGTAAAGATACAAATTGCACTATTACTTTAAAGCTAAGACTGTGGTCTGTGACATCTACAGAAACATGGACTTATCTTTACACCCCATAGTTGTAATTTTAGTTGCTCAGTGGTTGCACAATGGTTATACATCACTACACCATCAGACCCTTAAGTGTTATCATCACAAAAGACCACAGAGGAAAAAATGTTCATGCTAAAAATTTCAGGTATAACAAGTTAAATTGTGCTATTAATGAAGTTTTGTTTCTGGTTTTGTTTTGGTTTTGTTTGTTTGTTTGTTTTTTATTTTATTTTGTTGGTGTTTTGTTGTTTTGTGTTTTTTGGTTTTGAGTTTTTTTTTTTGTTTGTTTGGTTTTGTTTTGTTTTCCAAAATTAATCAGATATCTTGGACAATGATACTGTTAAATATTCACTGGACTAACACCAAACTCTTAGTTTCACGTGTGGTGTTCTCTTCTGACTTGAGCAAGATTCTGAGTGTAGCACTAAGGGACTGGACCCTGACCCATCTTTCTGTTCATTCAAAACACTACTGGTCGCACTCAAGAACCCTTCGGGTCAACTGCCACTGACTGACACTAAAAAGTAAATCAGAACTGACAAGATCTAAAAGATTGTGGAAAGGATTTTGAACTTCCGAAAGTTCTGCACTTCATGTACAGTTTGCACCAGATTCATCTGCTTTTCCTGCTGTGAGCTATGTACACACCTAAATTCACAAATGCAACCTAGGTACTGTTCTGCTTTTTGAAATCTAAAATAGTTCTATACATACTAATGAATTTCTATTGACAGAGCTGTCAGAGCGTTAGCAGTATGCATGTCCTC
Organism: Xenops minutus; assembly: GCA_035221455.1. Lineage (NCBI taxonomy): Eukaryota > Metazoa > Chordata > Aves > Passeriformes > Furnariidae > Xenops > Xenops minutus. Next base: position 7,725,079 of record JAWWEE010000001.1, read on the forward strand.
CTTGTTTCTCACCTCACTTGACCTCCCAAAGGATTAGATGGGTTACCCTCTGAACGATTATCTGGCAACTTCACTTTCTTGTCTGAGTAAAAGGCCAGACAGTCTAAATATCTGTAGTGTTTCAGGGAGGAATGTGAGACTATGCAACCAGCCTTCAAAAAATGCCCTAGGTAAGACAATTTCTCTGGTATTTTAGGAAAGACCTGACAAGGAACAACAAGAAAGCAAAATTGGTGCTGTAACTGTGGTGTTTCATTTGTAATTCTAAGCATATTGGATACAACTCAGGCAATATTTGGCCAGTGTTAATAAGTTGCTTGTATAATAGCAATATATTGTTACAAAAGCTCACTGCAACAATAGCAAGATTGTTCCTCTGGGAAAACTATCCCAGAGAGCTCAAGTTACTTATTTTCTAAGTGTTAAACACACATTGGTAAAACATAGGTGACTGTTGCCAAGTATTGTAGGTATGGCATCAAGGAGAGAGTCTGAAAGTTTTTTGTTCTTCCCCCAACATATAAACAGGTATGCAGTATTGGGAGTTGCAGAAGGTTGTTACTATTGACAGTAATGACTTCAGAGAAATAGATATAGAAGGCATAAAAACATCAGAGTATATACAACATCCAATATTATGATATTCCTAAAGTTTTCTTGTATTTTGTATCTGTGAAACATTTCACAAATTCTTACTTGATTTTTCAGTAAGACTCAGGCATTTTCACAACAAATATTGTTCTATATCTGCTGATATTTTTTAAACTAGTATCACACTCCGAAGTTTCTTGATTAATGTGTAAACAACTTTGAAGGATATTTACATTTTTTTAATATTCAGTTATATACAATAAGGACATCAAATCATAATAACTGAAATATTGTCAAAGCAATCATTAGTTAGGACTTTCAGGTTGTTGGAATTTGTTTTTATTTTGCTCAGAATAGTAAGTGAAAATGGCATTCCTATCAACTGTGCTTACTGGAATTTCAGAACATTGAATCTGGCTTTTTAATATTTCAGATTGTACATTAGCTTGGATCTTTCTTTATGTGTTGTTATATAAAGCTCCTGATACCAGGACAGGAAAAAAAGTAAAATAGTATCAATAACCTATGTTTCTTATAGAACCCAATCCCAAAATTCTCAGACCTATAAATTAACTAATAGATATACCAACAGATACTTGGAATGTTTGCTGCAATTTTCAAGGATATGTGCTTTGTGCTCCATATCTAATAGAACACTTGAATCTTTGCTTGAAGTACAGTGTTATTAGGGAACTGTGATGTGACGTTTGGCAGCAGCTGTGCAACACTGACCATTTCTTTTCTCCTGTGTGTCTCACCTTGGCATGTCCAAAGACAGGGATAGCTGTCATAGGATCATTGAATAGTTTGGGTTGGAAGGGATCTTTAAAGGTCACCTAATCCAACCCCTCTGCAATGAGCTAAATCTCCATGCCCAATGTTTGACCTGTCTGAGAAGACTATTAAGATAAAGGATTTTTTTTTATTATTTTTATTTTTTTTAAGGGGGGCATTTGCACTGGATCTGGATGACAACTGTGCAATTAATTTCTTATAGATCCTTGAACAAATAACAGGGGGAAGTATGGCTGGCCAATGTGGAAAAATAAGCTAATTTGATTTCAAATTTTGAACTCCATTTTGTGTTATGTACTGAATGTGCAGAAATCAGTCCAAAAAGTGGGAAGCTGCAATGTGTACTGTAACATGCTCAGAGGTTTGACACCTCTATAAAGCACACTAGGGATCCTTCAAGAATACATTCTTCTGGCATACTGAAACATAAATCTTTTTGAGCAGTTGTCTCCGTCTACAGGAATACTTCTTGGCAGTGCACACAGTGAGATCCAGTATAGGCACAAGTGACAGTTTGTGTTCGTGTTTCTCAGTCCTTGGCCATGGACTACCTCTCAAGACACCAAAAGGTGTAATGGCAATAAAAAAATGCAGTCACCTCCTCATATGCAAGAAACAAAGTGGGCTAATCACAACTAGTTGTAAAAGGATTTTCAGGAAAAGGAGTTGGGAGGAGTTCTGCCCAGACTGAAATTATGACAGATTTTAGATATAGCCTTTAAATATTGAATTTCAACATGCAAAGGACATGTCCTGTGACTTGTCAGCTTGAGAGATTAGCAATTCTTAAATGTTCTCAACACAAGAGTTAAAAAATATCCTGCTGTCTTTGGTACCTGCCACCTCTTCACAGACAGATTAAGCTGTGGGATTGTGCAGTCTATAAATTAGTAGTCATCCATGACAGCTGCAGAGCAGAAGCCTGTAACCCAAAGATGACTCTGACAGGTCTGGGAGCAGCTTACAGAGCAGGCCAGGATCAGGGACCAGGGCTGCTCCAAACCACTTGGTTTAGAAGAATATGGAGCTCAGGAACTGGCTCTGAAAGAGCCAGTCAAGGCCAGAGCCTGCATAGATCCCTTCTTGCTGAAATACAAACATACACTATTGAAGAGGGAGAATCTGAATCAGTGCCTTAATGAAAAAAAAAAAAAAAAGATTTTTTCCTAACTTAGTTCTTACAGTCCAGCTTTTACAAAGTAAGTGCAAAATCAAAATGGACGTACTACATGACAGGGGTAAACATTTTTCTCTTCAATGCTTTCAAGATCTTCAATGGCTTTTAATCCAAGCCTTTGATTTCTATTTGAACTTTGCATATTCATCTAAACTGATGTTATAATAATTGTAACTCTACAGTTTCTGCTCAATGTTGCTATGTATAATTTTCAAGTATACATAATTTGATACGTGAGCATCCTTTGAAAGACTAGTTTAGAGAAATTGATACACTCCAGCCCCACTGGTAACTGGGTGCCAGACAGATGCCTTAGACACTGTGCTTATACAATCCACTGCTGTCCCAACAAAAGAACAGTTATTCCCAACAATCCTCCCCTTCCTATTTCTACTGGCAGCAGCGGCTGGCAGCTTTGTATCCATCTTCGAAAATGCACAAAGACACATTCAGCTATTGGGACAATATTCATTGTCTGAACTGCTGTTTTTGCATTCAGGTAGAGGACTAAATGGCAGTGTCTTGAGAGCCAACCTTGGCCTTTGAATCTCACCAGGATCATGATGTAATAGATGATCACAATAATATATGCTTTAGTATCCTTGAGTTATTTGTGATAAAGCAGGCAGATAAAATCATACTCAGGTTGTAAAATGAAACGTGAGTAGACACAAACAGTATGGTTATCCATTTCCCAGTTCACATAATGCTAAATATAGCATTTGGGCTTTGTCTGTTATAGGGAGAGGGGCTATTTGTGGATTTTAGCTACCTGAAGTACAATGTTGCTTGGAGATGAGGGTGGATACTGTGTCATTTCTACTTAAAAACTTCCAAAAGCAGGTTAAGAAGGGGTTGCTGTTTTCAGAGGGGTGCAAGCCACAGCTAGATTCCTACAAAAATTGCTAATTTATAAATCTCTCTCATGTTTATGCCAAACAGCTAATAACACTGCTATGAACCTACTTTGGCTTCCTGACAATGAATAAAGAGAGACTAGAGAGACTATGTCGAGTGAAGCTTCTGTTTCCAGCACATCCAAAGGCTGCAGGAATTGCTCTCCTACCTTCACTTCAACAGCAGGTGGCTTCTCCAGTACCAAACACCCAGAAGCCCTATAGCAGCAGCACGGGTAACATGCAACTACGAGAAAAAAAAAAAAAAAAACAAACTCAATTTTCCGGGTTTTGATAATCAGCTGGAACTTCTCTCTTTTAGTCTGCCAAACCAGTTAATTGTGAGCATGAGGGTGACCCATTTGCAAAAGAACATGATGCACATATCATGATGCAAGAAGCAATAAATCTAAGAGTTGTTAAACTTTGGTTTAGCATAGGCACTGAAATCATTGCCACGCAGAAAGTTTTGAGAAGCCCAGGTAATTTTAACAACAGTTTTTCAGTCTCCAGTGAGGCTGAAGAAGTGCTGGCCACCGGGGAATAGAGAAATCCTGATCTATCAGAGCTGGATATGACAGGTAGTTCTGCTACAGCATAAATACTGCTTCATACAATAACCAAACCAGAACTGCTTGGATATCCTGCTGGGGGAACTGCTCCAGCAGACAGTATTACTATTGTCCTACACATTCCTAGAACAGGGAATACTTGTTGCACTCCATAAGGAAAAAAGGACAAAAGTACTTGGATTTTTGCCTGTGTAGAGAGAAACTGCTGCAAAGAATGAAATACAGCGTAGTTAAATGTACACACGCTGTTGATGAAACAAATCATTATGGCAACTTTCACTGTTTTTCAGGTAAAGTGATAAATTCATTGCTGGTGTTCACCACACACCGTCCTGTTAGTTATCTGGCAGACAGGAAGGGGAAGCAGCATTTAAATTCAGAGAAAGCCAAGAGAGGGGCGATGAGTTACAAACCGAGGATAACAATTGTGGTGATGGTTGTGGAAACCAGGTATCTAGGAGCAGAAAAGTTGATAAACCATGGCTGAAAAGCATTCAAAAGAGGCCTCTAAATAAACTTTCTCACTCCATGTCTAAACAAAGCAAAATTGCTGGACCTTAAATAAAACTGCTCAGTGCTGGCCTAGAGGCACAGTCAGGCTGGTGATTAGTTGCCTTGGATATTTGGTGGCCTATCCAAAAAAAATGAGATATGCTGATATTAGGTCAAAAACTTCCACAGCATTCTACCTGTGCTATCCAGCATTTAGAGCTGCACCAGCATGAATTGCACCAATCTTATTTTGTTCAGAATTCTTTTATTTGTGGGGAAAAGAGGTGTTTTGCTGTACAGACACTGTACTCATGAGAACTCACCCATGTCCCGAGCCTTGTTTTGCTGAGCTGTCTGCTAATCAGACAGCCCAGAAATTTATCCCAGTGCTCACGATGATGCCAAATCACTTTAGCGAGGGGGGTGATGGTGTTGTCTGCGGGGTGGGTTTTATGTGTGTATGTGTGTGGGAACGCAGATAGAACAGGAGATATCAAAGCGCCACTAAGAAAACAAGCCGGGGGCAGCGTGGCGGGCAGAGACTTCATTCCCTTCCCTTCCCTTCCCTTCCCTTCCCTTCCCTTCCCTTCCCTTCCCTTCCCTTCCCTTCCCTTCCCTTCCCT
>JAWWEE010000001.1:7730324-7748312 GCA_035221455.1 Xenops minutus
TTCCCTTCCCTTCCCTTCCCTTCCCTTCCCTTCCCTTCCCTTCCCTTCCCTTCGGCTGATGCTTTCCTATCATAGTTTCTTTTTCAATTCTTTGCTGTCACCTCGAGATGGCCAAACCGAACCAGGTTTGTACACACATGTACACACGCTGCTGCTGAATCAAATCATTATTGAAACTTTCACTGCAGCCAATTTTTGGGTAAAGTGATAAATGAATTGCTGGCGTTCACCACACTCTGTCCTGCTAGTTTATCTGGCAGACAGGAAGGGGAAGCAGCGCTTAAATACAGAGAAAGCCAAGAGAGGGGGGATGAGCTACAAACCGAGGATAACAATTGTGGTGATGGTTGTGGGAACGAGGTAAGGTAGACGAGGGGAGACAGGGGCAGGGATAGGGAGAGGGACAAGGAGAGGGATAGGGACAGGGATAGAGAGGGGGACAGGGATAGGGATAGGGACAGGGATAGGGACAGGGACAGGGACAGGGAGAGGAGAGGGAGAGGGAAAGGGAGAGGGACAGGGATAGAGAGGAGGACAGGGATAGGGACAGGGATTGGGCCGGGGAGAGGGAGTGGCGGCCCCGGGCGGTGGGCGGGGAGCGGCAGGAGGGGCGGGAGGGGCCGGGCTGCCCCGGCTCGCTGCCCGGGGCGCTGTGTGGGTGCCGGTGCCGGTGTGGGTGCCGGTGCCGGTGTGTGCCCGGGCAGGGACATGGCTGCTGCCGCCCCCGCCAGCTCGCAGCCCCCGCGCCCGCCCCGCCTGCAGCAGCTGCTGGACCGGGACCCTTACCTGGCGCCCTTCCGCACCGACTTCGAGCGCAGGTACCGCCGCGATGAGCCGCCCGCCTCTGTGGGCGCCGGGGCTGGCCGTGTCCCCTGCCCTGCCCGGCCCTGCCCGGCCCCGCTGCCCGCCCGACCCGCCGCGGCCTCCCGGGCCGGCCGGCCGCCCACAGGCCTCTGCCGCGGGCCTGGCGGGGCCCGGCCGGCCCTCCCGGCCCGCGGGGAACCGAAGAGCCGCTCGGGCTGGAAGGCAGCGGGAGGATCATCCGGTTCCTCCCCTGCCGTGGGTAGGGCCGCCTACCCTCGAACAGGCTCTCCGAGCTCCCTCCAGCCCGGCACAGCAGCCTGTGCCAGGGCCTCCCTGCCTTCAGCAAAGGATTCTTTCCCCCAATATCTAATCTAAACCTCCTCTCTCTGTTTGAATCCACCACCCCTCTCCTGTCTCTACAAATGGTGCATCTCTGCTCTTCCTGTTAAGTTCCCTTCAGCTGCTGGAAGGCCGCAATCAGGTCTGAAGCTTTCTCTTTCCCAGGCTGAATAATCCCAATTCTCTCGGGCATTCCGCTCAGGAGAGATGCTCCATCACTCCGACCAACGTGGTGGCCTCCTCTGGACTTGCTGGGACAGATCAATGCCCCTCCTGTGCTGGGGACCCAGAGCTGGATGCAGTCAGGACAGGAGGGTGTTCTGCCCAGCCATTGCCGCTAATAAAAGTGTTTTCCAGTCTAGCTGTGGTAATCCCTAAATAAACTGCTCCTGAATCTCATCCTTCTGGAGAATTTTCCTGCAGGCCTGTGTTTTGAGGTACCCCTGAACTGCCAGCTCAGCTGTTCAGCAGACCTGCCGTGGGTGAAGTCGCAGAGCATGCATTAGGTTGGTGCCAGGTTGGCCAGGCTGAGCATCCCTGTTTTGTGCTTCTCGGTGGGAACTGTGACACCAACCCTGTGGCCAGGCCCTGGGCGAGAGCCTGCCAGCAGCAGCTCAGGCAGAGGCAGCCTGTGTCCTGCAGGGCCAGGCTGCAGGCCTGGAAAAGCTGCTGAAGCCTCACGGTCTGATTGAACACACTGACCAGGAGCTTCTATGCTGCACATTTATATGATGTGTTTCACTAGCAGTCCTCTGATAATCAAAATAATTGTAATACTGAGCAATACCCTGTATCCCAGAAGCCTGGAATAGTCTGTGTGTGTGGAAGAGATGCAAGAGGAAATTTGGGAATTTGGATTTTTTTTTTTTTTCTAAAGTCTGGCGCTTTTTTCTGTTACTATATTCTACATGGTTTAGCATTGCTTTGTGTCCTTTGGAGTTCTGGTATTGAATAGTGGTAAGTCTAGATCTTGTAAAATGGGATTAAGGATTGAGTAAACTATTAGGCTAATTTGCGGAGCATTTTCTCAAGCTGTAATCTCTTAATGACGGAACAACTAAGTGTTTTAAACAGTTGTTGCTGACAAGCTTCTACTTGTGCATGCAGTGTTGTAAAACACCTAATTCTTTCAGTGGGGTGCCAGGGTGTAGGAATTAATAAGTGGGTAGATCTGACTCTTAATAAAACCATTCATTAAAATATTTGGACTTCCCAAATGTGCTTGCCGTATAAATGGTTGTAGACAATGGTGTTTTTATTTCTGAGCTGTACTGAGCGCAGTGAGTTTTCAAAATGTATGTGTTCAGGTTTGTGCATCTTGAACATTGAACTGGTCCTGTATCTTGTAACTTTCTGGCTTCAAAACTTCCAACTGGTCACTTGCCGTGGAATTATTGTGGAAACGTGGATACTTATAATTAGCTTAAAATCATTAAGGAAAACTATTGTGGCAACCTGTGATAAATTGGATGTCTTCTTCTAAGCCCAAATGAGCAGTGCATCCTGTGTTTCATCCTGTGGATGGTAGAGAGTGCCAAGAAGGAGGAATTGCTAGCACAGGAAAATGCCTGCTGGTGTCTCCATGCAATGCTCATTCCAGGTTCTATGAATTGTGATTGAGTCTGTATTTAAGAGCTTCAGGTGTGTTTTTACCTGTAGGCCTTTCATCAAGAGTGCCCAGGAGAAAGGAGTTTTGCAGCCTGATTGCTGCTCATGTGAGGAACCAGTTCTTTGGGGCCTTCAGTATGTGGGATTTGCTTGCTTGTGTCCAGTTCCTGTGCTGGGGGAGGTGGTGAACAGCCCTGCACAGCTCTGTTCACTGTTTCCATGAAATCCTGAGCAGTAAGTTGTTACATGTTCTTTATTCCAGACAGAAGGCTCCTGATGTGTTTAACTGGTGGCTGTGTGACCCATCACTGAGGTATGGGACTGTTGTTAAGTAACCCGATGGATCTGGTTTCCTACACCATACATGGTGTAGGAGAAGGCTGTGATGAAGCAACCAGGAATATATGCTGTCAAGCAATTCTGTGTGTTAAGAGTTGACTGACTGTCAGCTGCTTGCCGTGGCCTCATCACATGCAGGACAGGAGGACTATAAATATATATTTAGTGTTGACAAATAATTTACTCTTGTAGAGTAGGAAAACTGAGTAGAAATGATGCCACTCAATTGCAGAACCAGTGACAATCTGTTTATTATTCCTCTGGTACTGATGACTTTCTCTTAACTTTGATCCTCATACCCCTGCCCAGGTGGTATTGACCTCACTTAATATTAAACAAAATAATCAAGGACTAATGGTCAAGAACTAATGATAGCTTATAGCTATCACATTATGTATTGCCTAGAGAAATAAATGTTGGGGATTTTGACAGAGGATTAAGGATGCTTGAGAAACAAAGCTTTTTAAACACTTGTCTGTGAAGATCCTTATATTATGCCTTGTGCAGAAATATGAAACAGTCCTCCCTTTTTCTTGCTCAATAACAGTTCTTGTGTAGAAGTGAGAGGAAAATAAAAGACTCAGGATTTTTTCTTGGCAATGACATCAGCAAGTTGCTGACTTGCCCTTTAGGCTTGAGTCTGTCTGCTCTTTTATCCATAGCGCTGTATTAGCATGGCCAGATTATTGTTAGCGGAAAATTTTAATAGCTGTGCACACATGACTATTGTAGGACGTACAGTTAACTTGGTAATGATGTTTTACTCTCACACAGTTGAAGCTGGACCATTTCTGGTGTTGGGTTGGGTTGCTCAGGACCTTGTTGGGTTGTGCCCCTGTCTCTGAGGGTGTGCTTCCACAGCCTCCTTGGGCGTCCCCTCCCTGTGTTTGGCTACTCTTGTTGCGACAAATTATTATTTTTTTTTTTTTACTACAACTTCCCCTGATGCAACTTTGTTGCTTCTGATCTTTTTTCCCTGCATACTCTGGACTAGAGCCTGGCTCATTCTTTTCTTTGGGCACTCCCCCCACCTGTCCCTTTGAGTGGCTTAAAACTATGAGTATCAGCAACCCATGCCCTCCTCAAGTTACCTGTGTCATACCTAGTCTGAGGAAGCCCAATCTCTCGGGCCCTACCTGTGTGCCACAGGTAGGAGAAGGCAGGCCAGGAACAAGAAGCTGCCTTTATACAGAGGCCACAGTGTGTCCTTGCCTGTCTATGCCTTGAGCAAGGTCAGACCTCTCTTGCTGAGGTCCACACATGCCTCTCCTCCTCCTCCGTGCTGTGCTCCTTCACCAGTGGGATAGTGACCATGTCTGCACAACAATGTGCCTAATATTTTGTTTTGTTTTTCCTTTTTCTCAGAGGGAAGGAGTTGCTGAAGGATGGACAGGCCTTAGTCACATCAGCCTGGATTCTATAGTAATATGGTTATACTGATTCATCTTGAGAATTACTAGATTCATGATGAAATGAATCATGATATTGCCTCAAGTTCTGAAATTTTCCTTTTGCTTTCAAGGACTGTCTCCTTTAACCTCTCTTAAAGTGCAACTTCCTGCTTTATACAGCTGACTGACTATTTTTCATAAGGCCTTGAGAAATACTGAATGAGTGCTTAGATGGGAACAAAGGGCTTCTCTAAAGAAGTAATGCTTAAAATGTGATGGTAGGACTTAGTTACATCCTAAGCATGGAGTGTGGACTGAGATAGTTCAATGAGTGAATACTAGGAAGAAAGACTTCTGGTCAAATTCTGTTTTCAATACTTTGTCATGCATGGGCATGTTGTTGCAAATGGTGTTCATGGGGAAAATATAAATCTGAATTTTTTTCCTTTCTCGTAATGTCTGAATTTTACCCTGAGTTGAGGAGGGAGCATTTTCTTTGGGGAAGGGGAAAATCAATGTATATATAGTGAACCATTCAACCTTGACACAAATACACACTACTCAGATCTCTAAACAAGAATCTACTTAAAAAACAAACAAACAAAACATCACCAAGTGCTAGTGTTTGTGTAGGATATCACTGTACTACATTGTTTGACCATCTGTAGTATGTTTTCCCAAAACTATTTTGTTAACTCCCAAGTGTTATTTATACTAAAGGCTTTGTATAATTTAGTATGTATTTTTAGTCTTTTACCTCTTAGAGCATAATTGGTTCAATTAAAGCCATTAATGCCTGTGGTGTAATTGCATTTTATGGAATTACAAACTGGTGTTAGAAAGTGCTGCCCATTAGAATTTTCTGTTATAACAATGTGCATGGCTTATTACATTTTACCAGTCCCTGGAACTGCCTCTAATCTGCTGACTATGTAGTCCTTGGTGAGAGCTTTTTTTGAATAGTTTAATTTATAGAATAAATAAGAAAAAATGTGCCGAAGCATAGCTTCAGTGTTTATCCTCAAACAATACTGTTTTGGTCAACCAGATAAAATGGTGCCCATAGTGCTTGATCACATGTATGGGTAGAGAGAGAAGGTTCCATTGCTTCTGAAATGTTGGTGAGTTGGTGAAGACAGGAACATCTACTCGGTGGCTTTTGTAGCTGTATCAGTTACCAAGATGTCTGTCAGTTGCTTCATAGATTTCTGGTCGTGTTCTTAGATCCTTCCACTCTTACAAAAGGAAAGTACTTTCCATTCTTCCATTTGTACCTGTTTAATGATTAATGCTTTAATGCTGCTTTATGGTTCTGTGTTTTTTTTGTTTGTTTGTTTGTTTTTTTGTTTTTTTTTGTTTGTTTGTTTTTTAATCTATTTTACAGATGCAGATTTGTGTGTACTTGACTGAGGTATTGAAAAGGAAGAGATGTTGAGTTGGGTTTGATAGGGCTGAGAAGCAAGGCAGCTGTTGCTGTCTAGCAAGTTTGGGAGTGGGAGTTGAAGAGTAACCAAGCTCTAACCCTAGTTTTAGAGAAAGATGAGGAGGGGAGGAGGACTGGAGTGTGATCTGTCACAAGACAACTACTATGTATGATCAGGGCAGGGAGCCATGCTGTTAAACTGAGAAAAGCTGTATTTTCCTTTTCTGGTTTGTCTCCTACAGACTGTTGAATTAGTTGTGCAGAACTACACATTCATGAATAACAATGTCATGACACCAAAAATAATAAAAACACAGCAGTATATAAGTTCAGTAGACTTTTGTTGATTCTACAACCCTGACAATTTAATGGAATATATCCTCTTGCATTGTGGTACTCTCTAGAATGCTCATGTGCAGTCAGATTCCTAACCCTGACAAGCAGAGCTGACTACATTGCTGATGACCTTAATTTTTAAGTCTGTGAGGAAGTAGTTACATAGGCCAATGTACATCTAGTATATGCCCGTCTGGATGTAGTCCTCATCAAAAGATTCAAGTTGATAATTGTCTTAACAGTTGCTTACTTTATAAAAGCAAGAAAATATTAAGATGTAGGTATTACATTTTGTGAGCAAAGCAGTTTCCTCTGCATACATATTAAAACTTAGTACCCTATGCAAAAAAGAGTTGAGGGCCCCTCAGTTCTGTTATGTTGTGTTAGCATGTCTGAGCATGTTGGATGGGCTCTTAGAATTTGCCTGGAATTTTAAAACATTGTATTATGTGACCAGGAATCTGATTACTCTTTCATTGTAATAGTGAGGAAAAGCTTTGTCTTACTGAAGACTTTAACTTCAGATATTTACACATGTCTTTACTACTTCAGAGCTGTAAAGAAGGCATTCTTATTATGGAGGACTATCTTAAACTGACACCCTATCTCCTGAAGATGCTTTGTTTCCCCCTGTTCAATTTCAATATTTATGTATAGACACTTCCAGTCTGCCTGTTAACTTTTATTTACTCCCACTATGCCTTCTAATCTTAGGAGCTCCTTCATCTTCTGTCTTGCACAAAAGAAGCTCCTTTTCACTTGTGCAGTGGCAGAGATCTAAAACCTCTCACTCATGTTTCCGTTTGCTATCTACTTCTGAAATTCTGCTTCCTACAGTTATTCATTAGGTTAAAAAGAAAATAATGTCTTGAGGCAAAGTGTCAAGTGCAAGAAGATCAGGTTTAAAATGTTTAAAACATGAGTTTTCTTCTGGAAAAAAACAATTATTCAGCAAAAAAAGTTTCTTTGAAGAATATGACTCCCTCTTCCCCAAGTATCTGACGGTTTGATGTTCTTACAGCAATTTCTGTTAAGAAGTTGAAGGCCAGTTACTAGGGATGATTGCTGGCCATATTGTGAAGAATAGGCCTCCAAGATGCTGTTTTTGGAAGCACATTACCAATGAATGCTATCTGGATACTATTTGCCATTCAATTTTAGTGTAGGCCCTTGATAAAATAGATATCTAAGTATGCGTCAAAGAACCCAGGTCAATTAGTTCTCTTATGTGAATGTGTTGAAATTGTTCCATTTATATGGATAGTTCTAGTGCTAAACTTGTTACTTATTCTCTTGATATACGTAAAACAGCAACAAAAAAGCCCTGCTGATAGTTGTTTAGTCATGCAGCTGGGATTCTGTTGACTGATGTTGCTTAAATGTAGAGGTAGCTCTGGCACTTTATGCTTGACACCCTCCTTTTTCCTTTGGAGCTTTTGTTCAGTCATAATATACTTTGGTTCTCTTGTGTCCTTGCTGTTCTGGTGTACTGTTCTGCCTCTCTTAGTGTTGGTATGTCTACCCTTGTGCTTAGTGATAGAGAAAATAATTTCAGAGTAAAACATGAAGTTCCAGTAAGGGTGCACCTACTCCCTCCAGGGGAGGGTTACCACTGCTGAAAAGTTATGCCAAGTTGAAAGAAGTTGTAGCCTATTTGTGCAGAAGGAATTGAGTGATGCTCAGTCACACAAAATTAACTGTGATGTGTATACTTCATGGAATAGAAAATGTGAGTTTTGGCCCTTGTCACATGAAATGGTCTTGCATTCATTGAGTGATTTGTGTGTTCCACAGTCTTTAAAGGGAGATTGGGATCTGAATTGTCCCGCTTAGAAGTGTTACTGGTATAAGATCCCAAAAGATGATATTCTTTTTAGTTAGAACAGAAAAGTGGAGGAAAGCTGCCAAAGTAATACTTTAGGAGAGTGTGGACTTCAAGCTTAATAGTGTTTCTTCTTTAATTCCTCTCACTCAAAACCAAACCCCACCTTTTTTTTCCTTTTTTTTTAAGAAAATGTTTCTAGAAATGTGGATAAGCTAACATACAAAACAAGACTTCATTGATCTTGAAGAGAGGTTGCAAATCTGTGGGGCTGGAAGAGAACTAATTCTTGACTTCTGGGTGGCGTTTTAGGGTCTGATCTGTATTTGTTCTCATCTTACTCTTCAAGAGGGATCTGCTAGAGAAGACTCTTCCGAAGACATTGTTTTGGGACAAGTGAAAAATAAACTGTTAATGCTGATCACAGATGTAGATAGTTTATTGCAGTTAGTATGGGGATTTTTTTTTTCAATTTTTTTTTTGGATTGTTTTTTTTTTAAAAACACGGCATTAGATGGTGGCTGAACTGTGTGCCAACTGTGTGTGCAGGTCAGACTTTTGTTTTGAGGGCACTTTCTTTCTCCTGATGTGTCCCTGATAGGCTATATTTGTGTAAAGGATGTGTGCCTCCCGGCATTCCCCATGGTCACATGTGAATGTGTTGTCATCATCAGATCCAAGCTTTTGGTTGTATAAGCATTTGATAAGATGATCTGGAGGAAAGGCAGGAGGGCCAGGGGGAATTGTCTGAAAGACTCCTATTAAAATCATGCTGAGTTACTGTGTGCTTTAAATGAAAACACACTGCACTACCACAACTGTTTGGTAATTGCCCATCTAGAATGTATTCACTGCATGAACATAGGAGTCAGCAGCTCATTTTAGCAGCTTTAGGGGGCATCCTGATTGTACAGTACCTGCTATCCCAGCAAAAAAGAGTTTAATAAATTCTCTTATGTGTCAGGCTTAAGCAGATGTCTTGTGTATTTTATGCTGTCTGAAAGGTTCTTGGACACCTCTGCTTGTATGCTAACAACTCTGATACCTTTTTTGTTTTGGTCATTGTTAGATACCTTTTAACAGTTAACAGAATTGTTTGGTACATATTGTAGTATATATCCACAGTGTAAATATTCCTGGTTTGATAGGATTGGTAACCTGAAAGTTAATAGATGCTTTCCATTCTAAGAAAAAAATTTCCATTTCCATCATAAGAAATTATGAATCTTTCATCCTTTCAGAAAGGTTTAATTTGCCCTGAGTACACTGCTCTTCCTGACAACTCTTGCTTCTTTAGGAAATTGTTGAAGCTTAATAGAAATATGAAGTGTCACATACTGCTTTGGTTGCCAGCCTTTTGAGAAAATTTGGGCAGCATGTAAATACTAGAACAATAGGTCTGTATTGTTACACAAACAGTAGCAGGGACTCCATAGAAACATTTGTGAAACTGTAGGATGTGATAGTTTGGGACAGGAGTTGGTGCAGCAGCTCTATAGATCTTAGTGCTAAAATCTACCTTTTTGAGAAGTAGAAATTAGAGAACAATCTGTGTACTTTGTACTTCAAGGTAATAATTAAGGCAAATAAGTACTTTGTGTCAGTTCTCAAATCCTTTCTCAGTTTGTATTTGGATGGGATTTGTCATCTTGTGTTACTTCTTGTGTCCCCCCCCTTCTGCAGTTGCACCCGAAAACCCTTAACATCCCTAGGAGAAATAGGGGAAAATCCCTCCTTGGTAAGAGAGGAAGAAGACAACCTTTACAACTTCAGAGTCTGCTTAGACTACAGCTTTTTTTTGAAAATGTTAAAGCAGTGGAGAACAAGGTAAAGGACTGAGCCAGGTGGTTCACATCTGTCTGAACAAACAAATCCTCTCTCTCAGGTGACATGAACTCCCACGCTTTAACTTAATCTTCGAAAAACTTATGGATAATCATATCTTTCAAGTTATGGATAGATATTGTTTTTAATAGTATATTTGATGTATAATAATTTAGTACTTTTGGAGACTAAACAGTATGTGTCCAGTTTTGCCAATAGCATGGATCTGTGAACATATATGTGAGGTTTTCCAGTGAAACATAGTTTGTTGGAAAAGGTTTTTCATTTCTATTTTTTTCAATGGGGATCAGGTGTGTTCTGTAAATTTTTTATTCTCATTTTAAGAGGAAATTATTTAGAAAAATATAGCTTAAAAAATAACCAGTGTAAGAGCATCTTTAAAATTTTCATCTTGCAAGTAGTATGGTGGTTGTACCATCTTCTCCCTTTCGTCCAGTCTTTAGGAGGCTTAAATAATCATACATATTTGCCCATGTTCTTCTTAGTTAAGGTGCTCTTTTGTCCCTATACTACTGTCTTTCTTCAGCTCTTGGCTAGTTCTTGGCACTGGTTAGCAATTGTTTTGAACAACAGCAGGTGCTTGTGGGATACTGAACTAATTTCAGCTGGTAGCATGAGTAGAGAAAGTGAAGAGATTATTATCACTCCAAAGTGACGGGACAGAGGCTGCAGCAAAGCATAGCTTTTGGGTTAGAAGCTTTGGTAAGTGTCCATTGTCTAAGCGACTTTTTCTCTTTCTTGGAGAAAGCAAATCAAAAGAGGCGATACCGGCTGCTTTGTAAGGATGGAGGGGGAAAGTCTATAGTAATAACGGGTTTGAAAAGGTCGGTGAAGGTTGGAGTTTGGTACTGGAAACAGTATCAAGAAGGTCTTGTTTTAACTCCTTCCTTCCTGCCCTGCCTGTACATGCAACACCCCGATACTTCTCCCGCTATAAAATAGTGGGACAGGGAAGGGTATCTCTAAAGCTGTAGTCTGTGCAAAATTCAAGGTAGTTGTATCTTAACTGTGAAAACTAGCTTTTCCTTTGTCTGCTGTATAGCTTTTCATGTGTTTTCCCCAAAGGCCATGAAAATATATTTATTAATTGCACTTTATGTACTAATGTTCACACACAGATCTTTTTTGGAGAAGTTTTTAGCTAGCCTATGTATAAATCCAGCCTCCACTGGAGTCCACTGGCAAGATTAACCATGGTTTATAGAATTCATTGACTTAATCTATAGCATATTTGATATGAATTTTCTAACAAGAGTTCTTTAATGCTTAATTTTATAAACATCTGGAAAGTTTTTTTCAAAATATTGTTGCTTTATTTTAATCCTGTTTACAACAATTGGAAGGTATTTAGGGGAAAAAAAATTGTTAGGCTCCTAACAATCTTTTCTTTAAATAGCAGCACTACTATTAAAAAATCTGCTTGCTATTGCAGTGTAATTTGAATGCGATTATAGTGATTAGTTCTTTCAGACAGAAAATTATAAATAAGACATGTTAGCATTTAGATTTATTTTCCAAACTTCTTTACATTTGCTTGGCATCATCAAAAAAATTCTGGACAGAAAACCTATTTCTAGTTACTACGTAGTTGTGCTAAAATAAATAAATGTATGGGTGAATGCTGATTTACAGTGTGAGCTTGTCTTTCCTCTGATGTGAAGGTATTTCGTTCCAGAGACAGGTCTGAGCATGTTTTAGGACTGAAGATGGCCCATTAGCTAGTTTAAAATTTGCTTTGCCCTCACAGAGTGGTATGGGGCCCTCCAGCCACTTCCCAGGCAGTGAGTGGATACTCAGGCTCTAACCTTCAGCCTTCCCAATTCCTAAATGCCAAACACAGCAAGTGCCACCAGCTCCTCTTCTGCAAGGCTCCTGGTACCCAGTGTGTTAACAACAGGTTTCATGCATGTATTGTTTAAACATAAACTATTTAACTTCCTTGATGCTGATAAAGTTCATAATGGCAATGAAATTCTCACTTTATCAATCTGGCTGTTCAAAAATACTCATTTTTCATTTGTGGAAAGCAATCTGCTACTGTTTCCATGAACTAATAACAGGATGAAAAAGCAGTGTTCATAGTACAGAAATTAACCTAGACCTTTACACCTTTAACTGGTAGAAGGTACCTGCAGGTTCCAGTTGAGTAGAATTAAGGACACACTCTTTGTGTATTGAGATGTTTGTATTTTAGCTACAACTTGTGAATTCTGGAAGGACATGTAAAGCTTTAATAAAAATATTAGGTACCTAAATAGAACTAATGATTATTCTCTCTGGAAAATTTATTAAGTTTGGCCCTAAATTGGTCTTTGATGTCAACTATTTTAGCACAGCCAGTAAACCAGGAATGTTGTTACTGCACAATAACAATGACTGGATTAAAGCTTCTCTGCCTTTTGAATAGGATCTCTTCTGGAGCATGAAGTTATAGACTGAGTATTATAAGATAATGAGCGATGTCTTTGAGTGTGACACTCAGCCATTCTGTATTTTAGCTAAGCAATTTGGCTTTTTCTTAGCAGTAAGTAGTATCAACAATTACATAAACACAATTTCTTTAACAGCAGAAGAAAATACTTCATCTGGGATGTTGGTCTTTGAGTTGCGGGACAAAGAAATAAGGTATGATCTCCCCTAATATCATAAGTACTGTATTGCCATCAAAGTACCCATCAGACTGAGCTTTCAGCAACAGTCGTGGTTCACTTTGAGTGGTTTCCAACTTAAAATGGAGATAGCTCTAAGTGGCAATTATGTTCATTAAGTATCGTTGTGGATGGCTTTGGCCATAATGACTTCAAGCCCTATAGAGGTAGGAAATGCCAAGTCTGTCAAGATATGTTTTTTTGTCCCCCCAGATATCCCCCTGAACAGCTTGTTTGTCCTTACTAGTGTAGATCAGCATAGTTTGCTGCAAATCCAGTACCTGTTAGTTATTGTTGTTCAATTTTAACAGTGTTTTTTCAAAAATGTTTAGTCAACCCTGGGGTGTAGGTTGGATAATCATTGCATCCTTTGACAGGGAAACCAAAAATGGAAGATATTGAAGTAGAAAGTCCACAGAAAGATGTTGCCAATGTAGCATACAATGTTGACAAAGTGATTGTATGGTTAATACAGTTTATAGGTGTGAGAGCATGCTTACAAATACAGTTGCACAAATACAATAATACAAATTGCTTCTGGTGCCCAGCCCAACCCAGACAAAACCTGTAGTGATGAACACTTTTGTGTAATGGCATCTCCACTAAGGACTTTTGCAGCAAAAAAGACATAGTGCACTAGTAGTGTTTGCTAACACATTGACAAGCATTTCTAATGTAAACCTCGTTTTAGAACAATAGTCTTCACATTTGGAAAGGTTAGAGACAGCTTCTAGGTAGGCTTGCCTGAGTCCTATAGATGCTCCTGGGACTGACTGAAGTTCAAAGTTTGCCACCACACTTGTGCAACTTGTGGATTTTACCAAGAGGAAACAGATTGAACTTCACGTGTTTGGCTCCACTGATTACTGTGGGTTATCAGTTTCAAAGGCTGCTCTTGGTGCTGTTGACTCTTGTCAGCAGGGTATGTATGTTATAGCTTGTTTAAATAACTGTTAAAATGACACTGAAATTTCTCCGCAGATAGGTTTTCTTTAAATGCCTCATGACATTTGTCTAATACAGGCTATGTTTAGTCTGTGTGAAGAGAAGCAATGGGACAGTAGTAAACTGTGCTGAGTTTTATATTTATTTAACATTTTTCCCAACGAAGGTTTGTCTGTCCAGTCCTTCCTTGTTCAAAAGAACAGGTATGCTAAGAAAGGCAAGATTCTTTGTTATTCTGTTTTCTGAGCTTATTTTGATTCTATTTCCTAGGCTCTCTGGGCTGTCTGTCAGGAACTGTAAGAAATTCAGGGATTTGTCAGAGGGGAGAAGGCTTTCAGCCTCTGGAGCCTTTTCTGGATTAATTCTGTTAGTATTACTCCATGATAGGTGTCAGATAACCTGGTGCTTCAGTTACATCTGTTGCAACCGTTACAGTGTTAGGTACAGACAGAATGTATAGATATTGTTGAGTTGAATGGGTGTATGTTTTATCCTTTTGGTGCTCCATAAATTGACATAGTCATGGCAACTGGTTGAAGAAGCAGCAGGAAAATAAAGGGTAGAAGTGACTTGTGCTGTATTTTGGTGTTTGTGGGGATTCTTTTTGGTAGCATTACTTCTGGTATTTCTAGTGAGTGCTTCTAGTTAGAGCAAGATCATACACATCTGTATCAGAGAAACAATGGCATAAAACTGTAAAATTCCTAAATCAACCTTTTACCACCTTGTTGGAGTTGTTGGAAGCTGCCATTTCCTTCCTTCTGGCACAGAGAAACATAATTTTGGTATGATGGTTCCAAACCCTAGCTTTGTTTCTGATCATGCAAAAGCATAAGTGATGATTAGGTGGCCAATAAGGATAAACTTTGTTTTTGAGGACCACAGTTTTTGTGGCAAAGAAACTATAACAGAAAAGTAGGAATAAACAGCAATTTATGGTTGTTTTTTTTAATGCCTTTCATACTTTGTAATGGTGTACTTCAGTAAAACTTTTCAGATGCATATTTTTCTTTTAAACTATGAAGTTTTGGGTTTTTTTTGTGGAGATACAGGGTGTTGTGTGGGGTTTTTAGTTGTTTTTTTAATATCTGTGTGTAGTGGATTAGCTTTCTGAATCTGTTTTGCTGAAGTTTTTGATTTCCAAATGTCAATGTGAAGGAAGTACTCCATCCCCTGCAGCTTGTAAATTACTTTTCTGGTTTTCTAAAGCTTTGTGCAGAATAAGCTGACCAAGGCTTGATGTTTCATGAACAGCTCTGTAGGAGAAGATAGGAAGGAAGTGAAAAGTGATGGTTAAGAGTTCTGTGGGTCTTGCTGTGCTTCATCAAGGTGATGTTCCTGCTGTGCTTTGCTTTCCCCTTTGGAAGAAAAGAGGCACTGTAGAAACCTTAAAATTCAGTGGGGTATGAGCTTTCACCTTGTAAAAATCTAATGACCTGAAAGATGTAAAGAGGCATCTAGAAAACAGATGGCACCAGTTGTTGTGCATGTGCTTCAGCAATGAATGCATCATTTGTTAGGCTAAAAGCTATCCTTAAGATTTTCTTTTTCCTGCTGTTTCTATTGATACTATTTCATCAACTGATCCACTTGTAAATTATAAAAGAACACATGAGGAAATTGAAGTGAAAATTGTGGTCTTGATAGATGAACTCAGAAAAGGTTCCTTTGATATGGAGTAAAGTGGGGAGTACAACCAGGGAGGCTTGTAATTACTTGTGTGCATGTGGTATGAGAAACTATAGACCTCAGAGGGGAAACAAAGTGAAGCTTTTAGGGCTTTAATAGTTTTAAATAAATGTTTGTAACTCAGCCTCTTACTAAGGGTTTGAAAGGCTGTGCTTTCCCCCCTGCTTCTTGAGCACATTTAAGAACTTACTAGTTGGTGAGGAAAAAGTACTCTGTTCTAGTACTTTTGGATTTGTGTGCTTTGTCCTGCATAAGCAGGATGGTTTCTCATTGCATTTATCCTTGTTTCCTCTGTTCTTTACTCCAGGCATTAAAATTATGAAAATTGAATTTAGAGCCTTCACAATGATAGGCCTTGCCTAATACAGATTACATGTATGGCCTGAATTGAATGACAGAGCTATTTATAAAACATTATTGAAATTGTATGTATCCCTAGCAAACAAGCTGGTCTGTTGCAGTATATGAT
Organism: Xenops minutus; assembly: GCA_035221455.1. Classification (NCBI taxonomy): domain Eukaryota; kingdom Metazoa; phylum Chordata; class Aves; order Passeriformes; family Furnariidae; genus Xenops; species Xenops minutus. The sequence goes on from JAWWEE010000001.1 coordinate 7,745,983, forward strand.
ATTGGGTTATAAATTCAGTGTTGAGGGTTAATTATTGACTTGAAAGCCAGGATAGGTAGTGACCTGATAAGGGTAAAATATTAGGATACTGTCGCACAATTTACCATAAGATTCTAATATACTTTGCTGCTTCTACCTCTTATAATATAGCCAAAGCAAATTTTGGAATGGATGTATACAGCGAATTTTCCTACACACACAGGGGCTATTGTAATATAAATTTGAATTCCTGTCTTGTCAAATAACTTCATTTCTCATCTTAAAAAAAAAAAAAAAAGCAGACTTCATTGCCTCAACAAAAAGAAAATGAAAAGGTATGGATGGTGTGAGAGCCAAGGCAAATGTGGTAGCAGAAGGAAAAGGAAATAGGAAATGCACATTTGCAGACCACCTCTAAGGGTTGTGATGAAACTTCAGGTTACATCCCTTTCAGAAAGTATCAGGCCTTGCTGTGTTCTGTTTTCCAGCTATGAAGGGGAAGTGTGTGGTGTGGGAGTTGTTTGGGTAGGGTTTTTTAATAATAATTAGAGTGGCTGTAAGATGACTGGAACAAACAGTTGTAATTGCAACCTGTAGTATTGCTTTTCATGACAGTTATTGCGGTGACATGTTAATTGCAGCTCCCATGAAATCTCAGGAACTTTTGTGGTGGAGTGTTGCTTCTGCTGGCTCATTCCTTTGTGCTCTGCTGTTATAGCTGATGAGAGACGTGGTCAAGTGCAGGGAGCTTGAATAATTGCATTATTGTATCATGTCTGTGTGAGCAAGATGGCTATCAACCTTCAGGTGGAATAATGGCATATTTCAGTGAGTCTTTACTAATTCTTAGTGTTCTGATATCCTGACTACATGTAGTGAAGAAATTTTTATTAGGAGGTGGAATCATGTAACTGCTTTTTGTTAAATTTCTGGAAGTTATGGTAACTATCAAATCTTAAAAGAAAACTTTCTGCATTATTCATGCAGCAATTCATATTGGATATGCTCATGTCAGTACTTCAGTGAATGCTCTATATTATGGGAAAATGTTTCTTGTTTACCCGGGTTTTAGTAGGGTATAAATAAATCATGATACATTTCTCACCAAAAAAACCCCACTTGTAATTATTGCAAAAGTATCTTGAATTTAACTAAATATTATGACATATATACAGACTTTTTGTGTGTTTACGGATCTTAACAGATATTCTGCGTTGCATCTTCTGTTTGCTAGTTACCTCATTCATGCTTTTGCCTGCCACCAGGGCCATTTTGTTGTAAGCATTTATTGTGTAATTTTTACACAGGGAGAAATCTGGAGTATGTACTGTGGGTGTGCAAGCCAGCCCTTCACAGTCTTTGGGAAGTTTGCGATTCTGAGGCTGATAATAAGTTTTTCTTTTGCAAACTACAGAACTTAGGGAACTTACAAGGTAGTGGAGGAAATTAATTCCAGAGCATTAATTACAAAAGAAAGAAAAATATTTTAGAAAGATGGAAATTTAATAATAAATACCTAAGTACTTGGTAGTATTAATGAAATGAGATTAATTTGTCTGTTCAACTCTGTTAAAGGTGTGTTTTTCATGGATTTGATGGATTTGTGTGTGTGTGTGTTTTGTGACTTCTTTGGGGGAATGGGGTTTTGTTTTGTTTTGGGTTTTTGTTCTCTGAGTTTCTCTGTGAACTATCCAAGCAGTGAGGATTTTCTGAACTCTAGCAGTCAGCAAACTTTGAAGTTCACTGAATGGTCTTGAAATAACCATCCTGGGTAAAGTTAAACTTAGATTTAGGTTTATTTTTGTTTCTGGAAGAACAAACAAAATCAGAAATCAATTCCGAAGTAAGCTGGGATAATTTCTGTTACTTTCAGCTGCCTGCCCCTCTGTTTTCACTACACTCCCCCCCAAAAAATAACCCCACCCAAAACCAAATCAACAAAAAACCCCAACCAAACTAAAAAAAAAAAACAAACTCAAAACCAAAAAACAACCACAACCCAGAAAAAAACCACAAAACACTGTGAAAAATTGATTGCTACTTAGAATTTATTCTTAAAGGAAATATAAAGGGTGCCTGGCACTGAAATTTGGTCTCAAAAGAGGTAGTTGGCCAGCAATGGGACAAGATGTAATGTTTTATTATAGGCTTTGCATTCTGTTTGTTTTGATGAGAAGTTGCCATGACACGTCATTTTGCCAAAATATATACTTTGAAAGTGCTTACCTGTTTTGCCTGATAACTTATTATGTAAATAATGAGCTAAGTAAGGAGCACCTTTTATCTTCGTGCAACCATAAGTTTTAGCAGAATGAATTTGGTTAAGTTTTCATAGATTCCCCCTCCCCTCC
>JAWWEE010000001.1:7748412-7818778 GCA_035221455.1 Xenops minutus
TTTTTGCCCCTCCCCACCCCCCCCCCCCCCCCAATGTGGCTTTCTGTGAGCTGTTTGAAATGTCAGATCCATAAAATTGTATCATGGACATTTGTACTTGTTTTGAGAACTATATGGAGAAATGTAGCCCTGTTGCCTGGAGAGTTCAAAGCCTGGCTTTGCTCCAAGCTGAGGTGGTGGGTTGGTGGGAAGGTCTTGCGAAAAGGGAAGGTTGTGTACAAAGAGCAGGTCAGGTCCTGGTTGTCCCTGGTTATCCCTTGCCCTGGAGTTTGGAAATGCTGGGAGCCTTTGCTGGCAGAGAGCTGAAAGGGAGGGATGGTGGGGAAGCTCTGGGTCCTGTGTGCTAGTAAATATAGTGGTGTCATATAATGTATGGATGTTGAAATGTGTATTATCTATGCTGGATTATAGATGTGAGCCTCCCCCCTTCAAATTCAGGTGTTATGTAAGTGCAATGCATTCCTAGCAACTCTCAAACACTTCAAGAAAGGGACGAATTACTTGTTTGAACTCTAATATTGTCCACATCAATTTTTGTTCATATTGTCTATTAGATATACTTCAAAATCTTGTTCTTATTATGGATTTTACCTCAGTATGCAATCTGATTATTTATGCTTAATTAGGAATAATTGATAAACTTCAGAAGCTTCTCTCAAGTAGTTGTCTGGCAAGTTGAAAATTTGTTTTATTTACCTGTATTTTTTCAAAATCATCAAATGGTTTGGGTTGGAAAGGACCTTATAGATCATGTAGTTCCAAGCCCCTTGACATGCATAGGGACACCTTCCAGTGCATGTAAAGGAAAAAAGAACTTTTAGACCTGAAACTTGCTTATTGTTCTTCTCCTCACACTTCCATGATACGTACATCTTGTGCTGATAACCTTGAAGGAGCTGCTTCTGCTGCTGTGACTCCATGTGGGACCTGAAATGGAATCCCATGAGCTGTGTGATACTTTGGATTTTGGAAAGAGGCTGCGATTTTGGCCTGTGTTTACAGGTCTGACCCATACTAAGGGACTAGGAGGGAGAAGGGCCTTTCCACTGGAGCCTCTTGTCTGTCTGGTGTGTTGCTGAAAGTTTTTTGTCATAACCCAGTGCAGTGGTACTGTGTAATGTGACACACCAGGGCTTTCTGAACAAAGGTATCTGTAGAATCTGTCACAGTCACCCACTGATGGTTTGTGGCTTAACATTTAAAATCTAAGAGTTCACTTAGTATGCACACTCTTAAAAGCACTAAATGCCCAGCTCAGAAAAATGTGAAAATAATTACGATTTTTTCTTAGAGTAAACGAATGATAGATTCTAAGAATTCAGTCTTCAGATCTAAAACTAAGCTCTTTGCTGTCTAAGAGACTATACAATATGGGGGCCTGAAACTAATTCTAGCCATCAGGCTGCAGTGAATCAAACTGTCTGATTTCCTCCCTGGTCAGGCAGGGGTATGTTGATTTGTCTTTTTCAAAGGAAGACAGATATATTAAACTACTTCCAAGGTAGCAGCTGGGCTGTTTTGTGTGGGGTTTTGTATGTTTTAGTATTGTGGAACTCTGTATTTGTGTGCACAAATACAACCACAAAGAAAATGAATGCAGGCTTAGGGGAGGTGTATGAAATTGCCATTAATCTAAGATATATTAGAATGCTTTGACATTTGCAGTGCTCATTGCATTTCTCTCATTATCTGCATTGCTGGTTTTATATATCTTGCCACATTCTTTGTGGTGTGGTATTTTTGTTTGTTTTGTTGATTTTTTTAAATTGTTTTTGGTTGTGTTTTGTTTTTCTTTTAAAGCAGAACTGACTATCTTCAGTAAAAAGTACTAAATATTCACAGAACAATTCTGGTTGAAGGGGACCTCTCTATGCTATTTGTGTCTTAGCCTCCTGCTCAGGACCAGGTCACTGTTGAATTGGGACTGGATTGTTCAGGATTTTCTCTTGGGTGTCAAACCTACATAGGTTTAACAGAACAGAGATTCTTCACCCTCTCTGGAGCCTTGGTCCTAAGAGAATATTTATTTTCTTCTGTCTAGCTGTCACCCCCTGTCAATTTTTGCCTATGTTTTACTCTCTAATCCTTCATCTTGTACCAATTCAGATGACAACTGAAAAAGGCTTTTAACTAGCAGTGCACAAACTATATGTGTTAGGAAGGAAAGAATATGCCTGCAGATGCTAACATATATATAGCCTTGTGGAAGCTGAGTGTGACTTCAGGCTCTCCAGGAGTAGAAAAAATGGCTTAAGTATGCATTTTTTGGGGAGATTATATACAGTTCATAGGTTACAGATTTGTTTATGGATTAATAAATAGCCAAGCTACTCTGATGTAATGAATACACTGTGATAAGAAAATACACACATTCCTTGTGTGCCTAACAATGTTATTTTTCTTCCTAGGTGCCTCTCAAGTATTTACCAGCTTTATTCTTGATATGTAGCTCATAAATGAAGATGTTAATTTCATAACAAACTGTGAATGCCTAAAGTTTTGGCTCCTGGTTTTCCTCCTTTGTTATTCACTTGTGCTGGTGCATATCAAGCTGACCTCAAATAAGGAGCCTGTGCTGACTGAAGCTTTGGGGCTCACCTGTTGTCCTGCTTGGCTTCAGTTTGTGGGCTTTTCTTTGGCAGTTCTCCAGGCTGGGAATTGGAGCTAGTAGTATTTTCTAGGCTTAGTTCCAGTGAACGAGGTATTACTTTTATGTTCTGTTACATGAGTTTCAGGTGGAAGAGGGGGTGTAAACACCCAGATTTGCAGATAATCCTATACATATTTATATTTTTCAGTCAAGACTATAGTGCACTGCTTTTTCTATTTTGTACTTTAAAGATAGACAGATTAACTTTAAAATACAATTCAAGCAGGTCGGCCAGGGTAAATTGCCTGAGTTCCTCTATAAAGAGAAAAAAACCCCATACTAAACTAGTCATAGGAATGTTATTGTTTGTGGCAAGTTACTAAAATGGGAAATTCTATCCCATGTATAATCCATTACTATGTTGCTCAAACTTTTTGCTGTTTAAATTTGTCCATCTGAAGTGAGGACTTAGTAATATTCATTTTCTGCAGTAAAGGTTCTGTGTAAATAAAGCTTATGTCAAAATTTAATATGAAAGACATCTCTAACTTTGGTAGTTGTTTTAGGAGTTGCATATAGTCTTAAGCAGACAAGATAAATCTGAAAATGTAAAAACAGAAAGGTTTTCTCTGTCCAACAGATAGCTTGTTTGCTTTATATTTTTTAATTCCTAATATTAGACAAATGTTTATTCCATGATTCCATGATGTCCGAAGTTTTGTAGTAGTTTATAGTAGTAAGGCTACAGTTACACTTGTATGTGTAGCATATTAGGATGACAAACCTGGCAATTCCAGGCTTTCTAAGTTTGTGGAGTTTTGCTTCCTCCTTCTCCTCCACCACACCCAGAACTGTTGCAAGTGGTTTTCTGTGTCCCAAGTTACTTCATCACTTCAGATATTTAAAATTCTGATGTAAATTTCACTTTCTTGAATGCTGTGTGTCAAGTGGTTTGAGTCTTACACAGCAATGCAGTATTAGTTAACACACTTCCCTCTCTTGTTTGCAATTTTCTTTAGTCATATCAATTCAAAACCTGAATAATAAGCTTTCTAATGTTGTGACAGACAAGTCACTTTTAGACTTGTGTGCCTGGAGGCTGCAAAGTAATGTTGACGTCTAAGATTATTGAGCTGTCCCTACAAGCATCAGATATCCCATCAGAAGGCAGGTGTCTTGGAGGTTATGTCATGTGTACTTAGGAGATTAAATTATGTGAAAGTGGGTGTGTGTTTGGATGAATCCAACAATTGCTGAGCAGTGTTCTTTCTGTGGTTAAGTGCCTACCAAATATTTTGGCATGCAGGAATTCAGTCAGTTGTCAGATTAGAGATTGTGTTGAAGAGATACAATAGTTTAGTATTTCAGAAAAATAGCCAGACTATGTAAAATCTGAAGTCTTCTGTTTTCTAATAAGGCTTGAATATTCAGTGTAACAACTTCAAGAATTTGATATTTATACTTACTTATTTTTTTTTTTTTTGCATGATGGTACAAATTAGTTAATGATTGGTATTTCTTATCTTGGTATTCATTCTAACTGAAGTCTGGAAAAAGCAACTTTTAGACTGCACCTTGGAAATGCTTGGCCATGAATGACATAAGCTGTTATACACAGCTATTCACAGTAGCAGTCAACAACAATACATGCATTTTGCTTGCTTGTCCTCTGTGGGACTAGACAGATTTGTCTGTCACTGGGACTAGTGACAGATGTTTTTTTAAGTACACAAGTTCTGACTATACTTCTAGTACATTGACGCTAAATTATAAAGACTTTGCATTGTAGACTGTATAAATGTTTGAGGGCTTGGCTTCCCTGCTTTGTCCTGTCTGCAATAAAAGTGGTTCACAATTAAACAAGCCAATGTGGTGCTTCTGTTGAGGTGCCTGAAGCTGGTGTGATAATGGTGTTCTGGCCCCCACCCCAAATCCCTCCAGATCTTATTTCCCAAACACTGGAGATAACTTTTTTCCCTTAAAACTGTCCTCTAAAAAGGCTGCTTTTCATAGGCATTGCAGGGAACCCAGAGAGCAGACCAGAAATGCTTGGGGAGTTGAATGTGTGGTCTGTATGAATAGTCCCACACAGCTATTGAGCCTACAGAGAAAACACTCCTTGATCAAAGCAATGATGGCTGATCAAAACTGGCACAGTGGTCAGCAATACAAGCCTAAGTCCTTCCTTCTCATTCGATGATAATACTTGTTTTTCTAACTATGATTCTGTGTAAAAAGATCTCACACTTGCTTTTCTTTGCTGTAGTACTGTGAAGTTTTTTTTGTAAAATAAAATAGAGAGCTAATCAAAAAGTGGATGGCAAATATTTAAAGGCCAAGAAGAAATCTGCATTGGGAGTATATTTGTGTGCATTAAAAAGGGAAAACAAACTGCTTGGTTTTGGTGGTGTATGAATATGTTCACAACGTAAAATTTAGGCTAAACTAATAGGATTTAGAGGGTTATTTAATTAGGTGGAATACTGTAGGCTTATGGAGAGAATAATTGTTAAAGGGAGAAAGGTTGGTGTGGTAGTAAAGAGAGTGGGTGTTGCTACAGGTACCTTTTCTCTAGCCATGGGGGAATTTTTGTTTGATGTTTTTGCTTGAATATATAAGCTGTTGATCTGTTCCATTAAATCATGATTTTTTTTTAATTTGTGGAACACATTCTAAACGGAGGTGAAGTAAGACTTGTGGAAACTAGCAATGAAGTTGTATTTAAAGCAGCTGTGCAGCTTTCTGTTAGGAAATTCAAATAACAATTCTTACTCCATCATGTTCCCACCAAAGTGGGATGGGTGGCAAAGGCAGTGAGGGGTAATCTGGTCTTTTATTTGAAATACCTGGGAGTTCTGACTTTTGATTTATAAGTTTTCTGTTTTGTAGACAAATAACACTTTCAATTCTTAATTGCTTGTATATTTCCTTAGAAAGGTAAATCTTTATTAGCATTGTGTTGAGCTTCATTTATCGCAGTTTATATTACTTGCAGCTTTACTAAGAATGTGGAAGCTGAACTGATGCAGCAGACTTGAAATCTAAGTTTGAAAAGAAACAGGTGCCTGCTTTTGTTTGCTGCTCTGGAAAGCTAATAAAACCCCCAAAACCACAATGTACAAAATAGCTCTAAAACAAAATTCAAGAGTTACTATTTTGTCAGTATGTGCAGGGCTTTTACAACCCATAGGAGGTGTGTGTTTGCTCTCACCACACAAATAATTGTTTTAGAAATTGTACTAACTGGTGCTTCCAGGTTACTGAAGTCCTACAAGGAGTAATAACACTTGTCCATCAAGAGGGAAATTGTAATTTCTTTTTAAGAAATTCTGTGGTTTCCCCCCTGAACCCTCTAGTGTAGCTACTTTGTGTTTTGATTCCAACTTTATACCAGTGCTGTAGGACTCATGGACTCTTTCCTCTAAACTAGACCTTGATTTCTGTTAACACAAAGGTAGTCTGTTGGCAATAGTTGCCAGTGGAATCAAATGGGAATTTATAAGCTGTTTGCAGCTTCATTAAAATTAATTCTGGTAAATAAAACATTTGAGTTCTTTCCAGATTAAGAAAAACCCTAAGTGTTTTTAAGCATATGTTAATATGATGAATAGAAACAGTTTTGGAGTGTTCCACCAATAAATACATGATGATAAAAGGAACAGTAAACTGCTTTTAGTATGAGAAGAAAATCTAACCTATGGTTACCAGTTAAATGGTACTGAATAACAAGAAGAATTTGTGAACTTAAAATAAAAATGCATTAGTAAACCTGATGAATTTTTAACTGTGTTGTGTCCCCATTACAAACAAATTAATAATTATATTGTTTCTGTAGGTTACCTGTGAATGTGATTAATGTTCAGTATTACATATTCTAGTGTGTTTTGGCAATATGGAAACCTGAATGTTTAACAAGAACACAATTTCAAATTGAAGTAATAAATCAGAGTTAGTGGAGTAGGGCCTGCAGTTGTGCCATGCTCATCCACAGTTATTGAGAGCGAGTGGTATCTTGTCCCACACACTTTTGGCAGCAAGAGCCTCTTTATCAGCGACTGTCTTTCCAGTCACGCTTGTGTTCACGTCTTTGCTACATGCTCTGCTGATTACCTTGGAAAAGGGCAATGCTGTAACTGTTCAACTGACCTTTCAGTTTATTTTCTCTTGTGTAATATGAAACATGAGCTAACACAGTCTTAGTCTACTGATTTCGAGAAAATCTGTCGCTATGTTTTTGCAGCTTTCTGCTCGGATGTGCTGGAATTTCTCTGTAGTTACATTAATTCTAAAAGAACTCCATCAGCTTGCTTCAGATACCATCACAACCGAGCAGCAAATTTTCATAGCTAAAGTGGGGCTTTAGGCTACAGTTTGTGCATAATAAAGACTACTTGGCAGAGGGGTAGTGAAACAATGGGGTCCCTTTGCAGCAATTTAGGTATAAGATTTCTTCATTTGTCTCATGAATGTTCAAATGTGTTAATCTAAATAAATGAAGTAGGCTACTGCTAATTTTTTTTTTCCTTAGATAGAGAGAAATACATGAAACTCTCATTATTTTGCAGTTGCAGTTTTATTTAGACTATTTCCTCATGACAGGGAAGCTGTCTTGAGTGCTTTGGCGGATACAGAAGATACATAGCTGTGCCATTCCGGGAGGTTGTAACACAGTGTAGTATCATAAGGTTTTTGGGCTTGGCTGTGGTGTTGGTGTTTTTTTGTTTGTGTTTTGTTTGGTTTGGTTTAGTTACTTTTTTCCCCCCTGTGTCCCGTCCCCTCCCCCCTCCCCCCCCGGTGGGTGTGTTTTAGCTATTTTTAAAAAGTAGCTATATACTTTTTATATGGTTAGAAGGTAGAAGAAAATGGATTTCTTGTAGCAAGTGTTGGTACTTGCATATACACTTCTGCAGGGAATTGACATCTCTAGGTAGTTTGCTGGGCCTCTGATGGAAAGAAATTGCCTCTTGTTCCTTTTAAACACTAGTAATTTGTTATGCTTATCCTGCGAGGTGCATCCATGTGTTTCTAATAAACTGAAGTGGGAGATAGATGAACAAACACACATAGATGTGTGTAAGAGCCTTTCAGTATTGTGGGGAAGGTTGTTCTTGGAAGTGGGATTGGTTTAGATAAATCAGTGGAGCGATTAAGTTTGCATTTGATACATATTGTAATAGCTCCTGCATTTGGTTCCCAGTTGAGAGCTGTGTGTATTTGTTATGAAGCTTATGGCAAAAACATTACAGTTGCCAAATGCTGGTAAAGCTACTAAGTTGCCTTAATGGTTAGAGCAGGGAAGATGCTGCTGGTCTCCTGTACTGTGCCGAAAGCACAGCGCCAGAACTTAAGTCAGCAAGTAATCTTCTCGCTAAAATACTATGGAATGGTATTTATCTGTATTAGTCTCCTTAGCTTATAGGTCTTTACCATCTCTTCTAGAAGAGAAGCATTCTCTGCTGCTAGAATGTCAAGAAAAAATCTGTGGTTTCTCTTTTCCTTCCAGTTTTTTTTTGTCATGCTCTATGTACTAGACTGTAGGTTGTTGTTATGGCTTGACTTGCATGTTGCTGCACTTAAAATTACTTTAGAAAGAGCTTGTGCTGAATCAGTCACCTTGTCCTGTATGAATGGCTTTCAACAAAGTGAATGACTATGCATTATTTATCCCCAAGCAAATATTTCTTAATTTTTATAATGATGCATGTAGTAGAGAAAAATTGGTCACTTTTGAAGATTTTGCCCTTCTTGCTTGCTCTTACAGTTCTCTGCTGGATGGTCTTTCAACAGAAACATTTAAACTGTGTAAGTTCCTTATTGGAATAACTGTCTCCTCAATTCATTTGAATAACAATTAATTTTATTATACCTGAAAGGAACTTAATATCATTGGCCGACCTGCAGAATCCTTAGTTTTCAGCTGAAAATGTGTGTTAAACTGTCTTGGACTTGGGAGAGAGGAAAATTACTTGTGTAGTGAATAATTTTGTGAATGGAGGAACTAAAACCTCTGGGAAATTCAGATTTAGCTACAGAGAGACTTCTTAAGATGATGGTTTCAGAATCATATAACATCTTTACTTTTAACCTGCAGAAAAACAAAATTAAATGGCTGTGTTCTGGATCTCTAATCATCAGCCATTGCTATCCTGTACTTCTAAGGCACATCTCTCAGAATTGTTCAACACTCTAATGGTTCCGTGTTCAGATGTTCTTTAATGTATTTAAATGTGTATTAAAAAGAATACTTGAATGGGACAGGACTTCTCTATTCAGAAAATGCAATTAAATCATCTACAAATATAAAGTTGGTATAAGTTAAAAATGCTGTAAATCTGAAGTAGTCATACCTACCTGAGATTTACTGTGCTTTTACATACTGTTTTCCCTAAGTGTGATTACTTTGTGTAATACACTGAGTAGCCAAGTGAAAAGTGTGTAATGGGATGGAAAAAAGAATAAAGTAAAATCCAAGGCTTCTGTTTTGGTATATTTTCCCTAGTGACAAATGAAGGCGAAGAAGCAGCTGCAAACAGGAATTTGCTTCTCTTGCAATTATGGTTCAACATGGTCTGATGCCTTTGATTTGAAGGACTGCAGAAATTTGCTTTAGGAAGAGCCTCATCTCTCCTACTTCTGTCTTCTTTCAATCCATCTGCTTATAAGCAGCTGAATGACAAGAGTATGAGGCAATAAGCAGCTACAGAGAAAGGGGAAGATTAGAACCACAGACTCTGTACTGGCTTTGGTGTCAGTGAAAGTGTAACTGCATCCTCAAAGTGATAGCAACAAGAGGTAACTTGTGAACAGCCTCATAAGCTTTGGACTGTGGTTTTATTTTTAACACTGACATTACTTTAAATGTTTGTATTTCCTCGAAAATGGAGGATTTGACTACAGAGAGTAACTTACTGGGTATTTTCTTTCACATCCTTTTTCCTTTGGTATCTGCAGAATTGGGCTTTCTGTGTTGTTATCAGATATGCTTATCAACATCTATTGCTTTCATGTTTTGAATAAATTAGCATTAATACTGGTCCAGCAGTGTAGAAATAAACTATGACAAAAAAGCTGGTGTGGACAAAAAAATCTTGAGGATGAATAGCTACTAAATCAGCATCATAAGCAGAAGAGGGGGTAAAAATCATTAATTTTGGTATTGGCGCCACAGGTCTTGAAATACGCTGATTGACTGTTCTATAAACTGCAAGAACAACAGCTTTATAAAAAAGTATGAGAATGAGCATAAAAATGTCTTGAAGTTATGCAGCCATCTGAGAGTTCAGCAACAGCCTGTTCAAGTGAGGGTATCTTGTATGCTGCCAATGCCTTTCTGGTTATATTAATTTCTGTTTAGATTACTGTGATGCCTAAGAAACAAACTAATCTGTTTAAATCTGAAAGTTTAAAATACTACAATACCTCTTTGTTATTTTACAAGGCAGCCAGAAAGGAGTTAGTACCCCTGGCTGCTTAGAAGAATAAAGACCTGAAAGCTTTGTGTGGAGCTCTAATTCAGTGTTTTGACTTACCATCAGACTTCTTCAGTAGTCTGCCAAAAGTCTTATTTCACTAAAACAGTTGACTTTGAGGAAGAAGGGGAGGCTTAGCTTTTGTATTCTTGTGCTTCACGTTGAAGCTACTAACTTTTAACACATGTCCAAGACTTTTAATGGGATCGATAGCTGAATTAAGTCAGTGATTATGGAAATTGTGGCACCAGGAGTGTTTGGTATACCAGGGTTACCAAATAAATAGAACACTATTTTTTGTATAAGGCCTGTATAGTTTTACATTGAACTCTGAGAACTATATACCTCTACTGTATAAGCTTTTGATCTATAGGTATCCATGAGACAGAATATTTGAGGATGTTTCAGAGATAGAAGTGTGGGAAATGAATGCTCACCTGAAACACCAGTCCTTGAAGTGGCTACTGATTTAATATTCTCTTTACTTGTTCATTATGAAGGTTATTTTATTGGCAAGACACTTGCTTTCTGGGTAGCCATTATACTAATTCATGTTTGATGTTTTAATCCTGCCTCAGTGGAAAGTCAGCCAATTCCTACACTTCTATTGTAAGGTTTTAAACAAAGCTGCACATAAAGCATGGGATTTAAAGCAATGCTGTGTTACAAATTATGAATGTAACAATAGGAAAAGACTGTCGTGACCCTGTTTCAAATGATGTTTACGATTACCAGTATTTCACAGTGAAATAGTAACGGGGAGGGGGAAAATGCTGGTGTGAGAACATTTGGCAACAGAATAGTACTTTGTTTCAACCTAGGTGTATGTGTGTTTGAAGAAATGCTAAGACTGGTCTTTCTTTCTTCTAAGTCTGAAGAAAACACTTAATTTCAGTATTTCAGTTTTAAAAGCATTGATCTGTTAAGAGAGTTAAGATAAATGGATATGGGACTTGAAAAACTTGCTTTTTCATAAGAACTCCAGGAGTAAGGAATACAACAAAAGCAGCCCCTCCTGCTGTCTGCACTTACCACATGTGTGTGGCTCTGCCTCATTATAATAAAGGACTTCATGTACAACTGCTTCCAGTTATTACAGATCCTCTCTACCTGAAGTTCTGTGGACTCTGTTTAGATTTTTTGTCCCAAAGGTAATAGTTGTACTTTAAGTCCTACTTGAGTGCAGTTTCTGCCTTGTAATCCTCTTCAGTGTCAGTTTTAATGCTGGGAAATCTTAAAAGACTTTGCAGTCACTCATGCTGTGAGAACTTAAAAAAACATGAAGGCACAAGTCAGCCTTCCGTTGTGATTTGTGGGTCTGGATGAAGTTGTTTACTATGTTGCAGGCCCATAATTTTGAGGTTCTGACCTATGAAATGTGTCCAGATCCATAATGTCATATGAGTATATTTGCATAACTGAACATGACATAACTTTTAGTGTTAAGAGGGTATCACAAAATCCTGTCTTATTGATGTAAATCTTATCTTTCCTATTTTAAGACTTTTATGCAATCACTGAACAATAGAAATGTTTGGAATTGGTGGACAAAAAACTTTTTCCTGTCACTTTGTGTGTAAACCTGGGAGTTTGGCTTGGAAGACTAAAAAAAAGAAAAAGTTTAATAAGCTTCAGTGATGTAGAAATAAATGCGAAAATTTCTGTGAAAGCAAAACCTTACAGTTCCCTAAATATGGACATGATCATGTGCTTAACTCAGTCCTTTCCTTTAAAGCAGCACAGGCTACAGTTGTTGCTTTACAAGACCCTTCTGCTGTTTTACAAGACCTCCTCTGACAAGTAGCATTGTTCTATGTCCAGATATATTTCATCTCTTGAGATGAGTTTTTTTAAAGTAGTTCACAGCACAAGTACTTGATCTATTTCAGAAGTTGGTGTGTTTTTTTGTTAACTTTGACCAAACTACAATTCTTTATTTTATGATCTCAGGAGACAGTTAAAAAAAAAAAAAAATCACAAACTTAAGGCTCTCTGGATTATAATTTAAAAACAATTAAGGAGAGTACTAGTTGCTTCAAAAATCTTGATTTCTATAATGATGATGGAGCAGTAATATCTGAAGTAACTTGGTCTATCACAAGCAGTGTGCTTGTGTGCAAATTGAAGGAGCATTCTTAGTGAATGTACATGATGCTGTATTAGCTGTTCAAAATCTGTCATATAAAAAGCTATTGTAAAAGTGTTATGTACCCCTGTTCAAGAATTCTTCTAATCTGTTTTTCTTGCCCTGCCAACTTCAAAATAATTTTGTTGAGCTTGTGGTCCTGCTCACCTCTACTGCAAAGTGAGCAATTAGTAGTCTTTTTTTACAACAATACTCATTAGCATTTCACATGTTGAATGCCATAGTCCCTTTGTGCCGTGGTCTCTTTGCTTAAACTCTGAATTTACTGAAAGACAACAACTGAAGCAGTGGATGTACTCTTAGTGCTTCTCTAACAAGAATGCAGAGCTTATATTGTATGGATTACTGTCAGTGTTTTTTTCCCCAAAGATGCAGAATCACATAATTGCTTTCTGAAAGTCCATTTTCGTCCTGCTCACACTCGAGTCCAGAATTTCTTTGCTGCTTATTTCCTTCAGAATGAAATGAATGGGCTTCACTCCTCTCTTTTAGTGAGGGCTCACACTGAGGAAGAGGAGTAGGCCATCAGCAAGTGGGTGCCTCGAGGTTATGTGAAGGGTATCATAGTCTTTTTCTTCTCTGCACAGAACTCTCAGTCCTTGTCTATGCCCTGCTGTTCTTCATTGGTACCAAATGTATCATTTCCTTCTTCTGCAGCTTTCAAGCGTTTGTGACTGACTTTTGTTTAAAGGTGAAGCTCACCACTTCTCTCACTTTTTCCTGATTGTGGAAACTATCACCTCCCACTAAAAGAGTTGTTAAAGCTGTGAGAATGTATTTTTTTCAAGAATGGGGAGGAAAAAGGTGAATTTTAATTAGATAATGTATTCCAAAACACCCTTTCTGTTTTACCTGTGTCTAACTCCTTCCTTCAGTTAGAACTCTGAGGTTGCAGCAGCTACCCATGGCATAAGAGGTCATACATCAGCCACAGTGGAAAGAGGTGAAAATAATGCATATGACAGGCAGTATAGTATGTATGGTAGAGAAATAGGGATTTACAGATGACACTGCAAATATACTTCCTGTTATATATATTTTTTTTTCCTTAATGAAAGGAATATATATACCCACAATAAGTATATTATATGTATATATATAATTATACTTCTTGTATCATATGATGACATATTTTAAAGAAAAACTTAAAACTGCAATGCAATATGATTTTTTTTTTCCCCAAGGAGAACCCTTCAGTAGTGGAGTGATTTGACTTTACCGAATGACTTATGTTGAGCTTTTGAGGCTATTTGCGACTTGCTCTATGTTTCTGTATTTAAACTTTATGCAAATATTTGTGGTTGCAGTTAGTTGAAATGTAAATCAGTCAACTGAGTTTGTATATGCATATAATACACTTCTAGTTGGAACTCTGACAAAATATTCTCCCTCAAGTACTATAAATGAAATTATAAGAACAGTAGTAGTTAGTAATGCACTTCTGAGGATTATACCCAGGAGCAAATGTTAACGGAATGATGCAGATGGATGGGCAAAAAGTTGAGTGTATTTGCTGTACTATATCCTGAAGGCATTTTCAAATTTTGCTCTCTTTAAAGATGAGCATTAGTCTTCCCAATAAAAACCTTCTGGGACGTTAACTTTGAAATTAGTCATAGGACTCTAAATTACTAGTTGAGGTAAATTGCATTACCTATATTAATTAGGCATTTGGATCTTCTACTTTGAGCTAATTAAGGGCCAATTCTAAATCTAAACTTTACAACAAATCACAGAGTACTGTCTAAGTCCTGGCACTGCAGACGGGCTATTTCTTTTATCCCTTAACCAACAAGGTATTATCCTGTAGTACTGGTTTCCTTCATTACTAATTCCTCTTTCAAAATAGAGGGAGTGTAATGAGGCAGACAAGTTGGTTTTTACCTGGATTCTTATTGGTTTTTATACATTTCAGAAGACTTCTTACCATTTATGGAAAACAGAAGCGTATTTCTAATTTAACACAGGAGTGTCTTACTTAAAGAGAAAAACAGGTAGCACTAATTAAATGCTCACCTGCAACTTTTAGCTGTGCTTCTGCACATAATAGCTCACATTTTAGGAGTCAAAGTTGACTCTCATCTTTAATATTGTACATCTGATCAATACACCAGAAACACACTTTGAGAAAACATAGAAAAATATTTCAAACCCTCTAAGCTGGTAGTAGCAAAGTTTTATGTTAGAGATCTAGGACATTTCAAGTCCTACTGGTATAAGTAGGGTATGGCCTACTTATATCTACGAAATAATTATATCTACAAAACTGCCATTTTTTCCAAATTGTTGTGGTGTCGGGGACTTCAAAGTCTCACTGATTGTAAGGAGGTTGCTTAATTGGCTGCTTTCTGCAAGGGCCATTCTAGTTTGTCCATATTTGTATGTTGTACTGTAAACTTTTCAGTGTCCTGAGGTTGTCTGTCTATTAAAACTGGCTGTGAGAGACATGGCAGGCCTGTACAGCTCTCCCTGCAAGGCTTGTGTCTGATATTAATAAGCCAAGAAAAAGTGCTAGGCTGTTCAGAGTGTGAAATTCTCCTGGTGTGTAGTAATACTAGGATTTCTTGACTGCCAGTCAGACATTGTAGCCTTAGACTGAAAGTGCAAAGTGTTCCCATAAAGTAGAGAAAGTACCAACAAATGCGAAGATTGCAACTTTGGACAATATAACAACC
Organism: Xenops minutus; assembly: GCA_035221455.1. Taxonomy (NCBI): domain Eukaryota; kingdom Metazoa; phylum Chordata; class Aves; order Passeriformes; family Furnariidae; genus Xenops; species Xenops minutus. The sequence continues at coordinate 7,763,293 of JAWWEE010000001.1, forward strand.
ATGGAAAAATTGTAGGGTTTGCATTTGATTTTTTTTTTTTTTTCCTATTTCTGTAGTCAACAGTGAATTTGATGTTAATCTTAGGACAGTGTGTCAGGGTGTTCCGCTTCATATTTTCTTCTGGTTTTACACTTGTTAATGTAAGAAAGGTGCTTACCAAACTTTCTAAAACCTGTTCTCTATTTTCATTGGAAGGTATTCTCTCTTTTATAACCACTTGAAGAACATTGAACAAAGTGAAGAAGGCCTTGATAAATTTACGAAAAGCTACAGAACCTTTGGAGTTAACCAACTTCTGGAAGGTGGAATATACTGTAAAGAGTGGGCACCGGGAGCAGAAGCAGTGTTTCTTGCAGGTGACTTCAGTAAGTATTCTTAGGAATATTTCTTCTCCCCTGCACTGTTTTACATCACTGCCCTTTTCCTGTAAAGGTAATTTTGTAGCAATGATGACATTCTGGTAGTGAAAATGTATGTCATGGCTTAAATGAATAGTGTTTTACTCCATGTTGCAGTAGCCTGTGAAGTATGTGTTTCTGTTGTATGGTCAGTATTATATATTATATATATTTTATGTCTTTTAATACCTGTAAGGCAAAAACTTATGTCATACTGCATTACACTGCAACTTTAGACTGTCTAAACTGAGTTTTCTTTTAAACTCTAAAGTTAGGCTTTCATAAAGCTGTATGCAGAAAAGCAAAAATAACAATGAAATAATTTGCTTTATATTTTTCTCATCAGCATCAGTGTAGTCTAAAGGGCCAGGGCCCTTGAAAATTCTTACCCATCATGAGAGTGTAGACAAGTTCTGTTGGAAAATGTCAGCCTAAAATTAAACTAAAATACTAAGGAAAGAGTAGATATTCTGTTTTGAGGGGAGAAGGAAGGATGTTAGCAGAATAGGAAGGTGGCAGGATTACATGGAGGAATTGCATTGATTTCTCTGAGAACCAGAAAGACTATTCCATTTGAATCTGAAACAAAAATATAAATTTGCTTGTCATTCAGAAGGCTAGTTGCATTCAAATCATGTTCTGCAAATTCTTTAATAACATGGACATTCATCATTGCTCTTAAATCCTGCAATACTAATTTCTGTCCCTTTTTTTGCATGAGGTTTTTGAGCTTTGTTTTGTTTTCCCCTTTCACCTTTCTACTCTTGTCTCTTCAGGGTTAGATGTGAGTCCATCAGGGTACATGTATTTTAATAGATGGTAATTTTAAAAACAGACTTATAGTGAAATGTTTAATATTTTAAAAAGAGGCAGTAACTTGTAAATTAGCTTATCATGTTGTGGGGGGGTGAAATTATATGTATACCAGAATGCAGGAGCTAAAAACTGGGAAATGGTTTTCTAAACTTTACTTCATTCAAAATATTTAATGTAATGAAGCAGAAATTTAGGACTAATGATGTATTGAGACACTAATGAAGTGTATCAGTAAGAAGTAAAAAAAACCTGAAAAGAAACTCGCTTTAATGTGGAAAAACTGTTTCTCCTATGTATCATATTAATCAGTAAAGTATAATAATAGTAAATAATAATAATAATAGAAATCATAGTATTCATTCATAGTGTACTTGAAAAGTCTGAAGGAATGGAAGATTGTCATTTAACTCAGATGAGCTTTAATAATATTCTGATGAGAAATTGGGTTGCAAAACCCTAAGACTTAGGTTCAGGTTGCTACATATATATATAATTAAAACTGAATCCCTTTAACCTTTATTTAAGTTTTCAAGCAGGTTAAAGTCTTAAACTAAATCTATGATTATATTATATTTTAATTGAATACTGGGATTGCTTTTAATAATTTATTTATTTTTTTAAACTAAAACTTTTTCCTCAAGAGAACAGTAGTGGAACCATATGGGGGGGGAAAGTTGAAAATCTTATACGAAATAAACATTGAACTTACATGACAGGAGCTCTTTGGGATTTAAACTGAAATATGGTTCTATATAATATGAAAACTCTCCATTCATGCTTTGTTTTTGGAGATGGATGACAGCATTTTTCTCAGTGTTTTCCTTAATAGGGTATTGTCTGCAAATCTCTTAGATATTTGATGGAGAGACACAAAAAAAGACACCAAATATTAGTCCCTGAAATTTCATCTTATGCTTTTGAGGATCAAAAACTAGTAAAAATTATAATGGGAAGTATAGGCTATGTACAGAGATCTTGAACTTCTTTCAAAATTTATAATTAATCTGATAGTTGATAATTTTATTATGAATTGTGCTTAAGATAAACATGAATTATTTATTTATTTATTTATTTTATTTGTATAATTATATACATGTGAAGTCTCAGTCCTGTAAAGCTTTTTGTGAATGAATTCTATGCCTTATAGCAGGCAATAAAGCTTTTCTGTTAAGGTATTTTGACCCAAATAATGGTATTTTTATACTTTCTTATAAACTTGAAATGGACTGTAGAAAAATTCTTAGTATCACTGTGCATTCCAGGACAAAATTTAGAAACTAGTAATAGCACATGAAGATGTGTTTGAATGGGAGAATGAAAAACATAAATTCAAGAAAATCTGAATACTTTGAGTTGTTTTTGTCTCTTTAAAACTCCATAATTGAAGAGAAAAAAAGTATTATATCTGTTAGTATTCTAGTATGGTGCTTTACTCTATCTGAGAAGTATTAAATGAACATCAGAAACCATTAAGATTTGTCAATTAGTACTTTCAGCATCTCAGTAAATCAAGTGTATGAGGCAATTAGTCAGCTGAATTTCCGATACCAGAGGCAGAATCAACATTATAGGGCCCTTAAAAGCTCTCAGTGATAATGCTGAGTATTTCATCCATGTGCTGTACTGCTGAGGAACCTGGTGACTACTGGCAATTTATTGCTACTTTACAAATGACTGTTTGAAAATAAGTCACAGAACTGCATGTTTTAAGGGTAACCCAAGGAATTTATTTGGGACTTGGAACACACAAAATTGTATATGGCCATGCAGAGACGCAGTAGGTTATCTATAAACAATGCTTTAATTATTTTAAAAAAGAAAAAAAAACAAAGCTACTGGCTTTAAGAGCTTGTAAGAGTAAGCATGCATATGTTAATTTGGAAGTCAGTATTTGGTATAATACATTGTCATATTTGTGATTTCTGTTCTTTGGTCCTCTTCTCTTTTTTGTGCCTTCTTTTCCCTCATTCCCAGCTAACATTAGATCTGAAATGTTGATCACTGTAGAATATCTGTTTGGTTTGGTTTTTGCTTCCTCTTTCTTGCTGTAGTGGGGAAGGGTTCTGGTGGAGGTGGAGGAAGGGTGGGCTGGTTGGTTTGGGGTGGATTTGGTTTGTCTATTTATTATTTAAACTCTAACAGGCCTCCTTTAAAGTAAAGAAAAAAGAGATCTTAAGCCATCAGCCTTCATAATTTGGATATCTGACAGCTGACTGGAAACTGTTCATATCAGAGTGCTTTGTTGTTTTTTTTCTCAAAACTTTTACTGAGAAAGATCCCAGATATTATTATGATATCATATTGAACTTCTTACTGCTTCCTTCAAAGATTTTTATAGAAAAATACCTAGATTTGATGAGTAAACAAACTCAAATAGTGAAACTTCGGTGGCTACAGATGACTGAAGTATAAACTGATAGTAATATCCAGGGAAACACCCTATCTGAGAAGTAATGACACTTGTTTTTATGTCTGTGTTTGAGCTATTTAATCACTTTTTAAGCAGAAATTTGCTATTGAGCTGTTGGAAATAAGGCAGTGTGAGAGGAGAAGACTAAATTGTCCTCTCTGTAGAACAGTATAGTGTCCTTGGAGAATCTCTCCATTTATGTTCTGATTTTATATTCTAATCAAGTTCAATAAAGGTACCTTGTTGTAATAGTGGGATTTTAATGCCCCTTCCCTTGTCTGAACTGCTACTTGTCTGATACACTTTCCTCAAGGACTACTGGATTCTGTTCTCTTTAGGCATCTTTCAGTTGATGAGAAAGTATATAGAATGTGGAAATGTAATTACAATTGGAATTGTAAGAGGTGGGTTTATTTCAGTTGAGAATTCAACATCAGTTTATTAAGATTTTTTCACTTTTGAAAAAAAATAGCTACAGCATTGCACTGACGCATCAGCTCCTACGTTGAAAAAGAAAGTGGTTTAGTTAAAATGCAAGAAGTACTCCTTTGCTCTACGAGAAGATAAGTGTTTGATTTCTGGTGTGAAACTCCAAGTTAAACTGTGAGACTCAGAGCTGTATAGCTATATACTTGTCAGTGTGAAAACAGCATGAGGAGGTTGAACCAGAGGTCACTTAAATTATGATTTATCTTTGTATTGCATGTAAGTATTGCATTTAAATTGAGTTTTCATGACAAATGGTAGAACACAAGCCATTATAGCTTTGAACTGAGTTCCAGATTAAAGTTCTTTGCCATGCTAAGGGTGCAGTTCTGAGCAAGGAGTTCCATTGTGCCTCATGTTGCTGATATAGGATATAATGTTTAAATAATTGGTTGGTTTTGAAAGATGTAATCAGAGATGAGAGAAATTGAAAGAGGCTATTGAAGATGTCTTCTGTGTTGGATTAAGGTATATCTGGGGCCTGAACTTGTGTGCAGAAGCTCTTGTCTTTGCATATGGCATATGGGTATTCTGTGATGGTGTCCTTTTTTCCTAAGTTCTATTCAAGTTGATTATTTGAACTTCTGGTAATTTTCTCAGCTTTTTTCTATTTGTAACTATTGACAGAGTCTTTGAAATCTCTGTTCTCAATCAAAGATATTTCTTTTGACTATTTTTTCCAACTTCATGATAGTCTGCTAATGAGTTGTTGATTGGTTGGGTTTGTTTTTTCTGTTGTTCCTTAAGGCATTTTTGGCTAAGTTTTGCTGAAAAATCTGTAAACTAAGCAGTAAAACTGAGAAGCCTTAGCCATTTCCTCTTTGAAGGCAGCCTTCAGTTTTCAAGGTGTTTTAAGTTCCCTTATGCCTCTTGCCTTAATACAAAACAATATTTTCCGTTGTAACCTTTCAAACTGAGCTCCTGTCCAGGGGTAAGTAGTCGATAGTGGTTTTAAGTAGGACCATCTGGGGCAGATGGGTGTTGCTTTGCATTTGTTCTTAAGTCATGAACCATGGACACTGAATTGTGAAGGACTGTGCCTGGGAACAGGAGGGATTAATAGGAGCATCTGGTATTGCTGGCAGGTGGAGGGGAAAGTTTAAGCAACACAGGCAGAATTACCAAATCTGTCTGTGGAGAGCACAGATACTTAAATAGATGGAGAGATGCAACTGTTCCCCCTCTGAAGCAGGGAAGAGATGGGGTTTTAATAAGAGTCAAGAGGATTTTCTTTTAACAATATAAGAATTCAGTTGTTTTGGTGTAAATAATGAACTCTGTTCAGTTTCCCCTGGGGGAGTTTTATAGAATCTGGGCTTAAGACGTTTCTTGCTGTCACTTTATTTTGCTCAATATTAGTGAGTTGTCACCTGGCATATTTGGTTCAGTTCATGAATTGTAATCAAGAGGTACAGCTCAGCTGGGAAGACTTTCATGAGAAGCAATGAAGATGATCAGATATCTGGGGGGAGAAGAAGATTGAAAGAATTAGTACTGAATCCCATAAGATGGGTCTTGACTATCATAAATCCTAACCAGTTCTTTAAAGCTTTCTTCTTGCAGCTTCTTCTGTTTTCTCATTTTTGCTTGAAATGTTTATTTCAGAAGTCTAGCTGTTTATAGCTTTAAAAAAATTAAACTTCATTGAAGTAATGAAATCCTAGGGATGTATTCTACATTCTTTTGCCATGCCCTGAAATAAAGTGAATAACTGTATTATAGAGTATAAATACAGCCTATACTTTGCAGTTTAGACATTCTGTTAAGGAGCATTGCTTAGTTGCTAAGGCGTTGTTTGTCTGATATTAGTCTTAGTAGATGTTAGCTGTGTTTGTTTCCTTATTTTTCTTGATTGGAGCTTCAGAGTAAAACCAATGGGGAGGACCCATCTAAACATTGCTAATATACAAGCTCTTCTGCTGTTAATCAAGAAATAGCTTACTAAATACATTCTTTCTGCTAATATGTGTAATTTGTCTGCACTATCCGAATACTCTAATCGTGATAAAAACGATCATCTAAATGGAGTATTGAATTAATTGCATTTGTGTTTTTGAGCATGGGAAATGTTTTATAATAGTAATCTCTTTATTGCTTTTGACATTGCTCTCTACTGTAAAATGAGTAGGTACTAGAAGATTTATCTTGCATAGTTATTTTTGTCACATTGTCTGGCCTGTTTGATTTGTACCTTTCAGTTTTCTTTAGTTAAAGATTAGCAGTTCTCAGGTTTAAGAAGCTGTGTAAATGCAATGAGCAACTTTGAAAGCAGCCTAGTCTTTTTCTGAAATTCAAGACATCCATATCTTGTTAGAGAAGATTATCTTTTTATTGCACTGCAGACAATATTTTTGGTTACTGATGTTTAATAAAATATACACAGTTGAATGTAACTTATTCTCTACCTCCCCTGTTGCGATTTCTGTGGTGGCAAAAGTGATGTTCCTGTTCCAGTCACGTCTTGTTGTTGTTGTTGTTTGTTTGTTTTTGATTGCTTTTAACCTTGACTACCATGTTTAATAGCAATGTTATTTTATATGAGCTTAGATTAATATTCTGAAATTGAAGACTGCTTATTTTTCTTTTACTGAGTTGTGGGTTTGTTTGTTTTTTTTATTACATCAGCTTGTCAAAATAGGGGCATTGAGCAGTGTGTGTGTCTAAACCTGGTTTGAGTAATCTACTTGTGGAAGATGGTTTTGCCTACATTTTGAATGTGTATGATAGTATTAGATATAAAAGTATTTGTGTCTGCTTTCACTGAAGTTAACTCTGAAAAAGATGAAACACGGTGTTATAACTTTGAATTGTAATTGGGCACCTTTTAAGATAAATACTTAGTCTTATTTCTTATACTGCAGATGGCTGGAATCCATTTTCTCATCCATATAAGAAGCTGGAATATGGGAAGTGGGAGTTGTACATTCCACCTGGAGAAGATGGTTGTCCTGCTGTGCCCCATGGATCAAAACTAAAGGTGTCGGTTCTAGACTTACTCCAGTTCTTGTAACCTTTCTTCCTCATTTGTACTTTTTTTTTTTTAAGTAACTTTATATTTTAATTGTTTTAAGAAGCAGAAGACTAGGAAAATCAAGAAACTGGGAGCATTTGTGTCATAGTACTGTGTTTTCAGTGCTCTCATCAACAAAACTAACATACTCAAAAAATCCTCATCTGTGTGCTGAAAAATCAGCTTAGGGAAACAAGAAATCTGTTAAAACAAAGATATGTATAGAAATGCTCTGGAAATGTTTACTCAATGTGTGTGCTTATCTCTATACTTTGTTATGGCTTATAAAATCGTCCCAGTAATAAATATGGATAAATTGAAATTTAGGAGCAATCTTTTGAGGAGAAAGCTGTTTTTATTTTATAGAGCAGGAAAGAAAAGAGTTGTCTGCAACTCAGAAATGCAATGATTATGCAGTAATGTATGAGAGTGCAAAATGACTATTTAAGATTTTCCATGGATTTGAGATCTAAGGAGGTTAGATTTCTTTGATTGTTGCTAAATTTAACCTTCTATATTTTATCTACAAAACTATTGACCTCATCTACTGTAAAATATTCTAGCCTCTGTGTAGAGATAGCAGGTGTGAATGAGAATGAGTGTTCATAATTGTTAACATAATCACAAAAAGCATAAAATCTTAAATGTGTTTGGAGCACCTTAAGGTTACTTTTTTTGTCTACCTTCCTATATAATCACTGGTCACATCTATTTTTGAAGTACAGGTCTTGATAGCACTTTCGCCCTATTCAGCATTCTGTTTGAAATATAAACTCCATAAAGCAAAGATTACATTGTACATAATTTGTTTAGTATGCAGAATTTTTGACTACTGATTGCACTTGGTGCTGATGTACTAGTGAGATCAATTCCTGTGGTTCTGTAGCTGCTCTAAGTCTTCTGGAAGCCATAAGATATGCAATTGATTTTTTTGTTTGTTTGTTTGTTCTAAATTGTCTTAGGCTTTTTTTCACCCTACCGCTTTAAATGTGCTTTTCCATGGTCAGTTTTAAACAAAGATGTGCGATTGTCACTGACACTCAAAATACATGATTGTCCAACATGTCTGCATGTGAAATAGATTTGCTTTGGAGTATATTCCTGGGAGGGAAAAAATCGTCTAACTCAAAGATTTATAAACTTCATTCACAAGTGTAAATAATTGGTAACTTCATCTACATCAAACTAGTCCCAGCCTCATCTGTAACTTTGCTAATAATCCCTTATTACATTGTCTTTGTTCCGTGTCTGAATCTAACACATCACAATATATACTTGTGATATAATTAGGTGATATAACTAGCATATAGAAAGACTGCAGTTAAGATAGTTCACAAATGGATTATCTGTCACAAAAGGTGCAGTGAGGCTGCACCTTGGGCTACAGCTGATCTTCCTATCCTCCCTCATTCCACTTGTGGGTTCAGAAAACTGCTTTTCTGTACGTTTTCTTTGAACTCTATGGTTCTTGTAGATTATGATAATTCATAAATGTATATATTTTTTGGCAACATGAGGATTAGTGTTAGAACATAGTTCTGCACTTGTTTGTTCATGTAGAAGCTGAGAATATTGGATTGTCTGCAGATGGAAATTGCTATGCAGATTGCAGAGGTAATGTTTAAATCCACAGGCTCTGGTGTCTGCACTAGACGAGGCAACAGAAACTCTTTAGTAATGAAAGTAATTCCCATTTTTCTTTACTAAAGAAGCATAAGGGAATCACAAGGTTTAAAGTTTTTTACCAATATTATTTTAAATATTTAAGTTAAAATATTCAACTTTAGACATTTGTGTGGTGATTAATCTGTTGGGGTGGGAGAAGTCTCCTCCAGAAGGTCCTTATCTTTAGCTTCTCTCTACGCTGTTTTCATCTCAGTTCTACACAGGCAAATGCCAAGTTCTGAAGTGGTAACAAGGTCATTCCTTTTAAATAAGTAATATCTAAGCCAGAATGGGAAATGGATGGAGTGCAGCTGGTGACACTAATTTAGATCAGGTCACAAAATATTTTTGTAGGAAAATAAATGAGGAGCAGAGGTCAAACATTTGCCTGTTTTCAATAGTAGTAGACTGTCTACTGTAGCTCTTCAGGCAGTCTTCTCGTAAGTAAATGTAAACATTGAAGAAAATGAGTAATTAAAAAGCGTGCTGTAAATCTTCTGGCACTTTTATGTGTGAAGAGATGGATGCTTATGACAGTTGAGTGACTCCCTTGTGGATTATGTTATCCATCTACAAAATAAGGTTATCGCCTAGAAAAGGGTGTCTCTTTTCTTTCTCCTGTGGATCAATTGGGAGCTTAGAATGAGTTCAGTGAACAAATAGAGTTGCTCTTGTGGTTGTGTGGTGTTTGCTTTTAAACTTCTGACAGAGTTGTAGGCTGAGCACAGATTAAAGCCCAAAAACAAACTTTGTGCTTTAATAAATGAAGCCTCTTTTCCTCTCTTTATTGGTAAAGGGGTAGTTTGAAAGATGTTTTCCTTAAAGACTAGTGTGTTTGTCATTCTACAGTGCTGGCAGTTGGGGTGCAAGTGTGCTTCTCTTCTTTCATGGTTGAAAATAACTGAATTTTCTCTTCGTTGTCAGTATTTTTAATGACCTTATTACATGATAAGAAAAATTTACATGGAAAACTTACATAGAAAAATTTACATGGATGGACTTCTATAGCAAGTCCTGTCATGTATTGTCATCTGCATGCAGGAGTTTAACCAGTGTTCTGCTTTGTTCTTTTACTGTTTATTTATAAATGATTTTTTCCAACTGCTTAAAAGTACCTGTAAATTAAGATTTCACTGTAGTTGGCAAGATCCTAATTTTGAAATAGTGTTCAGTGGAGTTTAGAGATGGGGATAGTAGTGGTAAAAATTGAGATCTCAGTATCTGCACTGGGGAACTTGTTTAATGCTATTTATAGGAATACCAAGGAACAATAAAGAAAATACAGAACAAGTGGCAAATTGAATCCTAGATGAAAATAATTTCCAAATTCAGGGCTAATGATCAAGTTCTGAAATATTTTTACACAGATAACTATGAAAAGATGGCAATGTCAGTACTGGAAAAATATTGGCAATTATCATTGAGGTACCTGCTGCCCTGGAACATTGAATAGGAAGAGATCTCTTCTAAGTTTTTCTTTTGTGAACTGGAAAGGATATATTACAGGAGTAGGAACTATTCACCTTTCTAGTAATGACAGTAGATCTGTGATTTCTGACATTATTGACTGAACAAGAATTTTATATATTGATAAACTGTATCTGACAATATGCTGGGTAGGTGCACAAAACTATATATGCAATTAAACATCACTTATATATTAATGAAATTTAGTGATTCTGGCTTATTTCTGATAGGAGGGTAAGAGTCAGGATGACTGATGTGCCTCCATAATGCAACTTTTACCAAGAGCCAGGGAAAGATTTGGAAGTTGTCTGTAAAATATCAGTGACTAAGTTTGTTGGTTTCTTCCTACATTTTTGAAGCTGTATGAGGTAACTGAGAAAGCTATCCTTTCACAGGTAACACTTATATATATTACATAATTAACAGATGACTTTTGTGTGCCATGGCAGCCTTCACCATTTCTTTGTGTATGCTGACAGAACTAATAAAATACAGCTCAGGAAACAAATAACATGTTGGGGTTTTTTGTTTGGTTGGTTGTTTTTTTTTTTCCTGGAAAGGTCACTCAGAAAATGGTAGAAACTTTATAAAACCTCTGCATTCCATTATTTACTAAGTCTGTATCCTTTTCTCCTTCCCACACATCTATATATATATATATATGTAATTAAGTGGTAAAGTTTGCAGTTTTTTGAGGGAGTATCTTGTACTGTAATGAGGTGATTAGACTTGCTATCTTGTGCACTTGTTAACATAACATTCTTCTACTGATATTCCACTCTTGCATGTGAGTGGTTCCAGTGATTGCTGAATAGTAGTTACAGGTGCCAAGTTCAACACAAAACTGGGGCAGGCACAAACAAGAGTCACAATTTTTTTATCAGTTTGTACAAAATGCTTTAAAAGTTCACTACTATTGTCTTTATTAGTTTTCCAGTCCAAATGTATTACCCTTTTTAATATTCAAGTGTGCAAAGTAGAAACTACATTGAGTCAGAACACTAACAGTTTATTAATCACGGTTAAAAGTGCCTAAAAATATATTTATATTCATGAGGTGCTGGGTAGAGAATAGTTAGTCAGAAGGAATCTTTTAAAAACTTAATTCTTACAATGTTTACCACTGTATCCTGTACTTCATAGTAGGTCTGCATGCTCTGTGTCTAACTTGTAAACCTTGAAAAGGAATCAAATATGGTGAGCAAGTAGGTTAATCAGTGTCAGGGAACCACTGTTAGTGAAATCCATCAAGTGTAATTGCTGTCACTGATGAAATAGGTGCTATTGCAGCTGACCCTACTGATCAGGAGGTCCAGCAGTAAAGTATCAGACCCATGTTGAGTTCAGGCCTCATGCACTTCAAGCAGTCTGCAGTCAAAAATGTGAAGGTGTTTTAATGAGAATGTGAAAACCCAGGTAAGTTTTTCAGTAATAGAGGTAACAGGCTAGTTAGGATGCCAAGTAGAAAAGTGTTAAAGATGTGGTGGGCTTTCAGTAACATAAGATGTAACTAGAAACATGGAATACTGGGCTGGAAGGGACCTCAAGGATCAACTGGTCCCACTTTTTCTGGGAAGAGTATGGTCTAGTCGTAATAGCCCAGCATCCTGTCCAGCTAGATCTTAAGTGTCCAAGATTGGGGAATTCAGAGCTTCCCTGGGGAGATTGTTCTCGTCGTGAAATAGATTCTGTGCAGTGAGACAGCTTTTACAAAGGGAGCCTTGGGTACCCTGAGAAGAGATACTAAACTTGATTTCAATGAGAAGCTTCCTGAAGAAGTGTTTGCTGTTTCCTCACATGTACAAATATAAACACTTTTAATTGTTCTGGTTTTCACTTTAAGTGGTGGGGAAAGGGAATATCATATCACTTAAATTTCATGTCTTAAATGGTGTGTAGGATGCAAAAAAACCTCCAAAAACCAAACAAAAAACCGCAAATCAGGTCTACCAAGTCTTCTGCACCATCATGGTTTATAACCCATGTGCAAGAAGAAGCAGGCATGGCATTCCTGGGCTTTTGAACTTTACAAAACTTGTCTAAAGTCATCAGCATATATGTTTCTAGATAACAGCAGTGCTGAGTGGAAGTAAAATGTTTGTTAAATCTGTGGCAATATCCATCATGTTTCATCCCTTTATTGTAAGCCATGGCCCTTCAGCAAGTTCTTGTAGGCTTCTCTGGGTTACAGATGAGGTATTCTAGCAGGAAGAATTGTTATCTCATTGGGAGGTAAATAGTCTCTTGACGTTGTCTGTTTGGATTTAGTAAACTGTGTAACTACTCATAGACTCATAGGAGAGGTTGTAGCAGCAATAAACCATTGTAATGCAATGGACTGTTGCTCTAAGGAGCCTTTTTTGCAGACTGAGCTCAGCACTTCTGAATATTCTTATTCAGTTGTTTTGGCAGGCTTAGTTCTCCTGTGACTTGAAGATTGCACAGTTCTCTGGTAGGAAGTTTTGCTATTTAAAAATATTTTTAGTTTATCCATACAGAAGATAAGGGTGAGAGATCTTGAAGAGGCCTTGAAATGGAATTTGACTCCATATTAAGTATATATAAACATGGCTGTGATTCTTGTGGGAATTGCTTTTGTTCTGAGGATATGGGCACTGATTAGGGAAAGCTCCTGACAATCACTGCAGTGTGACTTACTGGCAGGTACTTTCTGACTTCCAGCTGAATTTGTGTGTAATGTTAAGAGAAGATTATAGGTCAGGGAGAGATTGGAAGAGGAACTTCAGTATTCTGATGGACTTACTCCACACCTTGGATGCCCAAGTCTTGTGATATGGAATCTGTACTGGCAACACAGCCAACACTGGAGCTCTTTGAGGGGACTTCTCTGAGGTATTACAATAAAATGCTCAAGGTATGCCACTTCAGAGTATCAGAAAGCAGTTGAGTTAATGCAGCCAACAATGTGAGGGGACAGTCAGGTGAGGTCATCCTAAACAGGGGACCTCAGAATGGAGGGAACACATCACCTGCACTGCACTTTTTCTATTTTCCAGCAGAGACAGGGTGCCCTTAAGTGTTTGGGTCTCCTGAGCTGTTGGACAGGGAGACAACAGCAACAGGAGGGAGAGGACAGTGGAAGGACTGTTGGGGCCATAGGCTATCCCAGTTTGTAGGACTGTTGGGGTATGTGACAAGAAGTGGAGGTGCTGTGTGTGACCTGCCTCATCTCCAAAAAGTGTTTCACTGTCAGTTTGAGACAGCTATGAATGGGAGAAGCAAAAAGTGACCATGCTATGCCACAAGCACCCAGTTGCAAGGTGCATTATGCAGCAGTTGTCCTTTATAAAAATGCTTTATAATTGAGAATCAGTAATACTTAATGCTTGGGTGCCCCTATTACATAATTCATCAGCTTCTTTTCTACTTGACATGGCTTGAAACAACTCTAATAAGTTACACTTATTGTGTATAATGTGCTTTACTGTTATGGTTGCTTTCCAAGCCATACTCTTGTACCCCAAGCCTCTTAACTAAGAAGCTAACACAATACATATAGGAATGCTTTTATATAATTTAATTTGAGCTACATCACTGTTGTTATAGTAACTTGATTCTGGTTAAGTTATAGTGGGGTAAAAAGTATTTTTTGAACTGTGTGTTTTAGAGATTCCAGTATTCCTTTGATTTATTGATTTTTATTTTGGAAAAAGGTTCTTAAAATTTGGATTCTAGAATGAAAGAAAAGTTTAAATGCTATCCCTCGGAACAAATGTGTGTTATTCCCTTGTAAAAATAAACTGGTTGTCCCTCATAGCTAATAATGCCACCTTTGTGTAGCTAACAATTATAAATCCATGTACTTGAATGATTAAGTGAAGCATTGTCTCTGCACTTGTGCCTGTTAAAATCAATTTGGAATGTTTCCATGTGATGTTGCTTTCATTTTTAACAACTCTCCTATGATTTCCTGAATTTTAAGTTTGGTTTTCCTATGTTATTTTTATCTCTCTCCACAGATGTTTTATAATACTGGGCTACTGGCTCCATCTTTTGAATTACTTTTATATTCAACCAAATAATAAAATGTTTTCTGTATTTTTTGTTAGTATTTACTAACGACTTTTTTAGTTTTCTGAGAAGCACAGAAATAGAAAAAAGGACAAAAACTTTCCTTTTTAACTTGATCTAGTAAACTAGTTTAACACGTTCATATGTTCTTCAGTGCAACTGAAACACTTAAATCACAAATGGAGCTAGATCTCCCTCTTTTGGAAAATCAAGGCATGACTTCATGACTCGACTTAGAAGATAGGCCTTTGCCTTTTTCGTATCTTGATTGTATTTTATTTTTGATTTGTTTTCTTTCCCTGGGAGAAAAGGGAAGGTGAAAGAAGGGGGAATTGTGAACAAATATTTAATATCCCTAAGAAGTTGAGATTGTAAAAGCTGATGTCATAATATATTTACAGAAAAATAATTTGCACAGCAAATAAATCTCTCTCCAGTGATTTCTGAACTGCACAGATTCACCTGCAGAATTTTGTTAAACATGTAAACCAGCTGAAAAGCACTATTTTGTGTCCAAAAATGTATTTTTTCAATATTTGATTAAAATGCTTGCCCCCTTAGCTGATTTATTTGCCAGAAAATTGCTTGAAAGAAAAAGAACAAACCGGACAGCTTTGTATCAGCTGACTTAGTTTTGACAGTAATCATAAATTGATGAGGAAAATAAAGCTGGAGAAAGGGAGGCTCTGAATAAAGTGCCTGGTGTTCTATTACTTTTTCTTTATGGTGTAACCAATTTGGAATTTAGGAAGGAGAACAGCCTGGAAGACGCAACATACTGTCCATTCTTTCCAAAACTTCATTTCAAGGTTTGTACTCAATTCACTGTTAGGAAATAACTTCAGTGACTGCAAGCACCTTGACAGATACACTGGATTTCTTGGTTATTTGGACCTGTAGGAATAGAGGATGCTAAAGCTTTTCAGCGGAAGTTGAGTTCTGGAAAGATCTTCCATTCACCATGTGTCTTACCCCACCAATTTGGGTGGAGGGTCCATTTGGGAAGGTACTCTTGACTACAGGAAGCTGAAGTGTTGAACAGTTCCTGATTCCTTTTCCTCCTTGCTGCCTCTCCTAAGCTTTGTTAGGAAGAGACGTGCAGTAGCAAAAAGAGTGAGGCACTAGTGAAGTTGTGTTTGCTTCTTCATTCCTTGCCTTCTATTTCCATATTAAGCTATTAGAGAGAGAAATGCTTTATCTAGTTTCTAAAATCTGTCAGGTAGATGAAACAATTTCAGAATAATGCTCAAACAGTGCTGTTTGATCCCAAATTTTTTTCAGGCTTTTTAATTTTTATCTAAACCTTCTTTAAGGCAAACTTGCAGACAAGAAACTCTTAACTTTTGGTCCTGTGTTCTGCAGTGGGTTGCATTATGTTACCAGATAGTGTTCTGCTGTGGTCCCATGTATTAAGAGCCAAACATACTAAAATGCTGCCTCTAGACTATAGTGCTTTTCTCACAAACCAGTGCTGACCTGTAAAAAGAGACTGGTAATAGTTGCCCTCCTCTGATTTCCCTCTGTGTGCATGAGGAGGGCAGGGGTGGCCATGTGACTTCATCTACTGTTGTAAATGGGCTCAATTTATGTTGTCTACTGGCAAAAGATGGTCAGAACTAGATGTTGTGTCCTGGGTACTAAACTCAGGACTGGATATGCTTTGTGAAAGAAAAAGGGGTGGCTGAGGTGTACAGGGAAAGGTACTTCCAGCTCTTCTTCCAGGTGACAAGTGACAGAGCAAGTGGAAATGGCCTCCAGTTGTGCCTGAGGACATATAGATTGGATATTAGTAAAAATTTCATTACTGAAAGGGTGATCAGGCATTGGAATGATCTGCCCAGGAAAGGGGCCGGGGGCGGGGGGGCGGTGGTTGCCATCCCTTTCACTGTTCAAGAAAACATGCGGCTATGGCAGCTAGGGACATGATTTAGTGGTAAACACAGTGATGCTGGACTGAATGATCTTTTCCAACCTAAACACTTCTGTGATTCTCTGTTTCTCTAGCAACTTGAGGGGGTTGAGGAAAGGATCAACAATTTCAAGAAAAATAATAAATGATCTTACAGCAGGATTGTATTGAATGCAGGAAACTGAAACAGCAGTCTTTGAAACTAAACAGCATTATGAAATAAAATCTAAGACCGGGTTTTCTTACAGCAGTAATGTGTCTGAAATATATTGAGTCATATTCTTTTGTATTCTTGTAAATTATTAGTAGTGCTTGCTCTTGGTTTAACCTATTTTTGCAACAGTCATAGTGTGGATTTTGTCTATAGTGCACATTTTGCTAAAAGCAAGCAGGGTACAAGCGGTAGTTTTCTTTCTCTATGTCTTTTTAGAAGAACTGGGGTAGGGAAATACCATGATGTTAAATTTCTGATAAATTTTGTGTAGTAGAAGAACTGTTATTGCAGCATCTAACAAATTTCCTTGAAAGTCTTTGAGCTTATCCTGTCCACATTTTAGGTTTGGGGCTGAACTTGCTTTTAAATCAGATCCATATTAAATGAGATGAGATGGTGTTTCCACCTGTGTTCCTGCAGCTTTTATATTTAGATAGTCTTGTCTTAGAAATGAGTAGATCTGAAGCTATTGAAATCCTAGAGATTGTAAAATACAGAAATGATAGCTTATTGCCCTTATATAAATAACAAGTCACTGATATTTCCATATTTATATTAAAGCTAGTCCACTCTCTCATTATATTAGCTATTGTTAGTTTGATGGTCAATTTAATTTCATCGTTGTATTAAAAGCCACATATACCAACAATCATTCCAGCTGCTTTCAAGCTATTAAAGTAATGAAATAATAATACAGTGTTTCAGAGCAGTTTATTGGCTTGCATACATTCATTAGTTATCCAGTTATCAATTCCTCATTTTCCTTTCCTCAGCTCCATCCAGTATAAATGGCAAACAACTGTATAAAAAATTTCTCAAACAGTGGAAATGTCTAAATTCTTTATTATTAAAAACCCAAGCAAACAACAAACAAAACCAAACCAAAACAAAAAACAAACCCCCAAAAAACAACCAAATCCACCAGATGATCATTTGAAGTGAAAATAAATGCCTGAAAAATAAGAAATCATCAAGACAACATGGTCTGTTTCTACAATTTCATCTGTCATAACAATAGCGCAGCTGCTTTAAGCTCTATTTTACACATTTTTATCTAGATTTGTATTTGTGAAAGAACTTTGAAAGTGTTGCAAAAGTTTCAGACTTTTTATCATTAAGGATAGTGTAAGAAAGAGTGTGAGTTCTGTTTATAAATAGCCAGCAAATTTTCCTGAGTCACAGTTGGTTGAAAATTACCTGGATATAAGTGCAGAGTTTTCCTTTAAATGCCCTGAGACACCCACAAGGAGTTTGTGGATGTACTGTAGGTGATGTGGAAAACCTGTGCTCTTTTGGAAAGGCAGAATAGTGGGATACCCAAAAGTCTCAAATGTCTGAAAAATCAAGGCCCCTGAATCTTGCTTGTCCTGCATTGGCAGGACCATTGCATTAAATGAGACTTATTTCAGCTTCTGAATTGCTCCAAATGTGTTATTGCCTTTTTCTTTATGACACTGGACTGCCCTCAGAGTGATGGTTTCCCCTTAACTGTAATAAACTCCTTCTGAGCATTTTAAAGATCATCAAAACAGACCCATAACCTCTATACTTAGTTTCATCCTACAGCTAAGTCTCCATTTCATGAGTTTCCTGTGCTCTAGTGGACAGATATTGTTGCTTTGATACTAATGTTCTCATGAGATTTTTGTCTTCCAGCAGTGCAGCATTTGGAAAATGGGAATGCACTTTTGCACACCAGTTTTTACATACCTTCAAAGCCAGCCTTTGTTGGTTATATGTTCCCTCTTACTATAGCCATACATTTGTTTTTCTACTGATTTTTATTCAGATCTGAAAGTTTTTACTTCAAAATTAATCACTTTGGTAGCACTGATGCCTTAAAGCTCAGGTTACCAGGACATGTTTTCGCTATCTTGGGTGTATTCATCTATGAAATCCACTGCACTAATTACAGTGGTTTAAATGCTAAACTTCAAGTGTAAACACTTCAGACAGAAATTTTGACAATACACCCAACATCTCTATAATGGAAAATGCACACAAAACACAAGTTTTTAACCTTTGCATAAAAACCCCAAAACAAAACAAAAGATGTACAGCTTAGGTTAAGGTCTTCGCTTCTGTTGTTTTACAGCTGTGCTTTTATAAATTGTATATCTGTGCCATGTCCATTTTTAGAGCAAATTGACTTTTTAATGTCAGATTTTGGAGGATGTTTTCATTCGGTCTTTCTGACACTTATTTGTGTGAGAGCATTTATTTACATGTATTTATATTTCACTTGGAAGCCAAAATCACGTGACTTTCAAAAGTCTTGTCAAGGATTTTGAATTTTTATGTATTATTATGCAAATGTATTTACTACTAGAGGAGGGGGGGGAAAACCCAAAACTGATCAGGATGAGCTATCTGTAGAGTTGATGTAGGCAAATTGAGCGTGACTAACTTTGAATATTCTACATTATTTTATTAGAAATTTCCCATGGGTAAGCCACCTTGGAGACTGTGGGCAAGTAGGGGAAAAAAGACTTTATTAATAGAGTTCTAAACAGGCTGGCTGTTGTAAGAGACTTCTCTTTGCTCAGAAGAAAATAATCATTATGTTGTCCACCTTTTGTGCAGTTGGATAGTAAAATACTACTATATCTTACGTTTCAGACAAAGGGATGTTTAATGTGGATGGTGGCAAATTCTTTAAATCTGTTAGTTTGTCTGTGGTTTTATTCTGTCTAAATTTGGGCAATGTAAATGTAATGCTTTTGAGATACAGATTTCTTTCTTCTTAACCAGTTTTGGGTATTTCTAACATTTTAAACAAACAGTAGTTTTTGTATCAAATGGTATGATGTGTTTCCTCAGATACCTTAAGGAAAAGACAAGGACATAGCTCTTGAAAATGAAGTGGGTAAATCCCAAGGCCAGTTTGAAGAAGCCAATTTAATGAGCATGGTGATGTTATGTATGTTCTTTAGAGAACTTTTTTTGAGTTAATTAGACAATGTAAAGTCAGCTACAAAGTGTTGATGAACTAAGTGGTAGCTAGCTTAGACTGCAACTTTTCTGAAATTGTTTGGTTTTACTCAAGGCAAACTAGTTTGGAAAAAAAGTACAGTATCTATTAAATAGACTTATAGGTACTT
The DNA here is from genome assembly GCA_035221455.1 of Xenops minutus. Classification (NCBI taxonomy): domain Eukaryota; kingdom Metazoa; phylum Chordata; class Aves; order Passeriformes; family Furnariidae; genus Xenops; species Xenops minutus. The sequence goes on from JAWWEE010000001.1 coordinate 7,782,801, forward strand.
TGTCAAAAGTGACTATATTCAGTGGTTTTTATGCATATAAACCCCATTGCATACATGCAGAGTATACATGGCAGCTACTTTTTATCTTTTTATGCCTCAGCACAGCAGGGAATGGAACGCAAGTAATAGTTTTGAGGTGAATGGAGCAAGAGGTATTATATGTCCTTTATATTATTACTCCATTTATTACAACTTTTACTTATATGTATTTATTTCAAGGCATGCCAAAGCAAATATGGGATTGAAAGCTGTTGGACTGTTTGCCTTAGAGATACTTTTCTCAGTCTTGGGCTGAATTGCTGTTTGTTTTGGGGTGCCATTCAGTTTGGTTCTTTTATTTATTTATTTATTTATTTATTTATTTTTATTTTTAATATGTTGCTCGTGCATCAACCAGGTGTGATGGTGTGGGGGTTCTGTGTCAAGAAACTTTGGAAAATATTATATGAATTCCTTCTATTTCTAAGTTATAAATCAACCTTCTACAGAATCAGGAGAGAGGAATAAGTTGATTGAGTGCAGAGCTTGGTAATTAAATGTAGGAGTGATTCTGTAAATGAGATTCACATAAAACTAAGAAAAGTGTTAAGCAAGCATAGGAATCAAGAACTGAATTTAACAGGGATCATTTGATAGAGGTCTAAGAATACTGTGTTGATTGTCCTGTAAACCAGAGACTGAAAGGAGTCAACTTTAGCAGCTTTAGTGTTGTAATGATGCCTTTTCTGTGTTAGTGGTGTTCTTATTGACTCTGCTTTATCCATGAACAGCCCATGGTGTTCAAAAATTGCAGCAAAAATTGAGGTTTCTGATGTTGTTGTGAGATTAATCTACAGCCATGGCTGGATATATTTCTACCTACACTGTGAAGAAGGCAACAAATAAATTTTCTGATTACTTGTGTAAAATAAGTGCTTCCCCCCTTTTTGAGAGATATTTTTTTCTGATATCTGCATGGTTAAATTTTATGACTTCTATTGTTGGGTAAATATATCCTTTTCTGTCAAGAGTGGGAGTTTTCTTATATCTTTGCATAATGGAACTAAAAGTAAAGTTTTAAAATTAATCCAAAAAATTAGATTGTGAGCCTTAAAATAGAGCAACTCTCAGAGAATGTGGTAGATTTCCACCACCTGTTGATGGCTCTATATTGTTACTATCATAATATATGGCAAATAAATGTATGTATTTGTTTCTTGGAAGTTTTAGTTGTAGCTATTAAAATTCTGGCTGTGAAAGTTGATAGAAACTTGTATGAGTCTCGATAATTCTCAGTTGCTGAAAAGTCTAACCTTTAAACTTGACTCAGTAGATGTTTTGAATAAAAGCAAAGCTTGTACTTAAACAAAGTGACTCCTAAAAAACTGGTAAATTGAATGCACTGATGGCTCACAAGTGAGGGAAAAATATGGTCAATTGGAGTTGAACAACAGAAGTTCTTATACCTTGTCAGGAGGATGGGATACAGATCTATGGCTAATTAACTGTAGAAGTGTGAGTTTAAAAAGTGAAATAACTGGCTGCTCATTTAAATGGATTTCTAATATCTGTTTTTCTTAACTGTTTTCCTTTGCTTAATGGTTTAAATTAAAGACGGTGCGTGATTGGTTTTAGTATATCATAATAAATAAACTTCCTTTTCCCCCCCTCCAGTATCATCTTTGGATAAACCAGTACTACATCTAATTAAATAATGTTCTGAATTTAATTACTTTGTATTTCTTAAATGTGCCACTGCTCATAAGCCTGTCTAGTATAAATTACCCTAAAATATTATAGAGAAAGGAATGCCAACATGAGTAATTAGGTATGGTTGTTATATACAGTAATCATCTTATTTCTGTGATGGGTAAATCAGGACAAAATAATAAAAGCAGCAGTGGCATCATCAGAAGTATGATATCAGAAAGAGGAGATAATTTTCATTATTTTAAGAGTAACTTGAAAATTGTCAATGCTATCAGCAAGAAAGATCCTCAGAGTGTTGATATAATTTTCATAAATAGTCTTTGGGCTACCTTTACTAACACAGTTAACAGAAGAAATTTTCCATGCAACTGTACAGTGTTTTCAATAACTTTCTCAGATTTTTCTGATGAGGTGATTATTCTCAATTACTCCTGTTTATAAAACCTATTTTAAATTGAAGTTATAAAGTATGTACTGAGACACAGCAATCCCATATCCTTGCCTTACTCTGTCAACTTCCATTAACCTTCCGCATATGCTTATTTCCCTCCTTGCTGGTTTAGGTGACCTTTAAAAGGTCCCTTCCAAGTGACCTGTTCTATGATACTGTGATTCTACTTTCTTCTGTGGTTGAGTTAAGAATACAGATAATCTATCAAAACAATGAATGACACTTGCCAGAGGCAAAACGACAATCATTTGATAACTGTCTTCTTCCAGACTATCTGTTAGGAATTGAGAGCAAAGAAAAGACACTTTTATAACAACAACAACATCAACAACAACAACAACAACAACAAAAAAAAAGGGGGGAGGGGTGTTCACCCCCCCACCCCTTTTCATCTGAGGCTTTTTAAGATATTCATAGTTCTCCTTACAAACCAACTACCGAACAAACAAACAAAAAAACCAAAAAACAAAAGCCCAGCCATCAATTTCTTAACAAAAGCAGAATTAATAATTCCAGAACTTCACTTGCTTCTATGTTTCTAGGTTGCAAATTTGCAAACCTTTGTTATTGTTATAATGGCAGCCGAGATACCAAGCAAAGCAAGAGTGGTGCTGTTTCTCCTGCACTGAGGAGAGAGGAGGTGGGATGGGGTGGAAGGAGGTGAGAGAGATGGAACAAGATTCTGCATCTCAAGAAGAGAGACGTGGCAGCAACAACGGGCTTCATAGGATAACTTTCAAGTAGATGGAGTAAGAGGAGGAATACTCATTGGGAGCAAGTCACCTTCAAATGTTGGGCAGCCTCCATTAACGTGCCCTGGTAGATTTTTCCCATGGCACGCTGGGTGGAACAAATCCTACCCCTGGGGAGAAGCTCTCCCTTTTGGTCGTTCCACATAATATATAATTTTCTTATGAGAGAACAATTCTACTTCTAAAGCATATTCTCATAAAAATTTCTTGCTTCCTTTGAGCCAATGACAAGGCCACACAGGTGGCATCGTTGACAGGACCAAGGGGGAGGTGCTGAGGGTTGTCCTTCATGCAGAGGACATTGCACAGCATGGACCTGTTGTCTCTGCTTCCCAAACATGCAACACTCTCCCAGTCAGCATCACTACCTTCCACCCTTTGGGTCTCATCCTTTCCCAAGGGTATTTTTTAAGTTACAGGTCACGTTAATTGCTCAATAGAGCAGAGATGGCCTGTTCAAGATCACCACCTCCTCAAAGGTCCTGCTGCAACATCATCCTTAAAAATTGTTTCAGTTTTGCTCTTCTTTTGTAAAATTAAAGTACTCCAAAAGAGCTCCTAGGTTTGTGTTTGGTCACTCTTTCTGGTAAAGTGAAATTTTATGTGCTTCTGAAGGAAATAGTGGTCACTTTTCATCTCCTGTTATGAAATAGAGGAAATAATACTTTGTTTTAGCATTAGAATGATGCAGGCTTCCAGAGAAACTGAAAAGCAGCAGAAGAAACCCAACAATTTAAATTTTACTTTTTGTTCTTGACATAAAAGCTGTCCTGGGCTTTCTTGCATTATCTGTGATTCTGCTCTATATGATATTGGTAAGGACTCACAGAGCATAGAAAAGATGAAATTAAGGTATTAAAATTGGCTTACTATTTTGTTTGCCAAGTTAAACAATCACAGTTTTCATCTTGATGGCATTATACTGCATGTCTATTTAAATTTATAAGAACATGGAAAGGAAATAGCAATGACAGGGGAAATTAGGGGAACCTAACAGTAATCCATTTGGGAAGGTTTTTTCTCCCATTGCTTATATAAAGCTTGTTTATATCCTCACCTTTCAGCTCTTGCCTGTGAACATCACTCCAGTGTCTGACATGTTTGGTTTACTATCCCTTTACAAATCATCCCAGTGAACAGAGTCATTCTTCCTTCTCTTGACTTGCATTGTGTATTTGTGTGTTCTTGAAATTAAATTTCTCTGTACTGTACTATTTCATTCCCCACAATGGTTTGCATGGGAGTCACAGTATGAGTTATATGTGACTGCATGCATATGTTGTGGTTATTTTATAGGTGGTGATTCGTGCTCAGAACGGCGCTCTCCTCTATCGTATTTCACCGTGGGCAAGATACGTAGTCCGTGATGAAGACAAAGTGAATTATGATTGGGTGCACTGGAATCCACCACGATCATATATAGTAAGGCTTAAATATTATTTTCAAGAGGTGTATAAACCCATGTAGTATGTCATCTTTGTATCCCTGTTTGGACTTATTTCACAAAAAGGGAATTGCAAACTAGTTGAAGCAGCTACCTGAGTAGTGAAAGGGTTTTATTCATGGCTTTGACAGCAACAAGTGACTTTAATGATGGATGTGTTTGAGCTACTTTTCCAGTCTTCTGTAGAACATATAAAAAATAGTTACCATGTAAAGTGGTATTTTAAACTTGGTTTCCCACTTGATAGGCAAGATTGACAACTGTTCCAGGACTAGGTGTCCCTTCCTGGTATGGCGGAGAACAGGGGATTCATGAGAAATCAGTACAGGATTTAAGAGTAAGTTATCTGCAAATGCTAAGTTCAATACTCAATAATAAGTCAGTGTTCTATGAAGTCAAAAAAACTTTCAAAAGTAAGGTGCTCATGCTCCAGTCAAATTCTACTTTGTACCAGGAAAATACATTTATTGAGTCTAAAGCCCTCATGTACTGATATAAGAGAGAGAACTCTATGTGTTATATGAAAAATACCCTCAGAGAACATTTGAAAACTTCAGACTGCCCAAGTGGTGCTATTGCATATTACACTTCTTGATGTTTTTACTGGAAAATGGTATGCAGTGTTCTGTGTAAGAGATGCTGCACTCTCTGTTTTGAGTTAAATTTTAGCATCCACCTCGACTTATGAAGCAACTGCTTGACTAAGAAAGGGTTACTCACATGGAAAAACTTTTCTTAAAAAAGTAGATAATATACTGTACAGTAACCCTTATTTAAGTGTGTAGTTTTTATCAGTGTAGTGACCTATGCTATCTATGGTGCTTTGAGACACCTCCATCCTCTGTAAGAAAAGGAATAGGGAGGTAATTGGAAATGCTACGATTGATACTAAGTGGAGTGAAAAGGAGGCAAGAACATTTGGGAGCAGACAAGGTTTTACTGAAAAAAATAAGAACCCCTTTATGAATACAAGAGGTGCTCAGTGGAAGGAAAACACATGCAACAAGCCTCAACCAAACGTTTTGTCCTTGTCCCTTTAATTTCTATTCCTATATGTATGTTTTTGATGAGGGGGGTTTTTTTTCTACTTTTTCAAAATTTCACTTGAATAATAAACTAACAAAAAAAATATAAAATTGTGTAATTTTTAAGTGCAATGGCTACTGTCAGTTTGTACACTTAAGTGTAATTTAAAAGGGTATAAGTGTTGAATCATCAATGTCCAGTTTCTTGTTCATAAAGAATCCTAATTTGAAATAGACATTTGCTTTAACAGTTTAAAATGCTTAATTACTTTCAAAATGTTTCTACTCTCAGAAAAAAAAACAGAACAAACCTTAAATTGTTTTTCATCTTGTGCAAATCATGTGACTGTGACAACACGCCTAAGTTGTTCCTAATGACAACTGTATTTTTTTTTTCCTTGTAGCATAAGCATCCCTCCCCCAAGAGATTAAAAAGCCTAAGAATCTATGAATCTCATGTGGGGATTGCTTCCCCAGAAGGGAAAGTAGCTTCTTATAAAAACTTCACATACAATATCCTACCTAGAATAAAGGATCTTGGTAAGTAATAAGAGATGCTTGCAGAGTTTGGTTTTTTGTTTTTTTTTAATGTGACTGTGCTCTTTTTAGAAAAGATAACTGTCAAGTATGTACAGTTTTTTTGCACTTACTGATTACACATACTATGAAAATAGATTCTTAGGTGAGCAAAAATTAGAAACAAGTGAAATCTGTGGAGAGGAAACAAAGACTGAAATAGGATATGTGAATTGAAATCTATTTCAGGGATTTTGAAATAAAAAATGTGACTACTAAAGCCTAGATACATCTTGCAGGGCAATTTGCTTTTAGCATGGTTTTCAACTTGAAAAAGGACCTGGTTTTGTGAAAGAGTCTTTGGAAAATACTGCATTCTTAATTGTCTCTCCTAATGTAAAGCTTGACTCTAAGGAGAGACAAAGAAATACCTGGATTTTTTTTTCTTTTGTCAGAATAAACAATGTAGTTTTTCTTTCTAAAATCCCTGAACAGTAGCTATGAAGTATCAGAACATGGAAACTTTAAAAGTGAAAAATCTTTTTTGGGAAAAGAACTTGTAATATATTGGAGAGGATGTATGAAACAGCTGGTACTATTATCTCAGGAAGCACAGCAAAACTGTTCACCTCAGTTTCTCTTGGATTTTTTTTTTTCTATGTTGTCTTTGCACTGTTTGTGTAGTGGACAATATCAGAACTTCCTGGCTTCCTGGCCTTGTGATGAAATATGTTTTGTTAGACTCAGCTGTAAGGTAATCGTGACATCCATAGTCAAAATCTCTGTCTATGGTGGCTGTGTTACTACTTGATTTTTTTTTAACTTTTTTTAAATTTTATTTCATTTTATGTATCTGAGTCCCTGAAGAAGCCATGCATTTTCATGTAGGTTTACATGTTAAGCCAGTGTTTCACAGAATGTGACTTTTGCCCTTTGATGAAATTACGCTTGCAGGTGCGATGAGGGAGTTTGCATGTCGAGACTCTCAATGAAAGGCAAATTTGGATTCTACGTTATGCATTTGTGACCCCTTACTGCCAAGGAATTTGAGTTGTTCCAGGAGGTTAATATGATTTACAGAATTAGGAAAGCATTCTGCTTTACCTACAAATTTCTCTCTGTGGAGACATGTCATGAAAGGTCTGATATACCACAAAATAAAAACAGTATCAACGTTACGTAGGGTACGCAGAATGCTAGCTAATGTTTCTTCTTATTTACATTAAGTAAACACTGTGGGAATTAAGTATTTTTGAAACGTATTTTTAAGGTCTGTTAGATTCAGTTTTGGAATGTCATACTTGCTAGGAAAAGTTTAAAGAGATCACTGTATAAGAATTGTAGTATATTAATATTTGGTAGAAATATGTGCATGACAAATAGTGAAATAAATAGCAAGCAAATTGAATGAGATTAATTTGATTCTGTATTGCTATTTATTTGTAAAAATGCTGTAAACAAGAATAAGTATAATGAGCCTGGATTATAAACGAGCAATGAATCTGACAAATTGTTGAGCTCATGCCAACTGTCCTTTAATAATAGCTCTGTTTTTAAATGTCATTGCTATAAAAAACCCGAGGACAATAAAAAACAACTCACTGCATCTTGTCTAAACTAAAGAATGAAGTGAAGATTTTGTTTGAACTAAGAACTGGTGATGGTGTGGGTCTCAACAGCCTGTAAATAAAACCTGAAAGTTAAGCGTTGTTGGTAGTGCTCACTTGATAGTCTCTGTGACACTTAGTCACTGATATTCGAGGTGGCTTTAGCTACGATTGTGGCAAGTACTGTGGCCATGGAGAAGATCAGAGGATCAGGCTGGATCACCTGTCCTATGAAGACAGGCTGAGAGAGTTGAGGTTGTTCAGTCTGGAGAAGTGAAGGTTTTGGGCAGACCTTATGGGAACCTCCCAATACCTGAAGACGCCCTTCAAGAGAGCTGGATGGGGACTTTTTGGAAGGTCATGTAGTGACAGGGCAAGGGGGCATGGCTTTAAACTGAAGAAGGACATATTTAGATTGGATTATAGGAAGAAATTCTGTACTGTGGGGGTGGTGAATCACTGGAACAGTTTATCCTGAGAAGTGGGTGCTCCATCCCTGGAAGGGGTGTTGAGCAACCTGGTCCTATGGAAGGTGTCCCTGCCCATGGCAGAAGAGTTGGAACTAGATGGTCTTTATGGTCCCTTCCAACACAAACCATTCTGTGCTGCTATCATAGTATGTGTAGCCAGTGAATAATCCCAGACCCCCTGACTGCGAGTGTCAAAAGTGAAACAGAAGTTCAGGACATGCAGATTGGTATAGCTAATAATTCCGAAGTTAAATAAAGATTATCTTTGCATATCACTTCTTTCTACATCTGGGAGTTTCAATATACCTAGTTAAGTGTACATCACTTGGCAAATTGACTGTTTCATTTATAATGGAAGATCACATAAGTGTACATTATTAGGTAGAATTGCTTTTTGAAAGTTACTGAATCTTTAGTCGTTAGTCATTGGAGTCAAAGGCAACTAAGATGAGAGAAGACTGGAATCAATCTGTTACAAATGTTGAATCCACTTGACTATTTTTAAGGCATTATTTTTTTGTTATTTCTTTTTATTGTAGGATATAACTGTGTCCAGCTGATGGCTATTATGGAACATGCATATTATGCTAGTTTTGGTTATCAGGTCACAAGTTTCTTCGCAGCATCTAGGTAGGTTTAACTACTTCAGCATCTGTTCTTTTACATTCCTTCCCATCCACTGAAATCAGAAACTCTGTATGTGTGTGTTTGCAAGTGTTTAATGGAAAGTAATTCTTCCTCCTAAATTCGAAATCAATTTGGCATAGTGATCAGCTGCTCTGTGAAACACTTTGTGTAGGATACAAAGAAAAAGATTATAAGTAACTTCAGCTGTCATAGCATATTCTGAGTAATCCACCTTCAGCAGTCTTTATGCATGGATGTTGTGTTGTGGAGTTCTTGGCAGCAGCAGACAGGATGTGTAGGGTGCTCTTTTCTGTCAAACAGAACTATATGTTGCTTGCTCATAATACACTTGATTTAAAATCATGGCTCTGCGCGTTCTATGGGAACCTTTTCACAGGCTTGCAACAGACTGTACTTAGGTTTGAGGCCTAGGGTGAAAATTGATGAAAAAATGAATTCAGGTAATTTTAAAGAGAATTCTGATAAATATGAATGGCCTGATTTTTTTTTTTTTTTTTCATCTTTGTGAAGCTCAAGTGGCAACCGGTGAAATTTAGATAAGAAGCTTTTAACTGTCTTAATTAGCTGAAAAAAGGTGTATTGGGCACAAAAATCTTTATTTGAAAATAAATTGGAAAATAGTGTAGTACCTAAACCAAATAACTGAGCAGGACAGGAGCAGATGGTGTATTTTGCAGACTTTTGTGAATCTACATTTATTTTTGCTGTCATTGTGTTACTTAATTCCAGCAATATGAATATATTCTTCTTTCTTATGAACTAAAGAAATGTTTAATATTAAACAGAAGCTTAAAGTTGTATCAATCATCTTTTATACTGAATTTGATGTATTACTAAGTAAAATGGAAGAATAAAATTGAATGTATCTCTGCAAAACATTGAGTATGTGATGCAATTTTTTAATGAAAAATTGTTTTAAAGTGTTAGCTTGTAAGTAATAACTTCTACTTGAGAGGCTGAGAAAACAACCTGTGTGCAAGTGGAACCTAGGTGATGAAGAACTGCTGACTTTGATGTAGTTTTCCTGATTAGTGTTCAGTATTGTCAGCATAAGTCCCTGTTGCACCACTCACATTCCATTTGGATTCTGGCAGCCGCTACGGAACTCCAGATGACCTGAAGGAGATGATTGACGTTGCTCACTCCATGGGCATCACAGTTCTGCTTGATGTGGTGCACAGCCACGCCTCGAAGAACTCAGAAGATGGTCTCAACCAGTTTGATGGGACAGATTCCTGTTTCTTCCATTCTGGCTATAGAGGAAATCATGAGCTCTGGGACAGCAGGCTCTTTGACTATGCCAAGTAAGTAGAAAATGTCACTTGAGCTGTGTTAGTGGTCAGTACTTCTTACCAGTTCTATTGAAACTATGCTGTTTGCCAAACTTGTAAACAGTTGGGTTGTTCAGCATTAGAATATGCAGAGTTAAATTTCTCTACTTGTCTAAATAGTGAAAATCTGACACTAAATGATGGTATTGAGGTTTCATTATTCTTCTGTCATCTATGGCTACATATATAACACATATATAATCTATGTTATAATATAAACTATATTATATATATAAATATATATTATATACCATGTGCATTGTAGGCATTGCATAATGTTGTAGATATACATTTATTTTCATTTTACATTGCTTATATATAGATAGCAATTTAAATATTTAATATATAGGAATTTTTAATTGTGTACTTTATGCACTATATAATGGATTTGTATTTTCATATTATATGCTATATATTGCATGTTTTATATATGCTATATTACGTTTTTCCATAAAAATAAAGGGATAAGAAAAGCTGAAGAGAACTTGTAAGCTCTGGAAATCTATTGTCAAACTCTCAGGTTGTTGAAATATAGGAAAAGATTCCCCCCAGGACAACTAACTCCATTCCAAAGAGCTTCCAGAGGTCAATCAACAGTTAATAAAGAGCAGGGGTCATGTTGAGCAGGCAGTTTGAGACCCACTTTGGGCACACTTAATTAACCAGTATAAATATAGTGTGTGTCAATAAGCGTATTAATGCCAGATGATTATTAGCATTTAATATTGTTTACTTTGTATTCTCAGAGGCATTGGGGCTGAGGAGATTGATCTTGTATGCTGAATATATCAGTGGTTTAAAAGGAGAAACAGACACAGACAGCCTGCTTGTTTCAGTCTCCTTGCATTTTTACACGTTTGTTCATTCCTGAACCACCCTGATTCCTCCCTTTCCTTTTTTTTTTTTTTGATTCTTCACCCAAACATTCCACAATAAGTTCTGTGTAACTTCACAATCTCCTTAAAACACGTCTTAATAAATTCTATACAGTGTCGCTCACTTATTCCATGATAAATTCTCTTTTTTTTTTTTTCCCCCTTGAGATGCATGATAATTTTGTATGACCTTTGTATCCAAGTTCTGGTTTAACCCTTTAAAGGTTACACTCGAGTGGTTCCTTCAGTGGCTCATCACTCAGTGACTGTAGGGTTCTGGTCTCCTTTTATTCTGTTAGTACTTAGGTTTTGTGTGCTGCAAGTTTTTCCCATTTTTCTTCCTCACTTGCATTGAGTTGCCGTGAACTGGATATGCTTACATTGTACTGTTGAAGAAGTCATAGGCCAATTGTTTCATGAAAACATCTGCAGGGTAACTTGTTTTCAAATAAGACAATTGACCAGTGTGAAAAGTGACTTATGCACAATATTAGTTAATAGGATGAGCTGCTCTCTATTTACTTGTTATTTGAGACAATTTGATGGTTGAATTCAGGGAGACTTTTTGAATTGGGATTTTAATTATTATAAAAACTGCATTTTAGTGTGTTTAATGATTTTCTGAGTTGTTTCCTATTAAACTTTAAATTCCTATTCAACTAAATTATATTTCAGGTAATCTTAAAGCTTTAATATAAATACAGTAGTATTGCACACTTGTCTCCTTTGATGCTTATGTGTAATCAAGTGCCAGACTGAATGCTGGAAAGGGGAAGTGGGAAGAGCTGTGAGGGGCTGAGATGAGATTAGGAAATACCAAAGACCAGAGAAACTGAGTCTGTGCACTGGATGACCGAGGGTCTCTTGTACCATTTCCCATGCCCTGCCCTCTGGTGAAATGCAACAACAAATTTCAGTTTCCTATTTCAAAGTTCTGTGGAAACCCTTCCTTCCCCTTCACAGGAAGCTGTGAACTGTTTCTAGTCCTTAAGGGCTTCTTTCATCCTAATATCTGAAATACTGAATATTTTGTATGTGTTTATAGTAATATTTTAAGGCTTAAAAGATATAATCATTATGTTTATTTTAGATTGCTCAAGACTGATTAAAAAATAGTTTGATTTTTTTTTTTTCCCTGGATGCTGTGTGTGCAGGTCCCAAAGAAAGTTGTAAAAGAATCAGAACTGATATTTCACTGAAAATGTTATTTTTTTTTTTTTTTTCCATTTAGACTGTATTGACATGCTGCTAATTTCCATAGCAGTGAATGAGCAGCTCTAGTCTGGAAGAAGGGAGTATAAAAATCTGTGAGAGAGATTTGAGTTGCTGGCAGGTGTTGAAAGTTTGCTGAAAATAAATGACACCAGACACAGTCTATTGAATGGTCTACAGCAAAGCTTACTTGCTGAGAGAAATTTCTTCAGCTGATACAGCCTTCTGTCCTGTACAGTGCTTGTACTAAATCCCTTGCCTTCTGTAGTGGGAAGAACTGTTATATCCACAGGTACTTAAACATCAAATGCAAAGAATGCTCAATTCACTTTGGAATCGAGAGAAACTAATTCTCTGTCATGGAAGAGATTAAGGAACAATTGCTTTATCAGTTTAGTCTGTCTACATTTTCTTTGAAAGCCAAGATGTAAGTAAATTTATCTCACAGCATTTGCAAGATTATTCAGTTGTCTGCAAAGGGGACTGTGAATACTTGCTATAATAGGATGTGGCAAAAGATCTATATCCATGCTGGGGGAGAAAAAAAAAAAATATTATATGCCTGGTGTATTTTAAATACTATTTTTTAGTAAAGTTTATATAAGCAGGGAGTAGCTCCAAGAAAAGCAACAGTAATACTGTTCAAAGGACAACTTGGATTTTGTATCATGCACCATAGTGCTACTTAAAAACGTGAAGGCATGTTTTGTATTTAATTTTTTTAATCTATGTTTATGCAAGTGTTTACAAACAGGGAGCTTTTCTGTAAGTTGTGAACAGCAGCTTAAAATTATGCTGTTCACAGTATCACAGGAAAATAAAGCCTCGATGTCATTGAAATGAAAATTTGCAGACAACTGGGCATGTAAAGGAATATTTTCCTCTGAATGCTTTTTTCCCACAAAAGTATTAGAAATTATGCTTTAAAATCAACCAAAATATTCAGAAATAAAAATTTACTTCCTTAATTTCCATAAGTTTTGCACATTTTTGATTTTTTCTAAAATCTGGATCCTGGGTGGTCTTTTCCTCAAATGCTAGTTTGGCAAATCTTACTCTCCTTCGTCACCATCCCTTTCTGACAGAGGTGTCTGTGCTTACCTCCCACCTCTTGCCTCCATCAGCAACCAACCCAAAAATCAGAATCATAAAGTTTGTGTGAGAATTACAGTTGATTTTCATTTTTTTATATATATACTTTTATATCATTTGTCTTGGTTCCTGTTATAATGTGAGTATTCTATCCCTGAATTGATGAAAATGAAATGCCTCAGTGTAAAAGGGATGCCACAAGCTCTGGACTTGTATTCTAGTTGGCACTGTCTAGTTAATTTTGTAGTAAATCAATTGTCTCTATTGTGTTCCTGTTTAAGGTAGCTCACTTGAAACAACCACCCTCCCATCTTAAGCAAGGATTCTGCTTGTAATTAATTTTGCAAAAGCCAAGTATAACAATTTTTTCCTACTAAAATCATATTCAAAGGTTATTCAGCTGCCAGGTTCATTAAAAGTGATGCTGTAGACTCTGGAGACCAGGTGGGATCACAACCAGAGTGGTTGATTGTGTTTTGATTTAAATTCATTTCTCCAAGTAGCAAATGTGTCTAAAATACTAATCAGGCAAAACAATTTAAAAATAATTGAGAACAAGATATTACCTAGCACTGATAAGAGGGTTTTTTTCCCCCAAGTGCTACATAAATAGAATGTGTAAGTGATGCTGCCTTTCTAGACTTACTGAGGTCTGAGCATATTGTTTTGATTAAGGCTTTTCCTGCTTTCTCCTTAGACTTTGTTAGACTCTCTTCTGTCTTAATCCAACTATAAATGTCGATAGGTATACTGCTATGTTTCTGTGTCACTTGAGAAATAGTGGTAGAAGTAAAACTCACAAATCATGTGATGCCTTAAGTTTTGTTTGTGGTTTGGTACTGTTTAGTAGTTTGTTTAGGTGATGTTTTCTTTTTAATGTTGTGACTCTCTTCACCTGAGCACTTAGCCAAATTTTTAAGTTCTTGCACAATCTAGGAGGTAAATTTGTCACAAGAATCAGAGGTTGATTTACATTCTGCTTATAATTTTAATTAGTCTGGCTACCTTGAGCGCAGCAGTACAGTCCGTAAGAGATGATGTTGGTTACAAAGTTTTGGGGCTAGCAGATGTCCTGGCATCTCTTCTGGGGGCTTTTTGGGGCCTTGTTTTCAAGGCTTTTTTTTTTTTTCTAGGCTGGATTTTGTGTCCATACTTTGGGGTTTAAAAATCGTAACTAAGCCATATAGTGGAAGAAATCTCTGCTTTTATTGAGCCTTTTCTTCCTGCTTCAGTTTTGTGGTGTTTCGAGTGACATCCATGCCAAATGAGCTTGGAAATGTTGCAGGTAGGGTTTAGAGTATAAACGCTTTGTCCCACGAGCCACAATTCTTACATCAGGGCAACAGATGACTTGCTAGTCCCCTGCTGCCTAACCAGATGTTCTCTCCAGCTCGGTCTTCTGAACTGTGGGTGGAACAGCTGATCAGAGCTCGGTACTTTTTTTTGTTTGTTTGTTTAGTTTTTCTTAAAGTGGGTTATGAAGTGCCATAGCTCAGCAACTGCTTTTATCCCCACTGTGAGAGCTGCAGGAACAGGGCACTGTGAGGTGCTGAAGCACGTGTGTTATTTCTGATTGAGGTGGCTTGTTCCCCAGCTTGCCCCTCCAGAGTGGTGTGGGTCACCTGAGGCTTTTCTTCCCTGGGCTGTGACCCAGCCCCTCTGGTGCTCCCTCGCATCTCCAATGACACAGTGCACCGGTGCTGGTTGCTGAGATGGTGGCCTTTCCTGCCACCCAGTGTTTAAATCCTGCATTGACCTCGTGCTCTATTTTAGGGGGGAGAAAGCTCTCCTGACTTCTATAGTAACTTACTTCACTTTGGGATCTGACTCCTTAAAGACATGTTGATATTCTAACATCTTCAGCAGTCTCTATTGAGGTCATTATTTAGTTTTTCTTTTAACAGCTGTTCTTCACCCGAATTGTTTTTCTTTCTTCTGATTGGCAACTTTGCCAATTTTTATCTGCCACTGATGTAATATTAGTAAGTGAACAGAATTAGAAGATGCATCTTTCAGAGTTTGGTGTTCAGTTAGGAGCGCTGGGATCCTAATTCTCTTGTGAGAACAGCTGTCCAGAATTTGTTCTTGTTTTAAGTAGCCTACAATTTAATGATGAGCTCTTCCACAATATCTGTGGAAATGAAAACATGTTACCTTATTTGGAAGCATCCCCATGGATTTTACCTGTCCGTTTTCAGGATGCAGTGGATGCACTGCTATTCCTTATCACTTGCACTATTAGCATTTTAAATGGATCTAAGTTGATACTTTAGGGAGTACCACAGTATTAAAGATTATGGTGCCTTGCCTAACCTAAGGTTGCACTTAAGGAAAACTGACACATCAGCATGAGTTGCAGAATGCAGATAACAGGTCGTATGTTCTTACCATCCACCACAGAGTCACCTTATTCACACATGTTTTAGAGTGCAAAGATGGTACACTTGACTGCAAACTTAATTAACACACACAAAGGATAGGTAGGATTTAAACACTGCTGGTACACTTGTTGCTTCCAGGATGACTACTGAAGAGACTCTGCTGGCCAGGCAGGCATCAGTAAGATGGGAAAAAGGAGACTGCCACCATTTGTAACAAACCCTTGATGGTACTGGGTTATGCTCTTTACTATTTTGCATGTTTCCATGTTTTTCCTTTTGCATCCTAGAGCTCCTAACAAACCTGTCTGTCTGTAACTACCTTTTCTACTTTGTGTAGTTCTAAAGACTTTCTTTCTGTTTTCTCTCAACAAAGCAATTTCCTTAGAGGCTTAAGCTCTGCAGGTTTTGGGACACAGCTGATCCCCTAGAAAGGGGGAGAGAAGATGCAAAGGCAGCAGGGGAAGATTATCGAAGAATTGGTGAATCATATACAAAAGAGATGAATTCCCAGAGTGTAAGAACTGAAGTGTTCTCTTCTGCAGCTTCTGAGGATTTAGTAGGGTACAGGTGATATTCTTCCAGCTGCATTTATGTAGCAATAATGACATACAGTGGCATACCATGTTTGTCATAAATATATTTTCATTGTAGATATACTTTGGCCATAATTCCAACTGGATTAAAGGCAATGCAGAGATAGTTGTCAGAGAGCTAGATTCTCAGTCATTTGGTGTATTTTTGGTTTATTGTTGATTCTGTGGTAATTATAGTAGGAACAGGGATGTAGGTTGTATTTTGTGGTGTAAAACATTAAGTTATGCTGATTTTAATTAATTTCCTGCCAGTCTTCCTCCACTAAATTAGTTTGGGAAAACTCTGTATTTAAAGATCCCCATAATATGCATTGCAATTTCATTTGGATGGCAAAGATTATTTCTTAAGGACTGATGTAAGGAAGCACTGCTTGTAGTGTAATAGTGAGATTTTTATTCCTTCTTCACCCCTCATAAATGTAATTATTTTGATTACAGATTGACTTTAAAAAAACCCTGCCTGCATATGTCCTTAGCAGTCTGCTTCTGCTGACTGGACTTGGACAGTGACTGCGAGAGCATAAAAGTATTTTGTAAAGTTTAAACCTGAAAGTTTAAGACCTGAAGATCTTAAGTCTGAAAATCTTTGGTTTTGTTTTTATTTTCTCCTCTTTTAAGTAGTTGTTGTGAGTGTTAAGAAGTAAACACAAGTATGGGGGCATTGCAGTTAATAAATTGCCTTTTTTGGAGGGAATGAGTACTGAAAGCATTGATAGAAGAGATGATATATAGAACCTGGCTGAAATGTAATTGGAAAAATTAAAATAACAGTGCAAAAAAAAAAAAAGTTCCAGCCATGAGCATATTATGATTTATAGTATATCAAGTCTGGGTCTGCTGTAGAATTGCTTTAATTTTTTAATTAAACATTCATCTAGAAGCTTAATTACTGCACTGTACTTAGATTGATATAACAGACTGGGAGGTTTTAAATTTGTAGGTGCTCTAAAAACTTCACATATGAATATGCGTAGCTTTCTTTGAAGTGTCCAGTTTCCCGTATTAACTTCCAATGGGGCAATCACAGCTTTGTATGAAGTTTCAAAAATGAAGCTGCACAAAAATTGGTATAGTCATAAAGCAGTTATTGATACCTGAAGAAAAACACACTGAAAAATTGCAGTCAATTGTTCTAAATTTTGTCAGGTAGCACATTTTGAAATATAGAGGTGACCACTTATAGCCTAGAAAATTCAATTGTACCTTCATAGATGCAGTCACTTTTGCCTTGAAGTTGATTATGGTATTTCTAGATCTATTATGGTATTAAAGATCTAAAATTAGACAAGATCCAACACATTACAGGGAATCATTTTACATCAGTCAAAATGCCATAACGATCTTACATTTAGTAATCCATGCTCGAATTGATAACTTTCTCTGCATTCTTAAATGATTACTGCAAGAGTTTACATGAGCAGTGTCGGTTGTGAATAGAAGGTTGTGCTGGGGAAAAGGGTGATGGTTGTATAAGTTTGAGGTGAGGAAGAGGTTTTAAAGAATCCACAAATGAAATGATGGTGGCATTCCTCTTTGGATGAAACCCTATTAGAACTTTAAGGTTGGATGAAAATTTGTCATGGCAGGAAAAGAAGATGTGGTCATTAAGACAATTGTAGTTTTTTTTTTTCTGGTGGTAATGTGTACATGTTGTATAAAGTACAGATCCATTTGAAATCCACTTTCTGAAAGCTCACTGGAGAGAGAAAGACAATTGAAAGCAGGCAACAAAACAGCTAACAACTGTGTCTACAAAGTAGAAAACAACAAACTATTCAAATGCTGTAGCATTTCCAAAAGTTAGTAGTGTGTATATGGCCAACAGATCAAAAATAATCTGCAAATAATCATGTTGATCATGTTATATTAGTTACAGTTTTGAAATAAATGTCATGTTTTCTAGAGGAATGCCATTTCATGGACTAGCATAAAGACTAAGTTCCTGTCCCTGAAACGTGAGTGAAACTGAAGATGCAAATCAATGCAGACAACAGGGCTGGCCAGGCTGCTGCTTCAGGTGGTGGCTGTCTCTGTTCTACCAAACTGGTTCCTATCTGTGGCTGCTGACTGAGATCCAGCTTTGAATGGACTATGGGGGTGCTACAATAAAATTTAGGGAGTATTTATAAGGACTCGCTCAGCTGTATAGGAATGTTCTCCATAGGGGTTATTTAAAGACCAGCATGACTTTGGATCTGATGTGTTATATTGAGAGAAATTTTATTAGAGTTCATACTTAATAAATTAGTGGGGAAATTGTAAAGAAGATTAAAAAAAAATTGGTTCTTCTGTTCTCATTCTAATAGCAATGGATGGAGAGGAAATAGCTTTTGCTGATCTTTCTTCCAGGTTCTTTTCTGGCAGATACAGGACAAGTCTGAAGAACTGAAATAGTGTGTCATGTCAAATGTGTCTTAATTAATAAGGAAAACAGTGTATTAAAAACTTTATCCCTGGGAACAGACTGAATTGTTCTAAACCAGATGTAGAAAAAGAGTTCAAATTTTTTAACTTTTTTTTTTTTTTTTTTAAAGCACACTACACTAAATTTGCTTGGCTGTTTTTCCCATGTGTTTGCTTCGGGCAGTTCCTTATAAAGAGGTAGCTTCATAGAATTCTCTCTTAGTTTGCTATGAGAATTGCAAGCAAACATCTGTTTGTCCTGATTCATACCTGTATCTTTGTTGGATCTATATGTATGTATATGACCATTCCTTGTAGTCTCTTGAAAATTGGTATAAACTTCTTCAGAAAGAAAATAAATTCATTGCCTTAGTTGTTAGTTTTTAGTTTAGAGAGCTGACACAAGTTTTTATAAGTTATTCTACTACAGTTTTCTTTCTGAAATAAGCTCATCAAAGTTAATCAAGTGTGCAAGTAATACTTTAGAGTGCTTACGCCCCTTGATTTCTTTAGTCTTCATTATTGGGCGGTAAGTCCTGTCAAGTGTAGTTTTAAGGACAGATACATTTGAGCAAATAAACAAGAATGAAAAAGAACATCCAGATAAGTCACTACTATGTGCTGTAATTTCGTTCTGTGGGGGACGACTCAATTTGTTCAAACAAAATGCTGAGAATTAAATTCTCTGGAGAATTATTAAGTAAAAGTATGGATTTTTTTGTATCTATAATATATTTAGTCATTGCACTAAGGCTATTTAGCTGAGTTTATCTATCAAAGGGCTTCACAATCAAGAAAAGAAATGCTCTTTGCTGTCATCTTTTTTTTATTATTCTTTATTATTTTTCAGATATGCAAAGAAAGTAATGACTGTTGTCACTTTCCTGATTAAATAAACACATTTCTTGGCTGGAGGGATTTATGGAAACACCATAGAATTTGTCACTTCATGATCTGGAGTGAAGCCATATTCTTTTTACCCTGTCAAAATGAGCACCTAGCTCAGCTACACCCAGGGCTTATATTTTTAACTCACAAAGCTGTAGAGATTGGCATTATCATTTACTGTTTCCTTCAGCTGTTTAGTGATGAACTTTCCCCCCTTTGCTGTTTGTTATTTAGCAACATTTATGTTAGCACCCTAGCACACCTTTCCTTGGGGCATGAGATTTTAGAACACATTTTAGCACAGGCTTATTAGTAGTGGTATGTATGTTTTCTAAGACAGTTCTCTAGTACAGTAAGTAAAAGAGAAATTGATGTATATTGAAGAAAGAATTAGCTCATTTTTAAACCACAGTTGGAAGTAAAATTATCCCTCTGAGTACTATTCAACTGAGATATTTGTTTTGGTCAGTGTTACATTTTCATACCCTGACCTTTTGCAAGCTGGTGGAGGCAGTGCTAAATTCTCCCTTGTCTTCCCTCCTCCCCCAAAGGGAAAAAAAAATAAAAGGGAGGGGGAGAAAAAACCCATTTAAGTTATAGTTTCATTTATTATAATACCAAATTACTCAGAATGGTAAATAATTAGAAAAATAAATTTAAAAAAAATAAATTGAATTGTTCACACAAAGGAAGTATTTTATATACTTTATTGCTTCATGTACCACGTTTCTCTGAAAGAATGATCTTTTGAGGTTGTAAAAGGAGTCACAGCTATGAGCCAAAACCATTTCTTATTATAAATTATGTAATTTAAATTCAATGGATTTCTTTACATTTATTTAATTTGAAATGGAATAAGTGTGGACATTCAGAAACGAATACTTACAGTTAGTGTTTAAATTAAGGAAATAAGCATAATCTTTGAAATTGCTAAATACACAGTTGGTCTAGGGACAAAAAGAATAGGGGAAATTCCTTTTTTCTTTCTGAAATTTAACTCTTGGCATTAGATTCCCTAAACAGTGTATATATACAAAGAATTGGTGAATTGGACTAATCAGTCAGCCAAACACTGGGAACAAATATCCCAAAAGATTTTCACTACTATTTCTCCCCATTTTCTGATTTGAGCATTTAGTATTTGCTACTCTGGATTTTTAGACTTTATTCACTACCCTTAAAATTAAAATTCTCTATTTCTCTTCCTGCAAATTAATCGGGGGCTTAAACCCCATAGATGATTCACAAAGTGTATGCTTTGTGGAAAAGAAAAAAAGTCAACTAAAAACCACTAAAATTTACATTATCAATGTTTTCAGGCTTGCTTTGCCACCACCTTCTTGGATAAGGGCATTGGAAAAGATGAAAATCTACTTTGACTATGTTATAAGAAATTCCAAGGTAATTATTTTGTCATTGGTTTAAGTGGGGAGGAAACTAAAAGTCTATCAGAAAATGGGTGAATTGAAAAGACTTTAAGGTGGATGTTCTTTCTAATCTTTATCCAACATTGGCTACCAAAGCTAGTGACTCACAGAAAGTAGTGCGAAATAGCATTCTTATAAACTAATAAATTGTGGACTGGAAAGAGTGAGTGTTCTGCAGGTCACATCTGCAGCTGCTCTTAGCACAAAACCATCTTCATCCAGACTTGGAAAAACAAAAGGATTTGATTGAAGTTCAAGACATGGGCTACTCACTTGTCTGCAATGCTGAACTGTCAATATACGCAAAGGCAAAATTATTTTAAAGTATTTCAGAGACTCTTAGCTTTAACTTTCTTTGTATTTTATCCTGGCCTGGATAACAAAATTTGTTTTCTTTAAGGCTATGAGGTTTCCTCTTCAGACTTACATTTTAATCAAAAGTTGCTACCATCCTGCTACCTCTTAAGCCAGGATCAGTAGTAGTTGCACCGAAATATGGTCTGAAATAGCAGATACCTGCAGTAGGAGGTCTTGCTTTCATTTCAGTTTAGAATCATGGAATTTCATGAAAAAGCCTTACTGTTTAAAATAAATACATATTTCCAGTGTATTGATTATACTGATAGATTAATACATGCAAATGGAGATAGTAACAAGTGGTGTCCCTCAGGAACATAGAGGGATTGAGTACACCCTCAACAAATTTGTTCATGGTACCAGACTGGCTGGTGTAGTTGATTCTCTTGAGGGAAGGGATGCCATCCAGAAAGACCTTGACAGGCTGGGGGAGTGGGCCCATGTGAACCTCACCAGGTTCAACAAGGCCAAGAGCACGGTCCTGCACCTGGGTTGAGATACTCTGCCCCTCTACTCTGTCCTTGAGACCCCACCTGCAGTGCTGAGTCCGGCTCTGGCATCTCCAGCACAGGACAGATATGGACCTGTTAGACTGAGTCCAGGGGAGGCCACAGAAATGGTCAGGGGCTGGAGCACCTCTCCTGTGAAAACAGGCTGAGGGAGTTGTGGTTGTTCAGCCTGGAGAAGAGAAACCTCTGGGGAGACCTCATTGGGACCTTTCAATACTTAAAAGAGGTTTATAAGGAAGGCAGAGAGTGCCTACCAAGACCTGTGGTGATAGGGCAATGGTTCTAAACGGGAAGAGGGTAGATCCCATGGCAAGTGAGTTCAAACTAGGTTAAGGTCTTGTCCAACCCAAATCATTCTGTAGCTCTGTGATTAATACACAAGTTCTAGTGCATTAATCAGATATCTTTGAGAAATATCAGTAGATTTTAAAACTATCAAAGGGTTCTCTTGCCTTGTTTGGAGAGTTTCCATTCTATTGTTGACTTGAAAATGTAAGTAGAGTACTCAGAGACTTATGAGATGTGGAGGAATGTTTTGGTTTTAAACAGTTTTCCAAATAAGCTGTAGGCAGTAGAATGTGCTTTTTGTAATTTATATCTAAGGACACTGATTATTCTCTCAATATTTTCAAGATACTGTCTGAGGTTTCCATTGTCACAATTTAATTTCAGTAACTATAACTGAATAAGTTTTGGCACAGTATCTTTTCCACCTGTCTTTTGTGGAGCTTACAAATTTGGTGACTATAGAAAGATAGTGGGTATATTAAAATGTGTTCAGATCACAAAAGGTTTTAAAATAGATGTTTAATTCTCAGAAAATAGAATAATGGATAAAACAAAGTATAGCTGTGAATCAATTAAAAAAAATACATTGTAGCTATTTTTTTGCCTGAAACAACTCAAATAATAATTTTGCTATATATTTTACTAAAGAAAGCTACTGTAACAATCTATTATAAATGTGTTTATTATCTTCATACTAATCTTCATGAAGTGCAAATTATATAGTTGAAATGACAGTATCTCGTAGAAAATTGAGATTAAAAACTGTCTTGCAATATAGACCTGTTTTTTCAGTTCTCTTAGATGAAGTGTTTATGAAGCCTACAGAAAGTGCATTTTCAAGTTCACAGCATAATGAGCTGATATCTTTCTTTAATTGCACTTCTAAAGAATGTCTCTTCAAATAGTGCAGCAAAGAGCAATACTATGCTGTGCTTAAGAATGGATTCCTCTTTAATATGAACCCTGCACTTGAGATCTTCCATGAAAATGCAACAGCTTTGCATTTTTTGCTTACTGGGAGATAATGGGGGCTGATGCATGCACGGCTCGCTTTTGCCAGATGGTTGCTTAGCCTTGCAGTCATTTCTTGAGTCTTGTGCTGGGGATGATAGAAGACAGTCTTCAGGCTCTTTGAGCTTTCCACTGGAATTATTTTTCTGTGAAGGTAATAATTCATTGTACAAACATTTCTGCCCCTCATGCCGAAGTCTGTCACATAACTGAGCAATCTTGTCTCGTGATGCTTAAAAGATTGTAGACTGTATCCAGAGCAGTTGTTTATGCTGAGGATAAAATCTGGAAGTATAAGAGAATGTAATCTAAGCTTTGTTTTAGCTAAAGAGTGAACATGCCTTAAACCCTGCTTCCCCAGGGAAGGAAATCAACAGATTACCTTCCAAGACATGGAGGCAGTATCTCAGAAGCCTTCTGTGTTGTTTGTACTGAATCATGACTGATAATGAACACTTCTATTTATCTTAAAAATTTCTCCTGCTATAGATTTGACATTGCTACCGACTGTCTAGTTAGGAGGAAGAGAAGGATAGATTTTAGGTCTATAAAATATAGACAGGCAGTTAAGTCTTCAGGGGTTCTTTGTGCTGTTCTCTGAGGGACTAAAGTAAAAAGATACAATATCTTCAAGTAGAAGTCCTAGGATGGTAAAATGCAAGTCACCCCCTTCTTGGTCATCTTATGTGATAACTATTCCTTATGAGGTTAGTTTTGCCATGCTAATATAAAAAGTAGCTGACGTGCTTTCCTTGAGGATCAATGTTTTGGTTTGGGATTTTAAAGGTAATAATTTTAAAAAAGTAACCAGTAATAGCATATGGATGCTGATAAGGTTCTGGTAATGTCTTCATGGTATATATGAACTTGAGCCTTGCACCACTACAGCAACTCTGTGTTGCTATCATCTGTACACAGAAAAGGCTTCTCAGTCATCAATGCATTTAACTTTGAGAAAAACAGATATTTGATGGTATGTCTGTGCTCATGCTGGAATTAGCACAGACATGCCACAAGCTTTTACTTGTGAGTCTTCAAAGTGTTGTCTTTTATGAAGTATTCTTTTTCTTTCCTTCTTAAATACCTATTTCTATTCATTAGCATTAGAAATCATTCCACCTGAATTCAAATTTAGCCAGGTTGTATTTTCATCTGGAAGGTACAGACATAATACTAATGCTCTAAACATTTTTGAGTGACTGTGCTTTGGGTTTTAGACTGACATTCTTGCACTTGGTGTTTGCCAGCAGCAGAGAGAAGAGCTAGTGCTTTGGCAGCTTTAGCTTTGGTTTCTGCAGGTTTGAGGGGGATGGAGCGTGCTCAAAATCCTACCCTGACTTCGGCAGGGGCCACAGCAGTGTTTCTGAGCTGTGTGGTTGCAGATGTCAACCACAGTTCTGTTTTGGTTCTTCAGACAGAAGCCTGGGAGCCTAGAAGGTCGACTAGGAAACGCCGAGGGAAGGGCAGTGGAGCAGACACCCCTTCAGTGTCCTTTTGTGTGAGCATAATTTGGAAAAAACAGTATTTTAAAATAATAAATTAAACTAGGTTTATAGAAAGCACTGTTTCAGTCTCCTAGTAAGATAGTTTGGAGAAAGTAGAACTTAAAAATGTTAACAATTTGCCAGGTAGTTAATATTTTTGTCACTACTCGTGGAATTAATTGATTTTGAGTGTAATTTTGTTTTCCTATGAAGGAAATATAGAAGGTTGAGGATAATTGTTTTCTATTCTTGTACATGCTTATAATACCATGCTATTTTGGGGGAGAAAATATGTCTCACAACAAAGTGGTTAAATATCTTGTCACTTGATTCTTCACCATCCCTTTCTCAACTCTGATGCTATTTTCTGGGTAAGGTTCAGGATAAGGGGCTGTTTGAAATCTGAAGTCACCTCATATGTCATAGTTTGTAGACTATTTCTGCACTACATTTAGACTTAATTTGAAAGCAAACCCAGTGTTGAACAGCAAACTACTGTGAAATGTTTGAGATTTCAGTTTAATTATGGAAATCATGGATAGCATAAAATTGTATGCAAATTCTGATAATATCTTAAAAGTTGTGATTTAGTTGCATGTTGCAGAACAGCAGATTTTTTTGGTTAACTCACAGGGTTGATTATATGACTAAACAAATGTAGTATTTTCTGAGAAGCTTATTTTTGGAGAATAGAATTTTAAATGATCTGAAAGATTTTCATTTTATTAGTGTATAATTTACTTGGGTTGAACATAAGTGGTATGAGTGCTAATTTGTCCAAATCGTAGCTGAAATCCATGTAGGCTTTATCAGCACTTAAAAGAGTTTTGTAATTTTATTTTTGATACTTTCTCTATTTTAAAATGTGTGTGCCCTGGGCTCTGTTAAAACTGCAGGTAATTGTCTTGGTACTTTTTTTCCTTCTATTTACATAAGGAAGCCCTCTGAGCAAAAAGCATCAAGAATATTAAATTTCATTACAATAAGTACCAACCTGCTTTGCCTCCAAGGCAGTTCTTATATTCACGTTTTGCAGGACGTAACCTTTACTGAGTAGGATTTGAGTTATTGCTTCCATTTGTAGGGCAAATAACTGAATGCTTTATTGGATATTAGCTTATTCTTACCAAGTGTAGATAGGACTAGCCTGAAAAATGTAAGCCTAGGACACTGCTGCTCACTTGATATTTTAAACCCTCATGTAGTCCAGAGTTCATTTTGAGGAGGAAAGTTTTGTTCCTCTGCAAATGGCATTTCAGTGAAGTCATGTGAATGTGGACTGGGGCTGCTCTCACTGGGCTTTGGGAGGAACCAGCTGCCAAGGGCACACAGCAGTGTGCCCCTGGGATCACTTTTAGTGACTTCAGGAGAACCTGCAAGAAGGAGAAGGAGTCACCCTCTGTCATCTCTTTTTTTTTCCTAGCCAAAATGTCAGACTATTTATCACTGTTTATCTAGCACGTGTTCAGTCACCCTAATTTAACTGAATCTGGTATTGTCTGTGCCATAACTCCTCAAGGAGCTCACTGTATGGTACTGCTTTGCACCAGCAGATGAAGTAGAATTTTGAGAGGGGAAGAAAATTAAAATACTTTCTTGAAGACTTCAGAACTGCTGCTTCTATATGAATAAAATATGTGCTTCTTTCTAAGAAATCATTTCCCTGAAATAATTGCTGAATATGAATCTGTAAGTGTAAGAAATGCCTATTGTTGTTATAGTGTTAGCAGCATACTGAATGAAAGTGCTTTCTCCCTGCAAAACTTTGGCCTTTTGGGGATCAGGATTAGTGGTTCCAGAAGGGCTGTTGTCTGGTATGGCACTCTAGAATTCCAGTTTTAACTAAAATGGAAAATCCTCTGCATTTTCAAAGCTTCTGCTCTTGTTTACTCTCAAAAGAAAAAAAGCTATGTAATAACCAGTGTTCTACTTACTAGAATTTTTAAATAGGGAAGAACAAATATATAAAACACAATGTATGGTATGTATAATATTCATTAGCATTATTATGTATATATATTTATATATATATATATTAAAAAGCTGACTTGGACTATTTAGTTTGGAGAAAAGAAGGCTCAGGGGAGACCTTATTACTCCAGTAGAAACCAGTACGATTTAGTTTGTGAAAGAAATTCAGATCTTTCCTGAACAAATGCTTCCAAATTTGAAAATAATCCTTTCACTTTGATTTCTCATGACTTTTTCATAATAATCCTTTAATAATTGAGGACTTCTTTTCCTGAAAGCTGACCTTGAAATTCTCAAATACTTTTGAGCTTTTCCATTTTAATTCAGGGATGGGACGTTAAAGCTTAGGCAAAGATGTCTTCTGCCACAACTACTGATAGAAGTATCCATTATTTTTAACTCTTAGAGGAAACTTTTAGTCTTTCAGTGACGTATTTGATATAGTCTATAATTACATAATATCATCGGCTTTCTAATTATGCAATAAATCCTCAGTTTCTGTGGCTAAGAATAAAATCCTCTTTCTGGATTTAGAAGTTCCTGGGTCATGTATTTGGTATTCATTTCAACTCATATATGCAAGATTCCAGAGTTTCTCTCTAGCACAGGCTTGTAAATAATTGAGGGTCTCAACCATCTCTTATTTCTTACTGCTCGTCACAGTGAGGCACTAATCATATATTGGGGTTTATTTGTAGTATTTTTACCTCATACACAGTTCAACTTAATGGAATAATGTCCTGCAAAAATACAGAAAGCAACTTTTTTTTCCTAGCAGCCCTTTTCAAAGACCTATATCCTTCTGTAAAAATAGAACAGCTGGGGATGAGTGGCTGTGGTGAGGTGTTTCATTCCTATGGCCATCCATCTTCCATATTAATTCTTTGAGCTAGAGACACTTAGTAGCTGTGAGAAAGACACACCTGAAAACTGAGCTGATACCATCTTGGAACATGGAAAGATATAATCCTGACTTCCTTAGAAACGTCACTGGCTGACCTATGTCTGATAATGTTTGTGTCAGTTTCCCAGTCATAATGCCAGTTGGAAACTTCACTCTTCTGGGAATCAACTGTGTAATGACCAGCTTCTCTAACTGGGAAAGCTGCTTAAACAGTTCATCAGACCTCCAGCTCCAACTGGGGAAACTGGTATCAGTGACCACTACTACCTTTAAGCACCCTTTTCACTGACAACAAACACAAAGCAAAAAGCCCTGACCTTTTGTGGTACTGCACAGAGGGGTTTGTACTTCCCAGTGGAAACTGGATGCCAGTCACTGCATGTCTGAAGGTTTCAAAGACATTGATCTGAACGAGTAGTAGGTTTTGCTGTGACCACTCCTCTTCTCACAGCTGGTAGATTTAATATTGGATTTGATATTTGAATACCTGACAAGAAACAGACCAAGAGGGACTTTTGACAGTCCCCATCCCCTTTGTGTGACGTTTTGTCACCTCGCTGTGACAAGGTCTTTGCTTCAAGTCTGTGAAGACTGATTAGCTTTTTTCATTGTCTATTTAGATAGTAAAACATTCTTGAGGGCTACAGGGAAGTTTTACAAGTTTTTTGCAATCTCAGGATCATACTGAGGCTCCATCCTAATTACTGACTTAGTATCTCAGGCTTTTGTAATGGGAACGGCATCCCCTTCTGCCTCAGGGTAGACTGTACTGCAGTCCAGTTTAGAACACTTGCTGTGGTCTGGTGCAGACTCTGCTCTTCTGTGAGATTCACTGGGAGTGTGATTTTCTAGGACAGATAGAAATAGATTAATGTTTGGCAATTCAGATAATCTGCTGCTTTCAGAATAATATTGTCTCTACCTCCTGAGGTTAAGATTTGGTATTTTTTCCAATGTCTGCATTTTAATACTCAGCCTTGCCTTGTCTTTTTTATTATTATTATTTCAGAAGTGTAGTGTTTGTCTTTATTCATGTACTTCCTTAGAGTTCAGAATTCTTTCATGTGTCCCTAATGTAGGTCTTTGTTCTCTTACTGATGTCAGAGTTCTGTTTGCTCATGCATGAACCTGAGCAAGCAACTAACTTTAAAGTTGGCTGGTTTTTTATTTTATTTTGTTTTTTGTTTTTTTCTTTTTTTTTCCTTACTGCATAGCACTTACAGTGCTTTCATCCACTTGTGGTGACATACGTGCTTTCTGCAGTAGTGAGTTCTCTTTGTTCCAAGGTAGGATCCCAAGAGCTTGCAATGTCAAGCAAGATTTCATAAGTGAGGAGCCCTTGTTAGCTGTAAGGAGAGTTGACTGTGAAATTTTTAACCCAAGGTATCTAATTGGTGATTGAACCTTATCTAATGTTTTCAGTGGACCTTAAGGAAAGATCAGACTTGGAGTTCAAAATGTCTTTTAAAAGATAAAGCTGCTCTGCAGACCAGAGATCAGAGGTTACAAATCTTTTGTTTAACACTGTCAACATCTTTGCTGCATCTCAGTATCTAAATTATCAGCTGTTAGTTTATGAATTCTATACAGGTAGCGAAGCAAACAGAATCTAATCTAGTGAAACAGAGGTCATGGTATGGATCTCTTTCTCTTTAAAAACAAAACCTCAAAATGCAGAGAACAGAGGTATAGTGGCAAGCAATTGATTGTAAGCAGTAAGTGGGGAAGGAGAAGTCAGTAGTGTAGTAATTAAGATATCTGATAAATTTAAGAAAAAAGCTCAGGGATCCAAGTCTAAAGCTAATATTTATTTTAAAATAAATAATAGGCTTCAGGGGGAAAAGGGTGGCTAGTATTGATATGACTGAAAGAGATAATCTTTCATGATCCAGAATCTCTGTTAAGGAAGTCTTGAGCCAGTAGTAGCAGGAGATCTGGAGAACCAGGAACTGTCCCCATTAGCTTGTCCAAGAAAGTGCAGTTATAATCCATGCAGTATGGGTAACACATTTACAAGCTTTGTGTGACTAAAGATCTACTGCTGTTGAAAGTGTTAATTTCAAGCCTCATCTGTGTGCAAAATTGTGAAGGACAAGTAGTAGAGACCTCATAACTTATGCAACTAACCTGGAAGTCCTCTCATGGCCTCCAGATCACCTTCACAGTGCAACAGCTGGAACTGCTTCACCAAAGGGAACGTGGCCACAGTGATTATCTTTTCCACTGGTTGCTTATGGTGATGATGTTAAAACAATAATTTCATCAGATTAGTTTATTTCAGTAATATCCAAAATACTGTAGCACTCTGAAGAATAATTCAAGAGTACTGCAAGAATGTTGAAGCCATTCTGAAAGCCTTTACCAGCCAAGCTCTCCTGTAACTGGAAGTTGGACTATAGAGAGGAGACTGTCCTCAAGATTTTTCTTGTCTTGTGTTTATTTTAAAATAATGCTAAAAATTCAATGCATATTAAACTGATTGCTTTAGTCTCTTGTAGCTTTTCACCTATTCTAACTGTGCCACTACTATTAATTGATATTGTTTTCAGAATAAGCTTTTTCCTTAAGTTATTCTGTGTCCTCATACTAACTTTGAAATGTGAGTTAGCTTAATAATGCTGAAACAGAACAGTCTGGGGTGATTTTTTTAAATTATAATTTTATGACTGTACAGCATGCGGTCATGCAATGCACTTCCAGGATTCGTAAGTCCAGAAGAACTAGCACTCTGCATCAGTACCTTTGGTTGTTGGTGTGGGGAAAAAATTAATATGTTGCTTCTGTCTGTTCTTGGGACTGATACAGGGGAAGTGACATGTTGCTGCTGACCCCTTCTGCTCACAGGTTATCATATGCCCCAGGAGGACAGCTTTTCTTTTGTTTGTCATCTGCTCAGTCCATTTTGGAGGCATAATGCCATTTGGATTGCCAAACAAAAGCTCTTTTGGTCTGTTAACAACTTCATCGTGTTCTGTTGACTGACAGAAATGTGTATGTTCCCATAGAATGCTGTTCAGAATAATGAGGAGTGCAGGTCTGGAGAGCAGTCTGGCAGTGTGAGTTAAGACATGGGCACCTCCTCCACTGCTTCAGCTTCTTAATCCCTTATGGCTACAGATGGCCTGGAATCTTGGCAGTGGTTTTATGTAGATGACAGAGAGGTATTACTTATGGTAAATTAAGGAGGTTGAAATACAAGGGGTTTTATTGTTTCTGTTGTTGTTTTCCGGACAAGGTAAGGCTGGTTACCCTTTTGTATAACTGATTAAAAAAGGTAAATAACAGGCAACCTGATCTATGCTGGTAAGCAGTGGTTAAAAAAAAAAAAAAAATAACATCTCTGTATCAGATCTAAATATTTAGTCCATAAAATAACTTGTACCAGTCATTGAAAGTCAGCATTATCAGACTGAATGGCAATTTCTTTATGTTTACCAATCCATTGGTGGAATTCAAGCCAGTCAGCTGTTGAAGTGTTTGAGGATAGTTTGAGAAATAATATTATAGCAATTCAGTGTTACTATGTGTTAATTAAGCTCTAAGAACTGAAAAAGGTGTATCATCATAAAAGTCTTGATTCTTTTAAGGTCAGCAGTTCTGTAATATGTAATAATAAATGCAATTCCTGAAGGTCAACATTAATACAGTTCAAGAATTACATCAAGCTGTATTATTTTTTGTTGTTGTTCATAGTGACAAAATTAACTGGTTTAGATGCATTGCTTGCATCTAAGTATTTCATGCTCGTCATGGATTGGAATTTAGAATGCTTTTGGTGAATCGTTATTTTGCTCTTTTTATTATTATAGAGGAAAAAAGTAAATAATGAGTGTGTCTTGTAAGCAATTTCACAGGTTTTCTGCTGACCTGGTATAGGAAAGTTGTTAAATTTCTCATCACCTCATGAAACCAGGTCATCAATGTGCTCATTTTATATTTTCAAACAAGAAATCTGTTTGTAATAAGTGAGCTGTGGGATCCAAGGGTGAGGAAAAGAAAATCCAGGAATCCTACTCTGCAAAAACCTTCTTTGTTTTGAATGATGTCTGAGTGAATTCTGAAATACTTACATTTCTTACACTGTAAATCATTCTGTTCCTTAATGATGATACAGCATATATTTTCCTCTCTTTGATCATGCATGCAATGAAAGAACTTTCTCAATTTTATGGTATGCAAAAATGTGAGACTTTTAGGATATAATTTAAGATATGGCTTTTGCCCAAAAGAAATTACGTTCTTAATGAATGCTATCCTGTTTCCATATCTGTCTGTAAAATTGCAAGAATGTACTGTTTTAGAAATGTTCCTGAATTATTGCTTCAGTGGTGGATGTATTTCAATTATGCCTCTTCAATTTTTGGCCTCTTCTGGCATTTTGCCAAGTTATTTGTTACATCTGTCAGCTTCTATGTGTAATGCTGTTTCTCGCATAAACAAATTGACTTGGATGAAAAAATGAACCCCTCTGTATGGTTTGTGTGATTTGCATGTTTCAGAAAAACTCTTACTCTGGCTCATGTTTTGGAGCTGTGTAGTTCTCTCTAAAAGTCAATATGATTGCTAGTATTTGATATCTTTCCTTAAAAATTGTCCTCAACATGAATTTTTCCAACTTAAGACTAGGATCCGAGTTAATATGTTTGTTTAATTATTTATTTATTATCTTCTTTCCCATGTGCAATCAGATGATTGGAAAACATCTGCTGCGCCTACCCAGGTTTTTGATCTCATCAATTTGCTAATATTTTGGTTCAACAAATTCATCTTGTTTGTTCTTATCTGTAGTCACTTTTTCATCTAAAAGTCATTACAATTTATTTTCATACTGGTTCTCCATCTTTTCCTAAAGATCAATCTTCAGTGCCAGCAATGGTGGAAAGAATTACATTCATTATCTGTTTTGAGACTTCTATGCATATTTTACAGATGTAAAAATCCTCTTCACCATCTTAAGGACTTTAAGGTTGTAAAGTCAAACAGTATAATGAGAAGAAATAACTTTTAAGTCTGGCTGGTGCTTGTAGTAATTAATGAACTCTTTTTATATGCATTATCTTAATTCTGTGTGAGATACTATTTTTAATGTAACACAGCTACTGCTTTGACTTTTCTCAGAGTATTTGGCTTGCAGGAAATAGCTTTCTGCACACTTCATGCTGGCTCAGAAAAAGATACAGCAAATGTTTGCATAAAGCTGTATTTTTTGTGACCAGTTTGCCAGTTTGTAGAACTTTTGATATCTTTCTATTACTCTTAACATCAGAGCATTCTCTCTTGTTCATTCATTGTGAATCTTCTCACCTGAGAAATAACAAATATATAAAAGGTTTTTCAGACAAGTTCTTGAGATTTTTCCAGTATAGTGTTAATTTATGAATTGGATGAATTGAGGCAGGGGAGTACAGGGATGGATAAAAAAAAAAAATTCTTGTCGTATAATACATGCCAAGAAAAGGTATTGAGCTGAGGCAATTCACAGTGAGCTGGTTCATATTTCCTAAATTTGAGGGTTTGATTTGGTAATATTTCTGTCATTATATGCATGAGTTTATATCTGTGTAGTGCATGCAAAGAAAAGGATAACTATTCTGATTCTATGGAAATAAATAAGAATTGGCTATTTGGTCAGATCAGGGTTTGATTAGCTTTACGTCATGTCCACAACCTCCCCGTGTTTTTATGTAATGCCACTAACTCGAGACTTAAAGCATCCTGCATATGAGGAAGCTTTTTGGAGGAAAGAAAGTGGGTAAACTTGTTTTATCAAAATGGAGTATATTCTTCATGTCATAATTTCTTCATGAATTTACTGATTCTGGTGTCTGTTAAGTGAAATGCAGAAAGGGTCCCCTTCACTGCCTTATGCCTACTATGTGCATAGGTAAATTGGAACAGTAATACTGACTGCTGTGCTTTGTGCTGTGTTACCCCTTCCACCCCACCCATCAGAGAGTGGCTGGTGAGACCCTGTGTCCTGCTATGTAGCTTGCATTCTTCTCTAAACACAAACTTGGTAGGCAGTGGGCTCGTAGCTGTGCTGTCTTGGAAAACTAATTAGGGAGAAATCATAGCACCAGAACGTGTTGAACACATTGGCAAAAAAAGTTAACTATGCTATGTGTTGGCTGGTCAAGATGGGTGAGCTCTTGGCAGCTGTGGCTTGCAGGAGATGACCTGAGGCAGCCCGTGCTGAGAGTGGCACAGAGAGTTGTGCCATGGAGGGTGGAGAGTAAAAACAAGATGTGGGGATTTTTTGAAGCTACAGAGACCACTGTCCTGGGAGAGGAGGTGAAGAATAAAACTGTTCCTGAAACTATTTTATTCCTTAATACCAAATTCTGTTCATAAATGTCTCCCTGTGCTTGCTCACTTTGGAACCTCTTTAATATTTTTGCTTTCATGTCCATACTTGCTTTGTGTGTGTGTGTGTTATACCCCATTCCTGTTGTTTGGAATTTCAAAAAATATCTCCTCAACTTCCATAAGTTGGCTTAATCATCAAATGTGTAAATTTGCAGAATAGCAGGTGATTTGGTAATCTACTGGTGATATGATTTGTAATTAATCAGGGAAGGGGGTGGGGAAAGACAGCTTTTTGACTTTCTTTATGCCTAAAAGTTGCTGTAAATCCATAACATCTTGGGGACAAAATCTTACCTATTATAATTTTCTTTCCATTTCTATAACATCTTTTCCCACAGAGCATATTCAGCTTTAGGGGAGGCAAAGGAAAGTACGGATAGTAAAATACAGTACATGTATTTGGCCAATAGCCTGTTAGTTGATAGCATTTCCTAACCTCCTATCTGTAGTCTTAAAATTATCTGCAATAAAAAAGACTTAAAGACAACAAACTTTTTAGGGAAAGGTTAGTGAAAAACAGGGAAGAAGGGAAGAAATAATCAAAATGGTAAAATGTACAAGTACTCTATATGCAAGTGGGGAACATGGTGTAAGGAACTCTAGTTGATTCTAATGTTTTTAAAGCTTATAAAGTATGTTCATATTATTTCAGCTGGGAAGTTTTGAGATTCCTTCTGTCTAATTTGAGAATGTGGATTGAAGACTATCGCTTTGATGGATTCCGGTTTGATGGCGTTACATCTATGTTGTATCACCATCATGGCATTGGTAAGCAATTTATTCAGCTCTACTCTCAGCAGTCCTGTTGCAGCTGTCGCTGTGGAAATAGTACTATAAAGGTCACTGTTTCTCAGAGGAGAAAAAGGGCTTTAGAACAGAAGCTAACAGGGCTCATTGATAGAGCTTTGAACCATGTGGGAGAGGGGGAAAGGGGTAAGACCAGGCTTGTCAGTGATGAGCAGTGGGACGGCACACTGAAACTTGAGGAACTGAGCACTAGTGGGATCCCTCAATCTGCTCCATGAGGTGTTGACTGCATTAAACCACACTTGAAGTGTTTCTATACCAACACATGAAGCATGAAGAACAAATAAAAGAGGAGCTTGAAGCTTTGGCCCAGTCCCAGGGATATGACATCACTGGTATAAGTGAAGCCTGGTGGGATGAGTCCTGTGACTGGAGTGCCCTGTTGGACAGGCTCTTTAGGAGGGATAGACAGGACAGAAGAGGTGGAAGGGTGGTGTTGTATGTAGTGAAGGGGCTGGAATGTACGGAGCTCACAGCTGGCAATGGCACAGTTGAGAGCTTCTGGGTAAGGATTATGAGGCAAATAATGTGAATGTCATAGTCTACTGTAGACCACCAAGTCAGAACAATGATGCCATCAAATTATTGTTCAAGGAGCTAAGGGACACTTACAAATCAACTGCCCTTGTCCTTACGGGAGATAAAAATTGGAGGGCTGGGCAACCACCAACTATGAGAAGTTTAAGAAAGTCAAGTGCTGAATTCTGCATCTGGGGCTGGACAACCCTTGATACATGTATGGACTGGGGAATGGGATGCTGAGAAGCAGCACTGCAGAAAGGGACCTGGGGGTCCTGGTCAATGGCAAGATGAGTATGAATCAGTGTACTGCTGCACTGCAGCCAGTGCAGCAGGAGGGCAAATCATGTCCTGGGGGCACCAGGCACAGCACCACCAGCTGGGCGAGGGAGGGGATTGTCCTGCTCTGGGGCACTGGGGCAATCTCACCCTAAATATCAGGGCAGTTTTGGGCACCACAATATAAGAAAGATATTAAGCCATTACAAAGTGTCCAAAGGAGGGACACGAAGATGGGGAAAGGGCCTTGAGGGGAATGTGTGAGGAGCAGCTGAGGGCACTTGGTGTGTTCAGCCTGGAGAAGAGGAGGCTGAAGAGAGAGCTCATTGCAGGTCCAACTTCCTCATGAGGGAAGAGGAGGGGCAGGCACTGATCTCTGCTCTGTGGGGACCAGTGACAGGACCCAAGGGAATGGCATAAAACTGTGTCAGGGGAGGTTTGAGTTGGATATCAGAAAAAGGTTCTTCCCCTAGAGGGTGATTGGGCACTAAAGAGGCTTCCCAGGGCAGTGGCCACAGCACCAAGGCTGCCACAGCTCAGGAAGTGTTTGAACAACACTCAGGCACGGGGTGTGACTCTTGGGTCTGTCCTTTGCAGTGACAGGAGTTCGACTTTGATGATCCTTGTGGGTCCCTTCCAACTCAGCATATTCTATGAATGCTCAAAAAAAAAAAAAAAA
>JAWWEE010000001.1:7818878-7835589 GCA_035221455.1 Xenops minutus
AAATATCTGTGTTTTATAAAAAAAAAAAAAAAAAAAAAAAAAAAACAAAAACAAAAAAACAACAAAAAGAAAACTGACTGTGGCTTTTAAAACTTCTTGTCCTATTAGGCACAGGGTTCAGTGGAGATTACCATGAGTATTTTGGCCTACATGTGGATGAAGATGCTTTGTGTTATCTGATGCTGGCCAATCACATGATTAAGTCCTTGCATCCAGAATGCATAACCATAGCAGAGGTAAGATCAGAATTTGCCATCCTCAATGACATTAATATTGATTAGTTTGCTTTGGAATGTGAATTTCTTGTTAATTATCAAGTCACACTTTGCGTACTCAAAAACTGACATGAGCTGAAAAATATTAATTAGTGGACAGACTTTGCCTGGTGGGGAAAAACAACATGAATATGTGCTTTGGGAATTTTCTCTGCATTAGTAGGTTATTAATTAATGTGGTGATTTTTTTTTTTTTCCTTCATCACCTTGAATTTGTAATGAGATTTGGTTTTATTAGTTTATTTCTTGTGCATGATAGCCATTTGTCACTAGTGCTTCAGGGTACTAAAGATTAACAACCCTAATGTGCTTTTGCATATTTTGAATTATATTGGCATAACTGACAATACCTATTTAAATTAAATGTAATAAACTTATAAATGTTGACGGTATGGACTAATTTAAATTTACTATTAAGTTTCTCCAGGTTTCTGAGGAAGTAAATAGATTATATTACTTGATTGATATCAATTAACTTTTTTGATGGAAAAATATTGTTAGCATACGGAACTTCTAATAGTATGAAACACCAGAGCGTTAAAATTCTGTGAATAGGTATGTTTTCACTGATACTTTGTCTTTATCTAAAAGAGAAAAATCCTGTAAACATGAGCATTCTTTTCTGCTACTATGTTTAAATAATTCATTTTATTTAAAGGGAAAAGTTGGATATCTGATATCACCTTTAGGGACTATATGTATTTCTAATAAAACTTGTGGTATTGCTTATGAGTTCTCTATTTATATTCAGAAAACAAAATGCTGCTTAACTTTATTTCTTACTTGTGGTCAAGTTTTCTATTATAGACAACCACTGCTAAAGCTAAATGGCAAGCTATCAAAAACAGCATCTGGTGAGCAATTATTAGTAAACTTGAGGTGGCTTCATTGGCTTATTTGAATTGAAATCTGTTAATTTTCTAGTAGTATTAGATTTTAAATATTCCTACCAATGAAATTCTGAGTTCAGTCATCTTGTATTACCTGGCCTAAGAATTTTGGGTTTGGGTTTGTTTGGTTTGTGGGTTTTTTTGTTGTTTTTGTTTGGTTGCTTGGTTGTGTGTGTGTTTTCTTTTTTTTTTGTTGTTTTTTTTTTTTGTTTTTTTTTTTTTAATATGGTGTGTCTTCAGTTTCTCTTGCTTAAATTGAAAACTGCTTCTTTTTCAATACATAATTTTCTGCATCAGGGAGTTGCTACACAAATCATAGAATTGATCAATGTGCTGCATGGTTAAAGGAGAATTTCAGAAGGAGAAACTATTGACATAATTGAAAATTACAAAAGGCAATAAAGAATGTCTGCTTGCCTATGGAATGAGTGCCACATGAGGAAAATGTTTTTCTCTAGCCATATCTAATTATAATATATTCCTTATTTAATCTAAGTGATGATTTTTACAGCTTTTTAATATCCGGTATATTCACTGTCTTAGTAATTGCGAAGTTTTTAGGTATTACTGACTGTATGCTTTTTTTTTTTTTTCCATTTTGATCTTCTAAATAAAGCTGTGATTAAAATTTTTAAAATGTGGAGTAAAATTACATCATGCCTGAAGTATTATGAAAAAAAAAACAACCAACAGTCAAAAAAACCCCTGTGGTTTCTATTGCTGAGGTTTATGTTTTTACATGCAGCTCATTTCAAACTTGGATCTGAGCAAATGCTTAGAAATTAACTGTTTAATCATAACTTCATAGAATGGCTTGGGTTGGAAGAGGCCTCAAAGATCATCTTGTTCCAACCCCCCTGCCATGAGCAGGGACATCTGTCACTAGACCAGGTTGCTCAGAGCCCCATCCAAGCTGGCCTTGAGCACTTCCAGGGATGGGGCATCCACAGCTGCTCTGGGCAACCTGTGCCAGTGCCTCACCACCTTCACAGTGAAGAATTTCTTCCTAATATCTTATCTAAATAAGTTTTCTTTACATTTAAAGCCATTCTCCTTTGTCCTATTACTACATGCTTTTGAAAAAAATCCCTCCCCCTCTTTCTTGCAGGCTCCCTTCACGTACTAAAAGGCCACAGTTAGGTTGCCATGAAGCTTTGATTTTTCTAGGCTGACCAATCCCAATTCTCTCAGCCTTTTCTTATAGGAGAGGGCCTCCATCCCTCTAATCATCTTCATGGTCTTCCTCTGGGCTCACTCCAACATGTCCATGTCCTCCCTGTGCTGGGACCCCAGAGCTGGAGGCAGCGCTGCAGGTGGGGTCTCAGCAGAGCAGAGGGACAGAATCCCCTCCCTGCGCTGCTGCCCACACTGCTCTGGATGCAGCCCAGGACACGGGGGGTGTCTGGGCTCCCAGTGCATGTGGCCAGGGCATGTCCAGCCTCTCACCCACCAAGTCCTTCTCCCCAGGCTGTTCCTGATCTGTTCATCCCCAGCTAGGAAGTTTCCTGCTGGAAAATATACCGAACAAACTTGTGCCAACTTTATTTTTTCCTAGTGTTCAGTTAAAATCTGTACATAGATACAAATAGTATTAAATTTAGAATTTTACTTTCCAAAAATCTGGCTTTCAAAACTATGTCTGAGGTGGATGTGAGCTGCTTAAATTTCAGACTTGGACCTTGTCTGGGTAGGCATTGTGGCATCACAGTGAAAGGCTTTTGTCTAATATCATCATGTCCTGTATAACTTGGAGACCACCGTTTTTATCCTTTCTGACTGATCTAGGAGAACTATTGAACTTCCTTTTATCGGATCAAAAAGTTTGGAAAGAATGTCCACTTCATTATTTGGTTTGTACAGCATGTGGCATGTGGATGCAGTTTTCTGTGTGATCTAATGACTGCTGACTAAAGGGGGATAATCCCTTCCTTTGATTGCTGGCTTTGCTGTTCACAGAGCCCAGGATGCTGCTGGCCATCCCAGCTGCCAGGGCAGGCTGCTGGCTCATGCTCAGCTTGCTGCTGGCCCAGAGCCCCAGGGCCATCCCAGCAGAGCTGCTCCCCAGCCTGTGTGGATGCAGGAGGGAGCCCATCCCAGGGACGGGATTTGACAATTGTCCTTGGTGACATTCCTGGGCTTTCTGGTGATGGATTTGTCCAGCCAGTCAGGGTCCTGCTGGAGAGCAGCCCTGTCTTCCACCCCAGGGTGCCACCCATGAGCTTCATGGTGATATGGTTGATCTCCTCACTTATGTCAGTGTATGTGTGTATGTGTAATACTGAAAATATATTTTTCACTAGTCCAGTGCAGCAATTGGATTGAAAAGTGGGTTGAATCCGGAAAACCAGAATGAGCTTCCTAATTAGGCTCTGGTTCTAGTCACTATATAATTCCATAAATTCTCTTGTGTAGATGCAAGAGATACATGTTAATCCATAACCATTGTCAGTGAGAAGCCGTTCCACCACATAAGTTAATAAAATTGAGTACTGATGGATATTTTGTAATTAGTGGAGACTTGCATTTTCTGTCCAAATAAGCTAACTTTAGAAAAAGAATGCTATGTGATAAAATTGCCTAAGAATATGGTGAAATAAATATTTTGAGAATTTGGAATTACAAATTTAAGAATGGTCACCTTCTATCAATATGAAACTGAAAAAATATGCAAAGAGCATATCACTTTCCAGGGCTAACTGAATCAATCATTTTGGGTTTGTGCAGTTGGGAAAAGAGTAGAGATTGTATTTTTCTTCCTTACTGTACTTAATATTTAGCCTTTTTTCATGCCATTCTTTATGCAAAATATCAATAAAGAAAATGAAGGTTTAATTTGTCTTTTGTTGACTACTTTGTACTTTCTATTGATTATGAGGAGCTCAAGAGAGCTAATTATTTCAAACTGTTCCTCTACTGAGATCTCTTCCCCTTCAAATATCTACTCTATTAAAATATTTTCAGGTAGAGTATTTGATGAGAAGTCATAATGCTTTTCCTTGTAACTTTTGCATTCAAACAGCAAATCTGTGTGTAGTAATCACTGATTTATTATTTTTTTTCTCCCTTAACCAGGTCAATCTGTTAAACTGTTTATAGAGTTGTGTTTAGAGAGTGTTTGTATAGTAGAAAATAAAACCTAATAATTGAAATGCCATGGAAATGATGTTGTGGGTTTTTTGTTTTTTTTTTTTCATCTGTTTAAGGATGTTTCTGGAATGCCAGCACTTTGTCGTCCTGTGGCAGAGGGAGGAGGGGGTTTTGATTATCGACTGGCCATGGCTATCCCAGATAAGTGGATACAGGTGAGAACTTCTTAAAGAATACACTGCTCTT
Source organism: Xenops minutus (assembly GCA_035221455.1). Classification (NCBI taxonomy): domain Eukaryota; kingdom Metazoa; phylum Chordata; class Aves; order Passeriformes; family Furnariidae; genus Xenops; species Xenops minutus. Next base: position 7,823,377 of record JAWWEE010000001.1, read on the forward strand.
CACAGTAGGGTGTTTCTCTGTCAGCGCATACACATGGACACTTCTGAATCCTACTGACAAATGTTCTCTCCTCTGTTAATGCCCTATTGGAATCAATTCTGACAGGCTTTAGCGCAGGTATTAGTGGCTGAAATGAGAGCTGTCAGATATCATGGAGGTTGAGATGAGGAAGTTCAGGGGCTGGTATTTTTTTATTCTAGCAGATACTTGTTTTCTTTTACAATATACATAAACTCAGGTTGTTTGAAATAACCTGCAACACCCATAGAATGTGTAATCTATTTTGAATGTGAACAGGTTAGCTATATGCATATAAATATTAAAAAAATCAAGAATCACCCCAAAAATGTGCAACAAACCCTCCTAGAATTGTGTGTATTAATTGGAACAGAACACAGAGCTGAAAGTTTTAACCAAAGTAAACCTAAGGGAATTATACAAACACATGCAATTGGTATAGTGGGGTTACAAAAAGAATAATAAAAATCTGTAAATGCTCTTCAAGAACAATAATATACTAAGAAACACTGGCTACAACAAGGATTTATATCACCTTTTTCCTTGATACAGAGAATCACAAGAAAAGGAATAAAATACTAAGTGATCTTAAAAAGCTTTTACTGATCTTTTAGAGAATGTTTTTCAGTTAGATAGAAGATAACACTCAAATCCCTTGGGCTACCATGATGATCTGAAAACAATAAATATTTTATGTGACCATTAATGCTTCAATAAATATAGTGAGTAGCTAAAAAAAAAAAAATCAAATTAACTTACCTTCAGCATCTTTCAATTTTGTAACTAGGAGGTGAAGGGCCAATTGAAAACACAGATTTCAACCCTCTTTTCAGAAGATAAACTTGGCAGCTTTTCCAACAGGAATAGCATCATTAAACTTTGGAATGTGTAATTTACATATTCAGATATTTAGCTCCTGGAATGCAGTGAGGGCTCATGTTTTTGTAGCACTAAGAAATATCTTGTGATGTTTTGGGACAAGGGATGTGGTGTGTGTTTGTTTTGGGGGGGGGGTTATGTTGTTTTTTGGTTGTGTGTTTTGTTTTGTTTTGTTTTGTTTTGTTTTTCTTTACACCTTCAACTTTCTTACCACACTTTAAGACAACTAAAGATCAACAATTGCCCAGGCAGGCAAAATGCAATTGGCCAAGTTCATATTACATAGGGAAAAAACACACTGTAGAATTCCACAAGCACAAAAAATTGATAATCTGATTTAGCAATCTCTGATATGATCTGCTTATTTTAATTTGCAAGGCTTGGATAGGAAACGTGTTGCAGTAAATTCTGTTCTTTAAAGGGAGGAAACCTCACTTCTTCCAGCCTAAACATGTACTTTGACATGGACCAGCATGGGATGCTGTTGGGATGGCAGACCAGCTATGGTAGTCTAGCCTGTTTCCCCGCAGAACTCCAGTTCTTTTGGACTCTGTTCATTGCACAAGAATGTTGTGTGATGTAGACAAGAAACTTCTAGCTAAGGAAACTGCAAATAAGCAGCCACAATAGAGACACGGAGTTAGAGAAAGAGGTGATGTACTTAGTTTGTTACCACATTTCTTGAGGGGGGAAAAAATTGGAAGGGAAAAGTTTAGAAGCAGTCTATCATCTGATATCAAGCTGTCCTAGACTGCTTGCTCTCATTTCTGTCCAGTTTTTAAGTACATAAGTTAATAGCAAGTTTTCTAGGTAGCTTTTTAAAATCAGTTTTAAAAATGAAGGATCTCCAAGAGATTCCATGAACTAATTCTGAGGAATCTGTTAAAAGTAAGAAAGATAAATGGTTTGTCAAAGCAGTGGCTGTGCTAGTTCAGGTTAAAAACAGATGTAGTACATAATATGATGCTTTCTATGATGCTGCATCCAGGTCCTGCATAAGGACATGGGTGTGTTCAGAGCCAGAACTAGTGGACTCAGAAAAAAAAAGGCAAACAAAAACAACGAGGGGAAAAAAAAAAAAAAGACTGTTCAGGAGTATATGGCCAATTAGAATTAGAAAGTTAAATTTTACAGCATGATATTAACCATCCTGGTGTTATTGCCTTTTTATCACTTGTATTTTTATGTCTATATATTTATGTATGTGTATTTAAATTGTAGCGATCAATGGAGTCTATAAAGTAGTATTGAAAAATAGGGAGGGCTAACATAGAAATTGAACCAGATTTAGAAGGGGGAGGAAATAATGTGTTATGAAGCAGAAAATTCATATTAATGGGATTTAATTTAAATTGCTGAAAATCAAGAGATGGCACCACACAGCCCAGTGGTTAAGCTGTATTTGGAAGCTCCCCCATGGCGGGGTTGCATCTCCTGCCATTGTGAACCAGGTAGGTGTGTGCACACGTATTTGTTCCTGGGTTTTGGTGCAGTGCTTTCTTGCAGGTCCTGTCAGTCACATTGCCTACTATATCAGAAAATTCCCATGATAGAGGGCAGAGCATGTCCATACTTCCACATGGAAGTACAGGAGAAACAAAGTATTATTTATGTGGTAGAATTGAAGAGAAAAAAAATCTCTTTGGATGGTCAGAGAAACTTGGGAACAGAAGAAGTTGAATTAATACAGTTCACAATCCATGGGAAATTTCTGTGCTAAGATAATGCTGCATGCTTTTAGTTAAAGCAGCAATAACTTTTTTATGGTCTTTCTTTTATTTCTGCAGATAATCAAGGAGCTGAAAGATGAAGACTGGAATATGGGCAATATTGTGCATACATTAACAAACAGACGGTATGAAGAAAAATACATTGCTTATGCAGAGAGTCATGACCAGGTATTTCTATGTGGCTTTTTTTGTGTATGTATATGAAGTAAGAGGTTTAGAGGTTTGGGGGAGTTTGGCTTTTAAAAATGAGGCGAAAGTTGAAAAGGATGACAAGAATTCAAAGATGGGTAGATACGGACTACTGCTCATATTTTTACTAGTTTTATTTTTGCTGGGTTTTCTTGTGGTTTTATTTTGTTTTAATCCTTAATTTTAATAAAGGAATCCTGCCTGGAGTGGGTGGGTAATGTTAGTTTTCAGGTTTATTTTGTTTTTAAAAAATGAGTTGTAATTTCTTGTTTTGCCTGCCATACAAGTTAGAAAGGTCTGCAATCCATGCTTTTGAAAATCTGATTTCTTTTAAATAAACTAGAGCTCTTTATGATAAACATAAACAATATCCCAATTTAGAAAATCTGTTTATTGAATCTCTATTTATGACTGTTGTATTCCCTTCATGAAAATCTTTACTCTCTGGAAGGATTGCAAACGTCCTCTTCTGAAACCTAAATGAAAAATTCTCTAGCATTTTGGTTCAAAACACAGAAATAGTAATAGTTCTGGATACGGAAAAAATGAAAAAAATAATGATGAATTTGGATAATGCTCATCTGTCGCAATTTCTTTAATGGTTGTTTCTGATATGTCCAGAAATGTTACAAGAATTGTAAAATTAGGAACTTAAACCTTTTATTAGAAAATCTCTCTCTCTCTATATATATATATATTTAAGTAACTTCCTTCAACTTTTTTCTTTACATAGAAGTTCATATTTTATTTCTTGTACCTTCTATAATAAAAATCAATAGAACTGTTCAAAACAAGGTCTGCATTTTATTTTAAAAAGATAATTCAGAGTTTATCTTTTATTATATCCGTTTTGTGTGCCTATTTACATTCTAATCTCAGAGACTGTTACAATGTTTACTTAAAGCATGAGAGAAGAGTCATGATCCTGGTAAAGAACTTCAGAAATTATTAGGAAATCCATATTGTATGATAACTTGCTTTCATCAAAGTTGATTCTTCATCCTAAAGCATGACATATAACGTTACTGTTGCTGTTCTTCTATTCTGATTTTTATTAAGTTGTTATCCATAGCACTATGTATTTTCAGTGTAGAATCTCAGACTTGGGAAAAGGATCTCTTTATTTTTAATTAAAATTAAAAAAAATAAATATGACAGATATACATCAGTTTGGTACGTGAAAAGTAGGATAGGGAAACAAAATAGGAGTGTGGATAAAATTCAGACTGAAGATGCTGGAAGTGATGCACGTGAGGGTACAATTCTATTTCCTTATATTTTATAACAAACTGTGAGCTGATTATTACCAGTCAGAATACAAGTGCTTGTGGTTATAAGTGTGTGAAAATAGCAGCTTGAAGCTAATTGCTGTCAAAAAAGTTGATGCAGTCCTGGAATTATTATGAATGGAAAGAAGAACAAAGAGCACCATCAATACATCACTGTAGCCTTTCATGGTTTGTGTGCATGTTGAATGCTGGAGGCAGATTTGGTCCTGTGTCTCCAAGAATATTTGGAGAAAGTGCTGTGAGAGAGTTGGTGAGAAGAACAGCAGGTGTGGCTTGTTTTTTATCACAAGAAAACTAAATAGAGTAAGAATATTCAGGGTAGCAAATAGATCACTGAAGGGGGAAATATATCTCTTCATAAAATCATGGCTGTCACAGAAAACAAGAACAGGCAACATTTACCTTCTGTTCTAATAGAAAGATTAGGGGATATTAAATGGCACTGACAATGCCACATTCTGCGTCCAGAGAATAGTTGTTCCTTGCATTCTTCAGTCTTGGCATTGTAGTGTAGGAATTTTTTCTTTTCTTTTCTTTTTTTTTTAAAGACTTTTTTACTTAAGGGAATAATCTGTAGATGCTCTTATATTGTGAGTTGGAAAATTAAAGGATGATGGTGCTTTTCAGCTAGACCTGCTTACAATTAATCTGTCTCTTTGGAGTTTAGTGAGCTTTTATACAAGAGTATAAAATGAGAATTGGGCTAATTGAACAAAAATTAGCTATTTACATATAAATGCTCCAAAATGTTTTCAACTACCTGCATGCTAATATATTAGAATAGCATTTGTGTGGCCGTTCTCAAGTAGCAGTAAGCACTAGCAAGTTAGTAATTCAGACACTGTTTTTATACAGAATCACTAATTTGTTTTTTCTCTTGTGTGAAATCACAGAAAACCAATCACATTCTTGACTGTGTATAAATGAATGCTTCCTACTCACTCTGCTTCTCTAAATCGGGTGTTTTGTTAATACCCCTCTATTTTTACATTTCAGAAACTTTTCTTGAGATGTTTGCTGTCTTATTTTATGTGTTTCCTATAAAAATTCTCAAATGGTAGGTTGGTTCTGCCTTATTGAGTTGTTGGGTAGGTCACTTGTAATTTACTGAGTTGATGCTGGCATGTCAAATTTGATATCTGTAGGTGAAAAAAGTTCTTAGAAGTATTTCTGCAGTTTGATCCCATCTGGTGAAATTTAGGACCTCAGCAGGGGTTAAATAGCTGTTTATTATCATGTATTAATGATAATATGATTATCCCATTGGCCTGGAGAGCTCCTGTAGCCACGTGGAGGGTTAAAATAGACAGTCAGCTCTGACATGCAGTCGAGGCTCAGTTCACAGATGTACCTGCCTCAGTTTAGATGCTTCCTCTTTTTGGCCTCAGATCTACATCACACTCACATGATTGCACATCACACAATGCACAGGTTCAGTAGTTCGAAGGTGGGGTTGCTGTGACCTGGTGATCATAGGCAGTGGCAGGAAGTTTCCTTCAGGAACAGGGACTAGATCACGCACACTGAGCCACGTCCTTGGCTCCTCGTGGATCTTGCAAGTTCTCCCCTTATGATATGAAACATCTGCTTTAAAAACAAACAGCAACTTAGAAGCACTTGTAGTACATCCAAGGGTTTTCTTCAGTGTTTTTTGAACTGTTACAGGCACTTGTTGGTGATAAGACATTGGCATTTCGACTGATGGATGCAGAGATGTACACAAACATGAGTGTACTCATGCCTCTTACGCCTATTATTGATCGTGGGATACAGCTTCATAAAATGATTCGTCTCATTACTCATGCGCTCGGAGGGGAGGGCTATCTGAACTTCATGGGTAAGTAATCTTGGGAACAAGTCTCTCATTTTCTCATCTACAGAGTGTTTGGCAGGGAAATAAAATGATCTGACATCATCTTACATCCGCAGTATTTATCACAATGCTGAAATTTAGAGCATAAATGCTTTTATAGATTTAGGACAAAAGGTAATATGCATTGGTTTTCTGTCTGTGAGATGTATTATAAAGCAAGAAAATAAAATTGAGATGGTTCCTAACTGTAACAAAAATGACTTTTTAAAAATGTGGTAAGCTCTGGTTCAGGTTACTCTTATTTACAACTCAGACTGGTATTTTAATTGTTGTTCTGCAAGTTTGTCAGGTGGTGAGCCATGGCTCACGCAGCTGGGTTGTGTTTTGTCTCTATTCTTTTACTCTCCTGAACTTTTTAGGGGGACAGTGAACTTAGTAAAGGTAGCTTTGTGTTTATTTGTTATTAATTGTCAGGAAGTAGTCTGGGATCAGTTGGCTTGTATTTCATTGTTTCTTAGAGAACAACAGAGGCTTAGTGAGGTAGGCAAGGACAAATCACAGAGCCAGAAGGCACATTCTGCTATGAAAGAACAGAAATTGTAAGCGCTAGTAGTACTTTCTTTTTGTTCATAAGCTGTAAAACACAACTCTTGCCTTTCTTCTTAAGTACAGTTGCTACAAGAAAGTTCAATTGTTAATCTAATTTAATCAGGCAGTTACAGTTCCATGTAGTTAAATGTTGTTCTTGGTTTTTTTTCCAAAATTCTGAAGATATTTATGCTTACTGCTCTTTACCATAGTAATTCCTTCAATTTCTTTGAAAACAGTTCATACTTTATAGCAAAAATCACAATTTCATCATGTGGTGTGACAAGTTCTGTATATCCATTGTGAAAGTCTTGTGGGAGAAAAAAAAAAGCTGAAAGCCTGCTGTAAAATCACCATCTCAGTTTTCTGATCATAAAACACTTAAAAATTACAGAAATTTTAGCACAGTATTGTGTCCTATTTTTGTTATTAAAGGATTTGTTTTATACAGACAAAAGGGACTGTTGGATGTATATTGCCTTTCTTCCGTGATAGTACATTTAACATTTTCTTCTGATTAAAAGACTAGAGAACATAAGTCAATGGTGACAGTGGATTTAAGTGTGTCTGTACTGGTACATGTTCTCTTTCTTGGTTTTAGAAGAAAACTCAAAAAATACTATGTTGGTTTTCTTAAAAAGAATTGGAGCAACATCAGTACAGAACAAATTAATTCAGTATATGCAACACTAGTAAAATGATTGTTTCCAATAAAACACAGAACTTTTTTCAAGAGTGAAGAAGAGTTAATGAAATAAATATGTATGAAGTGTGCAATCAGGCACCAAAATGTGCAAGGTGTGAGGTGTATACTTCCATTCAGATGAGTTAAGGAACAATAGTTAAGGAAGAAGGTGTTTAAAAAATACTCCAGCTCAATTGCAGATTAACTTGGTAAGATTAGAAAAATTATCAGTAATTCAGTGTGGCGTGTTAAATCCAGTGTGTCAATGCAGGTGATTAAGCAATTAATATTGGATATCTTTGAGGGCTGCAAATATCTCAGTAACTGCATAATTGCTATATGTAAAAGGTGAAAAGATAGTAATAAATGTCGGCAGAGGAAACATAAATTCAGAATGCTGGTAACCCTGTGCACTTCAAATGCATGTTGCATCATACTGTTTAGTTAAACAAACAAAGTGACTAGTTCCTTAACTTCCAGTTTGGAGTGAATGCTGAGGGTAAGAAAGGGAAGCCGCCTGTAGGGTGGAGGAAGGAGGGGAAATCTTTCACACCACCTGGAGAAGGCATTCCAGGTGACTGTGCTTCCCTAGGTCCACCCATAAGCATCTTATACTTTCATTTTCTGAAAATATAGACAGCAAAGCAACTCACTGCTTTCTCAATGCTTTGCTCACCGTGAGGAAAAACAAACTGCATCTAAAAAATGTTGTATCGGGAATGGGAATTTGTGTTCTCAAATGTATCTCTGAACTTTGCTCTGAAAATCTGGAATAATATTTGATAATTAGAGTAACATTTGTGCTTCATATGTGCAAGCAGATTCCTTCTATTAGAGAAGCTGTGCCCTGTTGAACACTGAGCACTGACTGTGGCTCTCTCCCATCTCTCTCATCTTTCACACTGTGTGGTTCTCTGTCCTTCTTACATGTATCTGTAGGAAACCACTGCAAAAATCCTGAAAGTTGTGATTCTTATTCTTCATGTTTGAGTGTTTATTTTTCACCAAGGCTTTTATTTTTTTATTTCCAGTTACTTATATCCTGGTATTGGCAATCAGTGATGTATGCAAACTTAAATGTGAATAGGAAAGTTGTGTCTTTTCAGTAAATTAGTTCGCTTGTAACAAAAACCTTGGGGAGCATTCTTCACTCCAGTCTGTGCTTTGGTTTTCTGTGCAGCTTTACAAGTGATTTCTGGGGCTTCATGTGTGCATCTGGCATGGAAGACTTAACCTAGGAAAGGAAAAACTTCATATGCTTGACTGAAAATGGGAATAACAATGACAAACATCTTTCTGTAATGAATGAACACTCCGGAAGGCCAGTTTATTTCATAGTAAACAATAGTAACAGTAAAAGAAGAAGCAATTGGTTTGGAACTTGTGCTGTGTCTAAATTCTCTTCTCAGGGCAAGTGGAGAGCAAGACTCCTAATGTAGCTGTAGTTAATTCAATCTAACTCCTGTTTTAGAGCAGAGATTTTAATACTGAGACTGGCCAGTACTGGTCAGAAGATGTCACAGGACCTCTCACTAAAATTCCAGGTTTTTCTGTACAATATACATACATATATAAATCTCCATATATATCTAGAAAGTGATTTGCAGTAACTACAACAGTTTTTTTCAACCATTAGCATCGACTGGCAGTGTTACTGTTGGGTTAACATTTACCTGTTTCACTAATATCAAATTAGTTAAGCTTCCGCTTTTCCCATTGTGTTAGTTAATTTTCACTGCAGTTTTATCCAACTTCTCTAGTCTTAGGGTTTTTTGCATGCATCAAAACAATTTCTTCTCTAACATTTTGGTGTGATGAAACCTTGTTCTTTCTTTACCCTTAAAATAAAATGCTGTGCATTATCTATTCCTCTGAGTATTTTAAGAGAGAAACTTGGATTTATTTATTTATTTAATTGTAAACTAAAGGATTTTATAACAGAAAGCTTTTGAAAATCTATTGACAAACAAAAAAAAAGGAATGGTGGAAAAATTGTATCAGTAACATCAGTGTCAGGGTGGGAAAGGAATGTACCATTTACTTCAAGTATATTGATTAAAACCCTACAATAAACATTGTATAACTTAAAATATAAATGGGAATGTTGCTTTAGGCAAAATCTGACCTACTGTTTTTATTGCTACCCTTTCTAGATAAAAAAGAAATTTTATCAAGAACAAGGAAATTCATATTAAACCCAAGAGAGTTTGGTTCTCCTAGGCATTTTGTAAGCAAATCACTTGCATTTTTGCACTTTTTTTCTGGACCATTTCTCATGCTTTTACTACTCCTACACCTGGTTACAGTGTGACTTTTTAGACAATGACATAAAACGTGGCCTTACAAGAGCAAATGATCTTCAGAGCTGCTCACTTCAGTCAACTCCTCTTGGTAAACAACCTTGAAGTGCTCAGTTGGTACAAACTGCCGCTTTAGGAGAGGCAGTTTGAAGTCATCCTTCTTAATAGGCTTACCTGGTATAGCTGACAAATGTGCTGCCAGTTCCAGAGGGTGCTTTAATTTCATGGCTGTCTGACAGGAAACAATTATGTTCATTTTAAGTTAGGAAACAAGAAAGGTGTAATCTGAATCTTACCTACAGTTTGTCAGAGACTTAGTGATAAAGCACCTACAATTTGGGTATGTATTACCCCATATGCCCCTACTCACACCTTGGGCTGGGCAGTGGCAATAAGAAGAATTCAAGTATATATATTAGGCTCCATTAGTCACTTAGAGACTCTCTTCCACAAGGTCTAGAGGTGCAAACTGTTAATATTTGTTGTTCATTTAGGGTTGATTGAAAGTAACTTAATTTCTACATGCTCATTTCCACTTGCTCAAAACACTGGGAGAAAAAGTCTCAATTTAAATAATAAGCCATGCACACGGAAACCTGTCTTATCCCACCTTCTCTTCATGCATTAGTGTGTCCAGATACTAGGACATACTAGTGTTGTGGGAGTTGATTGTATGTCCTCCTTGAAAGAGTAAGGAATAAAGCTCCATATGTGTCTGTACGTTAAATACATCAGTGAAATGGTTAGTAACAGCAATCTGTACATGTGATTGTGTCAGTGTCCACACTATGGCTTCTCAAGTCAGGGACCCTGAAACAGAAACCTTCATGGTCAGCATAATCCTCAGAATCACTTAAGAATCAACAGTTGCTCCTACTGTGTTTGTGGAGTGAAATCCAGATAGGATTTTCCAGGATGGGAGGGGAATAGTCTAAATCAAGGTAGCTATCACAAGTGTCACTCTTTTTTTTTTTTTTTCTCCAGAGTAATCCTGATGTTTCCTTAGTTTGTTCTGACATCTGCTGAGTGTCAGATGTGCCAGTATTATCAGTGGACTAGATTTATAGTATATCAGGCCATTCTGACATTGTGCTTGAGTTGCAAGGTGTTGAGTTTGTTTTTATGGATAGAACTATTTTTTTATTTGTATTTTATTCATTATTATGTTTAGTGCTGGCATTTAACCATGGTGATTTTGTTATTGGAACTTCTGCTAATGTCTCAAACTGCATTCCTAAGACTCCATCTGTTGACTTGCATATTGTATGATTTGTACAGCTCACAGCTGAGACTTGGAGCAGCTTTTCTGTCACCATGTGTGAGTGCATGAAGCCTCATCTACTGATTTAATACTTGGTGTGATGAAGTTATTAGAGTTCCATTTCAGTTTGTGTGACACCCTTTGGTTTTGCTGTGTTGTTGTTTTGAAGAAAAATCACAGAAATAGGCTTCTATATAGTAAAGCTTTACACTGTGTATTTTAATTATTGCACTCTCAGCATAGGCTTTTTGAGGAATTTCTCTTTTCAGTTTTTCAAAATTGTAATTTATTACATAAATTATGGCAAGTCATATCATTATGAAAAGATTTTTTCATGTCTTCTGGGTTTCTAACTCTACAGGGCATGGCTTGGTTTCATAATTACTTTTTTCCCCTCAATAGCCCTGAAATTCAGAATTTCTTTTCAGTAAACTATATTTGAATTATTTACAGATGATATTAAGTAGTTTTACTTTGCTGTCTCTTATGAAAAAAAAAAAAATAAAGACTCCCATTTTCTCTCAAAATTATATTGTGCTTTCAACGTCTTCACATGGAATTCAAATAAATTTTAAATCAACAGGTTTATCTCATTTTCAGACTCTTTTGCTTTTTTAATTCAGAATGTAAGCACTGTGGTAAAAACTCTGTCATAAAAATCTGTCTCCAGTTTCTTGGGAGTGCGTATAAATTCACATATTTTTACATGAGTCTTCAAATATTGTCCAAAATTAAGATTTTTGTAGAGGACAGTATATTCTTGCCTGTTAGTATGGAATTTTGCTAACTTGTGTAAATTTGATAATATATTGAAGACTTATTTTTGTATCTATATATAGAGATAGGTTTCTTTGCTCAATGTTTCATAAAGTGTGTAAGCAACCAACTGTAGCCATCTTACATTTCATATACTGTGGTTAAATTGGATTAAAACAAAATGCTTTGAATATTTTCTGTTTAAATAGTCTTGTGCTTTAAAATATTACATATTACAATTATTTTTAAAATCTTCTAAATGTAAATCATTGGGGCATCAGAAGAACCTTCGCATTGCAAGGTGTGTAAAAGTGCCATTGTCAGATGACTTGCTCATCATGCCTTTTCAGAGAGAAAAAATGATCATGCTTTTGAGCTAGAGGGCACTTTTGGGGATATGTTTGTGGTTTTCTTAGCCACACAGAGATTTGGTTCATCACTGTTCAGAATGACAGATTGAATAGACTTACTGTATGTGACTTACAAACCTCTGCTTCTGGCCCTCTGCCAGAATAATCCTTGGTTATAAGACACAATGCAAAACTGAAAGGAAATAAAAGTATATTTTGAGATTTTGAAGTAACTATGAAGTTGATCCATAGATAAAACCAAAGTCCAGCATTCAGGTCTCCATTATAATTTTCCTTTTTGAGAGAGAGTAGATTTGTTTGGGGGGGGGGGGGGGGGGGGGGTTGGGGGTTTTAC
>JAWWEE010000001.1:7836565-7852916 GCA_035221455.1 Xenops minutus
TAATGAACATTTCTTTTTATAGGCTTTTCCTCTGTTGTACATTCTTCAATAAGCTTACATAATAACCTATAGTTTTCACACAGAAATTGGCTTCTGCCATGTCACAGAGCAGAGGAGTAATGTTTATTTCCAAGTTTCAGTGTCACTAATGAAATGCTCAGTGCAGGAAGTCATTCCTTTCCTGGCTGCCAGGTGTCTCCAGAGGGGATATACCTGATAAAAACTAAATGTCTGAGAGAAATTTGTTTGTAAGGGCAGGAGAAAAAGAGTAGACATGCCCTGTTCAAACAGTGGTAAATATGATATTGATATTTGAGTTTTTGCTTTTCTCCCTTCTGGCATCTGTACTTCATGCAATTTTGATGCTGGTAGTTTATCAGTGCTCACTTAAAGTTACTTAATCTCTGAAACCCCCAGTGACAAAAAGAAGCTACATCAGCCTCTTACCACACCCAGCTATATTTCACTTCTACTTTCTGCACCCTGTCTGTACTCAGTAGTCTGGAAAGGACTCACCAGTTGTGTGGCTCAGAGAAAGGTCCAAAGCCATGCACCAAGGAACAAAAAATTTCTTCCTGATTATACTTTGTAGGTTGGCTTTTAAAGAGAGAGAGAGAGAGAGAGAGAGAAGTGGCACAATGCATGTTTTCCTGTACATCCAAATCAAGTAATTCAGCAACATCAAACTATAGTGAAGTGGTGTAAGAGCATGCAGAGATCTGTTAATCAGCAACCCTTCCTGTAGTGACACTGTTCTTTCCCAGACTAGTTTCCAGCAATGCAGAGCCAAATAAAATTAAACCCCACGTGTTACTCAGTAAGGAATTGTTGTTTTGAGATATGACTGAGCAGGTGGCATTTTGTATTTGTAAAGTCTGAATAAATACATCCTTAGGCATATATTCCAATTTGGATTTTAATGTGTGTAGTTGTGGTAATTTGAAATGAGTTTATCTCAGTAGTGCCATTAATTCCCCATCGATGTAGTTTAAGCTGAGATAACATTTTGTGATGACATTGGAATCAAAAAAAAAAAAAAAAAAAAAAAAAAAAAAGATGTCTTTATGAATTCAAGAGCTTCTTATTTTCACAAAATTTCATTAGCTTGAAATCTTCTCATTGTCCTAATTTTTTGAGGCCATCAATCTGCCACAAACACTGGAACTTCCTAGAATAAGAATTTGAGGTAAGGTATTTTCTATGCAAAGATGTTTTCATGGAAAGTGGTAAAGTCTGCATGGGAAAGTGTATTAGAATATTTTTTATAAATGTTGACTTGTCTTTCTCAGATGTCTTTTGGGGTCTTGAGTCTGAAATTTCATAGAAACATAGAACTGTTAGAGTTGAAGGGACCTTAAAGATCATACAGTCCAACCTCTTGCCACTGGCAGGGACACCTTCCGCTAGCCTCATCCAGGCTGGTCTTGAGCACTTCTAGGGATGGAACATCCACAACTTCTCTGGCCAACTTCTGTCTTGTCAACCTCACAGTAAAGCATTTCTTGTTAAAATCCAATCTAAACCTCCCCTCTTAAAATTATGTGGGCTTCAGATGTCACTAACATGTATCACTGCAAGCATGGACCACATGCTTTGATTTTGAGTTAAGTTTCTGTTGTAATTTATTATAACCTTATTGAAGTTTACAAGAAGAGAGCCTGAAAACACTCTAACCCACCTGGCATGCTTCCATATGGCAAGAGATTTAATGGAAAAATGCTTTTATATAGTGTCACTCATAGAGAGGTACCTATATATTAGTGTTGGAGGGAGGAAATGAGTGCAAGGTAGGAAACCAACTAGAACGATGTGTGGGTGAAGGAGGAATACAATCAAGTTGGTGTTGGAGTGGAGCTGCAGGCTTCATTAACCCAGGACAGTCTCTATCTTTGTGACTAAAAAAGATGCTTTGCTCTGCATAATTCAGGGTAAATGATTTCTGTGAGCTCATGGAAATAGATAAAAATACAGTGAAGATGAGGTAGTTTAGTTTTACTTCAGAGTAAGTGTAATAAGGTTAATCTTGAGTGTGAATATAGAACTGTTTTTCATAAGCTTTCAAGAAGGGAGAGGCAGAATTTATAGTGGAGTGAATTAGAAAGGGAGTTTTAGGAAGATGATAAAATTCATTTTGGCTGTGTGGTTGTGTTTTTTTTTTTTTTGTTTTGATCTGATTTTTTAATATATTTTTTTCCAAGTAGTACAGGTGCCTTCTGAGTTGGAATGTCTTGTTGAACATAAAACACTTCTTCTATCTTAGTATGTTACATAAAAGTGCAGGGCAGGAGAAGTAACAAGACAAGTGACTCAAGGAGAACAAAAAAACTTTTCAGTGTTAGTGCAGTCTTTTTAGAGCCAGAAGCCTAGAACTTTTACTCAGTTGGGATAATTATTCAGATCTTTTTATGAAATTCAGAGCTGGTCCTGCAAGTAAGGTATTTCCATTAAATATCTTCTCAAGTGGAATTTTTAGAGAGATTATTTAAAAGCAATCTAGTAATCCACTCACTCCTGGCTTAAGAGTCAGTCCACAGACTATGAAACAGCTCCCTTAATCCTCTCATTTTATTTATTTTTTTTTTAATCGGATTGGCTGTTAATACAGAGTACTGCAGGAAAGCCTGGATCATCTTGATGGTTGTGTTATAGGTCAGCTCTTTGTGCAGCCTAAGCTCACAGCCTCTATCTTCATAATGGAGAAGTGTATGGTCTTATTTCAAAGAATGATGGGGAAAAAGGATATCTGAAGGAAACCATTAACCTCGGTTAACATACAGTGTTGGATTGGCAGCATGCTTTCCACAGTTTATCTGAGGCTCCTGTAATTTGTGAAAAGCATAGATTTGGGGATCATGATGGGTTTTTCATGCTTATTGTTATGTATTCTTAAGTAAAAACACCTGTTTTGGTTTTCTCCTCCTGTAAACTTCTGGATATGTGTCTTTTGTGCTTATGTTTTCTCTAAGGCTGGGGGAATATGACCTTTAGAAACAAATAATCAACTTGGTATAGGCTGTTTTTGTTCTTATGTTCATTTATGTTCATGATCTGTTATTTATTGTAGCTCCTAATGGCTCCACCATCTTAGCAAGCAAGGAATTGTAGATAATATTGCTTGAAGGGAAAACTACAGAGATCTGAACGTAAATGGGCTTTCATAAATCAAATTTTTTCTTTCATGTAATGTAATATATTGAAAGTGCTAGTTATTTATAGATACCAAAATACTGTGTAAATGGATATTCTGTTTTATATAGGTCTTCACTTGTGTTGCAGTGCTTTTTTTCCTCATTCTGTATTATTTAGCTGTACTTAGGCAGCATCTGTGTATTATCTTTGAATATGTTCATTCTTTAAAACTCCATTTTCCAATATATTTTCAAATCTCATCTAACTTTTCATCTTTGATAGTAATTCAATCTTTTTTGGTTTCTTTTGGTGAAAAAAATAGTCTGGCAGGTATTACTGGAGCTATTCCATATGACAATAGTAGGTTTGAAATACTAAGGTACCTTGTTTCTAGATTTGATCCCAATATGGGCCTCACATGCATTTTTTTCCCTCAATACCTGTCATATTTGTAAGCATCTTGGTGCCAAAGCACGGATTTACACTGATCAGAAGATGATCTAGAACAGAGTAATGGAGATGCTATTTGGGATCATTCTTATTCCTACCTCGAGGTGCTTTTTAATCAAAGAAATGTGAAGTTTAGCCAGATGAGTCACCAATTTACCTTTTATTTCTAGCATTGTCTTGAGGACTGTTACTCCCCTCCCCACCCCCAAGTTTAATCCTGAGTTTTAGAAGCTATGCTATAAATTGTACTATGCCTTTTTATGTCAAATTCAATCTGAAGGGTGGAGAGAACAAGTTTTATGAGGCAGCTGGGAGAGCTGGGAGTGTTTCTTCTGGAGAAAAGGAGCCTTAGGGGTGACCTCTTTATGACTACCTGGAAGGAGGTAGTAGCAAGGTGGGGGTTGGCCTGTTTTTCCCAGGTAATAAGCAGTAGGATAAGAGGAATTGGTCTCAGGTTGTGCCAGGGGAGGTTTAGATCGGATATTAAGAAAAATGTCTTCACTGAAAGGGTGGTCAGACACTGAAACAGGCTGCCCAGGGAAGTGGGGGAGTCACCATCACTGGAGGTGTTTAAAAGATGTGTAGATGTGGCTCGTGGGGACATGGTTTAGTTGTGGACTTGGCAGACAACCTTAATGATTCTATGACTATTCAAACTCTGTAAGTTGATAAATATGCCAGTGTATTGACATATTAATTTCATGTAATGAAATGATGTAAAGAAAACTTGCCTTATCTGTGCAGACTTCTCCAGTGTGTTAAATTTATTGTTCTGTTTGGAAAGAGGTGGGGGGGGAAGAAAGAAAAATCAATATTGCACTAAGGTTGTTACAGTACTGACTGTGACTAGTCTTAGAAATAAACTAGTTAGTTATTAACATCCTGCTTTCCTACATATGGAATGGAATAGGGAGTCTGGATTGAAAATGAAGCAGGGAGTATCTTCATTTAAAATGGTCTTCATTTTCTGGAGTTCAACTTAGACTCAGTTGAAGTTATCAGAAAAATTCTGAAAGTCCCTTTTTGTATTTACTACTTGCTTTTTTATTTGTCGGCCAGAAAGACTGTATTTCTAGGGTTTTATTGCCTACATAAAAGGCTGTTGCTTGGTTTGTACACTGCACATGAAAATACAGAACTAAGTCCAGTGCTTGTCTGTGAAAACATAAATCCAGGAAGAGGCCTGTAGAAATATATAAAATTTACCTTAACAAAAGAACTGCCTATATTCTCTTGGTAAGTTTTTGATTTGTGTTGTTTTCTGTGATACAAACATGTTGAGAACGCCTGAGAGAGCAGACTCTCTAGAACAAAGGGTAGAAAATAGTATGATGTGTGACTGAAGGGTTTATGTTCCACTCCTCAATGCCTAAATGTAAATGTGGAAATGTTTGTGCTAGGAGTATGTGTTGAGGAAAGCCTTTACAAAGCAGTAGCAACTATGTTTGGTTTAGAAGTTGTAGCACATCTTTCTGTGAGAAGACTTGTTTCATCTCCCATTTTATGAAGGGATGATGTGAGATGCCAAGAGGCGGGGCTCAGGGACATGAGAAGTTTTCACTAGTCTCACTTTACAGCCCTTCTCTCTATTCCTCCCTCCTGCTGTTACCATGAGGTATCAGGTTTTCAAAGGATATGTTGTTTTCTGACAAGAAAATGTTCCCATTAAGATCTAAATAAGAAAACAAGTAGTGAAATAAGCTAACACCACAGTGTGGTTGTGTAAAGAAATGAAATGGAACAAACCAGAATGGGTAATGACATTGGCAAATAATTTTTTGCAGATAAAGGTGTAATTTTACTTGTTTCAGAGGATTTTTTTCCCATTTCTTTTTTATAGATGATCCATGCAAAGCATTTATGACTTGAGCAAGTTTATTTTTAAAAAAAACACACAAAAACAAACAAAAACAAACAAACAAACAAAAACACAAAGGAATGAAAAATCATTACTGAGAAGTATTTCATATGTCAAACTCAAAATGTCTTTGTGCAAGTAATCTCTGATGGTTTTTTGTCTCTGTTTTGTGTTTTGCTTTTGTCACTTTGAATCTCCATACAGCATTGCTGGAGGGAGAGAGGAGAACTCATCTTAGTGTTTGTACATATTTGCCTTTCCTCAAACAGTTGTAACACAATCATTTTCAGGCATTGAAGCAGGTTTGGTTTTTTTTCTGAGATCAAAGTTTACTTTTTCCCTTGACAGAGAAGTTTTATCTTAGAGGTACAAAAAGCCTAATAGAGTTACTATACATTTTCAGCTTGGACCCCTAAGAAAACTGTGTCACCTCTTTGCATACAGTGAAATGACAACATGAAGCATAGCACTTTGAAGGCATGCATATTTCAGTGAAATTAAATGCTATTTTTGGAAATAATATTTTTTTAAAAAAAATAAATGAATGCATGCACACAGAATAAATTCCCGCAGTTATGTGGAACTTTGGGGTAGGAAAAGGAGAAATAATGTAAAAATAGGTTCTTAGTAAAAAGTTGCTCAAGGAAAAAAGTTGGAGGTGGCTGCTTAAGTGATATCACTTATATTATTTGTACACTAGTTCAGAAGTATTTTTTTCAAAACCTGGCCAACAAATTAAAGTTTTATCATTCTCTTAAGCAGCCATAATGTAGAAATAGTTTCTACTCTGATTCTCATTTATCAGTTTAAATTTATTTTGTATCTGTCAACTTGGTGTCACAAGAAAAATCTAAAATTATTAGTTATGTCGTGAAAGGCTCACAGCTTTGTTATGCCTTCAGCTGATTCAGGTCTTAGGGCTAATTTAAATAGGTTTTGAGTATAAGATGAATACTGTCATTTTTGCCTCTGTATATATAGCAAATTGTTGAATTTCAAAGCCAGAAGGGATAGCTCCAATCTGCAAATAAAGAGGCATGAGATAATGGAATGAAGAGAGAGGATAACTCATGGTGAACCTCTGTTTCTTGAAGTTCAGTCTCAGAGGTTCACAGTTCTAGACTGTTCATTTACAATTATTTACTTCTTTCCTAACCTCCTTTGAACAAAGTTATTTGAAAAAAAAAAAAAAACAAAACAAAAAACATGAGTGTTAAGCCAGATAACCAGTCTGGCTCCATGCTACCTTCCTTTCCTTTGGGAATGACTCTAAGCAGAAGTCAGCATCCTGATTTATGAAGACACTTGTTCAGAGTCATCCCTTCCCCATTTGCCACAAGAACACACCATCCAAAATGCAGCTTTTCCTGACACCCACACGATGGGGCCAATAAGAAAGAGCATTTGATCTCTTCTCAGTGAAACTCCTCAGAAGCTGGTTAAATTCCTTTTTATTACAAAATCCTGTTTGTCTTGTTCTCAAATTCATGAAGTAAACTGGAGTTGTAAAAACGTGTGTTTTTCTGGGTTTACCATGTATATGCCAGTCACTTCAGGAATATCACATATCAAAGAGTCACTTTGGTCACTCTTAGTGTCCCAGTCACTCACCTAACTCTATACTCTGAGACCATCTTCCTGGCAATATTTGTGCAGCAAAATACATTCTTTGTTTTCCTCTTGCCTTTGGGTGAGGAAAAACATACTGAAAAGTGTCCTCTTTCACAAAAGCTGATGGCATGAAGCAATGTGGTGAATTCAACAAGTTATCTACAGAAAGTCCTTAGACATTGCTTAGCTTTTATAAATAAAGGAGGGGGAAAAAAAATAAAAAGAAAAGCCAAGAACCATCACCAGTGGTTTGAAGTCTAGTAGGCATCCTCTGCTGCTGTTTGTGATCCCTCACTGCTTGGCTCATGTACCTCATCCTACTGTTCTTAATGTATGGGGTGATGTATATCTGGAGCTACATATGTAAGGAACCATCCTCAGGAAATGCTGGAGTGCATTAGGGGGGCTTGGATGTCCTGGTTGGTTGAACAATTTTCTATACTAAACCCTGAAGATCGGTAGATGAAATAGAAAATTGGCAGAAACTCTGCCTGATGACACTGAATACACCTTAAAAGCTCATGTTCAAATGACCTGTTACTGGGGAGCAAATTGCCAAAATCTTTTCTCTAGGCTTTCTGGTGAGTATGATTACCTGAAGGAAGGGGAATGGACTAATGCTACTCAAACCAGGGCAAATTGTGGCTCTTCTGATGTCTCTTAAAGATGTTTTTTAAAGCCTTGTTCAGAAGTACAAGGGAAAGAGAATGTGAAGAATTAACTAAATATGCAGAAAGGGCATTTTTCTGCCACAACTGGTTTTTAAAGGCTGTGGTAACATTCACTTCCAGTCTAGTTTGTTCCCCTATTATAAGTTGCAACAAACAATTTGTATTAACCCTATTCTCTCAAGGATTGTGCGGTTTGCTTTTTCTTGTCTCCCTACACACCAAAAAAAGAAAAAAATGTATGAAGGCCTCACTGGTCAACTGTGCTCAGATCTTTAGATTTTGGTGGCTGTTTTACAACTCACCTACTACTTGCAGCAAAGGTGCCATCAGTACCAATCCTTTAAGTCTGATGAACTGTGTTTTGCTTCAGCTTCCAAAGCTATTGACTGCTGGGCTATATCTATACCTGCTAAATTTTTCTTATTTTTTATTTCCCTGGTTTGTTTGTTTTTTTTTTTTTTCTTTCATCCACTTCTCAGTTGTGTTGACACTGGTTTAATGTGCAGGTGAGTCAAGACTATCTTTACATTGTGGATCCAGCCCATTTGTTCACCAGGCTCCTTGTCAGGGTCTGCCATGGCTTTTGCTGTAATTGCAGTCTCCACATGTCCACTCATCCTGGAAATACCTTCATCAGTTACTCAAACAGGGTAAATAAAGTTGCTAAGTCTACGTTATGCAAAACCATTTGGTTTTGGATTTCTACTTCATAGCCTAAAAGCTTGACATCAGAAATTTTTGATGTCTGGTGTACTTAATTGTAGGTTAAAAATAGAAGGTGATGCTCTTCAGAGGCTGGTTCTTAATTATAGCCTTCTTTTATCCCATTTTTGATGTTGTAAACAGTCATAAAAATATTTTAATAATATGCAAGTATTATATTGTTATGATATTTTAACTTTTCCTTTTTTTGTTTTTGTACTTCAAGATGTGACTAAAGATGGCATAAGGATCAGGTTTAAGATGCTTAAAAATAAAATTTTGTAGCACTTTCTTTCATATGTGTATGCATAACATCCACATGAAACAAGTGCAAATTGGTGCTAAATTTTGAAATCTGATGCAGTGAGCATTCCACGACTAAGTATTTTTGTGGAGGCAGCACATCACAGTGATTTTAAATTAATTCTGATTTTTAACATCATTTAGGTGCAGTCCTTCTTCTTTTGATAGACACATTGTACTGTGCAGAAAGTTCAGAATAACTCTTGGACAACTGTACGAGACTTGGTCCCTATTCTAGTAAGGAGAGAGAACACCAGGGCAGTAACTGCCTTGAACAGTCAGAGTTGCATCATCAGAGGTTTTTCTCATTTATACACGACTTTCGTGCATCTTCATTAGTAGATCTCATTTACAGATAAACAAGGCATTTCAATTCAAACCGTACATTTTCTATTCCAGGATTGAACAGTCAACTTGTTAGTTCAATAACTGATAACTTAGTTCAATGACTGATAGTCAACAGTAGTTCAGTTGATCATCAGGTAGATGAGACTCTTCCTAAAACCTGCCCCTTTTGTAGCATGACAAAGTGCCAGAGGCTCTGACTCCTTATCTCTACCTGTTCTTTCTGAAAAACCAAACTTGCCGGCTTCAATCCATTTCCACATAGAAAAAACCTCACCAACAACACAAATAATCTGCCTGAGACATCCTGGTTATGATTGACTCTAATGAGCAGAGATGTTGCAACAGATTATGCTGTCACTATAAGATTATTATGCTGGCACTCTTGAAATATGCTAAAACTAATAAACATCACTTAGAAAAACTGCTTTCAAGTGTCTGGTTATAGGCTTACATAAACTACTCATCATATTTCTTATGTAAGAGTGTCTTAAAAAAAGAAAATCCCCCACAAAACAAAAACACCCCGAAGCTAAAAATGAACAAGTTGAAAGGAAGGAAACAAGAGACTGTAGAACAATTAATGCAAAAAGTATGTGAATTGATGGGGGACATTCTTCTGATATACGCATTAATTATGTTTATACCAGCATAAATATTTACGATCTACTGACTTTGAAACACACTGCAGAGCAGCAGTTTTGTTCTTTGGAATATCAGTGTATTTCAAAGCTAATTTTCTTTTCAGATGAAGATGAAAAGTCAAAATTTTGTGAGAGGAAAAATCAGGAAATTATTTCCACTTGATAGAGTTTAAACTGGTTATGGTACTTGCTTCATGTATTTATTTACTAGTAAGCAGAAGGAAAATGAATCATAATGTAAATGTGCTGTTTAATTTGGCACAAGCCAAATGAGAATTTGAAACTCTTGAGGCTTCCTCTGTGCTGCTCAAGTTGCTCAAAATATTCACACTTTCACAAGGAAGTTTTTGGCAGGCTTGGGTTTTACTAGCTTAAATAGTCAGTTTTGATTTCAGGTAGCGTCATTCTTTGTTGCCACTTAAATCTATCTGAGCTACTGTTAGATGGTTTTTTGAACAGCCACATGTTTTACCTTGAGTTATTAGACAAAAATTCCTTCTCAAACCCAGCAAATCATACTGAAGCACTGTGGTGGTTTGAGTGGAAATGCCAAGAAGTGATACATAACTCTGTGTTGTGTTCTGCTTTGGGATTGGTGTTTTTGCTGTCTTTAAACAGAGGCAGAAAACACCAAACCAGGATTCCTGTTAGCAACTACAAATAGTTCTCTTCACTCTTTCCCATGATAATATCTTATGCAGAGTTACTGTGCTTGAA
Source organism: Xenops minutus (assembly GCA_035221455.1). NCBI lineage: Eukaryota > Metazoa > Chordata > Aves > Passeriformes > Furnariidae > Xenops > Xenops minutus. The sequence continues at coordinate 7,846,996 of JAWWEE010000001.1, forward strand.
GTGGACTGTGGTTTACAAATGCAAACATCATTCTTTTCTGTGACATGTTGCACTTTTGTGGACCAACAGTTGTGCTTGTAGAACTTGCAGCAGTTTCTGCTGGTCTCTGCTGGCACTCCGAGTGGGCTAGGCTGGACCTGAGCAGAGTTACTCATCTCCCTGCTGGAAGCACAGGGCAGCTGATAAGCAATAGCAGACAGTGGATGCCAACTCAGAGCTTCAACTGGATTTTTGCCTCTCAATCCCTGTGACTGGCAAGGTAGTTCAGTCCTAGTCCTAGTTTTCCAGATTCTGTTGGGTCTGATTCTCCCTTTACTTTCTCCTTTTCCCCAACTCTGTTGTTGGTTTAAATAACTACAGTCACATAAATTGGCCATTGACAGGTAAACTCAAGCATATTATCTGGGAGATATTTTGGGCCCTTCTATCTCTTACAGTTCAGGAAGTGTATTGATGTCAGAAAATGGTTTATTATGAGCATTTGAAAATGGCAGGATGAGGTGTTTGATTTTATTTGTTTCCCATAGTGTCCTTTGTCTACACATAAAATTCTTTTCGTGAATCTTATGTATCATTTACTTTAATAACTGTATAGAAAAACAGATTAGTTAACTGATACATCATATATCAGGATTATTTTAAACTATTAACAAAGTGTATGACTCTCAGACTGTGGACTCTGTATTTACACTTTCTCCAGCATGTTTATATTTTACAGATAGCCAATATTTCATTCATCCCTCAGCAGTAGCCCTGAAGCAAAAGAGATAGTTGGCCAGTCTTTTCCAGTGTCAGTAGTTGGCATTTATTTTCATCTGCTGTGCAAAACCAACCACACAAACTTCAGACAAAATAAAAAAAGCCCAAAACCAAACCCAAGAAACAACAAACTAACCTGCTCTAACCTTCAATCCTCAGTGCATGATTATTTATCATCATTCTCATACATTCTTTTACTGTGAGGTAGAATTACAATAAAAATTTAAATGCCTTCCTGCTAAGTAGTGGAATTGAAGTAATTGTAGAAGGAAAATGCTCTGCTGAACAGTAGGAAGTCTGGATTTTGCCATGACTATGTTTTTTTATCAGCTCACTGAGGCAAGTCTGTTTCTTGAAACAAATTATTTGAGAACACTCTGGAAGAGAAACTTGACTTTAAAATACTTGCAACATTTCTCATTGTGGAAGGCTTTCTGCATTCTGAAACATTGCTAATGTGCGATTCTGGGTCACACCATTTGCCTTTCCCCTTTAATGAGGTGTTTGGGTTTACTGACCAAGCACTACACACATTATGCTTCAGTGGTGTTCTCAAACTCCATAATAATCGAATACTTTGAAAAATGTCTGTATCTTGCCTATCTCTGTTTTCTGAACAGTATGTAATTGGAAGATGTGGTTATGGTCAGAAACTTCTCTGGACTCTTTAAGAATTGTACCATTGTGCCCAGGTACCACTTGCTTCAGGCGCTGTAGAGGTTGCTGGAGTTCTCCATTACTTTGAGGGAAAGCCAATACACTGCTGTGCCTTTTCAAAGACTTTTACAATAACCATATCATTCTGTTTTTCAAAATACCTTAGTAAGTGCCTTGGTTTACTGGAAACAATGGCAAATGAGAGGTGTTTAAAACCATGAAGGTCCTGAGAAGATGTTTTTTTAAAGCAAATGTTTCTAGGAAGTTTATAAATACATTCTCAGCATGGCAGGGTCAAGCCAGCCTCAGATGGAGGGCAGGATGCAGCTGGAAGAAGGAAGCTTTAGTGTGTTCTCGAAGCAGTGATAGGTGAGTCTAGGAAGAATCTTGGGAATCTACTGCTTTGAGGACATAAGGTAAGAAGAGCTTTAGAGCTGCAGCCAGAAGCATACTCTGATGGCTGATTTGTGCTGTTTCAAGAAAACAAGACTTTTTGTTTCCTTTGGGTTTTTTCTTACTTTGGCATAAGGATGACCAGCCTGATGTGTGGACAGTGGAACAAGTTCCAAATCGGTGTTCCATGTGCCGTTTTGTTCCTTTGTTGCATCGATTCTGCATCTGAAGTGTGGGTTATGTAGATATAAATATTTGCAGTGCATATAATGATTTATGTGAAAGAAAGAAGCCAGTCTCCCAGAACAGGTGATGGGCCAGTTGCAGATGGACCCTTTGTATATTTGAACAGTACCTGAAGATGAGACAGCTGATGTTCTCTGTGTATCATTCTCATCTTTCTCAGGGTTGGGGTAGCAAGATCATCTGCAGTCAGGCTGGTAGAGATACAGTGGGTGTCTGTGCATATGCAAAAAAGAAGTAACAGAAACTTCTCCCTTATGCAAATGTACTTTACTATTTCCCTGTCTTTCCCCCAGCCCAGATAAGGCCACTTAATGTAGCCCATTGTTGCTTTGCCTTATGTTACTGCCCCCTTCTCCATTCCCATGTCTCTCTTTTCCTTTAAATTACTTTTCCACAAGCTGAAAGGCTTCTTGCAGTCCACCTCATGTTTTGCTTACTAGCATTTACTTTAGAATGCCTTTTCTTTTTTCCCCTACTTTTAAAAAAAATGTTCCATACTTTAATTTAAAACTTTCTTATTTTGTGGTCTTGACAAACACATAGTTATTTAAGTAACCAGATTTGTTCCTATAGCGAGAAAAGAATAATACTGAACTTCAGTTTTTTATTTACTTAACATGAAAAGCTTTGACTTTCCTATGCATCAAATATTGTTTAAATGGTCTTTTTATTTTTGTAACATTTTCTTTCTCAAGCTTTTATGTACTCTTTCAAAATTGGACAATGAAATTCTGTACTTACACCAGTAAGAAAACTGCTATTTATTGAATATCCTATGGCAAAAGGATTGCCTCTTTGTGTGATCTCCTCCTGTTCCAGTCTGATCCTAGGGTCACTTTTGAAACCCTTTAACCTATCGGTTGTGGTACCAGTCAACACCCAGCAGTGCAACATTTAGCTGGAATTTCTTCGACTGCATTTTCTATTCAAGAAAGTTTCTTGACGTAGGTGTGGTATGTTTTTGTTGGATTTTAGTTTTGTTGGTTTCGTTTGTTTTTTTGGGGTTTCTTTTTTGACCTTTGCAATGTGTTGTGCAATATTTCTGTTCTTAAATATTTTAGTGAGCCCTTGGAAGTGGCTACTTAAATAATGTATACTGTGCGTGTACACATAGAGCATGGTGGAAATGTCACAGTATCAAAGTCAGTCTCTTGTTTTTACCAAGATGCAGCTAATAGGAAACAGCAAAATGGGAGCTGTTTCAGTGTAAAAGCACCATAGATAGTTTAATTGTTATTCTATATTTTTAAATACGGTATGAGGGCATGGAGTAAATTTTAAGTCTGAAATAAATTCTTTTACACTGGAAGAGGGATGCTGAAATGTAAACTTTCAGGGCTGAAAGTTTCTAAGGGTAGATTAATAAAATAACTATCCTCTTAGAATCCCTTCTAGTCAACATAGCTTCTCATGGTACCCTTTTTTTTTTTCCTTGTGTTAGTGTAAACTGCAGGAACTCTTGAGGCTCTGCTCAGTAAAACATTCAAAGGAAAATATTCATCTGCCCTTCGGAACTGAATACCATTGTCAGTGACACTACTAATATTTCACTGAATACTCTTTAGATGGAATACTACAAATAAGGAAATTAAAGAATTATTTATTCCAGAAATTTTATTTTTTTTCTGTGTAAATCACAGAGCATGCTGAGTTGGAGGGGACCCACAAGAATTATGAAGTCGTCCTACAAGCATGTGGCCATAACCATCATATGTTCTGCTTGTGTTGAAAAATAAAGTACTTCATAGGAAGCATGGCCATGGCCTGGCCGCTGTGCCTGTGCCTGGCGACTCCTCTGTACAAGAAAGCTCCTCAGCCCTCCAGCCTTTTCTAATATAGGTACTCAGTTGGTCCTTCTGAGCAGAATTGCTTGGGATTTTTTTGTTTGTTTGTTTTGTTTTTGTTTGTTTGGGTTTTTTTATCTGTACTTGATTTGACAAAAGAGAGGTGTAGCTTTGAAATAGGAGGACTAAACAATGCCATTTAGTATCGTTGGCATTTTTGTTAGAACGAGTGGTAAATTATCTCCTTTAAGAGGTTGAAACTGTTTTATCAGTTACAAAATTGTATGGTACAATAACTCCTATATTTTAAATATCAGTAGGAAATGAACAAAGACAGCCAACCTTGATAGGAGGTGAGAATGGAAGGGAAGCAAGTCAGACATCCCAGGGAATTCCTCAGGATTTTATTCTTCTGTAGCTGGTCAGGTTCTTCTACTCAGCTACTGGATGAGAGTACTGTGTCCCTGTGTGATCTGGGCTAAGCATTTTAAGGACTCCATCCTTTCCTATATCTTTGAGACATTAGAGACATGCTTGTGTTTTCTCATGACTGTATCACACTAGAGGAGATGTGTTCTATGATCCTTTAATGCAAGTAAGGTTAAGCATCCCCTCCCCACTGCCCTAGGAGATGTGGAAGAACCCAGATGCAAAACAAAAACAGTATTTATCCTCATTTTTATCTTTCAATAGCTGGGAGGAGGCAATATCTGGTATTTTCAGAAAATGGGAGAAAAATACTCTTTTTTTTTCATAGAACTAGCTCTATTACCTCATGCCAGGAATTTTCTCTAGCGTGTGTTTTATGCAGGAGTTACAGTATAATAGTTTGCCTGAATTGGTTTTGTTAGTCTTTTCTGATGCAAATATGTCATTGAATACCAATGCTAGAGAAAGTTAAAAAAAAAAAATAAAAAAGAAGGTGCTTGAGTCATCTAACCCAAGCGTTTTGGGGGAAGTCTTCTTGGAATTTCACTTTATTTTATTTTTTCATGGATTACAAGACTAAATGAATGCTTGCAATGAATCTCATTGTATCATCATTTGGAAACAGTATCGTGTTTCTTATTTGGTTTTGGTAGTAATGAATGTTAAGAAGATTTGGTACAAATATGAGTAAATACGGAGTATCAGAATCACTTAATACCCAAGAGCTTTGCAACTAGAGAAAATGAGGAATCATTGTTTGAAGTTTATTTTTTGAAATAATGATAAATATGACATGCTATCTAAATCTTACTTACATTAATTCTGTTTAAATTCTGCAGATTGTTGCACTGTCATCACTATTCACAAGGGTAGTGACGTTAAATTTAAATCAGTTACAACTCCTGGATGAGTTAATTATCTGGCTTCTGTAAATTGGTGTTACTCCACACACTTTGATAGATATACTTCAAGATGGAGCTGTTGAAGTTTTGTCCCAATGTGTCCAGTCTCCAGCTCATCAGCTTTAAATAGGATCTTTATGTAGTGTTTTATATGGTTTAATAACTTGTTCAGCCTTCTACACCTGATTAACTTCTTACCTTTGTATCAAATGAATTACTTGTTTTAACTGCTTTTAAAGTATTTGGTATCATATTAATTCAAAATAGAAGCAATCCAAAATAACAAGCATCTCTTGTGCCTGCTCCATCTTTTAGATCAGTTCTGCTTAGCCTGAATCTTGGAGAGAGAGTTGCTAGTAAAGATGTCTAAAGAAGAGAGATCGAGAAAACTTTAATGATCTGTGGGGCACAACTTCACAGGAATCAGCAGCAGTATAACTTTTTTTGTGGTGTAAATGCATTTTCTAGCCTAATAAACAAGAGTGATATAAATTTTCGTTACAGTAATAGGAAGCCAATTTATTTGTTGGAATTGTGATCTTGACTTCTTATATGTAGTAAGGTTGTCCACTGCCATACACAGGAAATAGCAAACTCAATTCCTAGGTAAAAGCAGTATGCATCGAACTTCAAGGATTTGTCTTTGTTTAGTTTCTCTAATCAAAATTCACTGAATTTCAGCTTTGTTCTCTGGGGGGGGGGGGGGGGGGGGGGGGGGGGGGGGGGGGGGGGGGGGGGGGGGGGGGGGGGG
>JAWWEE010000001.1:7853016-7864311 GCA_035221455.1 Xenops minutus
TCGGCCCCCCCCCCCCCCCCCCCTTATTTCCATTGTCTTGATTTCCATCATTTGTGGCAGCTGTCTTCTTGTCAGTCTGTAGTTTGGACCTCTACATCAAACAGTAAATTAATTAGTGGAAAAGAAATCCCAATAGTACTTCTACGCTTAGAGGCTTTCACAATTATCAAGAAGTGAATGTTGCTGATTCTTGTCAGAGATGAGAAGTGGAACATAGGGAAGGAAGTAGAGTGAGCTTCACAGATACCACCATTATTTATCTCTAGAATAGTTATCTCTAGAAGTAAGTGTTGGTCAGTTGCCTGTGCCTTCCCTTTCCTAGTCCATCCTGTCAAACTTTAAACTAGGGAAAAAAATAGCATTAAAAAAAAAAAAAAGACAGAGCTATCAGATGTGGGTTTTTTTAAAGGATGCATAGCCTGAATGCATCTTGAGTGCAGAAGCATCTTGGGAGTTTATGGGCAGGCCTGCTGCATCCTATATGTTAGTTCCTTTTCCCTATACCACATAACCAGAACACTCTACTTGATTTCACTCAGTTATAATTTATGAACTTCTGTTTTTCTTTCTGTAAAGAGAAATCCAAAGACCTTCTTAAAATCAAGCAACTTGTACAAAAGGCTCACAAGTATATTGTCCAGAAGGTGCCCATAGAAACAGACTATCAAAGTGTGTGCAGTGTTTAGGCCCTTAACATGGTTTTCTGACAACAGCAAGTATTTCAGTCTTCTGTCAAGTTGCTGCACTGTACTAAATTCCCTCTTTTTCTTAATAGCCATTTGTAATAGTTAGGACATTAAGATTGTTTTTTGTGTTTTCCTGCACTTGTGTTTGTTCTTTAAAAAACAAACCAAACCAAAACAACAAGCCAATAAAGCACAGCATTGAAACAACACTAGTGACTACAGTGGGGAAATAGGCAAAGCCAGTGGAAGGGAGGGACTTGGTGTGTGGTATAAAAGTGGAGGAATTATGCTCTACTTACAGGGAAATAATCTATGCAAATAATGGGCTAGTTTAGCCTAATTTATTTGCTATCTTGTATTGTTTATTTCCCTCGTTTTTGTGTTTTGGTTTGGTTTATTTTCCTTGAACAAATAGGTATAATTTCCTTGGCTACTGTTTCAAGATATGCATCATCTCTGACTTTCTGATGTTTTTTCCTATCTTTAACTGAGCTGTCTCATGTAGTCTATCTTTTCAATAGTGTGCAGATCACGAAGAAGGTAATACCTTGCCCAGCTCTTCAGAGAATATTGAATTTGGTTAGATACAGTGTCTGTTTTGTAGCAATATCTTTCCTCATTTTCCAAACCGTATTGTTAGCACAGTTTAAGAGCTCAGTCCAGTATTATTTCAAGGTCATTTTGAAAGTCCTGCTGTGATTCTGATTCTTTTATATTTGTCTCCAGTTTTGAGCTGAATATGAAATTTAGTGGTTTAGCTTTTGAATGGGAAATTTAATTTACAACTTGTCAGTTCGTTTACAAAGCGGATACCACTCTGAAGGATCCTCCTAAATATATATGAGGCTTTTCTCTTTTGTTCTCTGTTCATTTCTTTGTTCCCATGAAGCATGGAATCACACAAAAATCACTTCACAGATCTCAGTTCATAGTTGTCACTGCTCCAGGCCTTCTAGGCAGTGCAGGCTGGGAGAGACAGCAGTAGATAGTGGCTGCACATGCAGGATATCCATCCAGGAAACATTTGCCTTCTCTCGGCATCCCTGCCCTTTGTTGGCCCACAAAGCTCCAGTTCAATGACAAAACTTAAGTAAGAGCTTGTTTGTTTTTGTGGGGTTTTTTTGTGTTGGTTTTTTTTTTTTTTTCTTTTTAATAGAAATCCTCTTAAGGTTTGTCATGTTACTTTCCATACATATTTCCAGGTACACCATTGTTTTATGGTGAGGAGATGATATGTAATCTCCAAAATGTTTGTCATGAGTCAACTGTCCTAGGCTTTGAAATGAGTATTTAACTTTCAAGGTACTTGTCATACATGAAGTCATGCTCTAAATCCTTAGCTTTGACAGCTGAGATTTGCTTTGGAGATTCTATGTAAGAGAAGCTAAGCTTTTTCTTCCTTAAATGACAACCTTTTTCCTTCTTTTTTAATGGACTGTGATGCAAGTCTGAATAAACCTTTGTCTTCAAGTGGTCTGTTCAGATAATCAGGATGAGAAATGTAAAGCATATTGCTATAGAAAACCAAATTGAAGTTTAATGGCTGTTACACATGTGCAAAGGGACCTGAACTGGTGAGCACACAGAGGAGCACAGCACTCAAATGTGCTTCATCTCAGCCTGAAATGTGTCCCCGGTGCTCCTGATAGTGTGTTATGTTTGGAAAAGGAGCTGCCCTTGTAAGGTTGCTGAAGTGGCACATACTATTCGATCCCCAAGCTGTCACACCCCTTAAGTCACTTGTTTTCAGTATCAAATACTGAATGCATCATTATGAAGCATTGTGCTTTACTCTCTGTTATCTGGCCTGCTGCTTGAACTGGAAGGCCTTTTGGATTTTTTCTAGAAAGTTCAGGAACTGAGTTTCAAGTCATCTTTTTCAATAGTTATTTTTTATATCACTGGAAACTATAATGACAGTATTTATAGCCAAGATAAAAAGTCCAGAAAAGGTGAACAAAGTGCATACAACTGTTTTTTTGATTGTTTGGAGTTTAATGGATAAAATGGAAGATTTCTCTCTCTGTGGTTATGTGAATGGTAGCTCTGATTTCACAGAATCACAGAATGGGTCAGGTTGGAAGGGACCACAGTGGGTCATCTGGTCCAACCTCCCTGCTCAAGCAGGGTCAGCCTAGGGCACATGGCACAGGATTGTGACCAGATGGTTCCTGAATATCTCCAGTGAAGGAGACTCCACACCCTCTCTGAGCAATGTGTTCAGTGCTCAGTCACTGCACAGTCACGAAGTTGTTCCTCATGTTCAGGTGAAACTTCCCATGCATCAGTTGCTGCTCATTGTCTCTCATTCTATTGCTTGGTGCCACCAGGCAGAGCCTGGTCCAGCCTCCTGCCACTCTCCCTTCAGATACCGATGGACATTTATGACTGACATTGTCGTCTCTTCTTGAGGCTGAACAGGCCCGGCTCCCTCAGCCTTTCCTCATGAGAGAGATGCTCCAGTCCCTTAAATTATCTTTATTGCCCTTTACTGGACCTACTTCAGGAACAACATCTCTCTCTTGTACTGTGGAGCCCAGAACTGGACTCTAAAACAATGGATTTCCACTGTTAATGTGATGGGTTTAGATTTCACACTGACTGTAAAATTTGATCCCAGGTGACTGAATTTTTCTTGCCCCTATTGAGGGATGGGAATAGGAAATGTTTAAGCATGGTATGGTAGCATGGATTTTGTAATTTATTCATCACTTTATACTTCCCCTGGAGTCTATGAATATTTTTTTCTAGTACTTTTAATGGCAAAAACAAACCTGCTAACAAGTGTGAAAGTTCTGAGACATATATTAATAACAAAATTGTGGGTTTGTTTATGGAAGTGTATTTTTTTTTAATTTCTAACTTGTAGAAAGGAAATATGCCTTAATATACTTTGCTTTCTGAAGGTTTAGTGTATTTTTACTGTGTAATTTCACAGATCTTTAATATTTTTGAATATAGGTAATGAATTTGGACACCCAGAATGGCTTGACTTCCCCAGAATAGGGAATAATGAGAGCTACCACTATGCCAGAAGACAGTTTAATCTTACTGAGGATGATCTTCTTCGCTATAAATTCCTGAATGCCTTTGATAGAGATATGAATAGATTGGAGGAAAGATTTGGCTGGCTTGCCTCTCCCCAGGTAAGCTGTATATACTAAATGATAAGTTCTAGTCACCATTGGGGTACATGTTCAGAATAGCAACAATACCAAATTTGCATGAAGAAATTTTAAACATCACTTTATTATGCATTCTTTAATGCCTCACCATATATTTCAAGATGTCAAAACATGGCACAGAAATATCTTCCACAGATAATAGAAATCTGAAACAGTCTTTAGCTTCATAGCAAGGTCCTTTTGTATTATTTTTTCCTATTTTTATTTAGTAACTGTGGATTGGAAAAAACAGACTATAAAATTGTCTGTAACCCATTCCAAGGGTTGCTTTGGGAAGTGCAAATTGTTCTGACAATACATTTTATAAAAGTAATTACTCTGTTTCTGAGAAAAAAAACTTTGACTGGAATACAGTGTAAGTTATAGTCATCTGGTCCTCAATCTGCTTCTTTTGTATTTGCATTTTTACTCAAGTATCCCACTGTAACTTTTATGAAAGAAACTTATTTATTATAATTTCCCAGTGTTTAATTATTTCATATTAGACATAATCCACTTTAAACACTTTTTTTACAATTGATGTCTAGTTATTTATTAATGGCTTTAGCAAACAGAACAAAGGGGGTATGTGCAGCTATCTAATGTGGCTTAGCAAAGCTATTCCTCACACAGATTTCTACAAAAAAAAAGAAAACAAAAACAAACCAAAAAAAAAATTATATCCAGTACTTAATTTTCTAAGTTGATAGGAGTAGATGGGATGCAGATCCCCATAACAAGTAGGCTGAAGATTTAATTTGATAAAAAGAAACCATTTTGTACTGAAGAAATTGTGATAAAAGTCCATGTTACGAATCTCTGAGCAAGAATTTGCCAAGTTCTCTATGCCAAACAGGTACCTACCTCTTCAATTTTATATTGCCTTATAAAAAGTAAGCTACAGTTTAGTAATTAAAAACTTTGTATGACATTGCATAGGTAAACAATTTTGGTTTGCATGTTAATGTCCTTACCTGTGTTGCTTGAATCTTTAAGTGGATTACATGAATTGAGGTATAGAAGCAGTGGGGGTTTTCTTGGTTTTGTTAATTCAATTAGAAATTAAATAATTTAAAGTGTTATCTTTTTTTGTTTGTTTGTTTCTTTTTCTTTTTTCTTTCCTAGGCCTATGTGAGTGAAAAGCATGAATCCAATAAAGTCATAGCATTTGAGAGAGCTGGTCTGATTTTTATTTTCAACTTCCATCCATATCAAAGTTACGTGGACTACAGAGTGGGTATTGAAACTCCGGGAAAATATCCTTTTCCTTTTGCTTGTGTGGAAAAGTTTTAGGATTTGGAAGCTGATTTAATTTCTGTTTTATAAAATGAATGCAAACTGTAGTTAAAAGGTAAGAAATCACTTGTTTGTCATCAGTATAATTGTGCTTTAATTGTGTACAGCAAAAAAAAAATCTAGAAATTTAGAAATTTGTATTTTTTGTAAGAGATAATTTTTTTGGATAGCAGAAGTGAAAGATTGCAGTTTAAAGACTTATGATTCTTTGTTTTTTGGAATTGTGTTGAGGCATGACAGAGCAAGTAAACTTATATAAAGTACAGAAAGCAACCACAATAAGGTGATGCTGTCGCAGGAAAATGCATTAGTGTAAACCTTTATCAGGAAAGTTGTACAATTTCTGTTTTAAACCTGGGTGGACTAAGAGGGTGCTCTTAGATCAGCTGAGCAGTAAATGATTACTCTTGAGTAATTAGCTGCTTTTGCATTTGTGTCCCAGTTCTCAGCATTGTGGGAGATTCAAAAAGTTAATGCTGATTTTCTGGTAGAATTTTATTTCACAGAATCACAGAATATGCTGAATTGGAAGGGACCCACAAGGATCATCGAGTCCAACTCCTGGCCTTGCACAGGACCATCCCCAAGAGTCACCCCCTGTGCCTGAGAGCATTTTCCAAATGCTGCTTGAGCTCTGGCAGCCTTGGTGCTGTGACCACTGCCCTGGGGAGCCTGTTCAGTGCCCAACCAACCGGACAGTGAAGAACCTTTTTCTAAACCTCTCCTGACACAGTTTTATGCCATTCCCTTGGGTCCTGTCACTGGTCCCCACAGAGCAGAGATGAGTGCCTGCCCCTCCTCTTCCCTCATGAGGAAGTTGTACCTGCAATGAGCTCTCTCCTCAGCCTCCTCTTCTCCAGCTGAACAGACCAAGTGCCCTCAGCTGCTTCTCACACTCTTCCCCTCAAGGCCCTTCCCCATCTTCGTGTCCCTCCTTTGGATGCTCTTTAATGGCTTAATATCTTTCTTATATTGTGGTGCCCAAAGCTGCACACAACATTCAAGGTGAGGCTGCCCCAGTGCACAGCAGAGCAGGACAATCCCCTCCCTTGCCTGGCTGATGATGCTGTGCCTGATGCCCTTCTGGCTGCCAGGGCACTGCTGACTCATATTCCACTTGCCACCAGCCAGGACCTCAGGTCCCTTTCTGCAGCTTGTTTCAAGTCCTTCAATAAACACAGTCTAGTGACTCTTGCTGTGTCAGTTTAAAGCACTGCAATTCCAGATTTAGCCTATTGTTTTCATATTTATCAGCAATTCTGGGAAACTGCTACACTATTTCAGTTGCTTGAGTTCAATTAGTGAATCATAGAATAGATTGGGTTGGAAGGGACCTTTTGAAGGTCATCTTGTCCAACTTCCCTCTGCAATGAGTAGGGACATCTTCAGCTAGATCAGGTTGCTCAGAGCCCTGTCCAGCCTGACCTTGAATGGGTCATTCACCACCCTTCTGGGCAACCTGTTCTAGTGCTTACTGTAAAAAAGTTATTACATTTAGTCTGAATTGACTCTCCTTCAGTTTAAGACCATTGCTCCTTGTCCTATCAGCAACAGGACCTGCTAACAAGTTTGCCCTCATCTTTCCTGAGGGCCCCCTTTGGGTACTGGGAGGCTGCAATAAGATGTCCCCAGAGCCTTCTCTTCTCCAGGCTGAACAACTCCAAGTCTCTCAGCCTGTCCTCATAGGAAAGGTGCTCCAGCCCTCTGATTATCTTTATGGCCTTCTCTGGACTCTCTCCAACAGGTCCATGTCTTTCCTGCATTGGAGACCCCAGAGATGGACATGGTATTCCAGGTGGTGTGTGGAGAGTCTCACCAGAGCAGAGTACGAGGCTTTTCAGTATCATGGATAATTTTAGTATGTCATTTCTTTAAGTATGTTGGGATGTTTTAATGTTGACTGTCTTTCTTCTAACTCTTCTCCTGCAATTACAGACATGAATTTTATGTATAGTTTTATAATGGAACATTTTAACCTAAGATTAAAAAATAAAAGAAGGTCCCAATTCTAGGAAATGTGGTGATATGTGATAGTAAATCCTCAGAACAACTTTTTCACTTTAAAAAGAATTATTTATGATCCCTTTGAAATTGGGACATGAAGTGGAAGTACCTAAAAGCAAAAGTTTGTTGTTACTCTGTTTTTGTTTTTTTTTGTTGTTGTTGTTTTGTTTTGTTATTTTTTTTCTTTTTTTAATGTATTAGTGGATTTTTAGTGTTATACTTTAAGCCATAAGAGCAAATTGCTATAATATTTTGATTAAATTATTTTTGATAAAACATTTATCTGAATTATATTGGAAATTGTAGGAAATGGGATGATTTTTTCACTATCTAGGTTTAAGTTTAGTGAATTGAATTACTCAAATGAGTGCATGTAACACTTGTCATTAAATTTGCCTTTATTAAGTGGATGGCTTAGGTCTATTAATATATTGTAGTAATATATGTCTAAGCTCTAGTTATGTATAGCTTCTCATATGCTACTAAGTATCTTGAAAGCTACAGAGCTTCCTGTCTGATGTATATTTTTGTAGCCAGTCCTCTGTTCTGAACTCTGTAAAATGTCATTCTTCTATTAGCTGGTCTTTATTCTTAGGCTGTGGGGTAACAAACCTTACTCTACTTTTCCAAGAGAAGTGGTAGTCAGAGCTGCTGGTTCCACCACTGTTCTCTGAAGTGTCAGCCAGTCAGTGGCTATGTGGTGAGTCACAGTCAGCTTGGAGTCAATTTTTCCTTCCTCTTTATTCTCTGGTCTGTTCTCTCTTGACTTATGTTCCTTGACATTGGGTTACTCCATTCTACAACTTGTTCTGTTAAGATGCTGTACCTTGGACTGAGGACTGAGACCTTAGTTTTCTATATGAGCATGGAAGTCCATAAATGTTGAGCAGTAGGAATTGCTACTAGCTTATCTCTGTGTTTTGACATTTTATGTTGTCATATACTGCTAAAGCAGGATCAAAATGTCATGGGGAAAAGTGGTTACTTTGTTTTACATATTGCCATTTTTGTATAGCATAACACATCAAAGCTTTGGAATGCCAGTGTCCTGAATTTAGAGTGCTTAAGGACATTCAGGCACTGATCTTTTCTCTCTGCTGACCAGTCATAGGACCCAAGGGAATGGCCTGAAGCTGAGTCATGGAGGTTTGATTAGATAATAGGAAAAGGTCCTCCTCCCAGAGGGTGGCTGGGCAATGAACAGGCTCCTCAAAGGAAGTGGTCACAGCACCAAGCCTGACAGAATTTCCAGCATTTGGACAGTGCTCTCAGACACATGGTATGTTTCCTGGGATATCCTGTGCAGAGACAGAAGTTGGACTTTGATCCAAGTAGGTGCCTTCCAACTCAGCATATTCTATGATTTTATAATTGGAAGTCAGAGTTGCCCGTAAGCAAATAGTTAGGTGGGGACCTGAGGTATCACAAATATTGTCATCAAAATGCTGCAAAAATATACTTAAGAAAAAAAACCAAACCCACATTAATTCCGGCTCTCTGACATTTACAACATGCACCTAGAGCTTCTAATGAGCACGTAAGGTCACTTAAATGAGTCATGCACTTGCTGAAGGCAAAGACGCTCTTCACAGGCTGCTTTGAAGTGCAGTTGTGTAACTGTCCCTGCCTGTTAGAATTCAGGGGGTATCTGGCACATAGAGACAAAGGACTTAATTTAGGATCAGTCAAATGCTAAATTCTCTCAAGGTAGTTGAGACTTAAGGTTAATAGGTGTGAATAAGAAATACAGCATACCAGTGTGGGAATGCATCTTTGATCTGCATGGGAAAATACACAAGTTTCCAGCACTGTGAGTCTGTGTAACTACTAGAATGGCATATTCTGTTGCCCAGTTTCTCTGTCATTATGTGAAGAAAGAAGGAAAACATTTCTATGCTCGTGCTGGAATTTTACTTCATAAATTATGCTCTTTCAGAAGCCTTTTTGTGAGAAACAGGCAGCTTGAACTGACAAATTATTTCTACCTAATTTGCTTCAGTTTTGAGGTAGATGAATAATCAACATCTAGGTCAGCTGTCTCTAGTTCTCTGATTGTAGATAAAACTTTGAATGTTAATAGGAAAACCATTCATAAGTTTCCAGTTTTATATTTTTAATACTGATTAAGCCTTTCCGTGGGGTAGTGGTTGGGTTTCAAGGCCAGTCTGCAGTAAAAATCTAATATGGAATCTTTCTTTCCTCTCTTCAAAAGGAGCATGGCTGAAAGGATGGAGAAAGAACAGAAAAGGGGCTTAAAGAGTTTGGAAATTACTCCTTTTCCTTCCTTAAGATCCCACATTGTTTTTTGTTAAACTATTTCTCTACTCCATTGGAAGTCTCATTAAAATTAAGCTATATGTGTATAGCCCCCCACTTTTTTAGCAAGTTTTCTTATCTTGGCACAAAAGTAAATCTGCATTTTATGTTTGATTGCCAACCAATATGGATTTACGTATCTCTAAACTTACATTTCGGTTAAGCAAAAGGCATCCGTATTTGGTTGAAGCAAAAAGGTACAGTACCCCCCTCCTCCTCAGTTCTTGTGCATGAGTTTAGTGCTAAATAGCTTCACCTGTCTTCTAAATGTTCTGAGATCAATTTCCCAGGACAAGGTGTTTAACTTCACTACAAAATTCAGCCAAATATGATTTTTGTCAATTCTAGGGTGACCCTTTAGTCTTCTCCAAAATTAGCAGTGTGTGGAGAGGAGAAACACCCTTCATCTTGAAATTAATTATGCTGGATTTTTTCTATGAAATTCAAGAATTATTAAAGCAAAATGTCCTAACCACTTTGGACTCTACAATCCTACTTTAAACTGCATTTTTCTTCATCTTCCCTGTGTTTTTGGAGCATTCAATGACCAAGTTGTTATTTTCCTTTATGTGTCTTAATAGCATATATTTTATTCTTTTAGCTTCTCTATTAATGTTTCAGCTCAGCTTTTTATCTGTACTTTTATCTTTACCCCATCTGTGTTGCCAGAACCATGTCCTTTGCTTTTAGCCAAGAAATGGTACAAAAGATAAAAGTGAAATCTTAATTAGTTAATCTTTTGTATATTGAAGTGCAGCGAGAAAATTAGAGCTGATTTACAGAGGAGTTTAAAAGAAAATAAATATTTACATACACAGCCATTCTCTAGTTGCATGTTTGGAAAGCACCAAAAACAGAAGAAGGCATGCTTGAAACATGTCATTGTACAGTATGTAACAGTTCTTAATCTTGATTTTAAAACAGATTATGAAAGGGGGAAGATGAAACAATCTAGATAATTTAAAATATTTATGAATATGTTTAGTTGGCCTTCCTGAGTTCTGCTCATTTGTGTCCAGACTTTCCAAGTTGGTGGTTAACCTGTTACATAGTTAATCTCTGTAATCGGGCAGTTACATAAAATACAGAAGAGCCAATGTATTTAATATTATTTGTATGTATTTGATGTGGGATAGATGTTTAGGTGAACCAGACTGTAGAGAAGAGAGGAGTTTCTTTATAAATAGTTACTAAGCCTTACATCATTTTGCAGCTGGTCAGTAGAAATGATCTCTTTTTCTGCAGAGCTTGTAATGATGCTTTGGATTTTTTTATCTTGGATTCCTTCATCAATAGTAAGCACTGATGAACAAAATACAAATTATCCTGTTTTATGACTTGCATTTACCTTGCAAATATGTTATTATACATGCTAAGATTACATTTAAGATTACCTTGAAATATGTATTTCAAAATAATAGCATAGTAATTCAGTGATTAATGTGGTAGATAATGTGCCAGCTTTTCTATTTTCAGCTCTGTGTATACAGGAGTTCATTGCTTTTGCTGCTCTCCTCTCCTATAGTGGGTAGGAAATTTAGTTGGAGCACCAAACTGGACACAAATCAGGCTTTTTGGTTTTCAGTGACAATATAGGTCAGTATTTTCAACAGTCTGTTACTAAAACAGGAGAGCACACTGCAAAATAAAATACTTTTATTATGTGCTTAATTAAAATGCATAACTGTTGTTTAATGTTCTAGTGAAAGTAGTCTTCAGAAAACCAGATGCTTGTAAAATTCTGAAATGTGAAAAGTGACTGTTCTATGATGTTTTAAGTTAAAAAGTAAATGAGCATGTATACCCCGGGGGGGGGGGGGGGGGGGGGG
>JAWWEE010000001.1:7864411-8053818 GCA_035221455.1 Xenops minutus
GATTTAAGTTAAAAACTAAATGAGCATGTATACCAAGTCCCCCCCCCCCCGAGAAATATCTAATTTGTGAAGATCTTAAAATTCTTTTTGGAGCACATTGTTCAGGATCTGGTTAACAGCATTTACACAAAATGTGCTATATATCTGTGAAGATATTAACTTTTAGCAGTGCTCTCTAGCAATACAGGCTTAATTTTGTAAATTGTTTTTAAAATAGCAGAACCATAACAATGGCATTTGCTCTAAATAGTGTTAAGGGAATCATTAAACATGTCAGCCATTTCAGTAACACTGATAAATTATTAAATGTAATGTATAGTGTCAATCATGAGAGACTGAAATGCTTGATGGAGATCTTCTTCTGCCATGTTCAATAAAATATACAGTGGAACAGCAGGAGACATTACTGAAAGGGCACTGAAGAGACTGCCTAGGACTTGTAGCTTGTACTTTTGTATGTTGTGTGTGACAACAAAATGAATGGTAATTTGAATGCGTTGATAAAATAAAGGAGAGGAGAGGTGTATATACAGTGCACATAACTTTAGTCCTCAATGGCTTTTTTGGTAAAGTGTAATTTTCCTAAGTTTTTAACAGAAAAAAATGTAACAAATGTGAAGATTTTGCCAGAGAATATGGTGATTTTTGAGCACCTGCCCTGTAGAAATCAAAAACTACCATAGGAGTTTTGAACCCTTCTCTTATTTTCCTGCAAATATGTGTGGGGAAGGGATTAGTCACCATTAGTGATTTGGTAGCTAATTGACAACTTTGCTTTTTTTCCTCATGTGCATCTATTTTCCTTTGTTGCCTTTGTCAGCAAAAGCTGTGCAATCTTTTATGCTCAAGTGTCTCAGGGTAAATTTGTGGTTACTTTTGTGGTCTGTCATGCTTCAGTCTCCCCTGTCAGTAGAGATTTCAGTCAGTCAGACTGGTGGTTGGGAAATTTCCCAAATCATCTGATGGGGAGTTGTGTAAAAAAGACTTAAAACCGGTTCTGTTAATATCACATTTTTGAGCAGATTGGTTTTCAAAAAGGTTGAGCAAACACAGAAGCCCAAAAACAGTTTAAGAACCACTGACGTTTTTGAAAGAGTGTTGCTTCACTCATCCCTAATCCTATTAAATACAAGCTCTAGGAAAATAAGATTCTTCCGTGTCTTAGACCTGAGGAAGCGGATTGTGGATTATAGAGCACTGTTATTTCCTTCTCTTTTTTGGGTGGTGGGAAGTGGAGATTACTTTCTGTTGTAACTTCAGGAGGGAAAAGGATGCTTTAATTATGTCCAATCAAGAAATTAAAAGGTACTGCAATAATCATAACATTAAAATATTCTACTTGTGGTTGTCCCAAATAAGAAGAAATCGACTTTTGAATATGAGTCAGCTCTTTATCTCCCCATTTATTCCCTAATGCTTTCTTATTTCATTCTTTCAACTTCATTTTATTTTTTGGCTTGATCTCTCTAAATCCTTTTAGGTATCTGTACAGGTATTTCAACTCATTGTTACACACTGTCAAATAATTCACACCATTTTAAGAACTGCAATCAGAATGTTTGTCTCTTAAAAAGTTTTCTATTAATTATCCTCTTTCTTTTGTTCCTCTGTGCTATAAGAATTCAAACTCTTTTCCAGAAAACTCTCAAGGGAGTTATGGGGTTTTCTTAAGTCAAATTATATGCTTTTCTCATTAACACTTGATCAGATTCTGGCAGACCGTAAAATATTGCTAAATACCTATTGATTTTGACAGTCACAATTGTGTTACTTCTTAAATGCAATTCAAATGCATCATTTTGTTCAGTGGTACATTTTTAGTATCGTTCATCACCTAAAGTGCTGTGCATATCTGCTGTAATGCCAGAAACTTACCATTCAGGGCAGATTGCAGAGGAGACTGGAAGGTACTTTCTTTAATACGAGTCACTATGCTAAAATCAAATTTTCAGGACAAAATGTGATACAACATCTATATGTTCTGTATGTTTTTCCACTATTTTCCTAGATTTTATTATGATTTGTGCTTTATATTGAGTATATTACCATGCTGCAGTTGCAGCAGTCTTTCTAGATTTTTTGCTTTGATTTCTTTGCTTTCTTTTCTTTCTTTAAAAGTAATTTGGCATAGTTCCTTAACAGTTTTTTTTTAAGTATAAAATCCTTCTGGATTCTGATGCTGAAGAATATGGAGGGCATCGAAGGCTGGACCACAATACAGAGTACTTCTCTGAAGAATATTCTCACAATTATCGACCTAATTCACTTATGGTAAGATTTTATTTATTTATTTATTTTATTTCTACTTTCATCTGTGCAAGTTTTGCAGTTTTTTGAACAAATATGGAGTCTATTCTAGTGGTTTTGGGGGTGGTAGTTTTAATTGATTTTCTTAAATTAGCCTTTTTGTAAATACAATGGAGATGACAATGTTATGTTTTGATTATAACTAATAATGTTAACTGATTTGGCTCTTTCAACACTACCTTGAAGTTTCCATGAACTCTTGCAGTGTCTGGCACACAGTGTTCTTTGCCAACATGCATGAAAACCTACTAATAAGCTTCTGAGTTGCCATTTTTAATATCATAATATTGTAATTATATATTTGCTTTATTTTCATGCCTGAGAAACTTCATCTGCCTGCTTGCTTTGTGATTTAAGGCTCTGTAGAAACTGAACCTTGCATTACTTTCTTAAAGTCATGTTCTTAGCTCCACAAACATGAGTTAGAGCAAATCATGCATTTGCCA
The DNA here is from genome assembly GCA_035221455.1 of Xenops minutus. Taxonomy (NCBI): domain Eukaryota; kingdom Metazoa; phylum Chordata; class Aves; order Passeriformes; family Furnariidae; genus Xenops; species Xenops minutus. The sequence goes on from JAWWEE010000001.1 coordinate 7,867,165, forward strand.
GCTGGTTTTATACTCTTCAGTTTACAGAAAAACTTTGCAAAGTGGAAGAGGATTTCTCTGTTCACATCCAGAATGTCAAGACTTTCCAGTCCTACAGTGATATGAATTATGTATAAAGACTTTCCCACTTCAGATGGGGTGGAAGGCATATCCTTGCATACAATTTCTGCTAGCTGAGATGGTCACTAATAAAATTCTACCTTTCTTAATTACTCTGGAAATCAATCATCACAATTAATAATTTTGAAATGTTATTTTCCCTATTCTTTGTATATGTTTGCACATATTTCCCACTTTTTATGTTTTCACATATGGGTATGTGGGTATATGCTTGCATGCACAAGAAAATAAGATTGAAAAGGGCAAGACTTGACTGAAAAAATATTCTGAAAACACTGATACTGCTAAGTAGATTTTTGTATCTAAAACATATATATGGGTGAGGGAAGGTATGTCTCTATGTATAGGAATATTGATACATATAAACACCTGTAAATAAATTGCACCTGTAATCTTAGCCTACAGAAATGGAGTATCTCCACTCATTTGTGTGGGCCACTCCTCTTCCATGGCAGAATGGAGACATGAATTTCTAGTGTCACATCATAATGTTTCTCATGAGCTCTGAACTCCAGAGAATTCTCGTCACTTTTAATCTCTCTCTCGATTTCTTTCATCGTATTCAGAGTATTGGCATTGCTTTCATTTGCTTGATTTAAAATAGTTTCATTACGAGAAAGAATTCTTGTGCTTTCATTGTGCTTGTTGTAAAAGATCTTGGGAATGTTTTTCTGTTTGTTTGTTTTTGGTTTTGTTTTTTTTTTAAAGTGTCTGCATGTGACAATGCCCTGAAAGTGTGTGTAAGTATTTGTGCTAATTTGCACACAAAGGAACAAAATGTCTAAGATTTAATTCCTGAAGGTTTTATGTAGCAAATTAATGCTTCCAGACTTCCTGCTTCGTGTGTCCAGTTCAAATACCTTGCTTTGGTGATTGGAAAGCATCTTAATTATCTACCACTAACTTAACTTTTACAAGCCAATTAACTGTAATTTGGAATGTGTATTTCACATTTAGTCCATTAGATGGTTGAGTGAAAGTCATTCAATACAGAAAAAATTGTGATGAAATGTGAAGATACGATTTGCTAGGAGCATGAGAAGATAAGGCATGTGACAAACAAAGCATAAGCTGTGGCATGGCAATGGCACCTGTAGGTCAGAAACAAACCCAGCAGCATGGGTCAGGTAAACTTTCTGTTGTGTCCTTCAGCAATTCAGTTCACAGACCACCTTCAGCGAGCTCCCCCAAGGATGCCACACGCACCACTTAAAGGTAAAATACTTGTGAGACGACACCGAGTAAAAGCAACCAAGTTAAAGACTCTGGAAAACTCGGCTAAATTCAGCAAGATAGATCTTCAAGTAGGAAACAACAAAGGTTACAGTAAATGCCTCCAGTGGCTCTTCTGCAATAAAACAGAGATGTTTTATTTTAAACAGCAATTTACATCCAAGTTGCTGGGTAATTTGTCCTGCTTGGGAATTGCCATAGTTTGAACTGCAGGTTTAAAATCCAAGTCAAACTCTTCCTCTTCAATTTCTTTTCAAAAAGCATATGATGCCACCCCAGTAAATTCACATAAGTTCCTTTCCTGCTGTTTAACAGCTATTTTATTCTCTTTACATAATGCATGAGACTTAAGTTTATTGTTTCAAAAATTTTGGTTCCTACTTTACCACAAACTTCAAAGAAATAATTTTTTTAAAGACAGGTGCACCTCCCTTAAGGTTTATAAGTAAACACTGTCAGTAAAACATGCCCAGAGGGTTGTGACAAAATGAAATCACATGCAATAATTCTGCTTCTCAAGTCAAGCTTAAATAGCACACAAATATGTTACAAAAATAGAAAATTAAATGTGACATGATTCATTCTAGAAACATCACCTAATAAAAGACATATTCAAGGTGGCATAGCAAAATCAGAAAAGATAGATATGAAATTCCTGGAGCAAAGAATCCTGGACGAAGAGGAAGCTTTGTAAGCACTGCTAGGCATTTCACTGTGCAATTTTCAGGCTTGTTTAGTAAAGCTCTAAAGGGTCAGATTTCAAAGTCATCAGACACACCTGGAAAACAGCATAGAAAAATGCACAAAAAAAAATCCTTTGTTGTATGACTTTTGTAAATAATTATTAGAATCTGATTTTTCCATTTCACTGCTTGTTCTGTCCTGGATTATGAACAAATATATGAAATGTACATAACTTTCCACGGAATCAAACTTTTTTATAACAAGCTGTGAACCATTTTGTCACTCTAAGATAAGAATAGACTTTTTAGCATAGCTTTATTTCTGTTTACATCTTCACTGTGTTATTCTCATAATAGTCTTTTTAGAGGTATGTTTTATAAAAGATGTGCGCTTTCTCAATGCTTCTATTGTTTGTGTCTTATCATCTCTTGGCAAGATGTAAATTAAGTGCTGCACACACATTTCAGCTCTAGTCAGATTCCAGTGCCCCTTTATGGATCGAGTCATTTGGTTGTTTGGGTTTTGTAGTTGGATGTGAAACTTAGATTTGGGGCGGGGGGAAGAAAAAGAATATTTTTTTTTTTTAAAGATGTCATTCAAAATGTTTCATTGGTCTTTTCTTGACTGAATTTTGCTGTAAAAAAGAACTAGATATCAATCTGTGTCCTAGTAAATTTTTTTGTACCACACCAAAAGTTAGGATTTATATGAAGATGTTGGGATTTGTACTTTTATCCTTTGTGCACCAACAGACCTTAGTAATAAGCAGGCTAAATGGAATATTGCAGAGTATGTTGTGTCATTGGAAGAGCAGTATATGGTTTGCTGAGATCTCTAATTGTTTAACATATTTCCACTTTTAGATTTACTTTATCTGTAGTTCATTCCAATTAGCTAAGAAAATAAATAGATGTCAAAGTATTCTTTTTCTCCTGCCCCCAGTGCTGTTGTTCTTCTGATTATTTTTGGAATTCACTGGTATAATCTTATCACATTAAATGAAACTGAAATTATATAGTTTATTTTAAGAATATCTTTATTACAGGGTTGGGTTTTTAACCTTGACTTTAATGTATACTATTCAATGTCAAAGTGCAACTTCCTGCTTCCTTGAGTCTATTGACAAATTAAAATACTTACATAGAGTGAAATGATCTAAAAGCTTTTAGTGACCTTAGCTTTGAAAACACTCATTTGAATAACTTTCATGTTAAGGATTTACGTATGGAATTTTAAGGGCCTGATGTAATCTTTAGCTGTTTTTCCCCCGCCGTGCACAGATCTACAGATTAAATGAAAGAACGTTTGTAGTTAGAAACCTAACTGTTCTAACTAGGGGAATCATTAAGACTTTAATACCAGAAAGGTCTTCTGTTATTTTTACCTCTTGTTGATTAAGACTTATAGATTCATTTGCTCATCTTCATCGATCGTTTGACTTCTTAAAAACCACCAGCAAATGTAATGATTCCAAAGTTTCTCTGTTGGTAATTGTGTTTCATCCTATCTTATTTTCCATTCTACTTGTTTGTCAGGGATTTTTGTGGTCTTTTTTAAAGTCCTCTTTCTTAACGTGGAAAAAATAGTACAGAAGATAATAGAGGAGAAATTTTGAGATACAGCTTGTGCAGTACATGGTCTTCTTTTGCATAAATGGAGCGAGACAGTCTAAGAAATTATTTTCTGCATATTCATGCTGTACGACTGTAAATTGAAAAGCAAATTGAAAGGCAGAACTTCACATTATTTTAAGCATATCTTCTTTGTCATGTGCAATATCTAGCAAAATGAAAACCCAAATATCTAAGGTTTTGTATGATAGATTATAGTCAGAAAGCAAAAGCTATTGTCTATTTTATTCATTGATGGGTAATTGTGTTCTCAGAATAGTGTCAGTGTCTGACAATTAGTAGTGATACAGCTACATGAGATTGTCTAAAGCCCTCATTTTAATTAAAAGTTGGGGATAATGTTGGCACAGACTCTTGTGACATTGCCTTCTGCATCTACCAGCTGCAACATGTGCTATCGAATCAGGCTGCAGTGCCTGATCTAGCTCTGAGTTCTAGTAATTCTCCCATCTGTTACAAAATGACCTTGAAATTATTTTTAGGGCTTCATGTTTTCTAGTCCTGAAAGTAGGATGAAGACGAGTTCATTGCAGTTCCAGCTAATTTCAGTTGTGCTTGCACCTGGCACTGAATTAGTCAGACAGACCTGCAAGTAGCAGTTGTCATTTGCAGAACCTCTTGCTCATACATTTGGAGATTCCTGTGTGTTTTAGTCCTCTCCTAGGGTATGTAAGGCAAGATTTTTGCTTGTAATTGCTGCTGTTCACAAGTGTTTCCTACATGTCTTGTTCCTGTATTCTTTTTAGCTTTTCTACTTATTTTTTTTCTTGAAATTATCTGGATATTCACAAAAAAAAAAAATTGTAGGGAGTAAGCTTTTTGCTGAAAAGCATCTTACATTCCTAGTCAGTAATAGCACCAGTTTTTTGGCTTTTCCCCCCTTTTTGAATTAGCCATTGTGAATAGACTTATGATCTTGATAGAACTTCAGGTATGTTGGTGGAAAAAAGGTTGCTTATAATAAATTTCCTTTTTTTTTTTTTTTTTCTCTGTATCAGAGTGGCTATGCTATTTTAGTGCCAGAAACCTTAATCTGTGCGGGATTTGCCTAGTTTCAGACACTGTAACTTCCTCATAGTTTAAATAGTTAAATGGACATGCAGTAAAAAAAGGTCAAAAGTGATAACTAAGCATTTGAACATTAACTTTGTCAAAAACTGTATCTTTACAGCTGAGTCATCCTAACTGTCCCAAACAGACACGATATTTTCCAGTCTCCATATTCCACTCCCCTATCTGAAAAGGCTTCCTGAGCCTTCACATGTGTGTTTTTAGGTGTCTTCATGGCTTCCTGAAGTAGTGGAGTTTCTGTGACACCTGAGGGGACTTGAGGTGATAAGCAAGCAATTGGCATAGAAAGCAGAGGGATGAGTCACTGAGATACTTCAAGCCCTGAGCAACCTGGTCTGATCTCTGAGCTCAGGGAGTTTGGGCTTCCTGGAGCCCTTTCCAACATGGGTGATCCTGAAGGGGAAGAAAGTGCTGGGAAGGGTGTTCAAGATGAACAGAAAGCTGGAAACAGAAAAGAGGCTGTGAGGGTGATTTGATTGAAAGGAAGGACATGGGTTAATTGTGAATTCATTCTCTTTCACATTCTGTTCTTTGGGCTTTCACTTCCGTCCACGTTCATCAAACGAGCCTTGTGAAATGGTGAAGGAGACATGAATGGGATAAAACTTGTGATCAGAAACAGCAGGTTAGAAGAGCAGAGATCAATAGAACTGAAGCAGATAATTGAAAGTATATAATTCAGCAGCAGTATATGAAAGAACAAACTTCTGAGACCCTCTTCTCAGGGTACAGAAAAAGTCAAAAATTACACATCTCTGATAATGTCTCTTGCTGATGAATACTGAGGTTTCCTATAATGGTTTTAATCAGGACATCTCTATATACTTTTACTATACTTATCTATTTATAGATAGACATATACCTCCCCCAGTCCATCACACAAATGTGCTGAGTTCTGTCTATTCAAATAAATAATAAAGCCAGAGCACATACACTGTTGAATTTTTGGAAATACTGATGGGAAGGAATAATACCTATATATTTGCAACAAGAATTGCCTAATACTTGTGTAGTATTTTTCCTTTTTTAAAAAATGTACACTAGTGGAATAATTAATAATCTTATTTGGAATTATTGGTATGTTTGATCAATAATTAATATTTATTGACTGTTCATGACTTACTTGTTGCTTTATGTAGTAAATAGCCTTGGATGTGGTTGCACTGACCAAATAAATAAGATTAGGAGAAAGTGCCATATGTGGCTCCTCTGTGATTTAGCAAGAAATCCACCGAGACAAAAAAAAGACACTGAAATGCATATTTAATTTGCCTGGATGAGGAAGGAACATGTAACTGAAGCAATAAGCTGGCAGATACATCTCTTCATGGTAAAGGGAAAATCTGAATATCTGTCATTAGTCTAAATACAATCATCTGCACAAGTTCTGAAACTATGCTTAAACCAGTTTTAAAATTCTGACTGGCAATGAAGTGGTCGGAGTGGGACACTTCCACACGGCTCTCGGATTCTCAGCTGATGTAAATTGACTTTAAAGGAGATGTGCTAATTTACTCCTCCTAAGATCTGATATATTATTGACCAGAATATAATTGAGAATTGCAGTGTCCTGTACTAATGTGAATTTTTATTTCCTTAGCTGAAGTAACATTTTGCAAATTCTTTCCTAGAAAACTTATTTCTGTTTGCTCCTTCTCCCTTCATCATCCAAACCCAGAGCACTGAATTTCTCAATACACAATTTCAAAATCTTTCTTTTATCTGTGTCTTTTGAGATAGTTGACTTCATTAGGTATTTCCTCTCCTGCACAGATTTATAGAAGCTATTTATCACTGAAACCTTAGGGGAAATCATTATGTTCACTGCCTTTCAAGAAACATTGGACATAGCTCTGTCTGCTTCAATGAAGATCAGCTGTTCTTTTCCTTTTTCTCTTTTTCCTAAAGCTTTTTGCTTTATTGCTTTATTCTGTTTTGAAAACAATGAAAGCCTTTTGTGCCATTAGGCTCTAGTTAGCAGATAATGTAGTTGAAATTGCAGAATATTAGACATTCCACAGGGATGAAGGATAGTCTAAAAGAGGACATTGTCAGAATGAAGCCAATAATCTTCAATCTTGTGTTACCTTTTATAATTGCATTTTTATTGACTTGTTCAGAAAACACATTCATAGACTTGACAATTGATGGAGTACCATATATCAAGGTAATTGGTAGATAGTACATATCGGTCTTGTTTTCAGATTGTCACTCTACTCTGCTTGCAAGGAATGTCATGTAAAATACATTGCCACAAGTTCTTTTGTGATCTATGAGGAGTCTTTTGGTTATATATGTTTGTGTGTTTTTCATGGTATCCAAGAAAAAGGGCAAGAAAATGCAATTATTTAAACGATCAATTTTGATCCTGTCCAGTCTTGAAAGTGAGTTTTATTGCTCAGACACTGACATTCCATAGGTACAAAAAGTGAGGAGACTATGCTGCTGTGTCATATTGCTGGTATTTACCTGTATGGAATGACATCACACACCTTGGGGCAACTTTAATTCACAGCAGAAGAGTGTTGTGAAACTTTGTCATTTATTATTGTATGGTCTATTGACCCAGATGGCCTCAGGTTTTTGAAACTGCTCATTGTAAGTCAATGAGGCCCTCTACTGGTAGCCACCTAAAAGAGATAAGATATAGATAGATACTGGTATAGATATAGATATAAATAGGTAAGGGGTTGCAATCAAGCTGTCTTTTAAATTTTTAGGTTATCTTGTGTAATTCAAATGCTGGGGACTAAGCAGTCGATAATTGTTACCCACAACACTGGGGGCACAAGTGACAGTATTTAATAGTTAATTGTGGGTTTTTTTTTCAAATACTGTTATTTAGAAGTTGTCTCCTATACGGTTTATGTTTTTTTTCACCTATTCTTGTTCTTGTCATATTTTTCCTAGGTGTACATTCCAAGCAGAGTGGCTCTTGTGCTTCATAATACAGATGTCCCAAAATGAAGTTCTCTGTAACTACCACTGAAGAAGCAAGTAATAGAAGAAGTGCTGAGACACTTTACTAATACTAACAAAACTTGCTCTAAGGAGGCTTTCTGAAACTGAGTATGGTAATAGTAGGTCTTTAAAATGTAAGATTAATATTCACATGTAATTGCAGAGCTCTTGTCTTGCTAGACCCTCTTTTGAGGAAACTTTACAAAGAGGCAGAAAGGAAAATGTTGGGTTTGTAGTTCTAGTAGTACAAAGTTACACTTAAGGTGTTGCAAAGCAGCAGGTATTCTCGATTAAACTGTTGTTTACAGAATTTGATCAGGAATAATAAGAGTGATCCTGCTCCAAAGTTTGTAATTTCTTGTGAATTCAAATGTTCATTATATATGAATGCTTCTTACTAAGAGCAAATAGTTTGCTTAAATAAAACAGAAGTTTTTGGCTAAAAGGCAGCCTTAACGGTTTGTGGGACCTAATTTGAGGCTCCTCGTCTTCAATGAAGTCCAGCATGGAATTAGAAATATTTATCCAAGTGGATGAGAAGGTCCTCTGAGAGTATTATACTTTGCCATTTTTTATTTAATTAGAAATGCACAAATATGCTGAACAGCAAAATGAGCAGGCCAATTGACTGGAGACCTGCTGATGCCCTTGTGTGTGCCCAAATGACTCAGTTTGTGCATCTCACTTGCTACAGCTCGACAAAAATTTATTTTATTTAGATCACTAAAATGTTCAGTGAGAAGCGTGTTTTGTTCTTACTGCAATGATACCACACTGGAAGATGTACTTAAAGTGTAGTTCTTCCCACTGGATTTATTTCACTAACATCAGGACCTTGCAATACTGATTTCACGATTTCCAGAAGCTGCCTTTCAGCTTGGAAGATGATGATGTTCTTGCACTTTTATAACTTTTGAAACATTGCTTCTCATGAAGCCGTCTCAAAATACAGTGATCAAACTAAGGTGTTTTTTTGATTAAAATTAAGAGAATTAATTATTGGAGTGCTGCTAAGATAATTCAAGTGAGTTCCTTCATAAGCTACAACTTTTTTGTAAAGAGTTAGATTTTGTATATTTGAAAATATATTGCAGAGTATTCTGGAAAATTAATACCAAATTAACGAGACATGCTTTATTTTGATCCATTTATTTAAAAATTTGAATTGGTTCTGAAATGAATGTCTTTTGTACAAATCTGAATTTTCTAACTTAAAATAGCCAAAGAGGAAGATGTCCATGACCATTTCCAAGTCATAATTTTACCCAGTTGCCTTTGTGAACCATTGTGTAAATTACTGAAGAGTTGTACTAGCACTGAACATCTATTCACAGTTCTTGGAATGCTTACTTGTGGCTTACTTCTTAAGCAAAATAAGGGATGGAATAATGCACCATGATGGAAAACAGTCTTTTGCAGAGTTCACACTGAAAGAACTTTGTGAACATCCTCAGTCTGATATGTTCTGTGTGATAGAGAGTCTCTCATTGCAGTTGAGTACTGTAGGATCAGGTTTCATTTTCCTCTGCACCAGTTTGATCACTGTTTGGTTGTGGGCTAATAAAAGCATTCCTGTTATGCTATGACTTCAAATAAAATACACAGAACTGTTTTAGCAACTGGAGCTGATAATCTTTTTTTCCCTCCCATATTGTTTTCCTTGTAGTGAAATAACGAGCAACTTCTAATACATGTTATATTTACACTGTATTGATCTAATATGTTTTATAGAGTGGTTTGTTGTTTTTTTTTACTGGCACCAGTTCCAGGTTTCAAAATGTAATGCACGGCAAGCGTCTGTGTCAAATCTTTTTTCAAGAGAAGGAATAAATGTATGATGTGAAGTATGAACTGTAAAATTACATGCAAAATAAACTCGGAGGAGGAGAAAATAAATTCATATATGGTTTCATTGCTTGTATTGTAAAACAATTGTACAGTAGTCTTAGCACTGGAAGATAGATTAGATTTTCCTCTGTCTTGAAATCAGGAGCTTGTCTTGGTCATAAACACTCTAATGAGTATGGCAGAATATTTGTCCTATGCATATTTTCTTTGGCATAGATTAATAAGAATGAACTGCAAAATTTGTAAGGTGAACATATAAATACAGGAAACATAATAATTAGGGCTTTTTTGAAGCCCACCTCTACATTTTAATGGTGAGAGTACTCCTTTCTGTCTTGTGAGGCTGAAAAATTTTCCCTTGTAATACCCATGGAAAGCCAATTTCATCCTCCTGCTCTTTGAATTTTGATGGATTATGAAGAGAAATTCAGCTTTCACCTTGTATCTAGTGACACTCAGATTGCAACAAAGGTCCCTCCTTACCATCATGCACTGAGGCTTGTAGCTGTCTGTCACCACGACTGCTTGAAACCTCAAAGTCCTTCTGAGAAGCACATGAGCTCCAGAGCTTTTTCTCCTTGGGTACACCTCCAATCAGCACTCTTTGGCTCTGTCACAGAAGTAAGTTACGTGATCCATGGTGATATATCCCAGGGTACAAAACTCTCCACAAAGATTTAGATATAATGAAAGAATTCTCTTTAAAGACAACTTCTCTTAGTTTAAAGGATTTATATTTCAACATCTAGAAATATGCACTTCCCTGTCACCTGGGAGAGTAGTGGTATTATTTGGCAGCTCTGTCCCCAGAAGGTGTTGCTCCAGGGTCTCTCTAACAGTCGATGAGAACTCAAGTTCATCTTCACCTGTCAGTTTATCTAAAGATTCAGGCTGACCTTTCCTCCCTCTTTCATCGTGTGCGCTGAATGGTTCTTGGTACTTAATAATTCAAGTTATTCTCTGAACCAGGTGGTTATTGAGGTAACAAGCAGGCATCCACTGGACTAGTTCTGTGAGAAATACATTTTAATTTTCCTGCTGTTTTCTCCTCCTCCCACAATTCAAGCCTTACTGTCCTGAGTTTTATTTTGAAGATGAATAATGAAGTGGTTATTTCAGCTGGGTAAGTATTTGTGGAAAACAGATTTTAATGGAAAAACTATTTGAACTTTCTGTTTGTTTGTTGTTTTTTTTTTCTATGAATTTTTTTCTTGCTCATTATATTAAATTTAGTAGAGTTTGTTAACTCTGTGCTCTGAAAGACAAGACTGTGGTGTAGCTAATACTCTACCAAAGGGTGACCAGCTATATGAACAATAAGATGTCAGACTGGGTAAGCAATTGTGTGGTACTTGCAGATAGTGCAAGGTGATATTTTTCTGTGTTAATCTGTCAGACACAGTTCTGCTTTCAAATGATGTTTTAAGCAGCTTGGAATAGTTTTAGTTTCCCTGTTATTTGTTTCCTGACTCCACATTCTTAATGGCTCACCAATGGTTAAAGGAAGAACTTTCCATTCATTTAAGTCTTCCTTCTCAGAGCTTAAAAGTAACATGAGTTAGTAGTGAAGGGTGAGGGTTAACTGAGTGAACAGCAGGAATTTTTCCCTCTAACTTAAATAATTGTGAATATTCTGCTCAGGGTATGTTAAGGTATATGGTTTGACTGTCTTCTGTTTCATAAATTAAGTTTCTGAGGAATTTAAGTGTTCAGCATATAAGAGTTTTATCTTTGACTAATGTTTCCAAACTGGGCATGTTGTCATGATTGAAGTACTGCTACAGACAAGACACAGTATTTTACGTATTTTCATACATCATACCTTAGCTAGGATTTGAGTTTCATAAAACTCAGCCTATAAGTGGCATCTTCATAACAATTAATTAAAATATTTTTGCCAAGGAAGGCTCTGCACTTGTGTTTTTTCACACCTCATAGTATATGGTGCAAATGTTCTGCAGGTGTTGAGGGTGTGGGTTACTTGCTGTGATGGGGATCTGTCTCTTATGCCAAACTTATTTTGTAATTCTGTTTAGGCTTCCAGATTATGTAGAGTTGTTTTTAAATTCTTGAGGAGAGAAACAACATCTTTCTGAAAGCTTCACAAGCATTTTTTTTTTTTTTTAAAAAAAAAGGAAATCCAAAAGTTTTGGTCATGCTTATATAGAGAGAAGTATTTGCTTCTTTGTGCAATGTTACCTTTACGTAGGCTTCTTCATTTTTGATTTATCTGAAAATAAGCGTCAGTCATAGTGATGGGCTGACATATGACTGCTCTTATGAAAAAAAATTACATATGTTGTTGGGTAAAAATAACTGCAGTTGAATACGTTAAAAATATTCTGCTTAACGAAAGGTAGAAACAAAAGCTAATGATGACTCATTAGATGAGACAAATTATATTTTTCATGCCTGTCAGTACAATATGTACCCTGCAAATATAAATCAGTCTTGGGTATTCATGGTAAAATAAAGCCTAAAATAAATAAGGAGAAAAGTTAAGAACTTTTAAGTATTGAAATAATAAGTCTCAGGTGAGCCAGTGTTTTTGCATATTTACAAAGCTATTCTGAACACTGAAAAAAGATCTAAGCATTTAATTGAACTACTTCTGAAAACTGTCTTATAAAGTTAAGACAAAGACAGTAAATTCTCAATATTAGGAGCTTGATGCAGCTCTAATCACCCATGCCATTTAACTCCAAGATAATCTCCAGCATTGCTAAAGGCAAGGAGGGAATTCTCCCTAAAGTAGCTAGTTTCCTCACAGATCACAATTTTAATGTATAGAACAAGGACAGTGTGTGGCAGGATGATGTAAATTTAAAGCATTGACTATTCAATCTTTGCTAATGGTATGAGGTTTATGGGATGATAGATATGAGTGCCTTTAGGAAGAAAGGTGTGTCTGCAGACACTACGCTGCAAATGCTGTAATGTTGTAGTGCTTTCCCTGGGCTAATTTTTAGTCCTGCCACTCTCCAGTAGTCTTTGACTTTTATAACAAAGAAACCAACTCTGATCTAATTTCTGTTCTCTGCTGGAGAGAGGGTGTTATGGTTTAACCCCAGCCAGCAGCCAAGCCCCATGCAGGTGCTCAGTCACTTCCCACCAGTGGGATCAGGGAAAGAATCAGAAGGGTGAAAGTGAGAAAACTCCTGCTTGAGATTAAGACAGTTTAATAGGGAAAGCAAAAGCCACACATGCAAACTGAGGAGTTCATTCACTGCATCCTGTGTGTTGGGAAGGTGTTCAGCCATGCCCAGGAGAGCAAGGCCCTTTCAGATGTACAGTGACTTGGGAAGACAAATGACATGACTCCAAATGCCGCCTTTCCTCCTTCTTCCTCCTACTTTATTTACTGAGCCATACGTCATATGGTCTGGAATATCCCTTTGCTCAACTGGGCTCACCTGTCCTGGCTGTGCCTCCTTCCAGTTTCATATGCACACCCAGTGTCCTTGCCAGCGTGGCAGTAAGAAAAGCAGAAAAGGCCTTGGCTCTGTGTAAGCCCTGATCATCAATAACAAAAACATTTCTATGTTATCAAACCTGTCTTCATCACAAATCTAGACCACAGCCTTTCACCAGCCACCATGAAGGAAATTATCTCTGCCCCAACCAAACCTAGCACAGAGGGACTGGGGGACAAGCAGCTCTCCTGGTGGTGTAGGTTTGTGCCTAAAACAGTGCTGGTAAAATATTAGTGTTTTGGCTGTTGCTGAATGGTGCTTGCACAGTGTAAAGGCTTTCTGGAAGTGGCTGGACATCTTCCTGCTGATGGGAAGTCGTGAAAGAATTCATATTTCTGCTTTGCTTGCACATGTACCTTTTGCTCTCTCTGTTCAAGTATTATCTGCATCCACTAGCCGCCTTACCTTCCTTTGATTTCCTCCTTGACCCAGGGGAGAAGGGAGTGGGAAAGCAGCTTGTGAGGGTGTTTTTCTGTTTGCTGGGATCAACTCACCACCTCCAGCAAAAATGGAGTGAGCTGTCCACCTCAGAAGGAGTTTGGCTGGCAAGATGAAAGTAGGTGAAGTTGCCTGAAGTAATTTGAAAGTCATTTGAAATAAAAGGTGCGGGATAAATCCCAACCATCCTTAGTTGCCTTTCGCAAAATATTGGGTGTGTATCTTGTGTTGTACAGTAGATAACTGGAGTAGGTTAATTTTCCTGCTGTTAAAGTATCACCCATGTGAAGGATCAGACAAAGTCCATGTTCAGTCTATTTGATGCTAAAAATTCTTGGGCCTATTCTTTTTCAGTAGTAGCACAGCAGAAAAGATCCCTGTAGAAAGGTATGAAAATACTTCTTTACTTCAAAGTATAAGTAATTTCTAATGTAAAAATCCTTCATAGAAATTTATTTACTATTAAAAGAGGAGAGGAGGAGAAGCTTCTATCAAAATACAACCCTCTGGTACAGTAAAGATACAGAAAATTAATGAAAGCTTGGTCTTTAGAATATATGGAATTTTTAACTGTTACTTTTGCACAAAGCTCCTTTCAGGTATTGACTGCTACTGCTGTTTGTTTTTTCCTCTGTTCATAACAGTGGTATCAGACCAAATGCAGCACTTTCAGTCTTTAGAGTATTCTGAAACCTTTGTAACAAGGCTATGTGCAAATTCAAGTATGAACAAATTCATACTCATGAATGTTTAAGACACAGTTTTCAGTTGAGTCATAAGCTGGGGTTAGCTTTGGTTGGGGGTTCCTAGGGTAAGAGGGGATGTTAAAGATGTTTACTGATTCTGTTAAATGCCATTTAAATTCCTGCCTTTGCAATTCTACTAATCATTTTAGATCTTTGACTGTGGCATGTTTTTGTCAGAAAACAGCTAGCCCTATCCAGCACCAGAAAAAGCATGTGTTTGGAGTAGCATGAGAAAGCCAATTACATAAGCACATCAAAACTGAAATGTATTTTTCTATCTCAGTTTATTCAGCTTTGTTTATCTGAAGGACCTAGTGTTGATCACTTCATGAAATGGAGCAGATGGATTGTATGGAATACAAAATATTTATTTTTGGGGGGCAAAAAACTACTTTCCAAAGACAAAAATATTCCAATATTTCAGATAGATGTTTTTTCATGAAAAATATTTGGATTATTACAAGTGAGCATTTTCATATTTCAAAAACCCTCCCAGAATAGTTCTATAAAAAGGATAGTAAGCAGTGTCAATGCTTACATTGTTAGTGAAAGCAGCTGCATGGAGGGGCTTTCATTAAATACTTGGTGTGAGTGAATTCCTGTACCCTTCTTCTGAAAACCTTAGTTTTTAATAGATGTGTAAAGCGATACGACTCTTGGGTTGGCTTCTAAAATTCAAATGTAACTTCTTTGTGGTGCCTGTTGGGTAGGCTTGACAGGCAATGTTTGGCCAGACTGCTGGCCCCAGCGTCTTCTGTCCTAGATGGGTCAAGCTGTCCTAGTGGTGGTTCTTGCACAAATGCTGGGATGCCACATGATGAACTGGGCTGGAAAACTGATTTTGTGGAAATATAACTCTCTTTAGTGGCATAAGCTGCCAAGATATGTGGCTCTAACTGGAAAATGGACTCTTTACAATTGATAGACATCTCAGTCTTCCAACAACTTGTCAATGGAGGTGACTAAATTGCTGCATCCAATATACGTGTTTGTTCCAGCTGTGCTGTGTAAAAGCTGGCTATTACACAGAAATAACTCTTCCTTCTATTTTTCAATAACTTTCTGGATCTACCAATCCTTGTTCTTCAAACTTACAGGCAAGTACAATACAATACCTAATATTCATGGATTAACACACTGGACACTTGTCCTTCATGGCAATTAAATGCTTTTTAAAAATCCCCAAGGAATCATTCAGTTGTGTGATTAAGTATTTTAAAACAAGTTGAATATGGTTTGCCTAACTGAGTAGAGCTGCTACAAAACATGAAAGGAGCAAGTATCCTGGAGTTATACATCTGCTATAGAAGCTCTCATCAGGAATTTCTTGCCTTGCACTGCTGTTTATTATAGTGGTTGATTGTAATAGTCCCATTTAAACCTGATACACACCTTGTTATGTAAAACACTGTGCAAGGCTGTTTAAACATGAAAGGTAATTGCTGATTTTTCTTTGGCAGTAACTCATAGGTAGACATTCCTCTGACTAATTAAACACACTGACCTTTAGTATTAACAGGCTTGATGGGTTTCAAGCCATGGTGTGCTTTGGTGCCAGGCGCAGCTTTCAACCTGTCTTGTCCACTTTTGATTTTTTTTCTGAACAAAGCTTGTGAATCTCCCTGTTTATTTTGGCTAATGTAGGCAGGTGTCTGGTGTGACTGTGCTCCCTACGGTCTTGCCACCTCCAGGTCTCTTCTGTGGTTAGCCCTGCATGCCTCCAGCTATTTTCTCTCTGTTGCACCAAGCCATATGGATCTTTTGAGCAGCCCTTGTGTCCTTACCCCTTCCTATTTCTCTGCCTCCCACCCAGTGAGGTGAGTATATTGATACGCTGGTATTTGCAAGGGTTTGAGCCCATCAACAGATTTATTAAGGCCAAATCTCTGAGGTGCTTGGACACAAATGGGACTGCAGCACAAATAAATGTGCTGGCCTGTGTTCTACTTTATCCTTTGGTCATGAGAGGCCCAGCTTCTAGCTCCTAACTTTCCCAGATTTTATGGATTGTGTCACTCTGGTCTGGGGGGCCCTTTCCAGGCTCTCCCTGACCTTTCAGGATCAGTCGTAGTGTTTCAGCTGTTGCTTTCACAGCAATTACTGTAACAGCACAGATGTAAGTTGCAATCAGAGATGTGCAAATGAACCATCTTCAGCTTCTAAACTTTACCCCTTTATTTCATCTGCTGCACAACGCTTGCGTGTTGTGGGTTGGGAATTTTCCCCACGAGCAAAAACTGTTGAGTCTGAGTGTGTCTTTGCATATATTTCAAAGTCAGTTTCCTTTGTGCCCCCACACATCTTTACTCTGAAGAGCTGTTATGTGGCAGATGTCTTGCTAACAATGTGAGAGAATCACTCCAAAACTCACCAGGTACAGACTTTTGCATGGGAGGGAAGCAAAGCAAAGGAGGAAGATACAAAGGGCTTGTGATGGCACATCATCTGCTGAGGTTGCTCTGATGCCCAGTGTATGAGTCAGGCTTGATGTGAATCCTGCTGCCACATGCTGGATTGGTACAGTCAAATTCACCCTCTTCCCATCTCTTTCAGGGGAGTTGGTCATATCCAGACCACTATGTAAGTGTTACGTGTGCTCCAGGGATTACAAGTACAGTGTCAAGAACTCAAATGACAGAATGACCAAGGTAAACAAGGATAGGAAACGGCAAGCACACAACACAGACACGCAGAGTTTATTGTTTCTTACCTCTCTTCCAGTTCTCACTAGAATTGATCGTGTGCTCATCCTGTCTTTCCCAATGAGTGCTGCTGTGAAAAGACACAAGCAGCCAGCAGCAGGTATCTGTCTGATAATCCTGCTTCTGGGGAAGCCAGGCTTTTTGGGGGATGAAGGGCACTTGATAGAGGGATCTGTGTAGAACAAGGAGGGAATAAACATCCAGATGTCTCTGATAAGTTTCTCTTGCTTTTGTATCTCCTGTTGATATATCTCTCAGTCACAGAAACAAGAATAATTGGGCCTTACTTTTTAAGTACACACTGCTGTATTTTGTACCCACTTCTATTTCTTTGCTGCATCTCTATGTTGCATCATTAGCAACAGCAACCTACTGTTGCACAATATTTCCTCAAATTATACTGCTTAATTAACCAAGTGATGTGTAATAATACTACATGACATTTTTCTAGAAGTGTTACCTAAAGGGCCTGAGCCTCTTAAAGTGATAAGAGAAAAGTGGTAGTAGAGTTCAGAAAGATAAATATGTTGCAAATTGTTTGGTAGCTATTCAAGTGTGTGTCTGCAGCAGTGGTTCAGATCAGAGAGGGAAACGCACTTTTGAAGTGAGTCCCCTCACTGTCTCCACTTACCATGTGCTGACTCAGTTCCCAGAGCGGTTTTAGGGCAAAAAACGTGGATTGTTTAGAGGTGGAAATAAACAACAGCCTGTTCTCCAAAACCACTCGGAATGTCTCTTGGTGTTTTGCTTAGACTCCCAGTATTTCCATGCATGGCCTTTCCACTGCAAGAACTTCCCATGTGCATCTAATGAATCTTCCTGTCAGGAAGCTTCAGCACAGGAGGTAAGACTGCCTCTAATCCACAGTATGCTGCCCAAACCACATGTAATAGCAGCGTGAGGAGCTCGGCAGCCCCTTTGATCTGTTCCTAAAATACTTGCTAACATAGATGTAGCATAATGGGCTAATTTCTAAATTTGCAAAACTTTACTATTGTCAATCCATATTCCTTGGCTTAAGCTCTGTTCTTTATGTAACACTGCAAAGCAAATTAAGGATATAGGAATATTTCTGGAAATGTTTACACAGAACTGATGTTGTGAATCTACAATTATTTTTACAGTTATGTTAATGTAGCTGTTATGGTGTAATAACAGCCTTTAGTCATTGTTTTTCTGCCTGCTAAGGCAAATAATGTCCTTGTCTAATGCAACAGAAACTGCAGTCAGTAGCAAAATCTTTAATATCTAATTTTCTAGACCTTACTTTGCACTTTTTCATCTGAAATGCACATTTGTAAATTGAAGTAGTATATGTAACGTTTCAGTGAATTAAATCATTACGAACAGGATATTTGGATGGCAGCTCTAATTTGGTCTGGGAGGGTTTTTTAGCTGATACTAATTTGTCTTCACGTGCCAGGAGATTTTTAAATTTAACAAGTTTTATGTTGGGGTTTTTATGTGAGGTGGTTTTTAATTTGTTTAGCAGCACGTAGTGAAATAGTTAAATCCCCCACCCCCTAAAGACTCCCTGTTTTATTTCCAGTCTGCTGCACCTGAGGGTTTTCATTCCCATTGGTATAACCGTAAGTCTAAAATCAGTAATTGGTTCTGTCTTTGAGTTTGGTGCTTTCTTGTGCCACAAATACCTGAAGGGACCCTACAAGAAAGGAGGGGAGAGACTTTTAACAAGGGCATGTAGTGACAGGGCAAGGGGGAATGGCTTTATACTGGAATAGAGGAGGTTTATATTTGATATTGGAAAAAACTTCTTTACCTGTGAGGGTGTTGAGGCACTGAAAAAGGCTGCCCAGAGCAGCTGTGGATGCCTCATCCCTGGAAGTGTTCAAGGCCAGCCTGGATGGGGCTCTGAGCAACCTGATCTAGTGGAAGGTGACCCTGTTCATGGCAGGGGGATTGGAACAAGATGGTCTTTTAGGTCCCTTCCAACCCAAATCCCTCTATGATTATGTTCACTTAAGGGATCATAGGATTATGTTCACTTAAGGATTTGCATCCTTAACAAAAGCTCGGGAGAGCAAAGTGGTGTTGGTCCACTTGACAGATAAGGATCTGTCACATAACGGGCATATTTCAGGATATTCATTGCAGTACTTTGCTCATAGAAGGATTCACTGCTTTCAGACCTTGCATTGCATTTCTCTTACTAAATTCTTCCTTCTTTAACTGTGGTAAGGAAAAAAGCCCCTCAACTGTGAGCTGGATTAAATGAATACTGCCCTTGATGCCCTTCAATATTTTATTTTGCTTATTTTCTGCTACATTTTGTCACTGTGATGTAACATTGCATTCTGCAGCAAATGGAGTAATTGGGGAGGGTGTTATGTACAATGAAGGTACATCAAAGGATCAAAAAGGAATAAATGTCAAAAGCTGTATTTTTGGAGTCTTGAAATGAGACCTTGGTCACTGCATTGCCCATGGCAGAATGGCAGAATTCTTGTGGAGTCACAGGAAGAATGAACACCTTCCCTCACATCTGCTGGCACTTGAGTGGTGAGAAGAAGAAATGTGAGTATATTTTCTTATGTTGCAATGTTCTGCAAGTTTTAAGTGCTTGGGAGGAAAATTGCACCCCAGCACATGGAGGTTGCCAAGGCTGTTCCAGCCTGTTCCAGCTGAAAGCAGCACAGACACATCATGGCTCAAGAGTGCTGGGTGTTTGCAAAGCACTGCAAGTGTTCTGCCTTCTCTTTCCTGGCCCTGCATAGGAATTACAGTGAAGTTGAAGTATACCAGTAAATATAAAGCTATTCCTTTTCAAAGGTATGTATAGCTACTGTGTTCCCTGGCACTGCGTATGAGACCTTACTTGATTTCCCTTAGATTAACATTTTTTTCTAGATAAGGACACTCAATATGCCTGCCGAAGATATCCATGCACTGTACTGAACCCAAATATATCTTTATATCCAAATATTAGTCAACATAAGCAAAATTTAATAGAATTTAATTATAATATAAATCATCAAGATTATCCAAATGTCTGTGGTTAATCAAAAAACAATGTAAACAGTTGTAGCTGTGTACCAAGTACTAAAATCAAGATTATGGAAGGACCTGCAGGAGGAAACATTAGTCTTACTTCCATTAGAAAACCTCACACAGGAATAAGTACTGTGGTCCAATGAATCTGATGCTTGTAGAGGCAAATCAGCTGCATACCAGCAGCTCAGTAATTCATGTCTCTGGTTATTGTAAGGAATCCCAGGCACAAACTTGTCCACTGCAGTGTCAGGCTCTGGCCTTGCTCAGTATAGATTACAGCCTAGAAGTTAAGAAATACTGACTTGAAACAGGTTTGTTGCTTATAGAGTAATCCCTACTTATGTACTCATTTGATATCACAGAAAGTAAAAATTATTTACAAATACCATTTAACTTCCATTAAAGCTTAAAAAAAAAAATTGAAAATTTTCTAAGAGGGCTAAGCAAAAGTATTCAAGTATTCTCATTCCAGTCCTCCAGGAAAATTCATCCTTCAGTTTCCATAAGAATCCAGCAAGAACTAAAATGGATTTCTCCATCTAAGCTCAGTGTCTTTTTGCGTGAATCACTTAATTTATTGGGGTGTTTTTTTAGCACAATGGTAACACACAAATATTTAAGGATCATATTAACAGATTTTTTTTTTTTTTTATTTTGCTACCAAGGTGAAACACAGTATTCTGTAATTCTTGAAACCCTTCATGTGTGTTCAAGCATCATTTTTAGAGGTCTCTGTGTTAATGCCCTGTGGACCCAGGTGTAAAATGACTGTCCTCCTACAGAGCAGTGGTGAGGTCAGTGTGAAATACCCAGATGCTTGTTGGTTCAGGAAAAATTGTCATTTGTGATTAATACACCTGGGGGGGAGGTGAGATATCTGGGATACAGTTCCAAGTGCCCCCCAAGCTGTTAGACACCTGTGCCCCTGAAAGCAGCATTTATAATCCGGAATGGGGGAAAACCCAGGCTGGATTATTGCCACAACCTGAAGTGCAAATTATACTAAAGCATCAGTTTTTTCCTGTGGTCTCAATACTTGTCCCTGCTGTGTCTGCCATCCCTGTCCCTCCTTTTTAAGACTGTTCTGTTCTCCACAAAAATCATCTGTACGTGTTTCTGAATGTATGTGCACACAAAAATATTTCTCTAATTCTTCTCTTTGAGTGCAAGATTGTGTTGATACTTATTAGAATCCATCCTTTTTAGAGTCAGGAACAGCTTATGTTTGTGTACCTGAACAAAATCTAATACAAAAGTTCAGGTTTACTTAGGAAATTCCCAGAAATTTCTGCATAAGAAATAAATAATGAAAACTGCCTTAACATGCCATCAGACCAATCATTTACAAAGGTTTGGTGTGCTTTTTTTCAGGAACAAGTTGAAAAGTCTGATCTTTCTCTTGTGGAAATCTGCTAATGAGCCTTTTTTATAGGCTCTGCATTCATTAAGGGAAATATACAGGCAGGCAAATACCACATGCCTGGATATTCCTTTCACATTAAGTACATTTATTTAAGTATTAAGTGAAACTGTTGTCCTGACAACTTGCTAAAGCAGCCATAGAGTCTGTGTAATCCAGAATGCTCTTGCTCAAGTAGTTTCAAAGCTATTTGTTGGTTCAGTACTTCCCTTTGAATCTTTCATTGAACTAGCTCCCCATGAACAAGTGAATATAGTCCACCAGGAAAGTTCTGGGATCACAAATTCTAGGTTGGTGGGAATTACTATACTTCCTCCTTAAAGCTGTGGTTTTGTCTTTGTAATACAGAGATGCAATTCCCATAATGGATACTTTAGGATTGGGACTGCATGAGGTAGAAGGTAGGATTCAAGGCTGAGCATACTAAATTGACAGGAGTGTTTTAATATTGTAAATTAACATTAAAATTCTGCCTGCTTCATCAGGCTGCATATGAATTATGAAATGGAATCTGGGTTCCTACAGTTCCTGATAAATAAATAAATATATATGTAAGTAAAAAAAAAAATATCAAATAAGAGCTGTGCTGCGCTCTGCCTTGCTATTTCATTGCAAGCTCTCTCAACAAGTTCTGTCCACAGAAGTCACTGAAAACATTGTGCCACTTCTAATGATTTATAATCCTGCAGCTGACTTCCCTGACTCTGAATTTGTTGTGGAGTGGTTTGGTTGTAGTATCTTCATGTGCTCACATTCTTGCTTTCAGGATTGGCAGTGCCTTGGTTGTTCCCTTCAGCACCATTGGAACCTTGGCCCAAGGAACCTTTCTGAGCTTTCTCATCTGGTAATTACTCCATGAGAGGAAAGGGGAGAGGGATGCACAGGATCATGCAGAAGTGAATGAACCAAAGGGAGAAGTCTTAATGTGGTGTAAACCACTGCAAAATGATCCATGTGTCACACACGTGTCAGTGAGGTGCTGCTATGCCCCACAGCTTCTCCTTGGCCAGGCTAGACAGTAATTTAAGCATTTGCTTAACTCAGGGCTGCCAATGAGATAAAAGCCTTAAAACTGGGTCAATGCTGTATGCTTCTTTTGTGTTCTTAATTCAGGACTGGAGAGCTCAGTGTCATACAGAACTGAGATACAGATAGGCAAGAAATCACTCTGCTTGACTTACATTAACTCACACTGGACTGTCTACATCTTGTCTTTTGGGAAAAAAATGGAACTACCTTGCAGGGAATGCTGCAAAAGCTCATTTAAGGTCAGTGAAAGCAGTCACAGTACTGTTGCTGGTTGCCAAATCCAACCCATGCCATTTATTTTCTGGCTCCCTTTTGCTTATCATTTGTCAATTATAAATGTGTTTTTTCCCTTAATTATTGTCAAGTGCAAACGCTTTTATGCTCTCCAGATTTATATATATTTTTAAATTAAATTTTGAAGGACTGTGGTGCTTATGATGAGAGTTAAACACATTTCATATCTTAATAAGCCTATTTTTATATTATGCTGCTTGAACTACAATCATGCTAAGGGATGGAGTGGGGGGAATAAAATTAATGGGTTACACTTGAAGTAGAAAAAAATATTCATATTTGATAAAAGATCTTTTGATAATTTACTCTTGACTTCACTACTTGATTTATCTCATCTTCCCACATTAATTTGTTTTTAATTTTTTTCCCTTCTGAGGTTTTCTAGCTCCAGTAACAGCTCTGAGATGGTTGGATTGATGGACTACAAAATTTAACATTTTTGAACTAAAAGAAAAAAGAGCTTAAACACTTGAGCTAACAAGCAATATAACCTTCAAGTAATAAACTAGAAATTCAGCTTTGCAGTGCCTTGATTTAGGATGCTGGAAATGGATTATTTAGTTCACCTACTCCATCTAGAGTAGATATGAACTATTGCTGCTAGTCCTTTCCCTTGAGTTACCATTTATGTGCTCAAGGTTCTGTTATGACAATAAGGTTTGTGGCTATTTCAGTCTCTGTTTCCTGGCACATTTCCCAGTGCATTTCCTTGCCTTCCCCTCAGCTGTTTAGTTCTGTCTTCAAATGTTACCGGTATATCTCCCTGATTCCTCAATAAAATATTAGTCTGTGCAAGCTTATCAATGTTATTACATCTCAACAAGGAGTTCTCAGTGCATGTTTTGCAGCCTGTTGGTGTGCTCTCAAAATAAAGTAGGCTGGGTAGAATTAACAGTCCTTGTAGGGCAGCTATATTATTTAGTATAGAATCATGATTCTACTTTTACTGCTGCAATGATTTTAAGAACCTAACATGCTGCAAATACAGAGAGACTACAGTAAAAAGGGGTGGGGGGGAGGAGGAGAAAGGCAAAGAAAAGGAGAAAAATAATAATTTGAAATATTAAAATTTCCCTGCTACTGAGCACCCGAACTGAACCTGGGCCTGTGTTTTGATAGGCAAGTGCTTCAATTCAGACCATGATACCTTCCCCATGAGCTTGTATCCAGAACACAGGTGGACATTTAAAGTCCTCCAGCAATGCTGAATGCTGATGGAAAATGGTAGAAGTTAAAGACAAACTGGCTTAGCCCAGACAACAAGAATTTTGTTGAAACTGTGGACTGCACTTGGGGCTGTCCGTGGAGCAGAAAAAGGAAAGGATATTTCTTGAAATAGTGACAAGTCAGAAATTGAATTTACTTAAATTGAATGGTAAAAATCTAACGTATTGTTTGTCAAAATTGGAAACCAAACAAACAAAAACCCAAAAGACAGGGAGAAGAATTAAATAAGTTTTGGCAGATCATCAGGACTTATTGAAAGAGGAAAGATCATAACTCCATACACAGAATAACTTCCTGCTACTTTCCCCACTACTTGTCTTGTTCTTTCTTCTGTTGTCTTCATCCACCCTATTCCCTCCTCATGCGCTCTTGTGCATGCACATTTCTCTGTATCCACCTGTGCCTGAGTCACGTTTCCCTGAGTGTGCACCAAAACAAAACCAGACAATTCCCAAACAGCACTTAAAGGGTATCCAAAGACCTGCCCAGGCACCAAACCTGCCGAGACCAACCAGGTGGTAGTCTAGACCTGACAGCTGCAAGAAGCTATTTTAGCTGAGGCACACAGTGTGTACTTTCATGGATGATGGATCACATTTTTTCCTTATATATGTATAAAAAATAAGCATTTCCCCCTTTACTAATCTCTTGTGTTTAACTGTGTTGGCAGCAACACGGCGCAAATCAATTGAGATTCAATAAAAATACGGTTTCTTTCTTCTTTACTAAGAAATATTGCTGGATGTTCAACAACCAGGACAGGACTAAAAACTTAAATCTGACAGTTTTTAGTAAATTTATGTTGTGCAAATGTTGGATATAAAAGTCACACTATAATTTTATTTTTTCTTTAGTGTATTCTAATTGTCACTGTTATATTTGAACTAGTAAGTTACTAAACTTTTTTTAAGGACTGCCTGTTCTGTTTGCAGTGTTTGTGAACCTTATATGGCTGTTAAATGTTGTAAGTTAGCATTAAGAGGATTGTATGTGTACTCAGAAAAATGTAAAGATGTGATCAATCTGTAAACTTTAAGACATCCTTATTTTCAGCAACTTACAAGTGCCTGTGCAGGACTTTTCAAGTCACATATATGACATATTCATCTTTAACATCTTCTGGGTGGAGTAGCACAGATGGTGAATTTGATTTTGAACAATTTAATATAAAGCCCAGCTTAAATTTAAGTTTGTTTTTTTGTTTGTTTGTTTTTTTCCCATAATCATGCCTTACCTCTTTTGTGTTTTATACAAACACTTTTAAGGCTTGCTACTCAACAGAAGACCATAGTTTTGTTATTTAATAATGATCTCTAAATTTTTGTAGCTTTTGTTTTTATTTAAGGCAGTCTGAGAAAGTATAACTTTTTCTCCTCCCTAAATACTTGTAGCCTTCAAATGTTGCCTATTCCATTAACACACACCTACTTTCTTTTCCACACTTTCCTTTTTAGTCCATTCTTGGCCAAATAGCACATTTTCAGTGATTTTGTCCTTCCTTGTTAATTAGTTCCTGAGCAATCACTGATGATGTTCCAATTTTCTGAGATATTTAATGGTTTGGAGTTATGTGTGGCATTTAAAGCACCTGCCCTAGATTCTAGGCTTTTCTAGTATATGCTGTGATTAAAGTAATGAATATAAATGTGAGGGAGGAAAAAAATCAGCCTGTTCCATATCACAGCTTTTTTAGTCTCGGCTCTTGCCTTTTAAGTCATTTTTCCATTTCCATGAGGCAAGGGAAGAGATGAGCTCTGCAGCCTCCTCTGGAAGGTCAATGGCCTGAGGCTGCTCAGGGGAGTGAGCCCAGCACTGTGGCTGCCTTTGTGGCCAACCCTATGCACAGCTGTTCCTCTGACCACAGCTGGAGCTGAGAGAGGTTTTCAGATCACAACAAATAGCTTGGGCAGGGTAACTCCCTGTAAACCTCCAGGCAGTGATGCATCTCCTGGAAGAGTGGTAGTGTTTTCACAGGAAAAAAAAAAAAAAAAAAGAAATCCCCTGGTGAGCACCCTTTTGCATTCTTTCCATGGTAAGATTCAACATAGTGTGTTACATTTTTGTTTTGAAATGAGCTTAACCCTAGGCTGAAGTGCCTAATATGTGTGCCACCATCAGAAGCAGTTCTTGACACAGTGCCAGCTCATCTTCACCTCGCCCAAACCATTGCTGAATTTTTGCTACTAATTTCCATGCATACATTGCTACAATTCTGTGTATAGTTATGCCTGAAAACGAGTGTTTGTACTTGTCTTTAATGGTCTAGTAGAGAGGACTGCCAGGTAAGGTTTGGCTGTTACATTTCAGTGCGTTTTGCTAAATGGTAAGATTTTAAATAACCGTTCAGAAGAAATGTAGGTATAGGCAAATATCAGCTCCCCTGGCTCAGGTGTTCATTTTTGTTGGCTCAGCTAAAGTCTTCTGACAGCTGCCTAGATGCTGCCTGTGTGTTGTGGGCAGGAGTACAGAAGGGACTGGTTCGATCAGTATAACTGTGTTAGCTTAATCTATGTTTGACTGGAATTTTCGCAGGTCTCCAACAACCTTTACAACCTCTTGCCATCTATTACACCCACTCTGGCTGAAATCTATTCTAATTGATGAAGGGGATGGTGCACTTCTTGGGAATAGGCTTTGGCTTGCTTGCTTCATCTACTGTAAATCTGCACAGGCTGCTGATGGAGAGAAGCAGATCTATTGCTCGTTAAACTGTGAGGGAAGGAATCAACACTTTGTTAGGTCTCAGACGATATTGGTAGATAATTAAGTAAGAGCATCTTGTAACTTTGAAGAGGGCAAGTATGAAGATATATGTGGTTTTGAATAGCTTGCTTTCTTTTTTGCTTCTCCAGTGGCTTCATTTTTCAGGTGCTGCTTCAGGGAGAGACTACCCAATACCCACATAAGCACAGCTGAATAACCAAAAAAGTCATATTCATCTGCCATTTTTGTTTTTTGGAAAAATTATTGTATACCCAAACATAATGAAAAAGCATAATGTATTTCAAAATAATTCTTTCTTTTCTCACAAATTTAGACAATCAAAGCAATTACTGAAGATTTTCCAGTTGTACATTGTGCAAGTGAGGGTTGTATTTGACCTTACTGTTAAAGTCCAATTGGAAGAGGGTGAAATGATAAATAACAAAAGAAACTATTGAGATATCAGGTGTGTCAAAAGGGTATGAATTGGTTGGATTTAGGTCTTACAGTTTCAAAAAGCATATTGAATTTTACAAATTTTTCTCTCATACATTTTTAATGAGCACAAGTAATCAGAGTGATTTGCAGTCAGATTATGGTGACACTGTGCTTTACTTCAGTAGATGTTCTGGCTTTAAAACAAGTCAGGTGCAAGAAATCCACTGTAACTTTATAAAAGAAATGAGCATGTGAGCATGGGCTGCAAAGAGTCACACTCAATTTTGCCCAGTGAAAACTATAAGACAGAAAATGTAACCTTCCCACCCCCAGTTCAGCTCCATCAGTGTTTTAGGAAGCCCAGAGAAAGTGACATCTATTCTCAGAATGTAAAATATTTGCACTGTAAAGATTGCAGTAATTCTGTTAAAGCATTAGAATAATCTCTCTGTCTCTCTTTTTTTTTTTTTTTTCCTTAATCTTCTTATTCTCTTTTAATAATACTCATTTTAGTTTCATGCAGTTTTAGTTTGGGGCAAAGTTATTTAAAAAGCTAAGTCTTAAGGTTTGGGTGGGATTTTTTTCTTCTGTATGTTTGTTGGGCTCCTTCTTTGCTTTCTGAGAGGTGGAGATGGTTAGGGTTTCTTTTTGTCCAATTACCAGGGGGAATAGTGGCATCTGAAAAATCAGAATAGTGCTTGTTTCCTGTGTGATCATCTGTTCCTGCTGTTCACGCTTCACCTGGATACCTAATCCTTTTAGCAGTGCAGAAGATTATGAAGTTACAGACAAGAGATTACGGCTCCAGGTGAGGGATAAGCACTTGATCAAATGAATGAAGGAGAAAAGGAGATTGTTTCAATGCAAATATCCCCTACTAATTAGGACTAGGGAGGAGAACTGAGACAAAAAAATGATTAGGAGTCTCTGTCTGTCTCAGTAGGATATTTTTTTTCCCCCAAGGAGAATGCCTTAAAAATTTCATAAGGAATTAAAGCCACTGTTAAAATACAGGTGTTGAGGAGAGTGGTATTACCTGTGCAGTTAGTACCACACTCTTGGATCAGCTTTGTGAATGTCTTTGCATCATTTGTTACATATGTTTGTTTTATTCTTCCTTTGTATCAGAATTTCATAGGATCAAGAGTCAAGGATCAGGAGGAAGGATCTCTCAAGGGTGTATGGTCAATATTTTTCATGGCTTTGAATATAGAAATGGACATCACCATGTCATTTTGCTGTTAGCATTGCATATATTTCTGATATTTATCTTCATAAACACTGAGGTAACAACACAGCAAAAGTCTTCCTTGCTGTAGGGTGGCTCTTCTCAATTATGAAAATATTGGAGCCCAGAGTAGCAGCCATTGCAGTCAGGTTCTTTGTATGTTTAACACTTATTTCTTAGTGTATTCTGTGGTCTGACTTGTCCACAGAAAATCTTTCATTTTTTGTGTAAAACAAAGAGCAAACTAAGAAACTAATTAGTTAAATAACACTCGAGCTACTCCTTTCTCCCCAGCCTATCCCTGAGAGGAGCACATCAGAACAGAGGCAGTTTTCTGCTGGTATTACCTGGGACCTCTGGGTCCTGCTGCAATTCAAATATTTGGATTTTTTCTCAAGCATTTAGTCATCTGTCTTCCCATTATCTTGACTGGAAGTTTGTGAGCACAATTGGAAATTACTGGATTTTGCTAAAATTAATTCAGTTCGCAAATAGAAGCGAACTAGAAAATGCATGCTTAATTTTATCTTAGCATGAGTTGGTGTTTGGTCTTCTACAAGGGGTCACAAGGTATTTTATTCCTATGCATCAATTTTCATTTCTCCAGATCTAAGAAAACTGCAGCAAAAATAGAAAAATATTTGTCTCCACACTGATGCAAATTCCAGACTGAGGGTGACAGGGCTTGTCCAGTCTCCAAATGTTTAACTGGCACAGCTGAGAAGGAAATAGAGTTATCCTGTTCTGACCGTATGCCCTAAGCCCTGGTCCATGCCACATGTACCAGAAGGCCATTTCTCTGTGCTTTTCATTTTCCTTGAAAAGATGAAAAAATGAAACAACAACAAACCATGGCTCAAAGAGAGTAGGCGAGGTAGGTAAACACAGAGAGGAATGATTTATTATGTGAGCTATGCTGTAGACTCAAAACCCCTCATAAATTGTTTCCCAATGTGTATGTGCAAGACTCAATTAAATGCAGGTAATTAAAAGCTCTTTCACAGAACTGACAAAACAACTTCCCTACCTGTGGAGACATTCCTTCTGAAAAGAAATTACCCATTCTCAAACATACCTGGGATTAAAACAAACTTGCTAAGCATTTTCATGATATGTTTAGGAAGGACACTCTTGATTTATTTGTGACAGGCACGCTATTTTGCAGTCCTGTTCTCTTATTCAAGCTAACAATGAAAATTCTGTCATGTTCCACAGAAAATAGCAGGACAGAGAAAAGAAATGCAAAAGAGATTGTTTGTCTCCATGGATGATTTAAAGTTTTGCCACCTACCACAGTTGTTTGAATAAGTGTAATAATGTGAACTCCACATACACTACACACTACACGACAGTAGAGAGAATAATTTGCAATTAAATGAGGTGGCCCATACATGCTAATATATTCGTCCTTGAAGAAATATATGAATGCTAACACTTGAGTCAGTATTTCAATCTGTTTTGCTATTAGTAATCAAATTCATTAACAAAGGTATCTGCAGTATATCTAACTAATTGACTGTTGCACAATACTAGTCTTTTCCAGCTTTTGAAGTCAGCCAGTATTTATAGCAAAAAAGTGCTGCTAGGGACTTTTAAGTTGTAATTAATAATTATTATGTCTCATCATTTAAAAGGCTTGTCCCATCAATATGTTGCTTCAGTTTATTGCTTGGGAGTCTTGCAATAATTAAAAGTAAAATGGTGGAAAGTAAATTAAATTCTACATTATAGAGATATTAGTGAGGAACAGATATGTCTTGTACAATTAACAACAAAGAAGTCAAGTGTTTCTTGAAAAAATAAGAGCTATGCTTCTATGAAAATATGTGAAAGACATAAAATACAGGGGTTTAAATCAAGATAGAATCCAT
Organism: Xenops minutus; assembly: GCA_035221455.1. NCBI lineage: Eukaryota > Metazoa > Chordata > Aves > Passeriformes > Furnariidae > Xenops > Xenops minutus. Next base: position 7,897,294 of record JAWWEE010000001.1, read on the forward strand.
CAAATTTAATTATTACAGATTTCATGTTAAAAGAATAATTTGTAGGTTTTAAACAGCACTAGTACATAAAACATTACTAGGCGATCTTTACTGTCCCTTCCAACATTAACCATTCTATAAGCAGCAGCTCTCAAGATGCTTTGCAGGTGGGAAGGCAAAGGAGTGAAGGGAACAAGTGACATTTTCAAGGTCACAGCTGATGGCAGTTCAATCAGTGACTGAAATCAGGTGCTTTTTCTGAACAAAAAGCAGCTGTGCTTTGATCTCTCCCACCCACTGACGCTGACTTCTGGTCCCTCCCATGTTAATCACATGTGAGCCCAACTCTTCCTCGCCACTTTAACTGGTGTGGTAGCACAGTCACTCACAGCCTCTGCTACTTCAACTATACAAGATTTGGGAATAGCACCTTTCCTGAGAAAACTTCAGAACAATCAGTGAAGCTGCACTGATGTGTTTTTCCACCAGCTGATGCTCCGGCCCCAGAGTTGTTCATGGGCTGAGTGAGGTTTTTCCTGCTCTTAGGTGGAAGCCCAGGCTGTGGGCTCTGCTGATGGTCTCTCTCCGCACCTGGGTGCTGCTGACCCTCCAAAACCAGGAGTTACAAGATCTCACTCTGTTCAGCTGCAATTCAGCCTCGAGAGGAACAGTCCTTCCTTAATTGTTTTTGTATTAAAAAATTCTCTCCAGTTAGGTTAATCTAAGCCATCTTTATGCTGTTACTGTTGGGAGAAAACCATCACATTTCAGAGAGCAGAAAATGCTTCCCTGGTCCCTGTGGTGGTTTCTTCTGGTGAAATGGTATTTCCTTAGTAACACAGAAGCCGTCTGATAATTTTATGTTTTAACTTTGTCCTTCTAAGCCTTATGTTATGGGAGTACTGATAATCCTAGATGCTCATTCTTCTTCTCAGGCTTCTTAATTGTAATTTCATTTGCTGTACCACTGAAACTATGAGTCTCCCCGGCAAAGATAAGAAAGGAGCCTACTCAAAGTTCTTTGAGAGAGTTTTCAGTGTTCACCTTACAATGGTTTTCTAGCAGTGGTTTGAGCTACCAACAAGCCATTCTTGTGTCCCCCCCAGTATTTTCTGCTGTAACATATTTGACCTTTTTTCAGTATTTGACTTTTTTTCAATGTTTGACTTCTCTAAGCTCAGAGAATTACTTAATAAGGCTTCAGAAACCTTTGACGAGAACCCAAAATCCAGTCTGTTCACTGGTTCTTCTATTATTTTGCTCACTTCGAAGCACGGCATATGGAGTCCAGCATAATCCCCCTACACACTTATTTTTATTTCATCTCCAGGGTTTCTACATGGTCGTGGGTAGCTTGCATAACATAGCTGAGAAAGTTACTGCCTCAGCTGCAGAGTGTAAATGAGCAACTACTTCAATTTACACTGAAGTTCTCTTATGTAAACTGTGGTGGTTCAAGGTCTGCTTGTTGATCAGCTAAAGCATCTTTGCTGTGATAGCAGGGCAAAAAAAATAACTGAACTGTCCAAAATAAAACATCCTGCTTGTAATTAAACCCCCTTTTTATATTCTTTGCTGAATGAATCTATATGACTTTTCTCTCCTTAGTGACACATTCATTACAGAATTACTGGGGTGATTTGAGGAGCAGCAGCTGAGATTATTATGGCTTCTTCTGGAATGGTGGGACACAGGCAGAATATAGCATGAGTTTTCTGTCCAGCAACATTTAGTATCTGGAGGAGACAGATTAATGCTACTTGCTGTTCCTGGCTGTCTCATTGTGTATGTGTCTGGCACCTCAGGGCAATTGCTTTGGATTAGAGATGGCACCGAGCACGCAGAGGAAAAATGGCACTTTGTTGTATAGTGAGAGAGCGCCTCACAACAGCCCTTTGAACCAGCTCATTTGTTCTAGTCGCTGGCTGTGAGTAGTATGACTTTATCTGGTACATGCAGGCATGAAGAAGAAAAAAAGAAGAGCTTACTTATGCTCAAGGTTGTGCAGGTTTGGTCTGTGGGACAGTTTTTCAATGTCTGAGTTATGTTATGAACATTTGTTTATCCATGCAGTGATCTGCTCACCTGTGAGCTCACTTGGGTAACCAGAAATAATGATGACTCTCTGTAAAAGCCTAGACACGCAACTGCGCAATTGTTTTATTCTTCTCCAGTGTGCTTTGGTTTTGTTTTGTTTCTCCAAATGGCCTACTGCACACTGAGTAGTTTAAGCTGCCATTATCTGTGACTAGCAGCAGTTATTTAGATAAATGAAATCATTGTATTTGCCTTATTGGCAGCCTAGTGGGTGGAAAATCTAACGGCCTAGTTTGCTGGAGCATTTTGGCATTCACTTTTAGCATCCTGGGACCTCTATCATCCATTAGCTTTTACTAGTTAATGCTCTTAATATTTACTTTGGTTCTTAAATAACTGTTTGACTTAAGAATATAAGATAAAGCCAACAGGAGCATTTGAATGTTCTGATTATGTTATTTTTTCAGAAGAAGGAAAAACAAACTGATGGCTGAATTTTGCACCATGCAACTTGTAGTTAATTAGCAAAATCCCCTCAACTCGTGGCAAAAAAAGTTGTAATGAATTGTTAAAGGGTAAAAAGGATGATTTGTTCCTACTGAAGAGACAAAATGTACCTATTTATTGTGCATCTAATTTTCTTTCTTAAATAAATAACAGAGGTCACTATCATAATTACCCATTTTCCTATTTGTATATATGAACATGTTTACAGTAGGAAGGAAGTTTTTTCCACTTAAGAAATTGCATATGAAGATTTAGACATGTGCTTCTGCTCTGTGTTACCAAACAACTCAGATTTCAGAATTTTATGATGTGCTCTTTACTTTTTATCTGTGAATAACAAATAATGAAATAGAACACTTTACATGAAGCATGGGTGTCCTTCATTTTGCAGAAAAAGACTCTTTCCCATCTTTTTAATTCCTCTTCTGTTTATGCTGTATTTACTTGAAGGCGTTTGCATGAATCTGGAACCTCTCCCTTGCAATCCTATTTGCAAGGTGTGTTCACTTTTCCAGTCCTTTCCTGCTAGGCTTACAAGAGATAGCAGACACTAGGTGGATATTTTCGGGGCGGGGGGGGGGGGGGGTGGGGGGAGAAATAAAAAAAAAAAGAATTGATGGATAATATATGTCCTCGTAAATTTTTCCATTATAAATATATATATTTTTAAAAATCTTTCTTAGTTACATCTTTGGTTTTGAAATATTCATATTACACCAATGCACTACGGCTGTACTTAGGACTGTGTTTCATTAACCATTCTCACCTCAATTTTCTACAACTTCCTCAGTCATATCCCTTTTGGTTTTCTGTGTTCCATGGTTGGCTTCAGATCAAAATTATACTTCTGAAATTAAAAAAAAAAATTATTTACCTTTGGATTTCTGTGTACATTTTGAATCAGGAAAGCTGTAAATGCACAATTTAATGGATTATGTAGTATTTGATTTTTAAATCTTAAGAAAAAAGCAAGATGGATTTGAATCCAGAGCATTTTGTGGGTTTATGTTCTGACAAGGTTTGATTTTTAATTTTTTCTTTAATTAATGGAACTCTGATGCCATTTTTCATATTGTGAAATGGATCAGCAAATGGCCTAGAGAGGTGTTTGTCTCACCAGATTTCTAGACCTCTAGTTTGCTCTAGACCTCTGCCTTCAACTGAGATCAAGCACATTCTGAATAAACCTCCATTTCTGTGCTGACTATAATAAAAGTCAGAGTGCATGGAGAGAAAGTTTTGAACTTAGGCCACATTTAGAAAACACTTCAGAAAACATTAGTGGTGTGTGTATTTACATGCATGTGTATGTGTGTGTGTATATATATGTATATACTTCTATAGTAGAAGTGTGGTTCTAGGTTTTTAAGCAAAAATTTGAGTTGGAAAGAATGTTTTTGGTTGTTTTAAGTATGATTACTGGGAAACAAACACCTAGTTCGCTTTTACAGTCAACAAGGCACATTTTGGTTTTGTTGCCCTCAGCCTCAAATACACGGATTAGAAGATACAAATACATGGAGTGCCTTTTGAGTCCAGATTGCTTCACAAGTTTGATGAAGTGAAAAGGGCCTCAATTTCCAGAAATCAGCCATGAAATAATCAGGAAATGAAAAGTGTACCTGATTTTACCTTTTGATTAGATATTTTGCCATTGTGTAGGCACAGGGAAGAAGCTCCCTAGAATACCCTAGAAGAGCAGAGAGAATCAAGTACTTTCAATACTATTAATTCCCTTGGTAGTAATCCTTTAAGCATCCTTCCAGCAGATTGGGAAGTTGATCTAACCTTTGCTGTCAGTACCTATCAGCCAACTTGTACTTGGTAAATGAATGAGCTGAGCTGGACAGTGTTGCAAACTTCCTTCTTGTTTGAAGTTCTTTCACTAAGTGGTGTCTTGTTTCACGGTTATACATTATTATTGCTGAATCTGTTTTTAGGTCTGTTTTGGAGCTGGTTATTTTTTTTTGTTTGTTTGTTTTGTTTTATTTTTAATTCTGTAGTCTTTGCTTTTAAAAGAGAAAAACTTAAAATTATGTGGATTTTTTTTTTCAGTGATTCAAAAGATCTTTAAAGCTTTTTATTTCAAACGAAGCATTTGAATTTTTTGTATGACTTGCAGTTATCAGTCCTAGAGGAAATCACTATCTCTGTAGTTAGCCTCCTGAAAATTTAAAGATCTCTTGTGTCATGATCCAATAAATGGTTTTGTACCCTACCTAGGCTGCTCTAAAATTAGAGGGAAAAAAGACTGAAATGCAGCAATGAGAGTAAACATCCTCAACCTTTTCTGCACATCCAAAACAAGTGCTGTAGTGCTGTTTAACCCTTCCATGACAGAAGAGGTTGCTGCCTTTTCTGTACATCCCAGAGTGTGTGTTACAGGTGAATAGAACTTATGTAGCTTCATCAGATCTGATTTTTGAAACATATACTATGAAACAATAAAACCTACAAAATGGGGCACAAGTGCAAGAGTGCAGTGCACAGAATAACTCCCTTGATACTGAAAGGACTTGTGGACACATAGCTGTATCATTTAATGGACTATTCAAGGTGGCTAGAATTCGGGGGGTGGGGGGGGGTGGGGTTTCAATAGCTTAGCCAAGATTTCTGTCTTTATGAAAAAGTATTTATTTGTCTAGGCTTGATTTAACTTCCATTGCATGATAAACATGCCTGAAGAAAGAAGTACTGAGAGGGTTCCCCAGACTTAAAACACATCTCCTGTATTATGAGATGAAGGTCAAAGTCTTAATTGATTCTCTACACGAGGAATGTAGACCCTTGCTTGTCCTTTCCCATGAAAGTGTCCTAATTGTAAAGCTAGAGGCTAAATTGGCCAGCCTTTAAAAGAGTGAAAGATTGTCTCCTCAGTCCCATGATAAGGGCATTCCCTGAGCAAAGAGAGGGCTGAAGATTGATCTGTGCTCCCCATATCAAGTTCAAAACCCAGTGCAATCCTAATTACTGCACTGCTATGACACATTTATCATTGCTCTTCCCTATCTACTGTCTCTACTTGGTGTTTCACAAGACAAGAAGCAAGCTGAGAATGCCAGTCCTGTCATTGCATTCCTAGTGTAGAGAGGGACAAAGGCATGGCAATGCTTATTTATTTTGTCCATGAATGAAATGCACTGCTCCTAGGTTGTTATAAAAAGAAAAATAGCAGCACAACTTCCACTTCTATTTCTAGCTGTTTTTAAAGGAATATGTAAGTTGCCTGCCTGTGTTAAAAAGGTTTCCAAGTCCTGCAGGGCTGTGGATCCTGACTGAATAAAAACAACTAACACAGGTTGCATAGAGACACCTGAGGAAGATGAAATTTTATGCACTTTTCTCTTTCCTTCTAGCTAGTTTAGATGATCTATGAATTATACAGAAACTGAGTGCTTAAAATAGGGCTTCTGTAAATTCTGTGGAGGGATGTGGGTGTCGAAAAGCCAAGCATCACCATGTTTTAGTCCTGTCTACATTTGGACTGCAGTGACAGTGCTGGCATTCTCAGCTTGCTTTTTTGTCTTGTGAATTATTTTAGTAGAGCCAGTGGATAAGAATGAGTAATTATGGAGGTGTCATAGCAGCACCATAATTAGGATTGCATTGAGCTTTGCAGTTAAATTTTATGCCTAATGCTCCCCTGCTGTCCCCCATCAGTGCACCACATTTGAAGTACAGCTACAATTAAACCATCATAAAACAGAGTACACAAGTAGACAAAATGATTAAAAGGAACCTGAATCCATGTGTTCTTAGTCAAGAATGACTTTCTTATGACATTCGTTGTTCTTGCTATAGGTTGTAGCTTTCCAGGCTCTTCACTTTGGTTATTTCCCACTCTGCCCCTCTATTGATATTATAGTATGTCACCTTGGGCCCTATTCTTTGTCCAGTTCTAACATCCAATATGACACAATGGAACTATAAATAATCTTGGCTCTGTTTATGCTTGAATAGTTCAACATGCCTGAGATGCTTAGGCACAGTTTGTGAACACAACTATATAATAATCCTTGGGATATAAAGCCAGTTCTCTTTTTGAAATATACATTGGGCTTTGTTTTCTTTAGCTTGGATATTCACATCAGTGTTGTTTTCCAGGAAGCCAGCAGAACATGAATGAAAAGTCTCACTGTGCTGTTGAAGCCCAGAACACCTGCAAAAATCTGCTGGAGTTTGAAATAACCCCAGGGTATTTTTGGCTTGTTCTTCTTTTATATAGCATTTGTTCATTTCTTTTTTCCTATGGTATTCTGCATGAGGCATGCAGTAACATCCACCTGATAGAATAAATACAGGAGGAAATGTATTAATTTGGGAGGTTAAAAAACTAAATTAAACACTTATGTACTTATTGAATTAAATATAACTAGCTAATGATTCAGGTTTAGTGGTTTGGTTCTCAGGTCTGCTTCAAACACCTACATTCCCTAACACAGCATGAAGGGTTGCAGACATACCCCAGAGCAATTATTATTAGGTAGCTTTGTGTTGGTCATGATCTATAACCCAATTCAATATTTGGGAGCTGCCTAAGAGGGAGGTGGAAGTTTTTTCCAAGCCTTTAGGACCTGGACAGGAAGGTGAAGGAAAAGAGGAAGAAAGGAGGAGTGTGGCAGCTGAGAGCAAGGAGTACAAGAGGTGACTTGGGAAGGGGCCTTAAATCAAGTGGAAGTGAGAAAGCACCATGTGTACACGGAGCGGGCAAGTCTTGTAGGATGACCTGGGAACAGTCAGCACATGGTTGCCTGCAGCCCTCAGTCCACATGCCCTGAATGAGGGCCTGGAAACAACACCAGTGTGAGGGAACCAGAGCAGACCTTGCACTGCTCGACAGGAAATCTGAGTGGGAATAAGAAGACTCTGTGTCCCATAGAGCCTGTGCTGGCACTGATTTTGTGTGTCAGGACTCCCCAGGTACCCCATAGCCTTGGAGGAAAGGGAGGTGAACTGTTCAGTAATCACATAGTTTGGGTCCAGTTGTCATGTGCTGGCTTGGCACAGTCTCAGTCTCAGTGTGTGTGAGCATACACAGCTGGAGATTGTCACCCTGTGTGGGGGCAGTGACAGTCGGCATCTCCTTGACTTGTCCTTTCCAGGCACATTGCCTTGCTGGGACCTCCTGCTGCAGAGTTAGTGGGCTCCATGCAGCAGCAGCACAGGGCCTGCATTACACAGCAATTTGGATTTGCTGATCTAATGAGACTGACATCTGTGGGTCTGCTACAAATTCATGCAGTATTCTGAGGTGGGGCTAAGCAGGGATCTCAGCAGCAGGTTTTCATTTTGTTGACTAGATATTCTGCTTGTAAAACTCTCCTTGCCTTCGGAGAATCCCTACCAGGGAAACTATTCAAACTTTGTGAAGTTCTCATTTATAAAGACCTTACTTCAGGATGAAGATAGGTTGCTATAATTTTTGCAGGCACGTGTCCTGTTACAGAAAATGTTTTATTGCTCAAAAATGCTGTTTCTTTTCTTTTCCTTAGAGCCTGCAATGCATTTCAGACAGAAGTATATTTTATTCTAAGAGATTTTGTAACAAATGAAATGTTATTTATTCTATTTGTGTTACACTTTGCACTACAAAAGCATGAATATTTTCTAATAACTAATTAAACTGACAGTCATTACAGTAGATTAATTTCAAAACATCGGTGAAGGTACTGTAAACTGCACTGAGGCCAAAATGTGCACAATCATAAAAGTTTACCGAAGGATGCCATCTAGAGGGCTTTGACAGAGCAGAAATAACTCTTCAGTATCCTCAGAGAAGCATCACTAGAGAATCTCTGTAAGTATTTTGTCTTAGCTGAACATAGTCTTAGTTAAAACTCAACTTTCTGCACGACACCATGGGCAGGTGTGCATGTTTTGACTGGTGACAGGGAATAAGCTGAGGTTAGTTTCATCATTTTTCAGATCAGAAAAAGCAATTTAAAATGGAGTGCAGTTTACAGGTTAGAATTTTTATCTTCTGCGTATGCAGCAAGACTTTCAATTTTCATTCACTTCATCTTTTTGATGTAGAACATAAAACAGGCTTTTCAAATGGTGCTGCATAATAAATATTTGCATCATCTTCACAGTAAAGAATAGGAAAATGTCTTCTTGTGAATATAGATGAGTGAAACTATCTAAAACACGAGAAATTATTTTTGTTCCCAGGGCTGTTTGTGTCTTAACAGGCAGTGAAACAAAACAAAGAAAGCAAAGAAACTTCTGCTAAAAAGTAGAAAAAAAAAAATAAGAGTAGCAATAATAATGTCTATGTGGTACATCATGTAGAAAGGCATTCTGTAACAACCCTACAAGATAAGGAAAAAAAAATAAAATTCAGATCCATTTTTTTTTTTTTTTTTTTTTTTACTTTCCATCAGAAATATCTATAATCCTTAATTTGGTTGTTCATCAATTAAATATGTGGGGTTCTTGTCAGGATGGCAATGGACATTTCATTTATGTGGCAGGACTGTAGTCATATCACTCCCTTAGACGCTGGGAAAATGGGCTTTAGAATGCATTTTACATGACTGGATACAGCAGGAGTGCCAAGTAAACATTACATTTTGAATTTGAATTGACTGATGCAGGTGATCCAGGCCTTTCCTGTTACAAAGATTATCCTAAAGCCCTGGGTAAGGTGGGGAAAATTAATATTGTAGTATATATCCTACACTGTCGTCCATAAATATCTGCTGGGTTACCTTTTAAACTGCAGTATTCTCATCTCAATTTTCTGGGCAAGACTTGACTTTATGCCCTGTAGCTCCTGTTGGTTCATTTCTGAGGGCAAGAGAAGGAGACGCTGAGAAATGGAAGAAAGTGGCCTATGGTCTTATTTTGAATGGACTGAGAATTTAAAATTGCACGAAAGTGTGTGTGTCTCAATTTCCTTTGTATGTTTAAAAGACCATAAGGTACAAATTTGGTCCATTTTTGTCTTTATTTTTAGGGCAGAATGAAAGCAAGTAGTCCCAGCAGGAGCTTCCCCACTTGAACACAGAGAGGTTATGCAGGGACATGTGGAGATCTGTCTTGGGCAGATCTGAGCTTTGATTCAAGTTTTACATGGGTGATTGTGAACTGCTTTTACCTTGCTGTGAGGAGAAAAAAAAAAAAAAAAGGAGTGAAAATTTCTTATGAAAGGATTTTCTTCATTTCCTCTTTTCTTTCTCACTTTGGCTCCACTATAAATAATATAGTTGAGTGCACCCGTTATTGAGAAAGGACCCAATATTGCATTCTGGTAATAAATGTAGAAGAGAGTCTGTGATAGAAATCCTAGCTGATATAAAGTAAGATTTCTCAGTGTGGCTTTGTAAAGGGAAAAAAGAAATAAGCTTTTACACTTTCTGGAAACTCAGACAGAAGGGAATAAATATGATGGTTGTTTAAGTCTAGATTTCTCTCAGGAGAAAAACCAGTCTGAGACACTAAGGATTAAGGCAGAGAGAAGCTCAGGTCTCCAGCAGGGTCTGGGCTTTCGGAGCATGGAACTTGGATTTGACCCTTCCTAACCAGAGAAAGAAGCTGATATGCCTTATTTGGATTGTAATGAAGTATAAGAGTAGATGCGTTTACAGGCTTTCTGTTTCTATGAACAATTCTCTCCTATTTTCCCTTCATTTATTACTTCAACAGATCAGTATTACAAAAGCTGCTGGTCAGAGGTTCCCAAAAGCAGCTGGCACTGAGGCAATTTTGGAGAGGCAGGGAGTGATGTTCAGCCTTGGGTGGAATTGTGCTTCTGGATGTGCACAGAAAGAGCCTGGGAAGGAGCAGAGCAGCAATCAGATCCACAACCTAGATAGTAATATTAACAAGCAATTAAAACTTGATTCCCTCCTCCATCTTCCCCTGCACTGTTCCTAACCTACCTTTAAAAATAACCTAAAAGCTGGTTATGAATATTAACCTTTCTGCTGCTACAGAGGAACACAACATGCGGCAGTGGATTAATAATTAAAATCAGGAAACTAAGAGCATAAGCACTCGAGGGAGTCAGCAGCACTAATGTTATTGAAACAGGCAATTTGAGAGTCAGAATTTCTCAAATAATTTAAATGTTAACTTTTAAGATGACCTATAAAAGATCAAACAACATATAAATCATCAGCAACTACACCAACTTTTTGCATAATTGGAAGTTTATAATTGTCCTCTTTCCCTGTCTCTCTCTGTGTTAGGAGAAACAGCAAAGCCTCAGAAGCTCAGAAAACTTCTTAAAGGGGGAGTACACAAATAAATGAGATTTGTGCACTTTAATATACATTGTAACCAGAGGAGAAAAGGTGAGAAAAAAAAGGTAAGTGATTAGATGCTGAGCTCTGTGCAGCCACAGTTAGGTTTTTGCTTGTAAGCAGTCCTGCCCCAGTATAAAGTGTCTCTGTGTTATACTGAAGGCACTGGCATACTTGAACAAAAGCCATTTGAGTTTTTTAAGGACTGTTGGGAATTGCTAGCAAATATTTTTTTTGTTCCATGTTTTGTTTTTATCTCATATTTCTTCTGTCTCTTACTTGTTGAAGAGAGTATCTTAGTCTGGTCTGCTGCCATTCTGCTGTAACAACTAGTTCTCCAAGACCTTTCCTTGCTTTGCCCTTGGATCAGGCACCCAAGTCCCTTTGGACCCTGGGAAAAATCTCACCTGAGACACATGTGTCTCACAGTGGGCTCACAGCAAAGCCAATTAGTCCAAAAAGTTGTTTTAACTTTACTACATGGTCCTGTCTTGTACAAAATATGAAAGTCTGAGCCAAGCTCTTCCTCTCTTCTGGCTCGGAAGCTGCATCCATGACGTTTCCTGGCGACAGCTCACAGAGCTCTTGTTACGTTTCTGGTTCTTCATTTTTCTTTTTTTTTTTTTTAGTTCAGATATGGAGGTCATTATCAAAATACTTTTTTTTTTCCTCTCTCCAGTTTTCCAGCTGCTGCCTCTTTGAATACCTATTTGCACTGAAGGGCCTCTAGATGTGCTTCAGAGGAAGCCTGCCAAAATTTCAGAAGCCTGCTGTTTCTCAGTGAGGACAGGCCACTCTATCAGATACTGATCTCAATAATAGAGAGTTTTTGTCATTAATAGTGGCTAACAATGGGAAAGGCATTAAATCTCAGGGATCTAAAATGAAAGAGATGAGGTGTTAAAAGATTTCATGCAGTGAATTTTATTCCATGTATGTTAAACAAGGCATTATTGTATCTTCTGCATTATTCTTCCAAATTATTGTATCTCTCTGGTTACCCACAGAAATAAGAAACCAGAGGAGCTAGTAATTCACACCAAAGCCCTGAATTCTTCATGAGTGTTAAAGAAACATGGTAATTTCCCCCTTCACTATAAGAGCTGAATATTGCGTATTTGTCAGTTGAAAGTTATCTCCCCTGCCTTTTCCCCTGTCCAAATGGTCTTGCTGTTGTCACATTGATTGAAAGTAACTAACCATTTTCTTACCTGAGATAAGTCCCTATTGTCAGAGAAATGAAGGGCAGCACTGTGCAGTGTTTTGTCTGGAGTTTTTCTAATTGGGACTCTGCCTGTGTGCTACCGGTCCTTTTGATTTTCAGCAAGCTCAATTTAAATCCTAACACAGGAAGTAAAATGTGCATGTGTGTGGGGAAAGGTTTTTTAAGTAGTTTGAGTTATGTAAGAATTTATAATAAAAAAAAAAAAAACCTTGAAAGTTTACATTTCTTTTTCTCTCTTCATCACTTGTGTGTTTAGTTTGCTGGTAAAACTACTAAGGCTTCAATCTCTAGTCTTTCTCATTTTAAGCACATTGCCTTTTTTCACTGCCATGCCATGCTTGTTAATTGTACATGTTTCTGTAGCATCCAGAAGCCAATATCATGATCAAAACCTCGCAATGCACTTTACCGTACAGCAAACCAGGAAGATACATTTTTTCCACTCTCCAAAGTCCCTGTCCTTCACCATCTTTTGGAGGTAACCTAATATGTGTCTTACAATATTAACTATTCAGGTATGTGCATACATATATATATATGTATAACCTCTTGTCTATCCTTTTCCTCCTCCACCAACCAACGTTAACTGTTTGAACTTCTGTGGTTATGAGAGCAAAGATCAGGTTTGAGGAAATGATCAAATGAATAAAATAGTACGATGTAAGAAAGAGATGGGAAAGTGAATGTTTAAACTTAATTGTTGTTAATATAAAGAGGGTTTTGAGTTCTCTCCACTACCTCTATACTGCTTCTAGGTGCCTCTGATCATCCTGCCTCCATCTCTTCTCTTCCTTCTTTTCCTGCACAGTTTAATTTGTTCTCACCCTGTTAGTCTGTTGTACCCTCATTTGTATACAGTGTATTTTCCTCCCATTTCTAGCAGTAGGTATATTTCTTCCCCTTGAGCACTCTCATTTCCCTCTCCATTGCTCCCCCCACTTGCCTGAGATTTTCAATCATCGCTTCATGGCAGTGGTCCCTGAACCTCCCTGTGCTCACATCACTGTACCTGCCGTGGAAAGAAAAACACATTACTGGATTCATTTTAGAAATGATTTTACAATACGTCAAGATAAAAAGGCTTGGGGATATAAACAAGCTCAGAAATATTCTGAGATCAGGTAGATGTAATTAGAACACAGGCTGTTGATTAGATTGCTTTATTTTGCAACAATGGAAGTTTAATCACGTTGCAAATTGGTTACGGGATTTCTTGTGGTGATTAGATATTTTTATCATGTTTTAGTCTCCTTTAATTACACAAATAAATACTAGTTGTTTACTTTTCTGGCTTACTTTTTCCCCTGTCAGCATGCAGACAGTAACTAGGCTCAGCAGCCACGGTAAGTGCAGCAAGCCTCCTCACATCACCCACTGGGAGAGGAGAGCTTGATGCTCTTCCTTTGCCAGAAGATTGCTTGTTACCCGCTTCCCAATTCATCCCTGCCCCTGATCAAAGCTCTGTTTCCTTCTGTTTGAAATCCCAGACAGCAGAGTTATTGTTATTGTGTCCAGTTCAGGCTGTACAGAAACGCCCTTCTTGAGCAAACCCGCAGAGACAGCCCCTGGGTGCCTGTGTTCCTGAAGGTGAGTGTGGGGCTCTGCTGCAGCTGGTGCATGGAGCAGGGTCAGAGCTGAACCTGGATGTGGCAAAACATCCTTCCAGAGCTCTCTAGAGACACCCCAGCTGCTGTATTCCCCCAGCAATGGGCTGACAGCCTTCAGGGATACATTTGGTGCAGGTTGAGCTCTGGGTGAGAGCCCAAGACAAGAAGCCATGAACTGCCACCCCTCTGTATAATGAAGGGCACAGAGACCTGTGGCACAGCCAGGTGAGGGTCACTAAGAGGTGGCAGGAGGTGATGTCTTGGGAAGCAGAGGGAGACCTTCACGCACTTGGACTGTGAGGAGATAAAAGCCCATGTGGTCCTGTGCTCGGGGTCTCTTCTCAGAGGCTGATTGTATGTTACTACACTTTCAATAAATTGCTTTATGAAATAAGACATCTGAGACTTTGCTATGGGAAACCTGGAGTTGAGCTGGTGAGAAAACCTGGTCTGGCTGTGTGAGTGGGGTGTGCAGGGAGTCAAGACGGGACCCACTGGGTCAATGGAGCCACTTCTGTGAAGGGGCTCAGATTCAAGCAGGGAAAGTCTGTGGTGGTGGGAATGTGACTGCCAGAGAGTCTTGTGAGTGGTCACACTGGGAATTTTCCTTAACAGGCAGAGTTTAAATGGGTCTTCCTGAACTATGCAGTTCTGTGGTGGCAGAGCTGGCCCCAGTTCTTCTGCACCAGCCTCCTGTGCAGCTGCACCCACACAGGTACACCATACCCCTTTATACACAAGTATATAGTGCTAGGCTGATGAAAACATATGTTTGACATGGGAAACAGCAGAAACATCTCAGCATTCTTCCTTCCCTTGGCCTGTGGAGCTCCAGCCTCACTCGAATAAGTATCCTACTCCCTTAGCTCCCTGATGGGTTCTGTGTCATCCCTGCTGTGTGTGGCACCACTGATTCCCAGGGGAGGGACAGCAGATCTGTCCGTCCCCTGCCTTTGCTGCCACAGGACAGTGCCCGTGGCAGAGGGAGATGGCCACGTTAGGCAGATCCAGACTGCCATTCCCACAGATCAGGTTTCATACATATCAAGGTCAAATGAAGGGAGATGCAAATGCTCCTCCTAGGTTTCTGCATGCATTGTGAGAGCTTGTTGTCCTTCAGGATGACAGAGGAAGTTTATGACATCCCAGGAGACTTAATGCACCAAGTTGAGCCTGATAATCTTCCAGGAAAACAAATTCATTGTTTTCCCATAAGCCTCCCAACTTTTGAGCATCTTGGATCATCTCCCTAGACCTACCTCATCAGATTATTCACACTCTGCCTGACTGCCACCCTTGCACAGTTTATATGGCATCTAATTCACCCACAGGCTTAGCAGATAATGATTCTATGACTTTAATAATATATAATATAATATATCACAACTATCCTCCCATAATTATTCCTCAACCTCTGATAATTTTGGTTTGTTTTCTTTTTCTCTTCTCCCTACCTCCCTCTGATGTGTCAAATATGTCTTTGGTGATGCAGGTCTGCAAACAGTCCACTTCAAAATTCGATGGCTCACATCTTGTGAGCAAGTGGCACAATTTCCAGCTTTAGTGTTCCCATAACCATTAAGAAATGGATAATTTAGTGTGTGGTTTAGGAACTACTGTTTATTTATCAGCAAGACTGAATTCCATAAAGTAACCTCTAAAAAGTGCTGTTAGCAGAACGTTTGTCCCGTAACACAAGTCTCTTAATCTTTGGGCAATCTCTCTGTATGCCAACCAACATTCCAATTAAAGGGGTAGAACATGCTACCAGACAATAGTTCTGTGTGTATATCCAGGCAGCAATATTGTCACCTTGAGCTGTTGTTGCAGGAAGGGAAAGTATGACAGGTAGAGGTTTTTGTGTCTCTTTCCTCTGTAAGTTCTTTTAAAAAGCTTAATTCTAAATTGTATGCTGCTGGATTCAACTTCTGACAATATGAGTGACTGTTCCTGAAAATAGGTCAATATGGTGAGGAGTTAAAGGGAAAACATTGAGGAAGAAACAGAAAAATGAATTGTGTGATACCAAGAAGATAGTGTTGATGAGAAGTCAGAGAAAGAGATGGTAGTAGAAAGATAAGGACTCTACTTGAATATGCAAATTTGAAACATATGAAGACCTGTAGAACAAAATAGAGGAGATTTGAATAGTAAAATCAAAATTTTGATTAGTGCTTGCGAGACATGAATAGAGAACACGGTCCTAAGGACAGCTCTATCACTTTTTCTTTTAGAGTGACTATTCAGTCCTGCTTCCTCACTTTTTTTTTTTTTTCTTTTACTTGAAGTTTTCCTGTGGCAATATTGCATTCTTTTCAGCCAAACCACTGTTGCTTTGGTCATATATTGCTCCAGAAACGTTATTAACATTTCTGTGGCTCATAAGCCTGTTTCTTCATAGTGGAGTTGCCTCAGAAAAACTGGTCTTAAGTTCCTGGAGTGAATGGTCATACAGTCAAATGGGCTTTTTGAAATGAAGTAAATAATGTGAGGTTCACAATGTCTCCAGCTGAACAAATTCCATTCCACACCCCACCCCCCCCCATCTACACAGGTTTTGAAGAAACCAGTCAGGCAAAGCTGTTCAAATCTGATGCTGGTAAAACCGTGAAAATTTAACATAAAAAAGAAGCATTTCTATATGCCACAGTGAATACCAAAACAAACTTGATAACACTGGCTTAATATAAGTGTAATAAACCAGTTTTTAGCATAACGTTCTATATTATCTCTTTGCATAATACCTAGCAGCTCTTTGGCAGTGTAATCCACAAAGGCAAAATAATACCTGAAAGATGCAGTAACAGAAGAGATAAATACAGAGCACAGATTTCCTTTTGAGTTCCAAGCTGTGCCATGGGGGAAGTACTTTCAGATACCTTCTGTCCACCCACAGGAGTCAGAATACCTCATCGTTGCAGTTTTGAAGCTAAATGCTTGTCATTCTGAGTGCTATTTTGCCTGGGCCAAAATCAACAGAATATAGAATTTCAGGGTCTCTGGGATGAATAAGTCTTTATTAACACATCCATACTTGGGTTAAAGACCCTGAGAGGTGTGTATGTTCTCTTGTGAGTGACCAGGTACCGCCAGCCCTTCAAGCTTCTCCTTCCAGCAGTCTCTGCTCTCATTCCCACAGTGTTGTTCAGGGAGCAAAGCTCAATGTCGTGATTGTGGAGGGTGGTTTGTAGCACAAGAGCAGTTCCCACAGAAGCAAAGTGTTTGGAGAGGTTATTTTCATAGCCCATTTGGATGAAGCACAGTGCCTAGTGATTGCCTACGTGTCCTCTCTTCTGAGAGGTGGTTGCACTTTCTGAGCAGGACTTGGGAGTCTAAAGGAGCTCCTAAGTGTCGTTCAACATGATTACACAGTAATAACAATGTTCTGCTGTTCCGCACCATTTTCACTCCAGCAGTGTCAAAATGCTTGACGTATTCCTGGGATAGAAAATCCGTGTTTTTATTTTAGGGATGCAGATGATGAAGCAGAACATGGTAATGTGTCTGTCGCAAGGACAAACGCAGTAGGACTGTGGCAATGGCAGAAATGTTAATGGGGTTTTTCTGTGCTAATCAAAAGATGGCATTTCCAGCAGACCAAGAGCTACACTCCAGGCTGAGGGTGGATCTGGCAGGAATGATGTACAGTGATTATACTGATTCCTTCTCCTTTGCCACAGGCTTAATGTTATTTAATGATTGTTTTACAGCAGTGCCCCAGGGCTTTACTCTGCTAGGCTTCTTGCACACAATTAAAAAAAGAGATAATCCTTACCCAAAACCATAGGTTATAGACTGCACTCCATCTGTTATAACTTTAAAATAACCAAGATTTCCCTGGGGAAAAAAAAAAAAAATATTAAACCCCCCTATACTGAATGACTGTTTTTCAGCCAGAACACTACAGTTTTTTCCAATGCTCTCTCAAAAAGGAGGTACAATATACTGTAGGTATCATTTACTAATAAGTTACATAACAAATTACAAGAAACTAAGTTAATGAATTTGTCATTATTGTCATCAGTATATTCAAATCTTCTCTGCAATACAAAATCTAAAGAAAAGAGAAGGTGAGACTGATGGTTTGTTGGTGTGTGTTTGTTTTTTTTTTTTTAATTTTACTTTTTTAAACTTTTTACAACTTTACATCTGAGGTAAATGTGCTAAACAGTAAATCCCAACCTGACAGATTTCATCAGGTCTCTGTATAACAAGCACTCTCTTTCAATCTTAAAATGTCACCACTGCATAAACCTTTTCAGTGTTCCTTCCTGTTCTCTAAACCCTTTATAAACCCATTATAATTTAAAAAAGATTTTATTTCTCACAGCTACTGCATAGAGAAGGTAAAACCAATTTCTTAGTTTCTAGCATGTTGTAACCTGAGGTAATATCTAGAGTGCTTGAATTGAAATTTTTATGAAGACTATACACTCATTTGCCCCCTAACAAGAAAAAATGTGAACGTATACACTGCTTAAGTTGCTGGAGATAAAAAAATGCCCATAAATATGGTTGTGTCACTTTAAATATTTGAAGTATACTAAAGAAAGTAAATAACACTACAATTTTCACTGCAGCAGCCGACAGCTGGCTGGCTTTAAATCTTAGTGGAAACAACATTTCTGGATGCTCAGAGCCTGCACTGTTCCATTTCAGCTAAAGGCAGGATTACTTGAGCTGTATTATATCCTCCATCTCATTTTCAGCTCTATTGCACCAATTATGCAGCCTGGAGGCTTATAGAGGCTTATATTGAGTTTCAGATAGATATAAGAAAGTCGTCTATATTCTCTGTGATAAAAATAGTCATTAATTACTGAGATTTGTAAACCGCTTAGCATCCTTCTTAATGTGGTACATCAGGCACTTTACTGCTTTCTATAGCTAATCACCAAAAAAAGGGTGGAGAAAAATACTCCACGAAGAATATGAGCTTTCTTAGCTGGAATTGAATGCTGGAGTTAGAGGGATGTACAGAAAAGGCTTAGCCACTTCAGGATGAATTTGGTTTTCAAGGGCTTCATTGTTTGTGTCTATAAAATCGATTAAATGTTGATATTGAAGGCAGCCCCTTGTGCAAGGTTCACCGATATAATAAAATGTCTTCCCTAATCTGCACAGTGGTATGATTGCATATATACATATTAGAAAAAAAAAAAAAAAGCCTTATCTAAATGGAAAAGATATTTTCAAGTATGGGAGGGTACGAGAGTGAACTAACAAAAGCCCTTTTAAACTTCTTTAAAAGGACAAGAATAACAACAGAGACTTGTTACATTTTCTACACACGTGCATTATGTACCAACTGCACTAAAGATGAAATGGCTAATTATCATTCATTTGTCAGTGGGTTTTCATGAGGTGGAAGACAATTGATCAATAATAATTTAAAAAAAAATCCATTGAAATCTGTTTTTAAATCCCTAAACTTCATATTCTAAGTCACAGAAAACAGACCAAGTGAGTGCTAAGTGAATGACTTTAGATGTCATGGTTTGTTATTTGTTGTGGTGGCAGGTTTTAGTTGGTTTTGGGGTTTTTTTTAAGAGCAAGGTATTCAGTCTGTTAAAGGAAGACTCATTTAACCTGTGATTTTTAAACGTTTATTTACCACATAAGTTTTCTTAATTTGAAAAGTCTCCATTTGCAGGTTTTTTTCTTGATTGTCCTGAGGTGGATGATTTAATCACAGGAGCAAATGGTTTTAGGTCTTTTATGGCTTCCATTACCATGGCACAGAAGTGCCTCTCTGTGCATAATCTATCCACATAACCTTGCCTAGTTGGGAAATAACAGTGTGGCATCAGGATATTCTGTGCCTCCTGATTTATGTGCCTCAACCCCAAACCAGGTCTGCCCAAGGATGTAGCTTTGGCCATGAGTCTTCCTGTGCCCCCTGTTTTTGTGCTGATGAAGCCAGGGAGGGTCATGGCACTGGTGGGCAGCCAGGGGATCTCCTGCCAGGTTGGTGGCACTGGCACTGGGAGCTGCACCAGGGCATGAAGCTGCCTCAGGGTTAAACTTGGTACAAGCACATTTGTGTTGCACTCAGCCATGGTAGTCCATGACAGTTCAGCTTTGAGGGAAAAAAAATAGTACATGATTTACTCAAAAGTCCTCTAATTTTGTATTAAGAAGGAGAAACACAAAGTTGCTAATCCTAGTCGAGCACCGGCTTCTCTATGGATAAATGGTGCTGGTGGAAATAATGGCCTGTAGATTAATACTGGCCCGAAAAAGAGATACTATTAATCCTAAAAACTTCATCTGTCTTGCATCCTTTAATCGCTATAGCTGCAAAAGCACTATCAGAAGGTAAGCTTTTTATGATAGAATTGGTTAATGTGGATTCATTGGCAGTCCTTTGGACTGACTAAAAGTGCAACCAGACCCCAAAGCAAACCAACAGTGAAGACTAATATGTTTAGAGATATTAACTGAATCACAGCAGAGGTTTCTTCTCTCCCTGAGTTACATCAGACTGCAGCCATGGAGAATCATTAGCAGATCAGCATTCACTGCTCACTGAAAAGTCCTTTGGGAGCAAAATGAAAACAAAATCCAAAACTTACCTGACTATAAACCCTGGACAACTGATTTTAGGGATCATTCCTTGGATTGCCTTTGTGGAATTGTTATGACTGAACTACTATTTTGGACTGTGCTAATATTTCTATATTGCAACACCCCCTAAGAGCCCAGTTGTGAAACTGTGAATTTTAATTATGTTTAGGACACAGACACACGCAGTTCACAGCTTCCAAAATAACGTTCCATCACTGACAAAACATAGCCTACTTTTTGCACAACTGACTAATTTTAGGAAAAGTTTCTATTATGTAATCTCAGCCTGTTTTTCTAATGTTTTCTTCTCACTTTCCTCCTCTTAAAAAGAATGACAAGGCCAAATAAGGCCTTACTCATTTATTTCTGTGTTTGCCCATGGCCCTTTTAGGTTTGTACCCCTGATATGACATGGGAATCTTGGTGATGGAGTATCCAAGCACTGCATGTGGCTCTTGAACTTCTGTGAGAAAGCAGAGGTGCATGAATTCATCCTGGCAGTTTTGAAGTGCATTAAGCACTAGGGACCTGAAAAGAGGTAAGGGTTTTTTTCAAATTATTTGTCATTAATTATCTTTAGTGAAGAGTACATTTAGCATTTTAAAGATGTAAAGAAAATCTTATGCTGACTGAGAAAGGCATCTGCATGAATAGAAATTTGTTATTTTCTCACAATATGTATTCTTATCTTTTAAATTTTACCCAGTGTTTTTCCTGACCTTCATATCTTTTGCAAGCAAACAATTACTATTCATGGCATTTTCCATCTGATTTGTTTGCTGTTGTGTATTGGTTCCAAAATTACAGGTCTCCTCCAGTTTTTGGTTTTGTTTTTTTTTTTTTTTTCCTTGTCACTGATAGTATTAAAGATTGTATCATGACTCTGTGCAACAAAAGTATTTGCAATGCTGTGGAAAGGAGAAATAAGCTTGTTAAAAAATCACGTCCTGATTTAATGCTTTCTTAATATTCCTCTATTTTTAATAGGAAATGGGACAACCTGCAATGCAGATTTTATAGCTTTTAAACTAATTTACTCTTGATACTTTTTTCCCACAATTTGCTGCAACAAGATAATTGTACTGACTGTGCAATGGTGAGTGAAAAAAAGATTAGACTGTGTAGCATTCCAGTGTTTCTGACAGCCTGATGTATTGCAACTTGAAACATATAAGTCCTTCCAGTGTTATTCGCTCATGCTCATTAAAACTGAGAACAAGGTTTGGGAGCCCAACACTGCTTTTTTTGGCTCTTTTTCGGGAAGAGCAGAAATAAGCTGTTTGCACTGGTGACACAGATCCCATTCACATGTTCATACTTGTGACCAAAGAGCTAATTTCCCCTTTCAGTTTCATTCCCATTTTCAGGCTGAGGCTGAAGGAAAATGAGGATGGAGATGGCTAAGTGGCACCTCCAGGATCTGTGAAATCAGATGACACTGCTCTGTGTCGACTACAAGTAAGGGCAATACCTGACTCTGCAACCACTATTTTTGTGAGATGCTAGCCAAGGAGAAGGAATTACATGTCTGGGTTTGGAGAGGAGAAGACCAAGCCCTTTGAGCACACTCCCAGTGCAGCTTGAGCTTTCTGTCACCAGCTCAGCTGTAGCTCTTACCCTATTTGCATAGTGTCCTGTAGAAACAGGAGGGCTAGGGAGAGAAAGGGTTTGGCTCCTTTCCTCAGAGGAGAACTAGGATGTTCTGGAGTGCAAGCTTCTCTTTGGGGCCACATAAGCCCCTTTAGAGCTGGCCATCAGGATGCAGTGAAAGAGCACTCTTGATGGGGTTTCTGCTAAGGGGCTAAGCCCTGAGCGGATGCTCAGAAAACAGGTAACTTGTTTCATAGCAACTCCTTTCCTCTCTTTATGCAAGTATATCTTAGGTTTTGGTAGAATTTAGATCACGTTCTGCCTTGTTCCCCATAAATCACCATGGATAACAGAGCAGGAAACTTCACACCAGAGAGAGGAATGGGTCACGCAGCATAAAAGTCAGTCCTGGAAAGAAAAGAATATTCCTGTCAAGTGTTTAAACACTATATGTCTCTTTTGTTCCTAAATGGGAAAAAAAAAAAAAAAAAGTGATAATAATTCTGCTATGTGCCTTAGAATCTCTGGGTTGACACTTGACACTTGCCTTGTGTCACTCAAATATCTCTGTGGGCATAAAGATTTGATTAGGAGTGTGGTAGTTCAGCAGAACAGGGTGAAAGGTGGATTATCATTTCAGCAGACAAATGTCTCAATAAGTCAATCTGACTTTTGTACTTTGAGTTTAGTATCTGTTGTATACCAGCCAAACCATCCTTTTAGATTTAATAGGACAGTCCTTTTACTTTCTGAAAGTTGCAGATCACTGGGCATTATTCCAAAAAGCATCCATTTCCAGCATTGAAATGACTTTCAGGATCAAACCACTCCTTGCATGTCTGGTTTTCACTAAGATTGCACTGTATCCATTATCCTATGAAAACTAAAGACAAAATAGAAGTGGCTTTTCCATCTCATTTAATCACCACCATTAAGAGTTATGGTTCTAAGGACAGTGCCCAGTGGCAAACTTTCACTTTATAGAGTACTGTGAGACCTGTCAAAGCCTGACATAGGGCATTTTAAGTACTGTCCCATGAAAAATATAAAAAGCCAAAGTTTTCTATCCGCTCTGCCAGCTGAATATTTAGAAGTAAAATCAAGGTGGCTTTTAAAAGGTTATGTCTTTTAATGAAGGTGCAGTATTTAGAGTCTAAAAAGGATTATAGAGCTCAACAAACTAAATGGTATAACTTTTTTTTTTTTTTTTTTTTTTTGTGAAGTAGGCAGATCATTACTGTAGTCTACTTAGAAAAGAAATCTTTGTGTTTTCCCCTAAAGTCTGTGAATAGTTAGGCTTCAGGTTCACCTGAAAGCTGTGCAAATAATAGGAAAAATAAATCACAAATATTTGGAATTATTTTGAAATAGAAACAACTGGCCATGTTTTGATGATTTTTATGTTCACCTCTTCACAAATATTTGTATTCATGTGAGTGAAATTTTATTTGTATGAAAGTTTGAGAAATAGGCTTTTAGTTTGCAGGCTGAAATCAGTTTTGTAGTACACGAGATCCATTCCAGGTAAAAGTGAAAGTAATAGATTTCTGGTTTTCCAATTAAATTTTTCAGAAGGCTCTTTTCTCTCTCTTCCTCTGCTCCCTCCCTCTTCCTTAGGCAGCAATCGGAGTAGGAAGGGATCATGATACTAGAAAAAATTTCTTCACTGAAAGGGTGGTCAGACATTGGAACAGACTGCCTGGGAAAATGATGGAATCACTGTCCCTGGAGGTATTTAAAAGATGTCTAGGCATGATGCTTAGTTCAGGGTCATGATTTAGTGGTGAACCTGGCAGTGATGGGTTAATGGTTTGACTCGATGGTCTTAGAGGTCTTTTCCAACCTAAATGATTCTATGATTCTAAATAACACTGTTCCTTGCTGTCCCAATTACCACCTTTACCTATCTTCATATACAAATTCAGTACTTGATATAGCAATTCAATATCTCCAGTAATGCAACTTCTGTAATATTTTGCTTTTTAGAATCATCATAGAAAACTCTATCTAGAACTGATTTTTAGCAGATCTTTTACAGTTTTTGCACTGTAAAAATTCTTTTATACCTTTCCCTAGAGTGATTGTTGATCTGTCTTAACTGGGCATTTTTTTTCTCTCTTTCTTTCTGTCTATCCATTATACACTTCTTCTCAATCCATTAGACACTTCTTCCCAATCAGAACTACCTTCCTGGACTGAGAAGGACATGCTGTTGATAACAATTTGAATTTTGTCCTTGAAGATCTAAACAAAATCTACAGGGATCTGTTTAAAGAAATTCTCTCCATCTTCCTGCACATCTCTCTGCCCTTGCTGTTTTCTGTCACTTCTGTGCAGGTGGTATCTGCCAATGAATAAGGAAGATATATAGAGAGAGAGTTCTTCTTTGAACCAAACAAACCTTCACTGAAATACACTCTTACAAAGGTTCAGCAAGAAGATATTCTTCTTGTAGTGCCCACAGGTACTTCCCTTTAGTTTCTCAGAGAGGACTGGGCACAGAGACTCTCAGCTGGTTTGTCACAGCAATCCCTGTGCTAATCAGTGTGATTCTGAAGACCACAATATTCATGCCTGTTCTTTGTATGTAAGCAAGGAGTTGCTGCACCCTGCTGACTGAGGGATCTGGGAGAGGGCAGCTCTGCCCTCCAGCTGCAGTCTGGGACAAGCAGCTCCCTGAGCCAGTGGTGAGCAGGCTTGCACCAGGCACAGACTCCTCTTGGACAGGGTGTTAGACAGCCCCAGTCAGCTCACCAGGTACCCAGATTTAAAGTTACCTTTTGGTGATGAGAGTCATGATGAGGCCAAGAATTCTGGGCTAGGAATTGCCAAAGGCATTGCTGTGCCACACCCAGGGGCAGGTCTGGGGGACCAGACACTTCAGTGCACAGCCCCACAGCAGCTGAACCAGAAACCTTTGGGGTGGGCTGGGTTCCAGGTGACACAGCCACGTATCCTTGCCATGAGAGGAAGTCTGACCATTAGGGACTGTAGGTAACTTTCCTAAAATAATCCAAAATGTCTGGCCAGGAATATTTAGAGGTGCTCAGAAAGACGTGGTTTTGCAATATCTTAAAAAGAAAACCTTCAAACCCTTAATTTTTCGATCCATTAACCTGGCTTCCTTTAATTGCCTTTGCTTCAATCTGTCTCCTCTCTGGATATATTTAAATCTAATGAATTCTACCATCAGTAAAGGGGAGAGCAGAAACATATCCCAAGGTGACCTATTACAAACTGCAATATTAATTCTCTAATCACAATTTTCAAGCATGCCATTGGGCAAGTGTTGCTGACATAAGATCTCCAAATAATTACAGGCTGCAGTTGCATTCAGAAAAATAAAAGTATCTCTGTGAATAATTAATTTATTTATTTGCTCTACATAGCCTATATATGGGACAAATGACAGTAGCAGATATATAGTTCACGTGCTACTAAAGAGGTAATGGTTTCCTTCAGTAGTAATGACAATATGTTGACTGGTGGTGCACAAGAGAAGACAGTGCGGTCAAATGAAATGTAAAATTACTGAACCTATTACAATATTAGTGCTTGGGCAAGCTCTTTTCCTGGCTACTAATCAGATAGACAATACTAAGAGCAAACAGGTAACTCCAAAATCCTCCAGAATTTTCAGGTGGATGTAATTTCTTCATTCTCTTATTTTATCTGATTACTGAGTAATTGTCACATTCTCCAGAAGGGAAGCAACATGGTAAGAAAAGGTATGGTAGATACAGCCCTTTAACTTAATAATGTTTTTTTTAATAATAAAATGTTTGTGCATTTCTTAACTACTTATGTTTTATTCAGACTAAAAATTACTGTTTGAAACTAATAATCAATAAGCACATCTGGGTAACAACAGAGGGACTAGTAATATTGATTACAAATCTAATATTCCTCTAGCCAGTACTGCCTCAAGCTAAAAAGCATTAAACATATTAGAATCAGACAGCTCTTCTGCTTCCTCAAGAGTCTCTAGCTCTGCATTATAGAACACTGGACTGTATTTTAAAATGATTTGCCAAAAAGAGCAGTCAGTGATTTTCTATTTAAAAAGCAAGGGAATAATCCTATTCACCTTTCATCTTCCTGGGAGATTTTGAGAAGTTCCTTGGATGAGGACCCTTCCCCATTTTGTTTCTACAATGCCCCTGACCATGGAGTTCAGTGCCATGTGGGCTCCCAGACACCTTCAGAAACACAAACCCTCAGAAATCTCCTTGTGCTGGCTCCCAAAGTTTGTAGTTGCCCTTGCTAGCTGTAGCTGGCACACATCATGTAAGGAGATGCCATTCCTCATTCTGAACCTGGCTTTTCCCCTCCATGGTGTTGCTCACTGCAGCAGAGTGCACAGGCAGGCAGTGAGTGCTGAGAGGAGTCGAGTGTCTTTGGGGTTAAGATGCAAACTCTTCACCCAGATAGTGAAAATTGCTCTGTTGACAGGGATTACACCTTCAAGCATTAACCTTATGTCATTCAGTTCAGTTTAAGATGCAGTTGTATAAAAGGCTGCTTTAAACATAACTCCATATTATCCATGGAGAGGTTTTTTGGTTGTTAAACAATGAGGAGGAGAAGCTGCATGAAAGTAGCATGTGGTGCCAGTATTTGCTAGTTGAACTTGTGGGTTATTACATTTTGTATTCTTTTCTGAGACAGCTTCTCATCTTGCTGGAAAGCTGTTTGTCATCTTGGACAGGAAATAATTCATATTACACCTTTTCCAGGATTAATGGTGGTGAGTAGAATGGGCTGTGTAAAACATAGATGTATGTGGGGGAAATATTGTGGGGTTTCCTAGCAATTAACAGGAGGGAAAACTAAAATGTTTGCTCAGCAACACAAGTGGTATGGGTTTTTTCCCTCTCACTGTAGTCCTGTGAGTTAAGTATGTGGCTCCAAATGAAAGACCATTTGGTTTAGACTCCCTTTAAGTGTTAGCCTTCATTGTATCCCCTGGAATGAGAAAGTGGATGTGTGGAGCAGATGTTCCCAGCCTGCTTTGCCTCATTGTAATTCCTACAATACTTGGTTCCTTATCTTTAACCCATTTCTGAAATCGATGGTGTCAAGCCTCTCTGGCTTCACATAATCTAATATGTTTTAAAAAATGATTTTTCTTGCCATCTTATTCTTTCTGCCTCGCTTCTGCATCTTCCATCGACTTTAATTAAGCTTTCCTTGGGCTTGTGACCTTGGTGAGCTTTTAAAAATAAAGTGAACTGACTTGCAAAGTGATTTTTCCCAGCCTTTTTATAGCCCTGCTGGAAATTCACTTTGTGTGGTGTTTGAAAATATAGGCTGTTCATTTGGGATCATCATCTGTGTGCAGAGTGGCAACAAGGAGAAACTTCAGCCTTCTAATTACTACATTGCAGTAAATAGTTCATTTCTCTATAATTTCTGGTTTGACTTTTCTAACCTTTTGGGACCTAACTACACGCTGTTGTTTTTTTCAAAGAAAGATAGGAAAACATTGTCCTTTCAGGTAGGCAGTATGGAAAGAAAAGCTTTAAAAAAAAAATTGAGTGCGGAGTAGAAGATGTGTCGAAATGCCTAACACAGATTCTCAGCATGCTTGTTATCTTCCTTTCCATTTTTTCCCCCCCAAAATCCTAGAATGGATAGGTAGAAGTAGATGACTCTTCTTAATTCCATTTATAATTACATTTGGCTGGCTTCCCTCAAAGGTCTGAATAGTAGCTCTTGTCCTGATTTCTCACTTCTATGGAATCTACATATAAATCTCTGCACATTGTCATACTCTGGAAAGCTGAATATGAAACACCCCTAAAGCTGGCATTATAGGTCTTAGTTCTGCAGAGATTCTTACATGCAGACTGACTAAATGGGCTTAAAACTTCAAAGGATTTTTTTGTTTGTTAGTTTGGTCTACCCTTTTCTACTTGGAATCATTCTTTTTGTTAGCATCTGTTCCTTGTGGATGGTAAGGAGGGTACAACCCCACACAGAGCTTTGTGTAGCTTTATAATTACCTGCCCTTGCAGAGACTTCTCTTCCTGTGTTCATCAGAGAGCTGGAGGAGGTAGCAGAGTGTGAGTGACCTGCCCAATCCTGGCCCTTTAGTAAAAATCACATTTTGCTGGAGCACCTGCTGGGGTCAAGTCATGAAGGCAGTATTAGATGTGACTGCACACACAGAGCAAACTCCCAGTAGGAGAGAGAAAGAAAGCTTTTGTGTACATTACTAATGCAGTAAATAACACAATACAAATCCTAGTAAATCTTAGTAAGGGCTGGCATTTTAGTATTAGGTCCAGGTAAACACTACAGTGAAGACTATAGTGTGCTTTGACCTAATGACCTATAGTAGTTCAAGTCCTCATTTATTTTGTTTCAGGAATATGTTTCAAATTAACCATTACTTTTTACTTGTAAGTTCCTTTCTTTAAAAATAATAATAAAAAATGAAATAAAAAAGAAAAACATCAACAAAACAAACAAAAACACCAAAACACAACAAATCACCAAAACAAAAAAATGTCTTCACAGAGATTATTATCAGTGTTAGCAAGAACTAAACCTTGAATTAACCATGACTATCGGACATACTGCTAAATTTAGCAATCCCCCTTGATATGATGCATTTAAACTCTCCTAATCCCTAGTATTCCTCAAGCCATATTCTAGCACGTTATATTTTCCCACTGCAGACAAGGCCTTTTCATGAGGTTTTGAACACCAGATTTTGTTTTATTTAGACCCTTCAGTGTCCAGCCCAGCAAACCTCGACAGATCCCCGCAGCAGAGTTCAGTCCTCTGGCTTTAGACCTGGAAACAGCACATGAGATCAGCAAAGTGGGGTACTTTCCCAGCCCAGCAGCAATGCTTCTGCAATCCAGGAGCTGTGCACAGGTGTGTGATGCTCTTGGAATGAGCCTGGGGGGCTCTAAAGTACGGCTGCAGTGTTTTCCATGGGCACAGCCTCACTGAGTCAGGAGGGATGAGGCATTGCCATGAAATTAGGTGTGTGCCCTCAAATGGTACTACATCGAGTCATAAACCTGATTTAAAAGAGCATTGATTTAGTCAGTTAGGTCAAATTTAATGTAAGATTTTAATGATGTCATAAAATTCTTGACATCACTCCTTGCCATCTATGAAAAGTGGGTGTTTCAATCAACTATGACATTCGTGTCATAGCAGATTTCTTTTTTTATCTCTTTAATTCTTTGGAGTCAGTCTATTGACGCTATTGGATTTAAGAGAAAAGTTAGAAGAGCAACGTTAAGAGCAGACGGGTTGCAAATTATTTTTCATGTGCATTTTCATGAAGCGTTTCTTGGCATTTTAAAAAGTATTTGAATGTTTTTTTCTGTTAATAGCCAATTAGCCTCCAACTAGGACTGCAAACCTTGACGCTTTTAAACAGACTTGTGTTGAAAGATGTGAGTTGATGAAGGGATAAAAGAGATGCTCCTCAGAAGAGCCTGGACCTTTGGACAATACGGATACTGCTTTGGAACTGAAGGGGCACAATGTGCTATTCCACCTGTGTGGTGGAATGAAGTGCATCCTTTTGCCTGACATTTTACCTGAACAGAAACTCTTGCTGTCACTGAGTCTGTTGCATTCTATACAGACAATCTCCTCTTAAAAACCGAATGCCTTTTTTTCCATAAGACTTGGATTAATTCATCAGCACATTTTGCAGATCGGGGGGCTTGGGGGTGATGGAATTCTTAGCTGGGCTAAGAGACACAGAGATGCAAATGTTTTCCTAGTCTCACTGGAGATGAAGGCAAGCCCTCAAATTTCTAAGCATAGATCAATGTTCGATTTAATAAATCTGGCAGATAAGGGTGAGGCTTTTTTTGTCATCATCTGAAGTATGTACAGCATCAGCAAGAAACTTTCAGACTATTTTATTTTGGTATCTGAAACTCAGCATCTCTTAAGCAAGTGCAAGTTAAATTACTGCTTTTTACAGTTCCCTTTGGAGTTCATTTTTAGTCAACAACACTTAAGACTCAGTTTAAAATAATTCATTGTTCCCTGTTCTGGTGGTACAGGCTAGTATTTATCTAGCATAGATTTAGAAGCTTGATTTTCAAGCTGTATTTTCAGGGATGTTTTGGAAATTTCCTTTTCTCATACAAGTAGATCTAGACCAATTAATAAGATCTATGATCCCAGCACCTTAAATTCATTCTACATTAGAGTGAGTGGCTGCTCAAGTATACTGTAGCAGGTCAGATCCATTCTAGGCTTGTCTAATAAGTTTTGAAATAGACAGTTTCAGTTTTAAAATGCAGGCTATTTGTATTTATAAATAGATCCTGGGTTAGAAGTAGATTCCCTGAGTAATTTATTGGCCAGCATTCTGAATCTGCCCAAACTGGCAGTTTGGTGTTTTGCTCCCTTTTATTACAGAGCAGGGCAGCAGAGAAAAGGGCCAGTGATGTCACCTGTGTTCTCCAACCTGCAAGAGGTATCCTGGCTTTGAATCCTGCTTGTTTTGACACTTGTATACTTGTCCTCCGGTTTTTCACAGGCTAAAATATGTTTTATACCACACCTTTGGCAGTTTAACTATTTCAGGTTGATGTAAATTAGGTCATTTTGAAATTTCTAAGCAAAATTGCATAAATGTGGATGAGGATGTTAGGTGACATTGCTCTCAATTTTTTAAATTGGAATAGTGGAAATAGTTTAGATTCTAAAGTGGAAATAGTTTGTATTCCCAGGTATAAAGAATGATAATGGCACATTTAAGTCAGGATGATATTTGAATCACTTTGCCTGTATCATCTTATGATAAAATAACTTGACTTTTCAATAAATATAACTTTTCATGTTAATATTTGGTGAAATTCCTTGCAGTTTGATAGATGAACAGAGACATTTTTTCTTGTCATACTGTTTAGTCCTTAGATCAAAAATTTATCTTGCTTTCACTTTTATTTCAAATGTGCTCTTAAACATTTGTCTGTCTGAAACATGATTATGATTCAGTGCATACACAGTGCATTTGAAATAGTCCCAACAGAACTTGACGACAAAGCTTCCCAGCTGGAGGATAGTGGCTCATAACACAAAAATAGGAACTAAACTTACAAGTTGCTGACAATTAACATTTTCCATGTCAACCTCAGCTTCATATTTCATTTGAGAAATTCATCAGTGGTGCTCCAGATTTATTGTCTTTCCTGAGATAAAGTTTGATGGACAGGATTTACTTTATAGATAGTTCTTTTCCTTGCTATACTGACCATATACATAAAAAGTCCAGTGATTCTGAAGCAACTCATGTCAGAGGATGAATTCAAAATGATACATGTATATGAAGAACATATGAAAATTTGCTTTTACAGTCTGTCTGACCAATATCAGTAACTGAGGAAAAAGAGAGTCTGTATGTAGGCACACGAGGATACATCTGTTATACTATATTAATTTTTAAGGCAAGGTATGCAGCATCTTGACAGATGTTAATTCATTCTTTAGAGCTTCCTGTTTTCCTCTCTGACTCCTGAGTTGTCATGATCAACTTGGCACAGCTTTGTGGCTTTGTAGAAAGTTACCTCTGTGACAGAGGAACATATGTGTTGCATGAGTATGTATACATACCTTAAATCATTAGTGTATAACACACCCTCAGGCACCACTGCTTCTATTTGCAGAATATCTCAACTTTCTGAATTTTAATAAATCATCTCCAACCAAAATATCTGAGAAGCCCTCTACTGCTGAAATATCCTCTGATACGTGTTTGTGGGTAAAAAAATTAAGTGGGTTGAGAACAACCCAACTAGGAAGACCAAGGAGAGATGGTCTCCAGGAAGAGAAGACTGAACAGTTGCAGTGTGGTGGACTGAAGTGCTGCTAAAAAAGGAAGGCCAGAATCACTTCAACTGTGGCAACCAAGCCCAACACCTGGAGCTTGTTCTGCCACAGTGTTTGTTTTATTTGTTTCCAGATGGTGCCAGAAGCCTCAGAAATGACGAGCTCAGTTAGAATAGATGTTGTTCAGTGCCTGAAGATTCAGGTCATTTGTGAACAACCTTCAAGCTAAACAAACTAGTTGAGTTACCTCATTTTATAATAACCATTAGGAAGTAGGTGCCCAAATAAGATTTATGGATCTGTGTCAGCATGTCTGTAAAGGTCAGATGGGTGTTGAGGGACCGTGAAGAGCTGAGCCCAGTGGCCTAGTGACTGATTTGTTGGCTGGATTGCAGGCATCACTTCAGCTGCTCTCATTTCTAGAAGACTGTGAAAAGGGAATGAGGAATTGAATTTCACACTTCCTAATATTTTAAACAGTGCATGAATATTTTTGGAACATGAAGCAATAGAGTACAGGAATCACTTCAGCACTGCTTATGAATGGGGGATGCCAAGCAGGTAACTTTCTGCTCAGTAATGCTTTGTGTTTTAAGCACACTATAGAAATATTTATCACTTTCACTGCTGTTGGTGCCACAGTCACCCACTTCGGGTAGAATTGTACCTTGTCATTTGCTGATGAACCATCTGCTACGACTAAGAATCAGCTATTGTTTATTATAATAATCTGATATATTAAAAAATACAATGGGAATAAAAGTAGTTCAATGTCTCAAAAAAGAACAGAGTAAGAAAAATTCAAGTCAGAGGAGCTGAATTGTAATGATATTCCAATCAGACTTGTTAATGGAGCAGAGGAATTCTAGGAGGAATAGTATTACAGAGAAAGAGATTTGTCTGGCAGCCTCAAAGTATTACCAATGAGAAAAATTTAACAGTCCAAAAAATTATTTGAACTTTCTTACATTTCTTCCTGACCATTCTTTAAATGTTCACAGGCATCTTCTCTTTGAGTATAAGTATGTATGCTATGACTATTTCGTCTGGAAAACTGTTCATATGAAAAAAAAACAATATGAGTAATCTAAAAATTGAGAACAGAAGAAAGAGAGTTTGAAGTGATTCAAAGCAATGTGTGTACCTTTCATATTGGAAATGTTCATGTTTTGTTTGTTTAAACTTTGTTTACTTTCCAGCCTTGTTTCTCTCTTCCTTATGTTAATGTAAATCAGGAACTGTAAAGTGCAAAATTGTAAGGTTTTATTTTTCTGAAAATGACTTTTTTTTTGCCTTTCTGTCTTGTTGGGCTAAAAAAACCCCAACCCTCAAATACAACTTGTAACGCCTTCAGAGGATCTTGGTGCAAATTTATCTTGTCAATATTAGAAAAAGTTAATAAGCTATGGCAAAAAAAAGGGGTGTTTATGACAAAAAATTCTCCTTGTTAGTAGTGTATTAAACTAGATGTCTCTGCTTCTCTCTTTGCTCTTTTAAGTACCCCCACAATTATATTAGTCAGTGAGTGGGTGTACTTGGTATCCTGTCCCTGGCTCGCTGTTTTGCTTTCCAATTCTAAGTGTAGGGGTAGTTCAGATCAGCTAAATTATTCCTACATTTCATTATGTTCAGTATGTAATGTGAATATCTCTCTCTCACAAAACCTAATGTGGATAAGTGAGAATTTGTAGCAGTGTATTTCTGAGTTTGCAGGGCTGTTCAAAAGATGTAGTTCAAAAAGTGAGGTTCAAAAGATGTTTTCAGAGTTGAAGGTGGGTTTTCTTAGTAAAGAAGAATTCCTTGCTCACAAGTGTTGTTTGGGGTGGGATTTTTTGTTAATGGGAACAGGTGTATTGGGTCAGGAAATATCTGCCTTTCAGAGACCTGAAAGAAAACCCAGCTGTCAAAGATGCCAGACGGGCAGTCTTGTCATGTAAGAGGGGTTTGAGGTGTAGTGACATAGCATCCAAATAGGCAATGGATACTGCATAACACTTTTGAATGATGACCATTTGAGACCTGTCCTTCAGGGATGCCTTTTTGCTCTGGCTCCAATTACACTTGTTTAAGAGAGAGAGAGGTGAAAAAAGACAAAACAAATGGCCCACAACAGGTTTCTGGTTGATAGCATGGATTCAGGAGAGCTTGTTAGAGTGAACAGATACTACTTTCCAATGCCTCTGCAATAAAATTTTGCTGTGAGCAAGAATCCATATTTCTACTGAAAAATAAACCAAGATTGTTTAGCCACGTGTATTACAATAGACCTTGGAGTATGACTGGGGAAGAACACATGGATAGTAAAAAATAAATCTTTAAGTCAAATGTATTTATTGCCAGTTGATATAATTCAGTTTTTTATGTATTGCATCAGCTTTAATTTAATGTCTTACCAAAACAGAAAGCACTTTGAAAGGGATAACATTACAAAAAAAAAAAAAATTAAGGAGAAAAGGGAGTGAGAAATTATTAAAAAACTGTGCTAATAAGCTGAGTTCTGCTTTGCTGGAGGCATACATAGCATTGGAGAACAACCAGAATATACGAATGAGATTAAAGCTTTGCAGTAATAGTGGGGTTGTGCAGTCAATGAACATTTCCAGAGCTGCAGAAAAATAAGAATTATGATCACTTCTTAAGGAGGTTTGTTTTAAACTGACCAATACACCTACAGCTTTTCTGCTAGATATGAGTACAAAGGTAAGTTTAATCTAAGTTGTCAGATGTTATAAGATTTGGAGATTTTCTATGTACCTATAATAAGTTACTACATAAACCATCTACCGCAGTGCCAAGCAGGACTGCCTTTTTTTCCCTTCCTTCTTTTAATCTAATATAAATGTAAGTACCTCCTATTTAAGTGCAAGATCTTCATGCTTTTCTAAGGGTCTGGCAACTTTGAATCACCAGAGTGCATTAAGGTAGATTGTTCCAAACTAAGTCACTCATTTCAGCTATGTGTTGAAAAATTTTTTTGAATGCTGTCTCCTCTGTCTTTACTCAAGTGCTCTGAATTTGCATGAAAAATAGCGGAATAGAAAGCTTAGTGGATTATTGGTAAAATTTAATAGTGGTGTGGGCTCCTAAACAGCTATGCTTTGGGTTAATAAAGGACAAATCAGTGAGTTAGAGACGCTATGCCTTCTTTTTCTGTCTTAGGGATAATCAATACTCATTGATTCCAAAAACATCCTGTGAGACTTCATAAATAAGTATTTCCTTCTACAGGGATACCACTAACTCTTATCAATTAAGCTCGTATTGGCTAAAAGCTAGATTTTGATTAAAAGTCAGTAGTGACAGATCATTTTATTGAAGGGATTCTTAATAACATTTGGTAAAATGCTAAGGGTTTCAATTATTAATATTTTGTAGGTTCCTAAGCACTGAGTATAAGATTCTCACAGAACTGTAAATTACTGCTCCTTATTACCCATTCTGCTTTCTGCATGTAGGTCCTGGCAGTTCATCAAAAGCAGCAGAAAACTTCCAATAAAAGAGTCTTTTTGGATTTTGTACGTACAGTGTTTAAGACAAAATACATTCCTGCAGTTTAATGATTTTGAATGGAATAATTGGTATTTTTATTTGGTTTGGCTTTTGAAAGAGGGAGAATCTGCAGCTGACCTAATGCCTGGTAGGTAAATCTGCCAGCTGAGAGCAGGTAACTATTTTGCATTGGCCTTGGAGAGGAACCAGTTTCAGCAGCACTATGCCACAAATTAAGTTAAAGATGCTAGTAACCACGGTGTTCCTGTTAATTGCCCTGAAAATGATACTGGAAATGATGATCCTCCTCATGGAAGTGATTAGTCTGCATTCAGAGGGTCTGCACCTGCTTTTATTGACTTCAGAGACAGCTCTGAAAGGGGTTAATGTCAGTGCTAAGAGTACATTTGCAGTATGTGAGCACATTTTTATCCACCTCCCTTTTCCTTTTTCTTTTTTAAACAGCAATTAATTTCAGCAATTACTCTTCCTCCCTTCTGGTTTATTGTCTGGATGCCACAACAGGAGTATCAATTTTCCTGGAGGCTCACCGCCCAGCTCCCACAAACCCTACCATTTGCTGACAGGGGTGGTACTAGAAGAGCACGAACCAAATAGGAGGTACAAGAGAGGGAGAATCTTGAGGCTGGAGCTGCTGCAAGGAGTGTTTGTGAAGCTCTCTGAGGATGCCAGTTCCCAGCAAGCAGAGCTGACTCACAAGTAGGCTACAAATATGCAGTCTCTGTATAAACTGAGCCTCCTTTTCAGGGAGTTAGTGTTCCTGTGACAGCAGCAGTCGTGCATCCATTCAGCCCACGCTGGCAGATGATCAGCTGGGATCTGGAAGCTTCACAAGTGCATGAATTCAGGGCTTGCCCTGCCATAAGCTGCATGAGAAGCACTGCATTTCAATTTGAATTGAACTCCACGACACTGTGGCTTCCAAACTAGAGCTGGCTGGTTTCTTGTTGGTTTGGAGGACAAGCCACTAGAATTAGTACCCCTGGGGAAATGTGTTCTGCTGGCTGATCCCCCTGGTAAGAGCAAAACGGGGGGATAACCTCATGCTGTATATAAAGGTACAAAGCTATTAAAATATTCAATGATATCTTCAGTGAAAAGCAACATTAAAAAATGCTTTTATTTTCTCATTTGCCATGTTATCTAGTGTGTTGCAGCTGAAAGAATATTTACCTTTCACTGTTCTATGAAGTAAAAAAATGGTTATACGTATTTTCATTCAATTTTTAATTAGCTTTATATTTACAAATTCCTGGAACAGGCAAGTGGTAGAAAAAACAGGTTCATAATGTTTGGAGAGCCATCCTAAAGTTTTCATTCTGAGCAGTATGCAATGTGGAGAAAAATCTAGGTAGTATTTTCACATTGTTCAGAAGGTTTTTAAGGTCAGAATGGATTTTTCTGATAAGAACCTGACCTCCTGTCTGCAGCATGTGCCACAAAACTTAACCTGTCAAAGTAGTTTCTCTTTTTTTTTTTCCTTGCTGCCTTTAGCTCACCTTGACTGTGAATATTCAAGATTTGGCAAGCTTCAAGGAAAATATGGTGGATTTTAGAAAACATTCCCATCAAATTGAGTAGGTAGATAGTCTGAGTCTATTATGATATTTTCAGGGGAATCAATCACCACAGTATTGTTCTTTTCTTTAGGGTGTATATGTGCACATACTTCCTAATCATCCTGAGTGATTAGACACTTACCAAGAATGGCTGAGCTCCTCACAGACCTTTCTGACCTTAATTACTGCAGTGAATGAATTCACCTTTTGAACATTTTTTGCACAATTCAGGTTTTTCAGCTGGGGCCCGTCTTTGGTCGTAAAGACATCTGTCACGAGCCTTATGATACACAAAATGCATAACCAAAAGTTAGTATTTTCACAACAGAAGGGAAGATATGTAGCAAATATTATGCAGTCACCATCACCTGCTCCCATTTTTAATGACATCCCTGGTCTTCTAAAAACCAAACCGAAACAATAAACGAAAAACCCCCCACAGCCCCAAAGCAGTCAGTATTCATTTTACAGATATCATAGAGGCAATGTGTTGACTAGATAAAGGATTGAACTTGAGACCCTCTTAGTCCACTTGTTTCTAAAGCCACCTATACTACAGCTATTTATTTTATAATGTTTTATGATGTTGCTTTTATTTTAGAGCTTTCTGTAACAAAAGGTTTTGGGGAGAGTCTGAGAAGAAATGCATTAGGTTAGGTTGAAGGAGACATTTTTCACTAATTTGTCAATCTTTTAGTCTCTAATATTTCCCCTGGGGGAGAAAACTATCATTTGGGCAAGCTTTCTTTACCTGTTCAGGTCCTTTTCAGGGGCTTGTCTGTAATGGCACACAACATGAGTGAGGCATAGAACAAGAACCCTTGGCCAAAAGCTGTGGCATAGACACAAGTAACCAATTTTGCTGACACCTGAGGACAAAGTGACAAGTTTATCAGGCTGGCTTTGCATTTAGCATGAATTGACAGATTTTCTGTCTACTCAGGGCCTGCAGCAGAGACGACCCAGATACAAGGAGGGCTCTGGCTGAACCACAGTAGTGCCTCCCCCGTCTGTGTGAGGAAAAGAAGCAGATCCCCTTAAGTAATCCCATCAGTGCTGCTGACAGCCTGCAGCACACCCCGAGGATTTGCCAGCTTTGGTCCTGTGCCACTGGGGCTGTATGTGGGGGCTGGCGAGAGCCCCTGCATCAGGCTCTCCTTTGCTTGTCGAGAGCATGGTGGATTACTCCCTTTCTGTTTCGGCTGCACTCGCTGAGGACTTCTCCAGCTGCTATTTTTAAGCAGCCACAAGAAGCTGATTTATCTGTCAGTGCCAGGGAATGTGCTTTGCAAAGCAGCAAGCTAAATATCTAGGTCACACACTGTATGGAGAGAGGCAACTGTGTGCTGCTCAGTCAGGAATTAGACAGCTATCAAATGCTGGTTTGTGGGGAGAAGGGAAAAAATCCTCAAACAGCATGGAAGGAGTCTTCTTTGGGATAAAAATCACCATATGTTAAGCTGCTTTCTTGGTACCAGCTAGACAGCTGTACTTTAAACTGTCTAGAGGAACAAAGTAGACTGGCCTCCTTATTCCACAATTTTTAAAGAAAAAGGAAAAGGATTTTTTTCATTGTTTGGTCTTTGTTTAAAGCATCAATAACAGGAACGGGTACCAATAAGCACCTTTTCTAAGCCATCCTAGCCTACTTGTACTATTGCTGCAACTTTAAAACTGTTGGGGGTTGTGTGTATGTGTGTATTTTCATAATAAAAGCAGCCTGGTCTAGCATTCTTTAGGGTAAGAGAAAAAAGAAAAGACTACAGAAAGGTAGCCTGTACCTCTCGTAGGAGTCTGAGATAGGCCTTGATCAAATTAATTGGAAAATAAATTCCATAACCATTGGCTATAGCAGCACATGAATGGCAAAGTTGTGTCCCTCTGCTTCCATGGCGCTCCCACCCCAAAAACAAGGACATGTGCACCACAAAGCAGAAATAGAGGGAATTCATGACTTTACCTTTCAGGATCTTGCAACAGTGTGGCAGCAATTGTATCCCTGGCCTGGTCAGAGCCCAGATATCCATCTGAAGACAGAAGGAGAAGACATGGAATACCAAGCTCCAGAAGACAATGAAGTCCCATCATTGTGTCATCCTTACCTGGCATGGCCAGGGCTGGTGGACTGCAGACACCACACACCTGGGAGGAATTTGTGTCTCCAGACAGCAGCTCTCCAGTGAGTGGGTAGAAAAAAAACAGAACAAGGCATGAGAAAAAAAAAGTATACCTGCTGATTGTTGAATTCTAGTCTCATCCTATTTTTCTTTGTAATTTTCTTTAGTAGAGTGTAAGTTTTTGTCTTGTGTGTAGTCTAATACAATATCTTTGAAAACAAAATCATATGAATTAGATAAATGAACGTGACCTTTGTTTCCTTAAGAATTTTTGAGATAAACTGTCTGATAGGTTTGGATAGGAGTGAGATGGAAAAAGCAGGAGTTTCTTCTTTTTTTTTTTTTTTTTTTTTTTTTAATATTAGCTCCTGAGGGTGTATTTATTTTAATTGGTCTATGTTAAAAAAACCTAACAACAAACAAGCAAAAAACAAACCACACAAAACTATGGGAAGTCCTGTATGATTATTTTTAGGAATTTAATTCTTTTACAATAGTGCAATGGCAGTGAATTAAATTTAGCCTCTGCAAACTAAAAACTCTATTTCCCATATTCAAGGCAGGTACATGATAACAATATCTGTCTTTTGAATGCTTTATTAGGAAATTGCTTTTTGCTTCCCTTCTCCTTCCCTTTTTTCTCCTCTTTTGTGGTCCCTGGTCAAAGAGCACTGACGTGTGGCCTTATGGTGTGGAGACTGTGGGTTCTGAGGAGGCTCATTAGGTACCACTGTTCCCCGAACACACTCACAGCCTGTACTTTATTATACCCTGGTACTGAAATGTTGGGCTGAACCAAAGCTCCCGCTTGTGCAAGGCCTGCCTTTCTGAATATAGTCCAAGGCTCATTAACAGTATTTAATTCTTAAGGGGGTTGTAATTTAGTCAAGGGCAAAACAGATTAAGTCAAATCGATGTCTACCTCACTGTCATGGTTTAACCCCAGCTGGCAACTCAGTGCCACACAGGAAGAAGAGAGAGGGACGCGAATCAGAAAAAAAACCTGTGTGTTCAGATAAAAGCAGTCTGATAATTGAAATACAGCTAATAACGATAATAATAATGAAAAAATGTAACAAAAATAGAGAGAGGAATAAAGCCCAAGAAACACAGGTGATGCACAATACAGTTCACTACTGACAAATGTCTAGCCCACTCCCTAACTGTGATCACCCCTTCCAGCCAACTCCCCCAGTTTATATAGGGCATGATGGTTTATGGTATGGAACTCTTTGGATCAGCTGTCCTCATCATGTTCCCTCTCATCTCCTTGTGCTCCTCCTCACTGGCAGAGCATGAGACACTGAAGTCCTTGAATTAGGGTAAGCACAACTCATCAGAAACCAAAACATCAGCATGTTATCAACTATTCTCCTACTGAATCCAAAACTTGGCACTGCACCAGCTACTGGGAAGAAAATTAACTCTATCCTGGCCAAAACCAGGGCATTCACATTACACAAATGTGGATCTATTGAGCTGTCTATTACATTCTGATATGTTTTCCAATATCAGATAGATGTATATATATACATCCAATTTAAAAGATGCTACCTTGTTTTGCCACTCCAAATTCGCCATTGTAGTACCAGTTGCACAATCATTTAAATGGCTAGCAAGATATGCTCACTGGATTCAAACAATACTATCCCATTTACAGGTTTTTGAACAGCAGCTGATGTTATAGAGTTTGGGTAGTTCTGTTTCTGAGTTCAGTATGCCAGGAAAATTAAGGCTGTAATAAAATGGGTTAGAATCATCCTTAATGTGTCACATAATACTTGAAATATTGTATGTAGCTTGTTTGTGTCTTGGCAATTTGATGGTACTGAGTCATGGTATAACAATAATTAGCAAATAAGACTTTTTTTCCCTTTCTTTTTTTTTTTTTTTTTTTTGGTGGAGACCTAGAACCAGTTCTATGATGATTCTAAAAAGAGAATTTAACATAGATGCATGTTACAAAACTTCAAGTTGCAAAATCTCACTTTGCATTCTTAGACTTTTATCAGCATGCAGCACTTCAACTCTTATCATAATTCAGCCAAACATCCTCATGATGTTCAGAAAAGGGAGGATTCATGCCCCATTTTTCTGAGGGTGAAACTTTATAATTCTGGCATATTGCAGGTCTCCAAAATAGCTCAGGCATCCTTTAAGGGATTCAAGCACACCTCATTTTCATACCCTCTTACACTTACCCCAGTAAAACTCTATGCTGGAGTCAGCATGTGGAACAGCTTGCAAGGAAAACTTCATATCTTTCCAGTGCCTTTATACATAAATGTAAAAATCTCCATCTGACAGTATGCACTGATACCTACTGGCCAGTTCTGTTGCTGGGAATTTAAAATCTAGAGCCAAGGTTAATGAGTACAGTTTAAATATTACATGCAGAGTCTGAAGGTCATACAATGTAAAATATTGTTTCACTTTTTACATTCAGATTGTATAGGGGGTAGACATTGAAAGTCTTTGCTGAACTTGGATTTAACTGTTCCTTTTTATAAAGGTTGGTAAATTTGCAGGGAATATGGAAAATGGAGTCAGCCCTTAAATCTCCCTTTGGCGGGCAGAGTATAAAACTTTCCCTTTGATCATGGCCATGATTTTTGTTTGAAAATCAATAAATAATATGATGTCTACTCTGTGAAGCTGCCATGACGTTAAGCAGATCTCTGAAAGCTTCTGTACCATTTAAACAAAATTAGTTATTGAGCTTGAATAATATGCATTTAGAAAGGGTTAGAGGAGC
Organism: Xenops minutus; assembly: GCA_035221455.1. Lineage (NCBI taxonomy): Eukaryota > Metazoa > Chordata > Aves > Passeriformes > Furnariidae > Xenops > Xenops minutus. Next base: position 7,938,809 of record JAWWEE010000001.1, read on the forward strand.
CACTTGAGCAGAGGGTTTCTATGACAGAATTAATACAAGCTACTGTAGCTTTAGCTCAGTGTTCACTGATGTAATTACATGACTTAGTAAACCTTGTGAAGTGATGTTGAACTTGTAATTTTCATTCAGTTTCCTCCCTTTCTTTGGTCATATCTAGTGCATACAGGCTTCAGGTTGAAATAGTACTTACATATTAAGTGACTGTAGACTCTTTTATTATAAATAATACTGTATGAATTTATAGATTATGGGCAGATGGAGTTACAGAACCAGAATAATAGTTTGAAAGGCAGAATAATAGTCCCTCAAATAGCACCAGGGGGAAAATTCGATTATATATATCTGTATCTAGCTTCAAATTGAATGTAAGCTTGGGGTTTTTTAGCAAAATTAAGGGTTCATCGTTCTTTCAATCAAATTCATGTTGGAATCATACAAAACAAAAAGAGAGATTGGCCAAAGCCCTGGATATCATGTTGTAAAAAATGTGTATTTATTGCTTTCCTGTTTATTCTGTGGGCAAAACATGCTCTATATATCAAGTGTGGAAAATGGCCACAACAAAGAAGCACCTGTCATTAGCAGAAAGAATGCAAACCAGATACTAACTCCAGGAAAAAAAATCTCACTTTTAGGTTAAAGCCAAACCATGAAAGAAGGGGGTTGCATATGCAATTAATGCTCTTATATGGAATTATCTAATGTAGGCATTTTCTTAGCAGGTTTAGCCAGAATGTCTATTCCTGAAATTATTGCCAGACATAGGACACCTTGGAATTATTGCATTCTGGTCCAGCAAAGGAAGCTTCACAGAGAGAGGGAGTTGCATGAATTTTACTTCTAAAAATTATGAAGGTGTTTGGGCTAAAAGATTCTCCACACAATTAAAATGCATCATGTTCACCACCCCTTCAAAGGAAGAGTGTACAGAACAATATAGATTTACAGAGCTTCTCAAGTGGTAGAAGTTAAAACACATTTATGTTCTGGCAAGAGCTTTTCAGAAGCCTGCCTTGAATCCTCTGCTTCAAATCACACTGGATATGGGCTTTGCAGAAGGTCTTAGGGACTGAACTTCACAGAGGTAAGGTAATCAGCTACTGGTGACCCACTCACACCAGTAAGGACTTCATCCCTCTGGAGACCAAGTATTTTCAGGACGTGAGATCTTTCTTGTTAGTGGAAGGAGTTGTTTGCTTCCCCTAAGTCTGGATGGACTTACAATATTCCCTGCCAGCTGATGGTTTTACCTGCAGCCCAAAGGCAGGGCATAAGGAATGCTCTGGAGCTGGCCTGTGAGGTCTTTCTGTGCCCCTCTCTGGGCCGTGGTTTAATGATGCTCAGGGACCAGGGAACTACCAGTCTTTCCAGAAAGTTACCAAGGGTGGAGGACCTGGCAGTGAGAGTGTTAAGGCTTTGAGAAAGGAGTAGATTCACCTTTGGGTTGGGTGCAGAGAAGCCAGGCTGCTGTTTGATGGCCTGGCACTCCTGGGTCCTCCACAAAACTAGACAGATTTTTGGTGCCATTCACATCCCAAACCAAGCAATAGGTTTTTGTCCCACAGACCTCATAACTGTGAGAAGGATTAGCTGAGGAGCTTTGTCTTGGACATGGCAGTCTGAGACTGAGAGTCATTTAGGGAAATGATTTCTGACTAGCTGTTAACATTCCTAACTCTATGTGTTAAAATTTTATACCTTACAAGTCTACAGCCTTCCTAGTAGAGAAATATATTTTAAGTGAATAATCATATTTATTTTCCAGGGCAATTTTGCCACAACAATTATAGACACTTGGTATTTGAAAATGAAGGCAAAGATTTTTCTCAAAGCAATGCTGAATAATTACAGTCTTCCTGGTACTCATATATTGCTCTAACTTAATTTTATTATCCAATGCATCTTTCCTTCTTCCAATTAGCTTCAAGTAATTCCCGCACTTGAACCTTAGAGAAGAGTTTCAGAATGATAGGGATGGCATTATACAGCCTGTACTCCAGGATGGTAAGGCATATTTCTTTTAGAGTGCAGGGACAATAAATGGAATGACAAGTTCTATACGCCGTTGAAGAGTAAAAATACTTCCAGGTGTCTATTGACTTCAGATTGCTGTTTCACATCCAATTAGAAAGACTTCTAATTCAAAAAGATTCTTTACTGATACAAGCACAAAATTAGTCATTTTAAAAGTCTGCCTGTGTGCAGAATCTTTACTTATGTTCAGAACTGACAAAAATAAAGACAAACATATGGTTTGGAAAGTTATGTAGTTGGGGACTCCAGTTCTGGCTAATATTTTGACACAAAAAGGATTTCCTATTTGGAGAAGTATTACTAAAATCTCCATGTAACTTTGGGAAGTTATAAGTGGAAGAAATACTGAACCAATGAGGTCAGTGCCATAATCTATTTTCCTACTTCATTGTTGTGTTCTTGTGGATGAGTTTGCTCCTCTGAAGCCCTGCCAGGGTCTGGAAAATATCTCCATCAGATATTTGGACCTGAATAGCTATTTTACCTTTGTCTCTGTGAATTGGGGTGGACCTACTGCATATGTTTTTCCCCTGTCATCTGTAGTTAGTGGAGTTGTTCATCTGTCCTAATGAAGGGGAGGGCAAGGAACAGGGTGACAGATGAAAAAAGCAATGACTGTAGTAGTGTTGGCCATCATATCACGGTGGTGGTGGGTACAAGGAACAGACGGTGATGAATAGAAAAGCTGATTGTAGTATTATGTTGTTTGCTGTGATTTGAGGGAAGTTTAGGTGCCTTAATAGCACAGACTATTTTGCACTCAAATTTAGAAAAAAGCCTCTAAGTTTAAAGTCCTGCACAAACTTATGTGAAATCTTTACTGGAATTGGAACTTTGATTTCCTTTCTGATCTGCATATGCTAAGGCACATTTGTATGCTTACAGTAAGTTTATTAATTCTGTAACCTATTTTCTGTGCTGTATAATCATCAAAGAGTGGAGATGAAAATGTGCTCATAAAAACCTTTTTCTATAACTGTCATCCCATTTCCTCTCATAAAACAACATCCTTATTGGTAACAGAAGATACAGACCGGGCTGCTCTCTGCACTGTATGCTGTTTTAACTGTGTAATTACTTCAGTAGTTAACAATGTTAACTGCAATGTGATTTGTGGCTGCATTCCCGAACGTATCTCTCAGTAAATCAAAGTGGATGCGCCCGGGCTGTTACTCAAGTTCCATCACAAATATTTACAGGAGTATATCAAGCCCACTGAGTTATAGCTACTAAATTGCTGGGAACGTACTCATGAAAACAAATCCTGTTTGTATAAAAAGAAGGCACAATCACTCTTTAAACGGTATGATAAATCTTACTGCTCTGAAAAGGTTGAAAGTCATTTGCATTTGGCAGAGGTATTGAAATGCATCTTAATAGACTTAAATGTTCAGTGTTGTTCCCGATGAACAACAGAAAATAACCATTTTATTGGTGTGATCAGGTGGGTTCTGTGAAATTAAGGTTTGGCTCTGCAGCTGGATCTTTTTCATTGCCAAAACTCCCATTTCCTGGTGGCAGCAAATGATGCAATAGACTCTCAGACAAATATAGAATCAGAGCTATTGTCTTATGGAAATAAACAGGAACTGTTTGTTTAGTCAGCAAATGTATGTTTAATAAAGAATACAGATTACTGCAACATTTTCAGAATTGCTGTTAGCTTGATTGGTAAAATGGTCTCCTTAAAGAATTTCACTGAACTCAGAAACAATAAAATATAATAGAATCAATATCCCCAGGGGTCTGCACAATACTGTATAATTGAGAGAAATTAGCCTTTCCACAGCAACTTGACCCAAAAGTAGAGTTCTACACAGCCCCTCTTTTAAGACCTAGTTAACATTTGAAAATGTGTGCAAATTTTTTCCTTCTTTTAAGACTAGTTTAGAAAGAGGAGGCTAATTTCATGTACAGATCTACAGGCTCAGGATGCAATCCCTTCCTACTAGAATAAGAAGCTCTGTCAAAAATAACTGTGCTATTTCAAAATTAATAATCTTTGGAGTTTTGGTTTTTTTTTATTTTGTGTCAGGGAACTTGGGTGTCCCAGGTGAAAACCTTTTTTCTTCTGAAGAAAAGTAGTTCATTTTTTTCTACCCGTTCTTCCTTTCATCATAAAAATAATTTTCATTTGTCAATGAGATATTTATTCTGTCTCAATAACGTTGAGGAATAAGAATAAATACCTTAAGGAGTAAACATCTTAAAGAACATCTTGTTTACCATGCACCTACATTTTTATTAGTCTATATGTGCAAGGGAATAGCTGGACACTGTAAACCAGGGAAAGGGAATTAAGTTGTCAAGAATTCATTTCATTCTTACTGTAGGATTCTGTATGGAAAGTCAGTTTTTTCCATCTTTTACAAATTATTATTAAATGCTGTTATTTAAATTCATGAGGTGTTTCTTGTTTAGGCTTTCACTATAAAAGATTTGTTTAATGACAGCTCAATTCTTCACATATTTTATAGTATTTCATTGTGTGCTTTCCTAATTAGCAGATAAACAGGCAAAAAATATAATCACAAAAAACCAGAAAGAAGAGCAAGGAATAGACAGTCCTAGAAGTCTGCACCTGTTTGCCACTTTTTCTTCCCAGTTATTTGAACTCCAGAGAAGCAAATGGAAAAGGACTCCACCCTCTCCTATAACAGACAACAAAAATCCACCCCAGGTAATGACTTCTGCAGCACCGCCCTGTCTTTCAGAAGGGTCGGGGGATTCTCATGTGAGGCCCAAGAAATGGCAAGCTTGGCTTGCTATTTGTGGCTGCATGCATTCTAGGGAAATTGATCATATACTATGGAGGAGAGCAAACCCAACATCAGTCATTCTTCTGCCAAGCCTGTTTAAAATGTCCAGAACCTCAAGAAAAGGGAGAAAGCTGCCAGCACTCCCTTGAAAGCATGACCTTGGCTTATATAGTCTTTCTCTTGTTGCAAGAGCCTCTTTGTTGTCTTGTCCGTCTTTGGTGCCAACTAACCTTCTCGTCTGCAAAGCTTCCTCGGTCTGCCCCACACTCAGGTGGCCAGGCCCATGGCCATGGATAGCATGTCCCACTGTTTCAATGCCAAGGGAGACTCCTTTGCAAATCCCTGCACTGCATGGCAAATACCATTCAGCTCCTCAACAGGCTGAAAGGTCTTTTGAGGTCTCAGAATTGTTTCAGCCACCTGAGTTCTCCTTTCTGAAGTGAATGCTTTTGATGGCCTGAACACCAGTCCCCAAAGAGCAGCCTCTTTTTGAACTGGAGAATCAATGATGTTACCTAGGTGGATTATTTGAAGGCAGTTTTGTTGTTGCTGTGTAACCTTAGGTCGGTGACAGACACTGTATAATGGGGTGATTCTTCTGATTCATTTGCTGTCCTTTCATTGTTTTATTATGTTTCATTAACTTGTCCTTTGCTTCTGACAATAGCTTGTATGAGCTTTCAGTTAAATCATCTAGTGTGATTACAAAGACATTTGATTAATTGCATTTGATTACACATTTCATTTGATGATGCTTCTCTATGATTTTCAAATGCAAACAGTCCAGTAGAATATACACCAAAGTACGTTAGCTTAGAGACAAAATGAAATAAGAAAAAAAGGCTGGTCTGTAAGTTGTAGTCCTTTGACAGCACAAGGACTCCGTGTGGCATATGATATTGTTTTAAGTATAAAGCATGACTAAAAGTTGCTTATGTTACTTTAATATTTAAGAAGAAGACAGCTGGGTATGAAAGTGGCAGATGAAGCAGTATAAATAATGTAAGCCTGAGTGCAGAAGAATTGCAGTGGAAATCAACAACCTTGGAATGTATAGCAGTCAGGTCTTCTAACTCAAGAAATAACATCGAGAAATAACAGCAGAATTATTCTGTGACATTTGCACTCAGAGATAACAGCAGAAACAAGTAGAGTGCTTTGAAATTCACCACCTATACCAGGAGCATTTTTGAAAGTGGAATCACCTTTTCTTCCTCTTATTAAATACTAAACACTACTGTGAAAGGAAGGAGATGCATTTGATATGTAAGGAAATTCAAGAAGTTACTTTACAGTCAGTTAGAGAATAATTCTGTTTTGAATAACAAAAAAAAAGTTTTCTTTTTTCCCTAAGATTGCACTTTTTGGTCTCAGAGCCACAGGAAAGGCCAATCTCTCAGTACAGCACATTCAGGACACAGCTTCAGTTTGAATTCTGAATTCAGTTCTTGAAGTGTGAGGAATGTTCAGAATATTTACATATCTTTATTTTTTCTTTCTTTTTCTTAGAACACCATTGTCTGGAAATGCTCTGTTTCTGGATTGACATAATTGCTCAGCAGGAGCCATTTGAGTCTCTTGGGTAAATACAAAACTCTTCAAATGTGTACTGTGTGAATTCCCTTACCTAACTAACCTTCATTTTCAGAACTATTATATCTGTTGTGTACGCCTGGCATTAAAAACTCATTCCAAAGCTCATCTGTAAACTAAGAGATTGTGACAGCTTCTTTATTTTTTTGAGCACTCCTAGGATAACATGTGCATGATTTTCTACAGACCTTGGAATCCATGGGTTATTCATTGATCATGAATATGTGCTAGGACTGCAAGTTGAAAACCCCCTTGAGCATTTTATTACAGATGTTACTGCATTTTCAGCTTCGCTTTGAGACAAAATAACATCTCAATCATTTTTATTTTCTCCTTGAATGCTCAACACACAGCATTTGAAGAAAGGCCTGTGAAGGTACCTTTGCCATTGTGTTATAGAAAGTAATTTCTCTCTATTTCCCATTTTGGGGGTTGTATGTTTTCTTAGGGAAGCTGCCCATGGAAGTGTGGGGTGGAGTGTCCTTGCTGGACAGCTAAGACAGTCACAGCAGCTGGCTGGAAGTGGGAGAAGGTGAGGCAATGAATGCAGGAATTGTCTCCCTTGAGCCAGGGAGAGAAACCATCACAAGGACTCACAGGGGTGCTCAGGTATTTTCACAGGGTGGATTTGATGGCACAGAACTTTCATTTTGAGTGTTCGGTTGTTCATTCAGGTTATTTTCTTCTTTCACTACATTTTTGGATTTAAAAAAGTATTTGTTGACTTACTGGCAAACCCATCTCAAAAGATAACAAAATACCAAATTTCTAATAGCTTTATTTAATTTGCTTATTCCCTTTGTCCAACTGGCACCATTTAATTCTTTTTGCCCTTGATTGCAATGGGTGGGGGATTTGGAGGGAGGGAAGCAAAGACGTGAGATCTTTAGAAAACCCTTCAGGGACAGGAATTTTTTTCTTCCAAGTTTTGTCTGCTACTACCATACCAGGACATGAAAGGAATACATCTCTGCTCTCTTGCTGTAATTTGAATGTGAATTTGATCTTCCTATGGAAGGAAGATCAAATATCTTCTATCCAAGAACAAACAAAGAAAAGGAAGTGGAGAGAATAATACTGTTTGACATTGTCAGAGGTAACATATAACCTGCTGCTGAGCATGTTACACACATACCTATGTCAATATACAGAGAGTGTGTCTATTATAGTCCCATCTAGAGACCTCAATCCTTCACTTCAGACAGTAGCAGCTGAAATTTCAAGCTTTAGAGATATAGCTGTAGTTTGACAGCCCTGACCTCAGCCTGTACGCGAGGGATTAAACACACTCATTCAGGCTGCAGACTCTGCAGAGAAGGACTTAGGTAGTGCTTGACTCACCCCCTCTCGGTCTCTGTGAGTCTGGAAATAGCAGCAATTGGAGGAAGGAGGCATCAACAGGGGCTTTCTGGGCAGCCTGAGTGCTATTTGATACAACATGCACGGCTGGCTGCGGGTCGACCCAGGCTGCCTCTCCTTGTTCTCCACACTTGGCTGGAGACGAGCCTGCTATTCCTGGGTGGCACAGAGAGCTATCATCCATTTGGCTCCAATGGTTTTACAGTGTTGGTGATCACAATAAATTACCTGCACTAACGTGAGGAATAACCTGATGAGTACAGGCACATTGTAGCGGAGCTAAACACCACGCGAACAAGGAATTGAAGAGCATATATTAGAGAATTTATTTGACAGGCTAATGCACCGTAAAGTTTTGTTGGTCTTTGAGAGAGAGAGAGAGAGAGAGAGAGAGGTTCATAGATGTTCCTGGAGAGGAGAACCAGTGTCTGCTGGAGTCTTGTAGCTCCTCACTGCAATGTCCTCACAGAATCAAGAGATAGAATTGCAGGAAAGGCATGCAAGATTTTTTTCAGTAAAGTGCCTTTGCTTTTCCTTTCCTTTGGAAAACCCTTACAGTAATACAAAATGAAGGTTTTCTCTAGATCTGTTAGTTTCTTTTTTAAAATATTATTAATATTTTTCTAAAAAACCCACTCTATTCTAAATCTAAATGTCATGCACTAATAGCAATTTATTTCTAATTAAAAAGAAAAAAAAAAAAACTCAAACAAACCCAAACCTTAAAACCTCAATAAACTTTAAATTCCTGGTGATCATGGGTTAGAGGAAAGATATTTTCTCAGATGAACCTAGCTCTGAAATATCTGATCAGGAGGAAACTACAGTCACATTCTGCCCTCACCATGATACAGCTGTTTTTATAGTTGTGCACTGGCCATGGGTAGCACCATAACTTTAGCAGGTTTTATTATCTTTCCCTCAGGCAGATATAGCATTATATGTTTGTTCTCTATACATTGTTTGAGTCTGGAAATCAATAAGAAAGTTCAGACAACGCATGAGTCTTATTTCCTCATGTTTTGAAACAAAATCCCTTTGTAATGCCTGAAACGTCTTCAGATGTTTTCTCCTGTCCTTTTTGCCTTCCCAGGCCCATAATATGCCATTGATTATTTTTTTCCTTTTCTCTTTTTTCCCTTCTAAAGATATAGTTTCCTACTGAAATCAATGGGGAGTTTGTTTCAAAATCAATAGGGAATTATAGTTCTGAAACTTAAGACAATGGTGGCTCCTTAATCATATCAGAAAAGGTGATTAAGATGCCACAAACAAACCACTAATCCACAGACATAGGCACGGCTACTAAATTAAGAGTAACCATCTTTACCCGAGCGAAGCTCCATTTAACTTCAGTGGGAGCTTTGCCTGAAAAAGAGCAATAAAACCAAGCAAGAAATGTGAAACAATCTCACCAGATTTACCAATCAAACACTTGTTGCCAAGCTAAGATGACTCACCAAGAGCAGGTTGGTCTTTTACTGCACCGGCAACTAATTTCTTGGTTCAAAGCTCTTCTGGTCCTGGGGGACTTGGAAATCAAGAAACGGATGTTCTGAACATCAAGCCTCCTGTTCCCAAATGAACTGGCTAAACTGATGAAACAATTCCAAGTCTTTCTCAAAAGACATTTTGGACCTTCAAAAAGCTGTCTGAACTTCATATAACAGGGATTAACAGAATTACAGTTGTGGAATGGAAGCAAGTGGAAGTACACAATGCTTCTGGTTATTCCAAACCTTCTCCTACTCTAAATTTAGAATATTGTGCATCTAACATTTCTTATCAACTACCTTTTGCAATCTACAGCTCTGATAGTTGACATTTATGTGGGAGTCTCTCCTTTATTTTCAATAAAACTCTGTGTCCATTCAGGGGACAGAACCTAGTCCCATGCTAGGATATATTTTTCACAGTTCAGAATTTGCATATGGTGTATTTTTTTGCAACTGAGTAATAATAATAAAGCTCTCAAGAAGGGATTTTTAAAGAGTATGGGAAGGATGGAGTTGTCTATATTGAAATAAAAATGTAGCAACTAAAAACTATGTCTCCCATTTAAAATGTAGATTAAATTTATCTACAGTATTAAAAATACTTCTGGGGAAATTACTCAGAGGGGATGTGTAGGCAGAAACTGTATGTGTATAGTTGCTCTTAAAGAGGGTGTGTTTCTGTTAGTCCCTATGTATAGCTGTACCCTCTATGTTAAGCTCTATGCTTAAGGTTAGAAGGCTGGTCATGGAAAGAACTTGGCTTTTATTGCTTCTCTTGAGTACTTTTGCTTCATCCCCAAAAGCGAGTTTAAAGAGTTATCACACTTTTCAAAGGCTGAAAGAATTGAGATCCAGATTATTAGTTCAGCTTGTGAGTCAAGAATGATTCATTTTCTAAAATCTGCTTATATTACTCTGCCAGTGAATATTGAGCAAGGCTTTTGTTTATCCTCCACACGTGGTCACTACTGCAAACAAACAAGTTTAATTTGCTTTGTAAGCTTATTACAAGAGGCTCAGTGGAGAACGAGGGCTGAAAAGAACCCCTTGCCTCTGTGGTTTTATTAAGAACTGTTTTCTCCAGAGAACTCTTAGCCTGTCAGATTAGAAATGCAAAGAGACCTTTTACTCTAACAGTCTCACAGTTATCCCCTTAGTAAAGTTTGCTCTTGTGATAATTACATTTTACCATCTCCAGTTGTTTACTAAATGAACAGCTTTTCTCTGCTGCTTCCAGCCTTGACGCTTTTCCTCTGATAATTTGTGGTTACAATGAAACATTTAGAAATACGTGTTTGCCTTCTGTCTGTTGCCTTCCTTGTTTTGTTTAGATAGCAAATGATTTTGGTTGTGGGTCTGGTGATTATGGGCCACAAGAATAGTTTAGGAATTAAACCTGAAGTAATGGAGCATTAACACTACTGGTTGCACTGAGAGGAAAACAGCAGGCTCATTCATTTTCCCTGTTAATAGGAAAGGAGCCATTGAGGATGGAGTTCCCAGCTGCCAGGTTGCCCTGAAGAGGCAGGACTTCAGGACAATATCCTCCCCAACACTAAGAGGTTTCTTTCCTAGGAAGTATTTAATGTGTGTGTGTAATAATTCCCTACAAAAATGTTACCTTTTTCCAACTCTGGAACAAATAATGAACCTCTGCTTGCATGTAAAATTATTATTATATATCAAACCATGACATATATTTATACCGATAATGTAACAAAAACAAAAAAGTAAAATAAACAAAAAATGCCAAACAAACAAGAAACCCAACCATTTCCTGTGCTGGTGGTATTATTGTTCTTTGGAAAAAGAAGCAGGTAAACCGTTCGTTAGGTCAAGCTAACCAGGCAGCTCTATATAAAATACAAATAAATATTTCTCTTTTTAGTTCAATAATTATTTTTCAATATTAAAATAGGTTTGCTTAGTTGTTTCTTCTTTTTTTTTTTTTTTTTTTTTTCATTCCAGCTGATTCCATTTCTTATTTTGGTATCACTGTTTTACATAGAAAAATGTGTACCATGAAAAACCTTGATGCAAACCCACTTTCACTTACAAGTCAGGATGATTAACATTTCAAATATTTGAGTGTGAATTAAAACCCACCTCCAAGCCTCTGATTTTTGTGAATGTCACCGGGATTTCTTCTCTCTGTCGCTTAATTATGTCTGATCAGTTCTGAAAGAACATACTCAGAAAATGCTGGCAGAGGACAGAATTAAAGGAAAAACACAACACTCTTGGATGATTAGAAATAAAGCTGAGATTTGAAACTCTTAAAATATGTTTTTCTGCCTGCACTTCAAAGGCAGCCTTTGGCTGCAGAACAGTTATGAAACTTCAGCCTACTAAGTTTCTAGATACTTGGGCCATCACAAGTATACAGTATTGTGTTAAATCTAAAGTGGTTTCTGTGTTGTCCCTGTGATTTGGAACTTTGCTATTTCTGCAAATGTAAGTCACGATCATGGGCACAACATTCAGATTGCACTAATAAATTTGTGTGTCGAATAAATCTGAGTGTGACGCAAAAAAAGTGTAAAAAGTAGTCAGGAAATAGATCAGGCTGAGATCTTCTTTTAAAGTTCAACTGTAGGAAAGTCCTAGCTGTTTTAAGAATGGGAAAAATATATTTTTCATAGCAGTGACACATCTAATTTCTAATGCTCTTGTCATCTGTGTTATAGCCTTTGTTAACACATTAATAATTCAACAGTGCTGGTAGTTGGACGAGGCACATTTCTGCATCACAGACCCTCATACTCCCTTTCGCCCCCAAGATCTTAGTATAAATTTACTAGGAAGGATGGATCAGTCTTGTTGAACTCTCCTAAAATGGGTTTCAAGCCCGGGCGCAGTAGTCCTGTGCTATCTTGGAGGGGTAGAAGCTCACATATGGGAGAACAAAACACCAACTGTGGCACCTCAAATAAAGCCAGTAGATTCGATGACATGGCCAATAGCCTAAAAACCAAATGTTTTTCCATGGCCACAAGATTATTAGGCAATTCTACCATTTTCCATGCTAAGTCTCAATATAAATTAGTATGTCCATCCTCAAAAGTCACAAATCCCCTTGCTGAAGTGGAAGGTCTGTGCATGAATCTAGGTGCTAATAGGGAGTCAGGGATCTTAGCACACCAGTACTCACACTTTTCCTTTCTTTGTAGTACAAAGTAGCTGGCTGCATTTAAGTGTTAGCAGTTGGAGCCCCCAAATTGTCACACCAGGTCTGGACTGAAACAAGAAATACTGTGTCTTAGGGCTACTCTGCTTATTGAGACCACTGCATCAAACACAAACATAGCAGTGGCAAGTCTACATCAAATTCGCATTTAAAATGCACAGAATAAGAAAGCTGGGGAATTCAGAGACAAGACAGTCCCTAATCCCCTCTCCCTCTATGAGATTCTCAGCTGTCAGAAATCAGGAATTCAGGCACAGCAGCGCTGTTTAAACACCACTGTTAGAGGCTGACAGCAGAGTATCTGTAAGCACAGGCAGTGTGGAGCAATTTACTTGCTTTTTAAAAAAGCATTTGAACATTTTGCACTTGCTCAGATAGTGCTGAACTTTCATTCATCCATGAAAATAAAAATTCTGAACTATTTTAGAAGAGCAACTGATATCTTTATACTGATAAATGCTGCAGTCCTGTAACTTAGTGCAGATAACCTCCACCCTAAAAGAGCTTACAGTCTAAACAGACAAAATGAATAAAAGGAAAGAAATGCATTGTTATTCTTCCCATTTTGGAGAAGGGGAAACTAAAGCACTGAAAGGTTAAGTGGCTTGTCTCTGGTCACACAGGGAGCCCGTGGCAGGGCTGTGAATTAAATGCCTCCTCTTGTAAGAACTGTGCTGTCTCCTTAGGAAATATGAATAGTAGAAAGGAGAGAAGCTGCCTAGCACAAATTTACTGTATGGTACTTGAATAACATGGCAGGTAGTACTGGAGCTGAAATAATGAACTGATAGCTGAGAGTGGACAAAAATGTATTATAACAGTGAAAAAATGTGAGAAACTTAGTAATTTCTTCTGCCTCCCTCAAGCCTTTTTTCCTTATGGTAACAAAATGCATGTATTTGCTCTGTCAGTTCCTTCCCCCTTCCACTTGCAAGTGATCTTTACACAAAGCACAGCTCTTCTGAGGATACCACATTCCTACACCCATTGCCAAAACTCCCCTCCTCAGCAGAGCAGAGAAAGCCTCTTGATGGTGGTGGACTGTGGTCTGCAGGTGCAGAAGAACAATCTAAGATTATTTAAGTATGTTTCTTATAGGGGCTCATTAGGGGTTTTTTATTTGCTCTAGTCTTTTGTTTTTCTCTTCTCCTATTGCCATAGGCAGTTCAAGTACTGGTCCTAATTGTCTTCAGTTCACACAAGTACAAATTCACAGCTTGACATTGAGGCTACTATTTTGTAGACTTTGGTTTTGTTATTTTAGACTGTTCAAGGAAGGGCTTATTTCAACAACTGCCAAAGTTACCTGAGCTGTACAATGCAAGTACATGACTAGTAATTAGCTAAACCTTGCTAACAGGTCATCTGATTAGCTAGTGTGAAACAGCCCTAACAAGACAAGAATATTGCAAAGGACCTAATTGAGCTTAAGGACATTTAAACTTCAGCAGCTCTTCTATCTTCCTGTAAAAACCTTCAACTACAGCATTTCATTGTAAAAATGAATAAGAAGCACATTTTATAAGAAACAATACTTTTGAAGTTTATAGACTAGCCTGATACTTCCCCAAGCAAACACTGGTTTTGTATCAATGTTTCATAGACGTAGCCTTGAACATCTTGATTATTTATAAGACATCTTTTTCCTTTCCTTTCTATTTCTATAGAGTGCTTGTTTTACAATGTGTATAGACTTCTAACATAATGTTCCTTCAAGCTGTTTGCACAAAATACATCGTATTTAGTGCCAACAGGTCTTCACCTCTCCAGATAACTCACTGAAATACTTAGAAAGATATCAATTTTCCAGCAATCATTTTATTGTCAAGATCCCTATTTTTCCTTCAGCTTGAGGTTCCTCCCCAGAAATGACAAAGGGCACATACTTCAGCTCCTGATGGTGATCTATGGACATGTTTGAAAGATGTAGCTTTGAGGAGTTCCATGTTCGTGTGAAAACAAAACTAGAGCACATACCTTTATTAGTAAAGAAATTTGAATGTTCAAATATTCTGTCTTTTATTAATCATATATATTCTGTATACGTGTAAACAGCATTTTTCAGAAACTTCCTACAGAGAAATGTGCTGTTTCCTTCTATATTTATAGTTGTGAAAATGTTTGTTTGCCTGCACATTTGTTGTCAGGCTCTTGTTCATGCTAAGAGAAAGAAACAAGAGCAACAAAAGAGCCTAAAAGAAGCTAGCATTTCTTCAGAAAAGTGAATGGGCTAGGAGAGCTGAAAAAACCAAGTTTTTCCCTATGAATAAATGCTAAGCAGTGAGGGGCTGGATAATTCAGTGCTTTATCTTTTTGTCTGCTATAACTAAACTAAGAAAATAATTCAATAGAAAATCAGATATGAAATTGCTCTTCCACTTTTAGTGGTGTGAAAGGAAGGAAAAAAGGGATAGAGCAGGTCTTTTTCAAGTAGCAATCTACATGTCAAAAGAAGCATTATTCAAATTGTTTGATGAACAAACAGCAGCTTAAGTTCCTAGATCTGGTGCGTGTGACCCAAGCTTTTGCTCATCTCCTGTGTGTGAGCATGAACTCAGGAGGCATTTCTCTGCTCTGACACATGCTGACTACCTGTTCTTTATTGTACCACTTGTTATGCAGAGAAGCACAATTGCTGACAGATGTGGAAATGCTATTGCTGCTTCAGAGTAAAAGAGCAGCTCAAAAATTTCCCTGGTTTCTCTGTAACTTACACTTTGCTCCTTAAATGTCCTGGATTTCACTGCTTGATTTCAACTCCCCACAGTAAAGATTTTTCCGAGACTGGGAGTGAAGGACAGTAGGACTACCCTGGTACCTTTGGTGCTAGAACTACAAAGAGCTGCTTCTCACTGTGCTTCATTTCACCTACCACTTCTTTCAGTGAAACAAAAAGCCTCCATAATATTTAATTTTTGGGATCTTCCATTTTTTAACCACCCTTTCTGGTCAAACAGCTTACCAGTAGCATTTCTCCATGCTTTCTCGAGTGCTTACTGTGACTTGTTTTGGTTTAGCTTTGTTTATTTGATTGTGGGCCAAAGGTATGTTTTGAAAACTAGTTTGTGGGAAATCCTTCCTGTATTTTATATAACTGACTGTGAGCAGAATAGCCTGTGTATTCAAATTAGTTGTCCTCTTCAATCATGTGCTGTTACTCTAACACCATTTGTCTGCTGTTTTCACAGATGTCTGAAAATAAAAGATATAATCTTAGACCTTTGTATCAGCACACCTGATGTGATGAAGCCTCTTTATCAGTGCACTCCTGCATGTCAGATCAAGTGTCTGTACCTAGTGGAAAATTTTCTGCTAGACTCTTGATACTAATAAAATACATAGGACTTATTTCTGCAGGTCACTGCCTGTGTCTGAGCAAAAGAATCAGCCCTGGTCTTAAGTGTGTGCCTAACAAGGGAAAGCTGAGTGCTCCTGGTTAAAAGAGCACACTGCTCTTCCCTCCAGTTTTGTTTCTGGCTGCAACTTCTTAAAAACATGTGCAAAGTTTAAAGAATGGCACAGTATTACACACTACACACAAAATTTATTGGCATGTACTTTGTGGCGACCTGTGCTCAAAAGGTTGGTTCATGTGTTTGTGAGCACACGTACCTGAAGGGGGAGGGTGACTTTTAGGAGGTGCTAGCATGATATGCTGAGTGGAGAGAGGCTTCAATAGAGAGATTGTTTTTTTCCCTCCTCTTCTGTTTTCCCCTGCTCTATTCAGATTTTCTGCTGGTCAGAGGCTGCATCTGAGATGTGCATGTTCAGATTTCTGCTCTGAACTGTGTGGGGAAAAGAGGCTTAGATCCTAGATCTAAACTGTGCAGTGAGCTCTGGTCACAGGTCATCTTGGACATGAGATGTTTTTCTATGAAATCCTTGTTCAGCGTTTTTCATTAGAAACTGTTTTGCTAGAAACCAGCAACCCAAGGCAAAGGTAACACACTCTTCCTCTGCATCCCATGCAGCTCTGCCCTGTAACAGTTCTTGGAAATGGTAGTGAAAAGGATGACCTGACAGTTCATGATGGACAAGGCAAGAGAAAAGAAACCCCTAATGTAAGGGCTCTTGAGGTGACTGTCTCATTTAATTTCTATGTTTTACTTTTCAGCAATGGTGCCTGACACTGAAGCACTATGAGCCTTTCTGCTAATATTCAAGGAAATGTTTTTCTTGTATTAACTAAACTTCTCCTTTTAACTTTATGAAAAATTCTGCATCAACTTTATTCCTTAAAAAAAAAAAAGTAAAATAATTTTCATTTTCTCCACCAGATAGGTAGTTTATTCAAGTGAAACTCAATTAAACAGAGAATAAATTTGTGCAGGTTTTTTTTTCTCCATTTTGCTGTTTGAAATCTAGCCTGATGAGAAAGGAAGTAATTTATGCTCCTTCTAGAAACGTACAGGGCCTTATGTGAAATAATACATGTAACTTTATTGTAGCTGCAGCTACTTCCTAATTCTTGTTTTTGACAGGTGATAAAATAAATCTAAGCCTCTGCCTACAGAAACAGTTCTAGCTGGCTCAAATAATGCAAGCAGATCTATATGGAATGCTCTTTTCAGTTTGGGGGGAATTCACTGACCATCTGGTCTACTTGTAGGCTTCAACAAATATATGAGGGGACAAATATGACCTGTTCTTTTCCCACTGTCATTTTCTCTGTGTAGATTTGACATGCTTGTTTTGATACATCCCAAAAATTTGCAACTCAGGATAACTAAAATAGGAGTCTTCATTTTTAAAGTAGGGTTTTGTTGTTGCATTTTACCAATTATGAATATTTTTCCAGTCAAATCAGTGAATTGAATGTAGCTTTGATAGTTTACTGTTTCCTAACACCACTTAAGCCTTACCCAAGAAGTTTTGTTTTACTCACAAAAATAATGCTCCTGAGATCCTGTGCAGTACTCAGTTCTTTGTCGTTGAAACAACATTAGTCACTTTACAGTTTGGGTCTCTAAAAATAGATTTTTGTAGCTTTGGGGAACTTCTGGGCACACCAGTCTTATCTGTTGGGCTAATCTTTTTTCATTCAAGTGGAATTGTACCATGTGCAACTTAATTTCTGATATAATGATTATGAGCACACTGACTCAGGTATTTGTCTCGCCTCAGGATGTTCTCATAATTATTTGAAAGAATAATATGTAGGTTTCTCCCAGTTATGTAATTTTCCTATTAGATTTAAACTTACCTTTTTAATCTCTTTTCCTCAGAGCCCTCATCTTTTTATGAATAAACAATATTGTCAGAGACACAGAAAATAATGCCTTAATGGCTTTGGGGAATGCTCTTGGAAGATGACAGAAATTATGTAAGAAAGACATCAAATTGCCAGTATTTGATAAGAAAGTGCATGAAAATAAGTCCTAGTCCTACCACTTTGTGATCCAACAGGCCTTGGCACTCAGCCTGCTTCCTGAGGGACAGAAGAGGCAGCAAAAGCCAAAAGAGATAGATCAGGGTTTTGGGATTTCTTTTCTCAAGGATATTGTATGAATTTGAGATGAGAGATAAATACAGTGCTTCTATCCTCAAGCTGACTCTAACTTTGATTTTAATGCAGGTAAAAATGGATAGAAATTATGAAATCAAGCAGCAACTGGATTTGGGAAATAGTAGATATGTCATATCTCTGTGTAGAAGAGTGGAAGGTCATTTTCAACTCAGTCTCCTTTCTATAACTTGCCATCTCTTTTTGTAAGTATTTGGTGATTTGTGTGTTAAATTTGCTCTTTGCAGAGAAATTTTCAGTTAAATTTTTCAAATAATAAGGTACTATATTTTTCTATGCAAGGTAAGACTCCTCTTCCAATGTCAAATTATTGTCTCACATTTTTATTTTTCCTAACAACATTTCTAATTTGCTGGTCAGATGGTGGTCCAAAGGTGACACCACAAAACCTTTCTGCGCCTCTCGCATTTCACCTATCTCTGCAAAGTTTCTTGCAAATTTATTCCATGCAAAGACAGACAAAAGTAACTTTCCCTATTTATCTTTCCAGTGCTGTGGATATTGATGTTTCTGGTTTGTTCTCTGCTCTTTTTCATTGTTTGGCTTGGACTTTTTGAACCCATTCTTGACTAATTCATCAATATTTCATCCTCACGCTCCTTTTGTTCATTTCTCCTCACCTTAAGTAAAAGCTGGTGTCCAATTTGCCTCTGCCTGGGGTGTGTCAACTGAGTCAATCTGTGTTCAGATTTTCTAAAATTTAGCATCAATCCTGGCTAATCTGCTTTTCAAGATGATTCCCAAGCTTTTAGTTCTGTTTGTAGCCAAATTGGTAATTGTCTCTAATGCTTGCCATGCATACTTGTCCTTAGATTTGTACTTTCTCTGTCTTTCTTGCCTCTGTTCTCAAAAGATTGTCCTCTGATGCTTTCTTTCAATGAATAAGCAGAATTATTCTCCTCACCTTTCCTCTTGATGATGTAATGTTTTACAATAATTATAAGCAAGAACTTCTGGACTCAAAAACTTAAACAAGAAGCTTAGTGTGTTCACAGGATGTAGAGATGTAAGTGGATTAGATTTCTCTAAGAATCATAAGTATTTGTAATATGTGTTTAGAGGATAGCTACATTATTTTAAAATAGTCATGTGTGGAAAACCAAGGAACTACAGTAAAAGACTTTCCCTGGGTGTAATCAAGGGTGCAGCTGCCAAGGGACTGTTAGAGGCATGTCCATGGTATATTATACTCACATTGATTTAAACTGGTTTTAGAATTAGTCTGTAACCGGATAGTACTCCCGCTGTGCCATGTGTTGTATAGCTACACAGAAGAGGAATATTTTAGAATGACTAAGCAGAACATTAACATATAAAAAAGGTGTATTAAAAAAGAAAAAAGGCAGTAGTTTACTTTCCAGAGAAGATTCCCACGTTGTCTCTGACCTGCAGATAGTTTTGCTAAGCTACAGTGATTGCTTGTGCCAAATGAGTACAGGTGACTGACTTCTTTCTGGCAGTTTTGTTCCCCTCCTGCTCTGGCAGCCGCCCTAAGGCTGGTGTTGGATGGCCATGGTGCTGCCCGTCCCAAGATGACTGTCCTACTGCAGTCCCGTGTGGCAGGTGGGGGATGAGCCAGAGGAATGAAGTAATTGAAGTTATGGGTCTTTGAGTAGTCAGGGACGAACCAACCAAGAGGTCTGATCCCTGCTTCCTGCTTT
Source organism: Xenops minutus (assembly GCA_035221455.1). Classification (NCBI taxonomy): domain Eukaryota; kingdom Metazoa; phylum Chordata; class Aves; order Passeriformes; family Furnariidae; genus Xenops; species Xenops minutus. The sequence goes on from JAWWEE010000001.1 coordinate 7,958,422, forward strand.
CTCCAGCTGCTTCTCAAAGCTTATTTTTATTGTCTCACTCCTGCTGTTTGCCCCTAGGTAACAAACATTCAGTTCCCTCTTTCTCTCATCTAATTACCTGCATGTTTTCCTCAAGCTCATATCTATCCCCACCTTTGGTACCTGCATTCAGCCATCAGGCAACCTCAGCAGTGCTAGAAGAGCTCCTCCCTGCTGTCCTCGCCCTTGGGCCCACACTGTGCCCACTCTGACTAGAGAGGCTCCTGGACAACATCTCAGCCTCACATATTGTCCTTCTTCAGCACTTCTGAAAAAGATTTCCATCCCAAAGATTTTATAACCAACTCATTCAGCCTCTCCTCTGTCTCAGCCACAGCAACATCCCTCATTCCAGCCTTGACAAATAGCATTCTGCTTCTCTTGTAGCTGTGGAGCATAGTGCTGAAAAGATCAGTTTCTTTCATTATCCTTCTCTCACATCTTTTCTTTTCCTATGCTGCATCAGAAATAACTGCTTTTGCCTTCCAGGTCCTTTAGAGTCCAACCCCATCATAGCTGTTACCACTCATTCACTCTCAGGGTGCTGGCTCTTGCCTTTGATCAACCTGATACAGCAGCCTGCACTGCCTACTTGTTCAATTTTTAAACAGCCACTTGTGTATGTACTCCTTAGCTGCCTGTCATGCTCGGAGGAGCTTCTCCATCCAGAAACTTGAACTAAACAGACACTTTCCTTCCCACCGTTTCTAAACTGTAAGTTCAAAGCCCTGAATGTTGTTGTCCCTTGGCTACTGTGCACAGCCTAAGTAGCTAGATCCCTGAAAAGCCTGAACTCATGGTTGTGGGCATTTAGCATACAAGCCCCAGAGGGCTGGCACGGGGCATCAGGGGCATTCCCTCTTGTGTTCCCCGGTGCAAGAGGTTATAATGGTGCTGTGGGAAATCAAGAGCAGCACAGTAAGAAGTTACTTGTCTTCTGAAGACCCCTTGCAATCACCAGTTTAAATCAAGTATTACTGCTCAGCGCGTAAAGGAATCTCAACACGCCTTTACGGAGTAATGTAAGATATGCTATTCTATCTTTCACCAAAAAACCCTGAATGTGTTGCCTCTTTTGTTTTCTATAATGCCACTGCGAATTGACTTTTACATCATAGGTACTGAAAAGTAAATGTGTACATGATCTACCATTGTAACATGTGATTAACAGGGTAGAGGCAGCACCTCAGACACTTTTTAAAATAAACACAACAGAAAAAGGAGACAGTGTTTGCCAAGGTAGTGAAAAGTTACTGAAATTGAAGCATTTTAGTAAAGTTTAAGCAGAAAGGAATAAGTTTAGTAAAAGACAAAATTAAGCAGAGAGGAGTAGACTGAAGGGGAGGCAAAGTCAGCACAGTACGAAGGGATCTCACTTTGATTAAAATCCTGTCTGGTCTCTGTAAAACTGACCCCTGTCTCTAGACAGCTGTGCTTGCCACCATTCTCCCAAACCTGAGTGAGGTGGGCTGTGACCAAAGAGCTTCAGAAAGCTAAAAGCACAGGGTTCCCACTCAGTGCTGGGTGGGAGAGCTGCTGCAGCTGGGCCAGGTGGCAGCTTGCTGCTTCAGGCTGCCCCTGGCTTTCCCTACAATGGCTTCAGAGCAGACACAGCGAACTCAAAGAGTTTTGACCTTGTTCTCCAGCAAGCTAAAAGAACTCCTCTGTTGCATATGGGGAGGAGGAAAGAAGAGAAAAAAAAAAAAGACAAAAAAAAAGGAGGAAAAAAAAAAGCACAAGAATGTTTCATTCTTGCTAAGGAATCAAAGGATGAGTCTTTTTATTTGAATATTAGTAATTTTGTAATAAATTAATTTAATAAAGCCATGTAATTTTGCTAATTAAAAATGCTCAACAGAAGGCATTTTTTTCCCTTAAAATTTTGATAGTTAAAAAATTTCCATAGATAAACAGTTTTGGCAGAAAAAGTGTTCAGCCCAGTGCTCAGTCTCATGTTGCAGTATTTATCCATTATGAAGAAAGTTAAAATGTGAAATTCTTCTTAAAGGGAAAATCAATTACTGAATGGAAATATATATATGAACCTAAGTAAAAAGAGGCATTGTCTTCAACCACTAATAGACTTGCTTCAGAACTGTACTGTGAAGAACTGTAGTTGAGGTTGAACCATTTTTTTTTGCAAAGTTGCAAAAGAAAATTACATTTTCAGAATGGTGTAAGAAAGCTTTATCAGTTGAAGGGGTATATTGTTCTTCATTAAACCCAGTGTAAAATATTTGGAAAGCTGAGAAGCTGTTGGAGCAGAGTACTTTTCTAAATAGGAATTCTAGATGTGTGTGGAAAGGTTAAGAGAGCATAACAATGTGGGACAAAGAGGAGGAAATGCTTTCAGTGCAGCAGAAACATGGAAGACTAACAGTGGTGCTCTGCTGATACTAGAAAAGGAGGTAAAGCTGTCAAGCACAGTGCAGGAAAGGTAAAAGAACCCAATAAACGTTTCTGTACCAATTTGGAAAGAACCAGAGTGATATAGTCGTATCTGACACTGATAAGGACTACTTTCTACTCGATCAATAAACTGGGAGATCACTAAATGGCAACTGTCAGAGCTAAAGGGGTTTTTGAATTTACAGGGCCAGATAACATGCACCCAAGTATTAAAAGGGCTTACTGGGAAAGTCACTACACCATAATGCTGATTTTAAAGAAACTACATGAAGAAGTGCCAGAGCAGTAAAGCAAATTCAATGGACAGATAATTTATGAAAATAAAGGTAGTGCCGTAAGCTGCGTTCGTAACCTGCTATTAATCTCAGATCAAAACTTGGAAATGCTGACTTGGAATTCAACCAGTCAGGAAAGATAAGGATGACAAATGTATGTACCCTGTTGTGCCATGTTATTAACTGTTTGAGTGGGGGAGAATGTAAATATAAAGAAGAAATCATCATCATCATCATCATCCATTAGTTCATTCTGTCAGTGTCAATACCCTTTGCCAGGCTATTCAGTATTTCTAATAATACAGCAACAAGCACCACTGGACAATTCTTTTCATATCCCAGGCATAGGGCATCAGGAAGGTGTTCCCAAGTGTGTGCTCAGAGAGTAGCTGGAGCTGAGCAGCGCCCTGTTGCCTGGGTTTCATAAGGATGTGCAAGGCTTGAGAGATCACTGAAAACTCACAGCTTACTGAGTTTATTAAACTCGGTCAGGAAATAGAAATAATTGGAAGTGCAGCCATTTTACATGATCAGAAAAAAAAAATCTCCTTCTCATACACACTTCCCACAAATCTGCTCTTCTGAGCTAAAGCTGCTTCCAAAACTATCACTTTCTTCACCCTGAACTTGGATGCAGACCCTGTGTCAAGATTACACCTGGCCTAAGGAGTTATAGTCCTAATATGCTTCAGAGCTGCTTGTGCTTCACCTCAAAGCACTCAAATAATGTGTGGGCTCCTGTAATAAAACATGTTTTTTCATAACTGATAAAAAGCACACTGAGTGTGTGCAAGGAAGACACAGCCATACCCACTGCTGACAGAGCTGTTGTCCCAGTCCAGAGTTTGGACATTGAGTCTCTTTGCTAGTGCCCTGCTGTGGTTTTTGGCTCTCTGCTTCAGTTTTCTTGAGCATAGCACCCCATTAGGCCATAAGGACAATTGGGTGCTAATGTTTTGTAAAATGCCTTTACTGCAAATTAGATTTTTATGATATGCCTACTCAGTACTCTGCATCTGATTCATTATATGTTTCTAATAACAACAGGAATTTCTACTTTTGTCCTCAGAGTTTGGGTCTGGACACCATAGCCTAAGCAGATGAATTGATGCTTAGCCCCAGAAAAGAAAGATAGAGAAAGGCAAGTCTTGAAATCTCTGTGAAAAGCTAATAAAAATGTGGGGTTTTGTCCTGACATTGTCGGTGCATCATCTCTAAAGAAAATAGAACTATTTTTATGTCAGTAAAGCCTACAGCAAGTGTCAGTAATGGATAAAATATGAAAAGTAATTTTTAATAAGTGCGAATCAAAGAGGGATTAGAAAAGCTCAGGGGATTTGAAGATGAGACTTCAGTTCAGGGAATTCCACAGCTCAGGGGCATAACAGGTGAATGCTCTGCTACTCATGGATGAGAGACCTGGCAAGGGGGCTGATGAATTTGAGATTTATTATTAGAAAGTAAGGACTGAGGGTATGTATCAATGGTGACCGGTTTTGATAGGTATGAAAGAGATGATTCAGACGGGTAATGAAAAACTCAGAACAAAATTTTAAAGTCAATGCATTGACTGATAGGAAGCAGGTATAAATCTGCCATAGCTGAAGTAATGCAATTGGATTTATTGCCATAAGCAAACATATGGGATGCGGCATACTGAACAACGGGGTCATTTGTGAATAGTGTTCCGTGCAGTGTATGCCTATTACTGTAATCTAAAAGCCATAAAACTGGGGTTTACAACAGGGCAGGCAACGCAGAGAGCAGCAGTAATACCTGCCTTACACCTGTAAAGTGGAAACATGTCACCTAAGAGACTGCTTTGGAGAAAAGCTTTTAAGAAGTTAACAGTAAATGAACTGAGGAACCAAAGAGAGATACGAAGTTGAAAGTTTTGGAGGATTCATTAGGTGTACACAACTGCCACCAGATGGGAAAACAGAATATGACAAACAGTGTGCAATGAAAGACAAGAAGGGGGAGGGTGAATTTGGTGATTTGATCTCAGAAGGCATTGTCTTATTTCCCCACCACAAAGAATACCTTCTAGTTCCTTCATGTGTGGAAATGTGCATGCCTTGTTTTTCCCCCTCCCTCCATCCCCCTCCCTCCTTCCCATGCTTTTTCTTTCAGTGATTGACAGCCCATGGTTTGAAGAGAAGCTTAGAGAGAAATCCATAGCTTTTTTTGGTCATACCTTAGAAGCTGAGTAATTTCTTCAGAAAGACTTTTAATGTAGTAGGGACATGCGAAGAATTTGGATATGAATCCTGCACAAAAGATTTTTGTACACTGTAGTAGGTAAGAACCAGATTGCTGGGGTCAGTACTGAAACTGTGTATTGTTTAGAAATAATGTTGAGTTATTACTCTTTGAGCAGTGGCTCAGATAACATTTATCTAAGGCTTTAATTTACAATGTTTTAAGTTTTTATGCATTTTCTTATCCTCACTGTTGGCTTAATTTTTTTATATTTTCCTTGACTTAGAGAAATAGGCATTAAGTGGTGATTTTTCTGTCCCTGGATGGAATGCGATAGTGGAGAGTCACAGCTGCCTGATATTAACACTGCTTCCTTTTGGAAACCCCTTCTGTGACAGGTTTGTGATCAAGGTGTTGCATTTCAAAATAATGAGATATTTATTTTTGTGAGTAACTAATTTGCATTGTATAAAGAATATAATATTCTTTATCCTTGAAGCATTATGCATTAGAATAGTCCAATATTTTATTACCAACTCTTCAAAGATTTTTCGTATTACGCTTTTGTGAATCTGGTATCTCCTGGAATCATGATCTAGTGTTGCAATGCAGTTTGTGCTTGTTCTGGAGCAGGCTGTGAATGGAGTTAGCAGATGACTGGTGCATCCATAGCTGGCAGGTACAGCCCTGAGCTGTGTGTGCCTGCAATTCTACTGCCTTGGCATCCTAGAGGTGTGATTTCAGTGGCCTAAACAAGAGGGATGGTCCTGAGCTGATGATCTCTTTGGTCACAGAAAGGATAATTCCTACATGACATACACTGTCACATTGTAGTTAATTAATTTAGGAAAGGCAGCATGTTCTTTTTTAATTCCTAATCGGGATAAGTAATAATGTCCCCTAAAATTGTTCTAGCTGGCATTTAATTTTCACTATCATGCCATTTTAGTGCCCTGTTATCACCCATTAGAGATGAAAAAAATATTTAGATATTTGCCAGTCATTTTTGATCTCTTGATAGCTTTGTAACTCTGTTAAGCAAAAGGAGCTTTTTGTCCAAAGGTTAAAATAAGCTACTATGTAAGATCACTGTCTCTTTCTGTTTACAGGGAAATTAGAGAGCTTTGCTGAATAGCAGGTAAGGGAGCCTTTGAGCATTCTGAGTACTATTCCAGGCTTATTATTTTTTTAATATTTAAAAAACACACATAAACATATCTATAAACCCATTTAGGTGCCCAAATCCTACCTATATCAGAGAAATTTGGAAGACTACACATATTTGCAAAAATGCATTTAATCACCTGCTCACTATTTCCACAACATCAGGAAAACCCAGCAGTCCATAACAATATTTTGACTTCTTCAACCATTTTCTTGACTGGAACAGGCAATTAATTCTCTATCAATACTTGCCAAAAAGTTGCTTTTGATGAAATTTCAATTCTTTATTTCTTTCAAGTTTTCTAATTCTAGCAAATAAATGTGGTTATTTAGATGACTTAGATAATCTAACTCTCTAAAGACATTATTGTGCTGCTCAGCCACAGTTTAATAGAGGATTTTTTTCTTGAAAATGAGCACCTTGCACTTAATGTACTTCTTATCAATGTAGGTGTGTGATTTATCTTGGCTAAAGCTTACGATCCCCTCAGGAAAGCTTTGAGGAGCTTTGACCCACTTTGGGAAAGTATGGAGCTCATTAGGCTCTTGCTATTAAAGGTCACATTTTGACTCCTGATTATTTGTAGAACTCCAACAGATGGTGTGAATGAGCAACTTTCCTTCTTTCTGGAAAACCTAAAATGAAAGAGCTGATGAGTAGAGGAGAAATCTGCAGACTGGTGAATGGATGGGAGAAGATGAGTGAAAATTGATTGCCTGTCATCTTGTTCTGTGTGACAACACAAGAACATGGAAGTAGGTCAACAGATACCTTGTACCAAACAAAAAATGTGGGATAGGGGGGAAGGCAGAAGAAGAAAGCATTTGTAACCCAATCTGCAAAAATTAGATTTTTTTTTCTACTATCTAACATACACCTGGTCTCTTTCATTTTGAAGTTATTCCCCCTTGCCCTATCACTATGTGCTCTAGAAAAAAAATCCCTCTCCATTTTTCTTGTAGGCTCCCTTCAGAACCTGGAAGGCTGCAACTAGGTCACCCCAAAGCCTTCTCTTTTCCAGGCTGAACAAGCCCAATTCTATGCCTTCATGTTTTGTCTGGGTATTATTGTGCAATTGCTTCATTTTTGTATTCTCTGGATGCCTTCCTTTGGCCTGAGGCAGAATGTGTTAATGCATGTGGACCTTAGACTGGGTGTGGCTGAGTATGAACCCATTATGATGCTCTGTTTGTACTTTGTGGATGATTCTCCTCACCTATTCCCCAGACATATCACACCTGTCACCTTTGCCAGCATTTCTACTCCTTCAACCACCAGGCAGCACACACCTCACTCGATGGTTACTGCATCTCATCAGAGCAGAGCAGCATCCAGAAACAGGAACCATCCCTCAAGAACCCCAGTGTGACACACAGAAAAGCATCAAACGTCTTGACCGTGGTGGGAATGCACTGAACACACGTCACTGTCACGTAGGTTGTGTATTTTGCTAAAACACACAGCTTTAGGATGAAGGGGTCGGGTGCAGATGGAGATCCTATTGAAATAAGGGGATATGCTGTCTTCTCTGCCTTAGGGATATGGATGTGTGGATGTGAGAGCTGACGGGGTGGGTGCAGAACACTGCCCCCATCTCACGGGACCACACTCGTGCCCTGGGGTCCTGAGGGAAAGTGCTGCTCCCCCCAGCACACAGGCGTGAGTGAAAGTGGAGTTTCAGGTCCATTGATAAGCCTCTTCAATTACTTTTTCCCCTTTTTCTTTTCTTTTTCCTTTCTTTCCCCTGAGAGAGACAGCTAAGCTGTGCCTCCTGCGTGCTTTGAGGTGCGGTGTGACTGCCCCCCTGTTCGTGCCCCTGTGTGAGTACTTGAAGGCAGTACCCAATGCAGAGCCACGAGCATGGTGTGCCCCAATTGCTGGGGCTGCAGCACACTGAGCTGGCACCGTGAGGAATTGCACATGCAGCTCCATCCTGTGCTGCTCAGGGTGGGCAACCACCTGGGCTTTGCGTCTGTGAATGCAACACGATCAATCATTAATTAGTTATGCTAGGAATTCATAGTTCGTATGGCTTAGCAGTGAAGGTCAAATGCAAAAATTTGTTAAAGTGCCCCCAGTGAAAGGGCACGATCAATTGTTGTCACATTTTAATTAACATTCTTGTAGATGGTTCTTTCCCTTTTTTTCTCAGCCCCCATCCCCAGCATTCATATTAGACTAGACCATCTGCTTAACCATGCTAGTTATGACCTTCAGAAAGAAGTGAATGTACATATTTATGAGTTTTTCTTTCCTTTTTAAGATATACTATTACAGAAATTATTGTAGTAAACATTTGAACCTTTTAGTAGATGCTTTAATAACATGAACCTTACACCTATTAGGGCAGTGCACCAGTTTTCAGAAAAATAAAAGTCAACCAAAAAGTTACTTTTCTGATAAACTCTTAAAAAAAACGGAGTTAAGGAAAACATTGATGAAGAATATTTTCTTTTTAAATCGCAACTGTGTTAAGAAGTAGAATTCACTGTAAATGTGTACAGAATAAGAGTTACTGGAAATTATCAGCTCCATTTCAGTTGGGGTTCTTGGCTTAAAACAATACAGTAATTTAGCCACAGTCTTACCAGTAGTGGACTGATGTCACCCAGATTTTTATTTTACCTCGTGGCTATGTCTAAATGGCACAGTTTAAGCACTATTGACCTGGACCCTTGCATCTTAAAAAAGGAATATTTTTATATATATATATATATAATATACAAAAATGTTCCTTTTCCAGGGAGTTAGCATATCTATATTTATCTATCTATCTAGATATAGATATATTAGCTCACTGGAAAAGATACCTGTCTCACCTGACTGATTCCCAATTCCATCTATTCTTCCAAAGGCTCCTCTGCTTATCTAAGAATTCATCATGATTCTTTGAATGGTCATTTCTTCAATAAATAAAATATTAGGGAAGCTGCTGCAAGCAGAAATGTAGCTGTGCATTGTACTCATTTCTTTTGTTGTCTGACTTGAAGCAGGTTTAGTGTGGGCTACATCTTTCCAATTAGCACACAGTAGGAAGGATTTTCTTAAACAAGACATTGGTTGTGTGGTGACAAAAAGCTGTCCAGCTCTCAAAGTAAGGCACTGCCATAATTAAAGTGGAAAAGCAAATCAATTTTATGAAACATGGAAAGTTTGAAGCCTATTTCATTTTGCAGTAAAATGAATGCGAGACTAGGTTTTCACAGAGGAAGAAAGATTTCAAACAGGCGACTACTGAGTGTTTAAAGCATGGAGTGAGGATGGCTGAACTAGATTCTATACTTTGCCTCCTATGAAGCAGAGATGTTTTATTAATTTTTGCCCATTCTGATTCAAACAATTGTTATTTCATATCTGAGAGTTTCTTTCCACAACCTGTCCTTTCCTAGCTCTCCATCCAAGATTTCTGTGTATAGGAATTCATCCTAGCAAATATTTAGTTGAGATTTATTAGTTTTCACAAAACATTTAGCTTCATCCAAATGGCATTTTTCCTAGCAGAAAAAAATATCAAGGAAAAAAAGTGATGGGTTGTAATTATATTCTATACATAGCCTTTGGGTAGAGAGTATACAAAATCAAGATGGCAAATCAGAGTCTGACTTACAAAATTTTTTACTCTCCTGCATAGAATAATAGTAAACCTCGTCTCTCTTAGAAAGATGTGGCACTTGTCCAGACACCAGATGTTGTCTGTGTCTCTGTATATAGCGGCCACAAAATGATCAATATCGAAGGTTCAATGGAAGCAGATTGCACGCATAGCATAATTAGGTTGCTTAGGTGACCAGCCCTTGAATAAACCAATTTCTAATAAACAGTGCATTGATTTGCTTATTCTCAGCTTCTCCACATTATACACGCCACTTATGTATTACAGCTCACATTTTCTTGTGCCAGGGTAAATTTTATCCATGAAATATCCCAAGGTAAGATTTTAGTGAGGGAAGAAGTTGGACCAGTGCAGAACCCTTTAGAAAATATCCTCCAGTGGAATTTTGACACTTAGTCAGCAGATTACTGGTGGTTACTGGTGGTTTTGGTGATTTTAAATTTTCTTTTCCCTCTTCCAGCCCTTCAATCCTTTCTTGGCAGGAGAGTAAAACTACTTTTCCCACTCCGGATGGGGATCTTGCTGTAGTTATTCCAGTGGTGCAGTCTGAGTACAAAACTGGTAGGGCACATGCCAGTGTATGAAGCCTGTCCTCAAATGCAAGGTTGTACATCATGTAATATTGTCAGGATGTCTTGTCAGAACTATTAGGTGGGTCTTTAATGAATGAGTCAGGTTTACTAAGCTGTAAGGAAGGCTCTTCAAACTGGGATTGGTCAGCTGGTTCATTGGTGGAATGGTCTGGTGGAAAACAAACCTGTTAAATCAACATATTTTCTGCCAGATGACTGTGCTGACCTGCCTGCCTGGAGAAAATCCTGCACAGGAGGCAAGGCAGGGGAGCAGTGAGGAGAGGGAGGTGGAGGCAGGCAGCGTGGGACTGCCTGACCTTCAGTGGATGCAGCTCGACACGTGGGAGATGGTGTCTCAAGGGAGCAAGCAGAAGAGAAAGGTAAGCTGGGACTGACACTCTGAGCCTCGTGCCAAGACATTGCAGGCAGCCTGTGAGCTCATTGCCCTGCAGCATCCAAGGTACCTCAGGGGGGTTAGTTCTCTCCTGGCTCTGTCCTGCAGCATCTCCTCCCTCGTCTTCTCTGTGTCAGACCTGAAATTCTGAATGTCTGTTTCTTTTCCCATCATCTTCTCTGGAAGAAGTTGAGAGTTTTTACTCTTTTCTGTACAGAAGTCAGAAGGAACCTGAAAAATATAATCTTTCCTGCCTTTTCAGCTTTAACTATTCTGAGTAGTGTATGCATACTCACTTGTGTCTGCAAAAATTACCTCAGGTGGCCAGCTATCAATAGTACTTTCTCAGGGACAAGTGGTGTCCCTCAGGGGTCCATACTGGGACCAGTGTTATTTAATATTTTATTAGTGACACAGATGAAGGCATGGAGTGCACCCTCAGCAAATTTGCTGTTGACACACCTGAAGGACAGGATGCCATCCAGAGAGACCTAGACAAGCTCAAGAAAAGAGCTTATGGGAATCTCATGATGTTTAATAGAATGAAGTGGAAGGTGTGCACCTGGGTTGGGACAACCCCTGGTATCGACACAGGCTGGGGGATGAACGGATCAAGAGGAGGACTTTGGGGTGCTGGTGGGTGAAGAGGCAGGACATTCCCTGGCCATGTGCACTGGGAGCCCAGACACCCCCCGTGTCCTGGGCTGCATCCAGAGCAGGGTGGGCAGCAGGGGAGGGAGGGGATTCTGCCCCTCTGCTCTGCTCTGGTGACAATCCAGCTGGAGCACTGCATCCAGCTCTGGGCTCCCCAGCACAGGAAGGACATGGACGCATTGGAGTGAGCCCAGAGGCCATCAAGTTAATCAGAGGGATGGAGTACGTCTCCTATGAGGAAAGGATAAGAGAAACCCAAGAAAAGCTAAGAGAGGTACAGAGAAGTTGTGGATGCCCCGTCCCTGGAAGTGTTCAAGGCCAGGTTGGACATGGCTCTGAGAAACCTGGTCTAGTGGAAGGTGTCCTATGGCAGGGGGGTTGGACGTAGATGATCTGTACGTTTCCTTCCAACCTGAACCTGACAGTGATTTATTCTATGATGTCTGAGTCCCAGACAAAGCCACCAATTCACAGAATTCAGGCAGCTACCAGGGATCATCTTCTCACCTGCTTGTACGTGACAGACACAGAAGTGACTCCAGAGGTGTAGCAAAAGAGTGCCTCCCCAAAACACTGAGTGCAAAGTGATGGTGCTCTCTGTCCAAGCCTAACTGTGATGCCTGTGCTTCTGGGCAGCATGGCAGGGAACAGGGTTAATGTGATTAAGTTTCTGGCTATAAACACCACCAGTACCTAAAACTTGAGTGTTGAAAAGGTTTGGTGCAGATGGATGGTGGTGGTGTGGCGTGGGCATTGTCATATGATATATAATATTTCCTCTTCAGGAAAACTAATACAGCCCCCAATAGACACAACAGACATGCACACATTTGCTGCCAAGAAACTAGGGCACATCTGCCTGTAGTAGAAGTGGTAAGATTTCATCTATGTCTAGGAAATAACTATTAGTTATATTTTATATGTTTAAAATATTATACTTATTTAATTATATATACATATTAAATATTAGCTTATATATATTATATACATATATTGGTTATATATATATACACTATAAGTGTATATTTTTACTTAGCACCATGCTTTATTCTTCCACTTTTTTCCCCTCACCCTTTTTAATGATCTCTTTTTTGCTGGAGTATCAAACATCAAAATAATTCAATGACACGGATCTCCTGCCATAGAAAATGTATTTTTTAAGTGTTTTTTCCCCCCTGGAAATTCTATTTTTTTCAATATTCTTGCACTGTAAAAATACAATACAAGAGACATCAAACGTAAGCAATGCCATTTATTGAAGCTTGAAACAAATATGTCATCATAATTTGCTTTTTAAACCTTGAAATATTAGAACAAGCTGTGAATGTGCCAAATACACAATTTTTCCTGAGCAATCTGTTGAAGCTGATGTGTCTTGGGCTAATAAGATAATATAATGATAATATGCCTCTGCACTTAGTACTCTATTCAGTTTTGAGACTAATGACCATCTGGGTTTACATCACAAATCCACCTTTACTTACGAATAGTTGTCTCATAATGGCAGTGGCACTGCTATGTCAAAACAATTCATGTTTTCACAGTCTTTTCCCTAAAGTTTTAAGAGGAACAACAGTGATTACTGTGCTTCCCTGGGTAGAAAGATTATTTTGATTAATGTCCATAATACAATTTATTCACTTTTTATTAATTTCAAATGAAATTACAGCTCCCTGAAGAAAACAATGGAGGCAGAAATGGTTTTCCATGGCAGCCCTAAGGAGCACTGGAAAGGACAACCCTCACAAGCGTTCTTCCTCCTACCTGCACCATATCCACTCCGTCAGCTCCTTTCTCATTAGTCCACATACCCGATGGCCCACTTCTGCTGACCTCTGTGGATAAAATGTTGCAGGTACCTCTGAGCACAGAAGAGTCCAGTCCTGAGGTGAATCTAACTCTGTCCCACCCAAATCCCGTAAGATGCTTCTGGGAATGTAAGAATCACCTGCACTGTCCACCAATCTAGGTTGTTTGGCTGCTGGAGAACTGCTTCCACAAGGCAGCCCAAGGTCAAGCCCTGCCCAAATGCTTCCTGAATCAGATAGCACACCTCCCCTTCTCTACATAATACAATAGTTCTGTGTCCAGTGGAGCAAGAACTGCCCAGGTTTCTATTGCTCAAAGGGTCAGCAGCCATTCAGGTCCTCAGAAGGACAAAAGCACACTTTGAAACTTAAAAAGCATCATGTCTGGCATTGTCCGGCAACACCAGAGACATCCACTATTGTAAGAGTGTGTGCACACATGCACATGCATCATTGTAAGTCATCCCCACATCTTTTATACTAGCACCACATTTTTAAGAGTGGATTTTGTTTTATTAGCACCTGTAACCAGGGTTACATCGCGATCACAGAGGTAAACAAATCTGACCTTGCCATGCTGCGTATTTTGAACTCCTAGAAACTTCAAGTGAAGAAGTGAGCCTTTAGCTAAAGGTCACAAACCTTTGATAAAGGACAGTTTGACTTGTGGCCATCATTAGGCTAATATATTACAGCCAGGCCAAAATATTTCTATTAACTCTCATAAAGGTCTGTCTAGGAAGAAGGCTACTGCTAGTCACAGTTCTATAACCACAGTGACAGTTGGACTCATGACTATGTGTCTCAATTTATACTGCATAAAAAGTGACATTTCCCTGTATTAAAATCTCAAACTGGCAGGTAACTGGAGAGTAAATCTGAAATTTTTCTAGAAAGCACAAAGAACTGAGGTATCCAAATCCTATCCAAAGAAATCTAAATGTCTGCTCTTGTCCAGCTCTTTTGAAAATGCCTGACTTTCTTCAAAGGGGCCAGCTGTGGCTCCCTGAAGTTTGTTTTGCCATTTTCTTCAATAGCAAAACAGATTTGATTAGTAGTCTCCTCATGCCTGAGGTCTGACCTATACAGGCACTACTCTGGGTAGCAGATTTGTGTCCCAAGTGCATTCACCTTCTCTACGATCAAGGATTTGCACTGGGAGAAACGTTTGATGTGAGTGAGGTGATAGAATTCTCTTGGGGACGTGGGCTTATGCCCCTACTGGGAGATACTGGATTAAACAATAGCTCTTTCACTGAATATTGCTGTGAATTACAAAGTTTGCAGTTACTCACTGGCCTTTATGCCAATGGTGTAAAATTGGTTTCAAAATGTAGTATGGGAATTTTTCAGTTGAAATGCTTGCATGCCACACTTGAAGCTGTAAGAAAGGTTTAAGTCTGTAAAGCTGACTTTTGTCATATCAGCTAACATGACATCTGCAGAACCGTTTAGCTGAGTCAGCTCATCACTCTTCCCTCTTTTTTCATTTGTAAAAGAACAGAAAGACTTCAGTCTCTAAACTCAGAAGTCTCAACTTCAAACTGTCCTTACCTACATCAGCTTAGAAAACTTTTGCTCCCTCACTGTGTGTCTCCTTTACTCTTTGTGCCACAAACAGTGCAAACCATTACAGTGCCTGATTCCTCTGTTCAGAAACAGCAATATTCTTAAACAAAGTGAAGCTGACCACCAACATAAAATGGGTGGAAGTGAGAAGTCAATAGAGCTAGAATACTACCAACATATCCTTTCCAAAGGATAAGTCTTGAGGTTAAATTTTGGCTGCAGAGCAACCTGGTATAACCTCTATATTACATCAGTTTCTGGACAGACTTATATGTTATGCTGTCTTGTATCATTGGTGTTTGAATAATTGCAGCTATGGAGATTGGCCACAATTTTGACCTGGAAGACTTGCTTGTATCTGATTTCAAGTGGCCCTGGATGGTTAATTTTAAACGGAGAGGAACTAAGATGATACTTGAGGATGCTTTTGTCTGTCTAGCAAAAGATTAGCAAAATCAAGTATTTATACTGAAATTATTCTATCAAATGGAATGTATAAAAGTGTCTAACAGATATTGCTGGTTTCTCCCCTAAATGTCTGAAAAAGACATGTAGATGTGGCACTTTAGGACATGGTTTAGTGGTGAACTTGGCAGTTCTGAGTCAGAGGTTGGACTTGTTGATCTTAAAGGTCTTTTCCACCTAAATGATTCTATGACTCTATTACGGTGGTAGACACAAAGAGCTTTGCTTTTATGGTACCAAGAAATGTTGCTTAAAACATAATTGGTAATATAACATCCCATATTTGATGGGGTTTTCAGGTTACAGCAAGACATTTGTAGAAGAAAACTGGTGAGAACAGGCTATGGCTGAGGTATCCTTCAGAGGTTCAATCAAGTACTAAATGAAGGTGTTTTTTTTTTCTTCTGAAAACCCCAATGTTTAACTTCAGCCTGCCTATCATAAACCACTTATTACAAAACTCTGCTTTTAAATTTTTGGAATGAGCAATGAACTTAGAGAAACACTGCCACTTCACCTTGATTCCTATGACAGAAAGACAAATGGGCATAAAGAGAACTGGCCCACACTGCAGGTCAGTATCCTCTTGCACCGCTGACCACCTTTACTAGGCACTCTTGAGTAAGCAGTGCTGGTGTTTCAAGTCAGTTTCAGAAAAGAGATGGAAGAACAAGTAAAACATTCATTTAAAACAATCAGAAAATTCTTGCAAGCTTGTTTCTAGCATCTATGCATGCTTAAGAAGTACTAGCTGCGGGGACATTGCAAATCATGTTACATTTTTTTGACTACTACAGAGAAAAAAATGAAGCAGTAAATTAGGACTGATAACTCCAGGCAATGTGTTTTCCCAGTTTTGATCACAGATTTCCATTTATGTTCGATGGTTCAGAAAAAAACAAAGGAACATAAAACCTGTAAACAGAAGCCCTACTCAGAGAAAAACAGATAGTAACAGCTAGTGCCAAGCCGCTTGGTTGTTGTTTTCTTGGTTTTGAGGTGATTTTCTTCTAGACTTGGTGTAATGTTGTCTGAGGCCTCGCTGATCCCCGTATCTTGCTTTGTTACGGATTCGGGGCTGACTACACGTGAAGCAGCACTGAATCTGTATTGATGGCAGCAAGCACTTGCCGATGCCTTTCAGCCTCTGACAGAAGTGAACCGACAGCTGGTCTTTGCTGCAGGGCAGCCCTGTGGTGAAGATGAGAAGAATTAGCTATATTTTGCTGACACACTGCCTGTACTTCTAGAATTTTAAACTGCTTTATGCCAGTCCTGTCTATTAAGGCTCTTACTTATGAGGGCTTTCTCTTGCTTTGTATAACAGGCCAGCTTGATCTCCCTGGAATTCTAGGATCTTTTAGTGAACACATGACCTTCTCTCCTGGAAAATACAGCGCTCATTGCTGTCTGGTGAGAATTTACTTTTGCAGCAGACATAGCTGAGCTTTGTTTTTCACTTCAATGTTTCTGCCAATAAGGACTGCCAGAGAAAGCCTAGCAACAATGATTTGTGATTCTGGCACTTCTGCATTCTCGTAACTGCATTTAAGACAGGTGCAGTGGGCTGGCAGAGTGATGCAGGGCAGGAAGGGGAGCACAAAGGATGGGCAACTACATATTCAACTTGGCTACCCTTCAATTTCTGCAGCACCAGAATAAGACAGGGACTGGCCCTTTTTGTATTATGGTGCTCACAGGTCTGTGGTAGCTTTAAGGAACTGAGATATGTGAGATTTAGTCAGGTATT
The DNA here is from genome assembly GCA_035221455.1 of Xenops minutus. Taxonomy (NCBI): domain Eukaryota; kingdom Metazoa; phylum Chordata; class Aves; order Passeriformes; family Furnariidae; genus Xenops; species Xenops minutus. The sequence goes on from JAWWEE010000001.1 coordinate 7,975,316, forward strand.
AGAAACTGAGGGTCCTCAGCTGTGAGAAGACAAGATGTGCAAAAGCAGGAAAATGGTGGATTAGCTGAATGCAAGGCTGTTGTTCAGCACATCCCTCAGCACTGGGACTAGGGGAACTCAATGAAAACTAGTATAAAGGTAGTTTAAAACAGATAAAAGTGATTCTTTTCACCCCAGGCTGTGAACCTCTGGAACAGTTGTCCTCAGGATCCCCAGCCCCAGAGCTGGAATCTCATGACAAGGAGCTGAATGAAGCCCCCATAATCCAGGGAGGAGATGGTTAGTGACCTGCTATGCCAATGAGACACTCACAAGTCTATGGGCCCTGTTGGGATTCACCCCAGACTAATGAGGAAACTGGCCAAAGAACTTGCCAAAGCACTCTCAATCATCTACCAGCAGTCCTGGTTAACTGGAGAAGTTCCAGCTGACTAGAAATTAGAAAATGTAATGTCCTGCTACAAGAAGGACTGGAAGGATGATCCAGGAAACTACAGGTCTGTCAGCCTAATCTCAGTTCTGGGCTAGGTTATGGAAGAGATCTTCCTGACTGGCATTATACAGCACGTGCAGGACAACCAAGGGATCAGGCCCAGCCAGCATGGATTTACAAAAGGCAGCCCTTCTTGATCAACCTGGTCTCCTTCTATGGCAAAGCGACTCATTTAGTAGATGATGGAAAGGCTGTGGATTTGTCTCTCTGGACTTCAGTAAAGTGTTTGACGTAGTCTTTGAGAGCATCATCCTAGAAAAACTGTTCATGGCTTGGATGGGTGGGCTCTGCAATGGGTAAAAAACTGGCTGGATGGCTGGGCCCAGAGAGTGATGGTGAATGGAGACAAATCCAGCTGGTGGCCAGTCACCAGTGGTGCTCCCCAGGGATCAGTTTTGGGGCTGGTCCTGTTTAACATCTTTACTGGTGATCTGGACATAGGGATTGAGTGCACTCTCAGTAAACCTGCAGGAGACACCAAGGTGGGTGGGAGTGCTGATCTACCTAAAGTCCAGGAAGGCTGTGCAGAGGGCCCTGGACAGACTTGATCAATGGGTTGAGGACAAACTGCATGAGGTTCAATAAAGGGAAGTGCCAGGTCCTGCACTTGGGTTGCAGAAACCCAATGCTGTGCTACACGCTTGGGGAGGAGTGGCTGGAGAGCAGCCAGGCAGAAAGGGACCTGGGGGTGCTGGTTGACAACCAGCTGAACATGAACCAGCAGTGTGTCCAGGTGGCCAAGAAGGCCAATGGCATCCTAGCCTGTATCAAAAATGGTGTGTCCAGCAGGACTAGGGAAGTGAGTGTCCCCTTGTACTTGGCAGTGGTAGGGCCATACCTTGAGTGATGTGTCCAGTTCTGTGCCACTCACTTTATAAAGGACACAGAGCTGCTGTAGCATGTCCAGAGAAGGGCACCAAGGCTTGTGAAGGGTCTAGAAAACATGTCTTATGGGGAACGGATGAGGGAGCTGGGTTTGTTTAGTCTAGAGGAGAGGAGGCTCGTGGGGGACCTCATCGCTCTCTACAGCTACCTGAAAAGAGGTGGCAGTGATGTGGAAGGTGGTCTCTTTTGCTATGAACAGTGAGAGGAGAAGAGAAAATTCACTGTTAGAATGACCAGGCTTTGGAAAACGTTGCCCAGGAAGTTGGTAGTGTCACCGCCCTTGGAGGTGTTCAGTAGGAATCTGGATCTGGTGCTGGATGATATGGTTTAGTGTTTTAGGGGTTAGAGTGGTAGTGCTGGGTGTACAGCTGAACTGGATGATCTTAAAGGCCTCTTTCAAACTTGATGATTCCATGATTCTAAGAACTTGCTGCCACAGGAGAGGATGGAAGCAGGCAGCACAGAAGAGTCAAAAGGGTTGAAACAGTAATGGAAATTTAAATTAAAAGGCGCTACATAGGGAACATTTATAGAGTCCTAATATGTCTACTGGGAATACTGGAGGACTACCATGGAAATGAATCTCAGGAAAGGACCAAAATCTTGTACTCTTGCTAAGTAGCATCTTCTAATGCCATTACTGGAGACAGTGCTTGGCTGCAAGGAAGAGTCGTCTACCCAGCAGGGCATTTCTTATGTTCTAGGGGCCACTTGAGCTTTTATTCACAGAAACAACTAGTACTAATCTGTGTAGGCAACATTTAGCTGATTCTGTCTTTCTGAACATGAGAGGAACAGGAAATAAGCAGACCAATTCAATCTTTGAAGAGCAGCAGGTATGATGTATTGCTCTCATGGGTATATCAGATCTGCACTGCCCTCAGGAGCCAAACCCTTGTCTCATTGCCCAATTAGACCCTTACCACTAAGAGGAAAGAATCATCTTCCAAAAGGCTTTTGAAACTTTTCTACAACGACTCGAAGCTGTTGCTGTTCTCAGTGGAGGGTACCTGCTGGATACTGCAGTACACAGACTACAGACAAAGATCTGTACCCTTCTGTAGGCTTCTTCCCTCCCCTGACACCTCTTTTCTGAGCTATTAACAACCTGCACAACTCAGCTCCTGGACCTTTGAACAAGAGAGGTACAGGACACCCTGAATCAGAAGAGTACTTCTCTCCACCTCTCCATTTTGGACAGTTCCACCCTGTGGGACGCTGATTTTTCTTACAGGGTCTCTGTGTAAGAACTTTCTTGCCTGCACTCACAGTCCAGTATCTGTAGTTTCCACAGAGGGAATCTGTCTTAAGAAATGGCATCTGTTTGGACTCACTGTGTGTTTTTCACACAGCCAGAGTTACCCAAAACAGACTAACACAAGCAGGCCTATTCATTTAGTCACGGCATCATAAATTCAGGACAAATGCTCAGAAGCCTGCACTCCTCATCATGGCAACACAAAGCCAGGAGGGCTGGAGAGCACAACAGAGAACATCCAACAGAGCAGCTGAGCAGCAGCAGGTCAAGTTGACCTGTAAGTACTCAGCCCATAGTACTCAAGTGAAGTGATAGACTCAGTTCCCAGTTTTGGCAGAATCTCAGCACAAAATGGAGAGCTTTTTGGAAAATGCCTCTTGCAGGCATATTACCATACCTGTACTTTTCCTGCACTCTTGCAGACTACATTTCTGATACTCTGTTGGCTTGGCTTTATCCACACACATACTGTCATCTTCAGTTTCCTTGGTTTCTGTATTCATGCATTTCACAGTTCTTTGCTGAATGCCCCCTCCACAAGAAACAGTGCACTGAAAGAGAGTAATTTTGACATATATGAAAGTCTTTTTATATCAAAATTTTGTAATATGCCAGTATTTGGGCTGTAATGTGACAAAAGGCTAAAAATGCCAATGATCCAGAATGAAAGACATTACAGTACTTTGTGTATGCTCCATGGTGTATCATGGCCAGATTTGGAAGGATACAGTGGAAGGGTGAATACTGTAAATACAGCATCTTGGAATGTGTAACCAGCAGGAGAGGACTGTTTTCTACAGAGGGGGATAAGAATAATCAGTCCTACAAAATAAGAGTAGTAATCCAAATTAGTACAATTTGGGACATTTTTTGCTTCCTGTGTTTTCTCGCTATCTAAGTTAAACATGTATAATCAATTGCAATGTTAGGTCTACAAATGGACAAGCTAAGTTTTAAAAAAAGCTCAGTGAGATATTGTTTCTTTCGTGACATTTACACAGTGGCTACCCTCTCTTTATGACCATGAAAGAACTGCCAGCTGCTTGTTCCGGCTACACACAGATGGTTATTTTTAAAATATATTCCTGTACTATTCTGTAAATGCACTTAATTCTTCTGACTTCCCAGAGTGTGTGGGAATTCCACTTTTAAATTGTTTTTCTCTTCAGATATATAGTGCCCAGCAAGATAAATAATTCAAAGACAGAGAATGTCAGATAATGAAGCACAAGAGGGGACTGGTACCTCTCTAATTTCTTTGCAAATTGTCCTCTCTCTAATGTACAGCTCTCTGCATGAGACACAACAGTACTAGTGTGAAATACATTAAAAGATCTTAGGTACTCTTGCAACAACTTTATATTGATGTTTAAAATATTTTAATAAAGTAGAATTAATGATACATTAATATGAGGTTAATAAATCACTAGGATAATTGCTACAATTTCTGATATTCAGATGCCTATTTTATGCATTTCACTTCCATATTTAAATGTTACACTAACTCTACACTACATTATAGTCATGTCCCCCCTAATGGCTTTGTGTCAAAACCAACTCATTATATTTTCTGTGTTACATGAGTCTCCATTGTTTTCTTATTAGTGGCACCCACTTTTAGCATTCCTTCAGTATTCTATTCTGCTGTGAGGAGTATTTGTAATGTATGCAATGTTTATTAAGGAAATTGAAGGGAAAGTGTCATTAGATATACCAGTTTATTTATAAATAAAAATATGCTGCAGACACTGGAAGGTTCCCCAAAGACAAACCTCATATTTGCCAATTAGATTTCCAGGTGCTAAAGTAGAGGGTGGTTGGCCAAAATTCAGAATTTCTCTTTGTGTGGGCAAGTCCATCATTCCACGAAGTTGCTTTAAGTATCACCCAGCCCCCTACAATAGTCCTGAACAGTGGAATATTTCAAATGGGCAATGAAAGAATGTTAATGGTATCTCCTTTTTCACTAGACAAGGAAAAAAACCCATCCCTCCAACAACATGTAATGTAGCAACAAAAAGCAGAAGCTGCAACACCTGTCTGCTGAAGGAACACAGATGGGCTGGCTATGAAATGTTTAGTAATGTTTTCAAAAGCTTTTTAATTGCAGATTCAGCTGTGCATAAGACACTATTTGTGCCATAGGCACAGAGGTTCAAAGATAAGTGAATAATATAACCAAATATGGCCAACTCAGGACAAAAATCAAGACAGAAATAAACTGAATCCTACTGGGCTCCAGGCCTGGTTAATCCACTGTGTACAAGGCTGCCTGTTACACGATGCAGTGGCATTCGGTCTTTTGGTCCATTCACAGTACCCCTCTTCTGGGCAGTAGATGTGTCGTTTTTGCTGGCCACCACCACACGTTCTCGAACACTAACAAAAGAGGGGCACAACAAGAAGTGGAAATGGATAAGAACACAAAAATAAACCATAAAGACAGTAAGAAATGCTCATTTAGAAATGTGGAGCCACACCTAACAAGAACCCTGGGTCACTGACTCATGGGATTTAGAAAGATGTACAGGCTAGCCTGCCCATCAACTCCTAAAGTCTCACTCTGCACTTCACCATATGCTTGGAAGCAGACAGAAAAGAAGCTGTTAGCTGGGGAAAAACTGCTCCTGACATGTATTATTGTAAGGACTATAGGACAGCATGGAAGTGTCTATACAGAACAAGCAACACAGAATTGCTCATCAGCATCACTGGCACCAGTAGCTTCTCTAACAAGAATGACACTGGAAGTCATGTGCCTGCAGGTTTAATCTGTAATATTTACTGAAGACAGAACAAGTCCATGAGATGCAGCATTTCATTTTTGAGGTGGTTGGGGACATTAAAATTCACCCACTCTAGACAATAAATGAACTATTTGGCAATAAAAATGTAATACAAAAACAGTGACCCAAGCTAATTTTTAAATACTCTTTTGTCTACATTCTGTTATTACTTATTCACTGATTTTTAACTATTTTTGCACTTGGTTTGCAGTAGAGCCTGCTGATTGTTCTGACAGAAAACACACATCCTGGTGTTCTCCTCATGGCAGGTGTGATTTGTCAGTGCCTTGCAAAGAAGAATGTGATCACCTCCCTTGAAATCCAACAGCATCAGGTCCAGAGGGCTGTAAACATCATGGTGCTTTCTCCAGAGCTGTTTTTAGTGAGAGTAAACACTAAAATGTAATCAGAACACGTGCTTTAGCTGACATTAGTATGTGCTTGGCTGTCTATGACTCTGCTGGAACAGATTTATACTACTAAAGGATCCAAAAGTCAGATTTTTCTTATGTCTGGCCTAAGTCTCTGGCTCCGTAAAATTTCATCCCAAAAGTGCAAGGGAAAATTAAATTCACCATAATGACAAAGCAACACTAAAATGGCAGCAAAAGGGATTAATCTAAATGAACCACATTTACTGAGACAATGGGATATCTAAAGCAAATCTTTGTCCAGGCCATCTACTACTGTCTTTAAGGGCATGGTGATTTACAGCTCTAGCAGTGTATTACATGCAATCCTAAGAATGATTCTGGGAAATCTTACGACTGTCTATGCTAATTGTTGTTGTAACCATACACAAGGTTTGCAGAGTGATACACACCAGCTCTGTGTCTCCCTCTGAGCAAAAGTTTACCCAACAGCCCAGACCTGACAGTCACTGTTACCTGACAGGTAATTGCTCATTCCCAAAGCTTCTTTTCAAGGACAATACCTCATTCCAGGGCTCCACATGCCATTGCAAGCAAGGCTCTGTGTTACAGCTAGTGTTGAATCTTGGTTTATATCCAAGCAGTTGGCAATGGAAAGGCCTGAGAAGTCTCTTTTCACGGACATCAATGCAGTGAACGTCTCGGGTCTTGAAGCCACCATTGCACACAGCAGAGCACTGTACACAAAACAGAGAGGGGCACATCTCCCAAAGATGCTCCACTGAGGGGCTGTACATCCTCCAGTCACAGGAGAGTGGGACAGCCCGAGCTCTGAGAATCCTGAACAGAAGGAATTTCCAGTTTACCAGAAAAACAATCTGCTGTCAGGCTTAAACAGTGGTTCTCATCACAACAGACTGGAACACGCCATGTAAGTACTTCCCCCCTTCACTGCAATGTCCATTAGTAACACGGGTATGTATTTCATTAGGAAATCTTGCCAACTATTTCCAAAAATGTCATAGTGAAAAAGTCATAATGCAACAAATACAAAAAAATTAATTCTGTAGGCAGGGAAATTGCCAGTTCCTTAGTTGTTTCAGAGGGAAAAAGGGAGGGAAGGAGGAAGGGACAGAGGAAGTAGCAGTTCCCACCCTCACCTTCCTTTCTCCTCCATGGTGCCACGAGGATCCATAGCCCAAGGGTAACCTGGGCATGAGAGAATGGGAGAGAAGAGAGGCATGCTGAGCCTCATTCACAGTCTGCAAAATCATTTCTCAGCTTAGAGCTCTGCTGGTGAGCCAAGGGAGCCCTTCCAGTCTATTTCTCTCCAGAGATTGCTCCACGGCCTCATCAGGTCCTGTCCCTGGACACCAAAGCTCAGGACCCCTCCTGCTGTTGAGGAATATCCAAATTCGCTACTACCAGGATAAAGAAAAATACACATTTTGTCTTCATCCGGAATTAAAGACAATTCCAACTACACCACTGAATAACCTCAGATCAGCTTTCACCTTTACCACCATCCTGCAATAGCAACTGAGGCTGTTCTCCTTTACATAAATAAACATTCTTCAGTTGAGCAAAGAACCTGAACACAATACCTCCCATGGGAGATGAAGAATGGATGGAAAGGGAATCCATACTCTTGTCCACAGAAGTTTATGTTCCTCTGGACAGAAACAGTCAAGAGAAGTAAGACTGTGTAAGAAAATGAGTAAGACAGCCCCAAAATATGTGTAAATTATACATGGTATTAAACTCAGGCTGTAAGATCTAGTCTGAAGCACCTTTCTTTTAGGGGAGAGGAAGAACTAGATGAGAGTAAAGGAACAGAAAAATGTCTACTACACTGCAGCGGAACAAAGCCACATTGCTGTGATAAGGTGCCTTAAAAAGGTTTAAACTAGTAACAAAAACAATTGCCACTTTTAAAACAAATAAAACTTAGTCATTTTTATATATGAAATTGAAATTAGGTTTGTCTAGTTAACTTGATGGAAAATAAGGGTGAGTAACATAATAGAAATCTGTTAGGAAAAGCCTTTTCCTTTAAACTTGTTTCACAATTAGACTGACACTCAAAAATTTGTTTCCCATAATATTTTATCATTAAGCCTGATTTCTAGCTACTTTCTTTGATATAGCTATCATTCACTTGTTGCAAGAGCAATGACATTTACGAAGGAAAAGGGAAGGTGAAATATGCAACTGGGACTGCAGAATGTCTATGTATTACTTAAAATGAATTTTGAAGGCTTAAATGTAGTTATGTAAAGACTTGGCCTTTCCTGAACTTCCTAAACAGCATGTAATTCCTGTACAAATCAATTCTATGTCAAAGAGCATAATAATATAACACAGGTTTTGTAACTATAACCTTTTCTTTGTATGAATCTGCCCTCTAACCAAATGGCAACAACATTGTCCACAGAAATAACAGGTACTGAAAAAGTCTGAGACACTTATCTTTCCCTGTACTAAATCAACATTATTTCAGTAGAATTCTGTAGTTTTTCTCTTTTGAGTCTTGAAAAAGAAACTGCTGTTTGAAGCTCCATCTTTAAACTGTACAAAGACAAACTGTACTAAGCTTTAAGAAGTCACCAAAGTCCTTCCAGGTGCCCCTCATGCATCTTAAAATACCAAAATGGAACTTAAGCACAATTTTTTAGGCTCCACTTTACCACCCTGATCACTCTTCTGTCCCTTGACCAGGCAAAGGGTACATAACTAGACACAAACAGGACCCTACACATAGCAGGCATTCTCCCCAGTATAATTTTCTTTCCTTCTTTTAAATGTAAAATTTAGAGATTACATGGATGGGAAAAAGATCATATCACATAGAAGACAATATACAGTGACAAGGGTGAATAGGAACATGACAACTTCCCTTCCAAATCCCCACTGCTTCTTAAAATTAGAATATGGCTCTGGAGTCAGATACCAGAAAGATGCCACAACCAATCCTTTGCCCTAGGATCTCCATAGAACATAACAGTGACTCCTGCTTTGGCTCTAGATGCAAGAGTTAATGAGCACAACCCACCACAGGAAGGAGAAAATTCACAGCAGATGTGTTTCCAGATATAACTTCGTCAGGAAATCAGAAAATTAATGCTGAATGGTCAACTGGGAATCATGTATGCATTGCCACTGAGTAAATAATTGCTTGAAAAATGAAGTACTTAGAATTTCCTACTCTCTGAAATTTGCAAGCTTACTGTTTACACACAGCTCTGAATGAAGCTACCTTGCTCCAATTTCCTGTTTTCCAGCTAGCACACGGGCGGAGATAACATTTTCTTGCAGGATCAGGCTTTTTCATGTGCTGGCAATGAGATGTGTTCCTGCTGCTGCACTCTACGAGTCTCCAGAAAGCCCCCATTCCACAGGTGGTGGAGCACTGCACAGGGATAAGAGGAAAGCCCCAGGAAAACACATTAGTACAGCATTCTGGAAGCCATCCTGAAACCTAAGTATAAATATCTACAGCCCTTTTAGATGATCTAAGTTATCTGAGAAACTCAAAAGAAAACTTCAAACTCACCTGAATTTTATGTTCTGAAGGAGGGCTTTCTATTGCTTTGTTAAGATAGTACCAATTCTGATTTACACTACGTAGTTCTCTTCTTTGGCAAATTCCTGATTACTGAGAGATTCTAAATCAGTACCAGCTCTTCCATGTTTTCTTCTGTCATCTTTGGGGATCGAATGTAAAATGTAATTGCATCTGACCTCCAGCACTGCTCCCTCTCTATCCCTAATACACTTGATAAGATGCTGAAAATCTTAAATAAAACATGTGAGAACCTTGAGAAAACCATACAGGAAAAGGATTTTTTTAAATTATTAATTCAGGAAGTGACTGAGTCTTTCAACATTTGAGAGAATTTTAATGTCTGTGGTATGAGAATATTGGTTATTCCAGTCCAGATCCTAAGAATGCACCCTCCTCACAAAAAACCCCAGACACTGTCATTGTATTTTGAAGCAGGAAGGGGTGAAAAGAGGTTGGAGACATGCATTTACCTTTTCCTCCCTTAAAAAGGGAAGGACAGTGAACTATATGCATAGAATCAAATACAACACACACCAAGCAGCCTGCAGTTGGCATGAGAAACAGCATAAATAATCTTGGATTAAGTCAGCAAAATTATGAAGAAAGCAACTGCTATTGTGTGGTTTCAACTCTCTGCGTGGAAGTGGGAAAGCTGAGTAAGTGTCCCTGGAAAAGTAAAGAAACTTAAACTGAAGCTGAGGCAGGAAAAGAAAATAAAGAACATTGAAGATGTGGAGATTCCTGGAATGTGTTTACAAGTGCATACCACTGTTCAGTTTTGCCTAGTGACGTATCTGTACAAGTCAATTATCCTGTCTGAGAGGATGGACTGCCCTTGTCTTGCTTGCTGACTTGCTTGATGGCTTGCACAACTCTGCTATACCAGCCTGACAACACCAAGACTTCACTGAAGGGCTGCCTAGTCTTTGACCAAAGACCCATGCTGAGCAGACCTAAGAAGATCAAAGATAGTTCGAGGGAAGGGCAGATCACACTTAGAAAGCTTTATTTGTCTGTGGAAGGTGAGGCAGGATCCTTTCAAAACCTGTTGTGTGCAGGTACAGAGTCAAGAGAGAAAGGCATGATACTGCAAATGGTTCCAGCATAAAGCCTTAGCATTTTTAGCTGTTTGATGCTACAAAAAGGACACAGACTGCTCTGGAGTTAGTGAAGACTTACTGCTTTTCCCATTTGTCCTTTGGGAACCAAGATTTCCTCTTGTCACAGCAGGTGTCTGTTACAGGGGGAGAAAGTGCAGGTGACATTTCATGACCAATAGCAGAGGTGCAGAATGAGTGGACCTGGTATAATGGGGTATCTTTGGTACCCGGAAAGCTCTTAGAAAGGGAAAAGTGATGGCCCAGAATGCAGAAGTTACAGACAGAAGCACCAGTGGAATTGGGCACTGTTTTGCTCTACTCCCATTAATGCTCTCCCTTGGGAGGCAAGTACCAGCACTGTGACAGGACATGTCACACCATTACATCTCAGTGGCTATCACTATTCTTGGGCATTATTTATTTACTAGTATAGACATATCCTAAAGATCAAAGAAATGTCAGAATATTGGCAGTTACTAAAAGAGAGAGAGCATTTCATCTAGATAGATGCACCAGTCTTGGAATATCAATGCCAGACATCATTTAAAAACCATTTAAAAAGAGCCACAAAGTTTTACTAAGGACAGGTAAACAGAAAGTGCAAAAATAAAGTCAGAAAATTGTAGATTAAAAATTAGCTAAAAGTACCAAAACAAAAAAAAAGGTCCTGTGAATGTTAGAATCAAGGAGTGTGTGTGTGAAATAGGTAACTCCATGAGAAAGATAACAACTGATTTCATTAATAGAATCAGAGAACAGTTGAGGTTGGAAAGGGCCACATAGAGACAGCTTCCCAGAACCATGTTCAGGCAGCTTCAGAATATCTCCAAGGACAGATATTCTGAAAATTCTCTTTTCTATCACTTTTCCTTCCTCAAACTTGTAAAAAAAAGTTAAATGTGCCACACTTCCCATAAAGTTAATTTTAACAAGATACAATAGCTTGAATGAGAATAGCGAAAGATTACTAAGAGATAAAAGAATAGAAAAATGCATTAAGTGTCCTCAAATTGATTTCATCAGTTCTGTGAAACCAAATATACTGACTTTATCTCAACATTCATTCAAGTGTTACTCAATAACTTGTAACTGTTGAGAATTATTTTTGTAACAGATTGGAAAAGTCCCAGAGGATTAGATAAGAACATCCTTCAAGTTATTTTTAGGAAAAGAAAAAGTTCTATCTGTGGTCTAATGGCATGCTTCACTCAACCTGACTTCACAAGAAGATAAAAATCAAATTACTAAACAATCACGATCAAAATGGCAAATACTAACAAAGATGATAAAGCAACAGAAAAGTCCATATGGACCTATCTAAATGAAATTATTCTATCGAGTCTAATCTCCTTCTCTGGCAGGGGTACATGGCTTAATAAAGATAAGGAGCCATCTGATGTGATGCATTTTTACAGGATTGTATAAAGCATTCTTATACCAAATGATGGATATATAGTCTAGGTGAAGTAATTACAAGATTGGTATTCAGCTAACTGAAAAACTGCAGTAAAGCAGTCCTTGTTGATTCAGTCTTAAAATGAAGTGACATTTCAAATATGGTCCTGCAGGGCTCTGTCCAAAGCCAGGCTCTCTTCTGTGATTTTATTAACTAACTGAATGATGACAGACAGCATGCACTTGAAAGACTTGCAGATGATGGTAAGTTGGGGGAGCTGGCAGGAATGTTTAAATCTAAATTCAAAGACACCTCACCAAATTAAAAACTATAAGAAAACAGTGAAATTCAAAAAACATATGCAAAATACTACATTTAGGGAAAACTTTTTATGCATACATATATATAAACACACACATATATATATAGCTCCCAAACATAACTGAGAACATCTGGTGATCTAGAAATACTGTTCTAAGGGGTTTATAACAGATCATAAATTCAATCAGTCAAAGTGAGATATTTACAAAATAATACAGATCTCATTCCAGCAGTCACAAAGAGGGTAATAAGTGAAATGATTGCAATTATTTCATTTTATTTGCCATGTGTCAGCTTGGGGCCATGATGAACATCACTGATGAAGAGATACGTGATGAAGCTGAAGCAAGTCCAGATGAGAACAAGAGAGTCACAAGGTATTTAGAAAATACAAGGAAAATCTGAAAAGAATTTAGAAATTGGACCTCAAACCAGTTATTAAGAAGATAATTTTCCTTCACAGTCTGCAAAAAAGAGAATCTTCATTTTTACTACTCAAGATACTGACTATGTATAAGGAAAACATTTTCAAGGTGGATAATGAATGGCTAGGACAGACTGTAGCACCTCTGTATGACAGACCTCTGCTCAGGCTGCGGTGGGCTTGGGGGCACTACCTTTCCCTTGATATTCTTTTGAAGTCTCTTTCCACCAAGCAGATCTAAATGCAGGTGTGCAGGAGGAAATCCTTCACCTGTCCCACTAGAACATAGGAAAGTAAGGCCATTCTCACATGGCCATGGGAAGACACAAGTTGAAACTTCAAACTGCCATCAGGAGTCCATGTCCTGAAAACCACTGATGAGGTGGTCACAGAGCAGGGTCTTATCCCCTGTCTGCATCCAAAGAACACCAACACGATCCCAGTGGTCTAGATGTGTCTCCACTGACATGGGATACAATAAGTCATCTTTTACTGACCTTTTTGGCCTTGCATTTCTGCATTTTTATAATTTCGAGTAATTCCAGCCAGACCCAAGGCCAACCAGTACAGAGAAACAGACCTTTGATAGCCTTCTTGACCAATACTGAGATAGTGGTAGATCAATGCAAGAAAGTTTCTAGAACTGACACTGTTTAACTTGGTAAAAAAGGCCATCAGAAGAATAAGATAATGAGTTCAGATGCCAAAGTCTTTCACTTTAGGTACCATTATTTCAAGCGTATAAAATCCATTCACATAAAAAGAACCCTATTTACGTAAAAATAAAATTTTACAGTGGGAAGGTTATTAAATATAAGTTTGTAAAATATAGCCAGGCTCCCTAATGAGTATATTCATTCTACGTAAGCAATCTAGATATCCCAAGTTAGCAACTTGTACTGATTTCAGAGAATTGTGACAAACTAAGATGCTTCATTTCAGCAGTTCAGCTATTCAAACTCTCCACTTCTCATGAGCTAAAGACAACTTACCTCACTCCAGTTGCCTACTATCCAGTAGGCATCACCAGGCAAACTGTTGGATGTTACTACATGGCTGTTTCCTGTGACATTCATTAAAATACCCTCAGATGTTGCACTCTGGTTCTTCAGAGCATGCTCAAGAGCTGAGGATTGTGTGCTGGTAGTTATGGTGTCAGGCAGCTTTGCTTCTTTTCTCTTTTCAGTGTGGTACATGCCCTGGTCTTGTCTTGTCATTGGTGCATGCCCAAGAACTGTGGGTGTTTCTGTAACTGGTGCTTGTGGGGAAGGTACTTCTACAACAGGCACATCAACCTGCAGGCTGACATAGTTTGCTGTTGTTGGAAATGCCAGCCCTTGTGCTGCTCTTCTGACAGGAAGGACCATAGAAGGGTCTTGGTGATGAGATGTTGGTGGGGACTGGGGAGTCATGCTCTCTTTTTGAAGGACAGGAGAGACAGTTGTGCTTCTGGTTCTGATTTCAGCATTCAGTTCTGTGCTGTGAAAGAGATCAGCTGGTTTCCTACTGACTCCAAGAGGCCCATCAATGTCATCAGATTCCTCAGTTAAGTAATCATAGCTGGAAGTTATTTCTGGATTACTGGTAATTGAGGAAAGAGGAGTGTCCTCAGTTTTTTGCATCTTACTCTCTACAGTAGAAACTGGCTCACTTTCAGAAGTATTTTCAGAATGCCTTATAATTTCAGCACTTAAGCTGTTGTGAAAAGGCCATGAAGTAGTATTTTGATGTGAACTATTTTCAGCAGAAATAACTGGATAATTGTAAACATCACTTGGTACAGTAAAATTATTTTGCAATGTTCTGTTGGCCATTCTCTCTTTTTCTGAGACATTACTCAAACCAGAGGACGTAGGCAAACAGGGAGTTACACTTTCAGACTCAGGTGTTTTTGTTGTTGTATAGGACCTTGGGCTTGGTCTGGGTATTCTGCGAGGAAGACTCCGCTCAGGACTAGTAGTTGTTTTTCTGATTATAATCTTGCCTCTTCTGGGTGTCAGTGGGGGCATCAGGAATCTTCCCGCAGAAGGGCATTGCTGAAGACCACACAGGGCCTTAGAGTTTGGTCTCTTGGAACTATCACATGGCTCATCATTATTTTTCGCACAAGTGACATTACGAGTCCTTATTCCACCACCACATGTAACTGTGCACTGCAAATGAAACAGAATACACCTCCTGCTGTGCATATCAATAAGTATCAGATGGCACTTGTTTATAATAAAGAAGCATCATTACAAATAATAAATTACAAAGCTTTTCTTGAATAACAAGTCCTTCATTCTATTCATGTTCTGCTACTATGGAGTTTTTTCCAAATTTTAAGAACAGTAAATATCACCTTGGGGAAACAGCAGTGAAAAAAATGCTACATGACAAAGACAAAATGTGAAAGTAATAGAATAGATCTTGAATTCTTCATTGACTAACAACAGTCAATTAGCCAATACTTTTTCCACCAGGGTTATAAAAAACAGACTAAAAACCTGCAATCAAAACCACACTTGACTGCCTCAGTGCTGCTCACAGTGCCCCAGACCTGCTGTGATGATCCACACAGCTCACAGCCCCTTGTTGACTTTATGAAATGGATTTTTCATTCCGACTGAGTGCTGCCAGAGCTGCTACCATGTCTCTCCTCAGTTACAGACTACTGAAAGTAACTTATCTGGCTTCTATTTAAATGGGAGCACTGCTGGGTATGAAGGGTGCTGGAAGCTAAAGAGACACAGTTTTTCTGTGATGTTTTTCATCCTCAGGCCCACAGTCAGCTATGCCTTCAGCAGCTGTCACTCCATGAAGGACTGTGAAATCAAACTTCTCTGGTCTGCAGTTCTCAGGCTGGATGGTTGATTGAGTATGAATGCAAATGTTACAAACAACCTACTAGATGAATTTTTCCTAGGATGTGAGGGAGTCTGACCAGTTAACCCAGGGGGCTTATAACCAGGTGCTCAACATGAAGTGATAAACACTCCATTTGCCAGCACTTTAATGCCCCTGGCACATCTAACCTTTTTTTAGACCTTTCGTCTAGGTCATGGGGCAGTAAAAACACCAATGGCTTTGTGTTACTGGGGCACTCTCTATTGTTCATACCTGTAAAGTAACATCAGCTCTGCAGCAACAGGAGCTCGGAAGTAAGCAGTGAGGCCCCACAGCAGGTAAATTCATTAGCTATTCTGTCTGTCCTCCTTGCAGTTCCAGATGAATAGCATGTTAAATTACTCAGAGCTATGCATGTTCACCTCAGCTACAATCTGACCTCTGAAGTTATGCAGCAAAGGGTTTTGCTTACTGAGGAGGAGAACTATTAACTCTATGTTGCTGCTTAAACAGAAACATAACTCACTAATTTTGTCACTTTGCCACTTGCATAATTTATACTACCATTCAAGGGAGTTAAAAGGAACATTCAACCTTATTAACTTTTCACGATAGTATCTGTCTCCCAGAATTAGCTTTAAAAAATCTGTTTTAGATTACAGCCATGTACTGAAAAGAGATTTCAGAATGGCTTCAACACTCTATCCTTTTATTTGCCTAATTAAGAATGTTTAATTTAAAAGATACAGAATGATCTTCCAAAAGAGGGATAATTTTTGAGCAACAGAAGTTTTACCTGTGTAAAACCTCTCCCTTATATTCACCAATAAGGAATATTCTGCAGTTACAAATCTCCTGATAATCCTGTCATTTATGCAAGTGAAATAGTCTGTCCTACACCCCCTCTCCAGTTTCTACAGCTATAAAAATTTATTTGTCAGTAAATTGCCAATATAATCCAATGGCACATGAGCACCAGCAGCATGTCATTTCTATATAATTGTACTGCTAGTTGTGTAACCCCAGTCTCTGTCTTCACAGGCATTTAAAACATGGTGGTTACTCAATTAACAACACTGTCACCATTCTGTAATGATGGTATGTGAGCAGCATAGAGCACACCAATGCTGTCACAAAATTTTATTAGTTCATTAAGTGACTCTGTGCTCACAGCAGTGAGCCTAATGAAAAGGAGAAAGAAAAAAAAAGAGATAGGAGAAAGAAGCGAGAGGAGTTATCAAGAAAGAAAACACAGTATTTTCAGTTCAAAGGGACCTACAATGATCATCCAGTCTGACTGCCTGACCACTTCATGGCTGACCAATAGAGCATGCTGTTAAGGGCATTGTCCAAATTCCTCTTAAACACTGACAGGCTGCGGGCATCAAATACCTCTCTAGGAAGCCTGTTCTACTGTTTGACCACCCTCCCAGCAGAAAAATGCTTCCCAGTGTGCAGCTTGAACCTCCCCTGGTGCAGCTTTGAACAATTCCCACGTCTCCAAAGCTTGCAAGATATGGGAAGAAAGGCAGAGTCATGAATACAAGAAATATGAATGGAAAGAATGTAATAACACTTCTTTGTAGGCCTACAGACATGACATACAGCCTCCCCCCAGCCTGGTCCACAGCAACCATTAGTGTCACACAGACCTTTTAGCACTCAAACATGCTCTGTTCTACCCTGAAAGTTCAGCAAGTCAAGAAACAGTTAACATGCAACACTTGCTGAAGTATTTAGCAAGCAGGGCAGCTTTTCTTCTTCTGCACTAAGGATTTGTGAAGGCATGTTAAAAAAAAATTATTTAAAAAAGCAAAATAGCAGGTCATTGGTCCCCTCTGCTGACTACAACAGGTCATTTGGAAAAAAAATTCAATATTACAACTGAGAAGGATTTACCTCAGTCCAGTTGCTCACAGTCCAGTCAGATGGGCACAAGACATCTCTGTTACATGACAGATGGGTCTTTGGTTTAAGCAGATGCTGGCACTCTGTGACAGCCAGTGCCTGCTCATCAGATCCCACTGTCTGGATGCAAAGTACAGTCCGCTTCTTCTGGCCTGTTGGGCCACATGTGGTTGAACATTTCTGCCATTCCCCTGCCCACCACCTGGAAACCAGGGAGGTGAGAAACATCAGTAAACAACCCATCACAAGCACATGAAGGAAAAGGCCAGAGGTCACAAGAAAAAGAACCACTAATTTAAAATCTGAGTCCAGATCACTCAAGCTTTCTCATCTCCACTGTGCTCTAGTACCAGCCAGTCACCAAAAGACAGAAGACAGAAGTAGACGGATACCCAGACATAAGTAGGCATGGAGTATTACATCTCAGAGAAGTGTAAGAATCCACTGAGTAGACAGTCTGTCCAATTCAAATTTGAGGAACTGCTAATAAGTCTGTTTAAGCAAGTAACCTGTTTACTTATCCTATTGTTTATCTGTTTACTGCTACCTCAGGACAGAAAATTTAACAATCAAGAATCACTGGAGGGTCTGTAATGACAGCACAAAGGTGAAGCAGGTCCCCTTACAAAGGTCTGTGCTGCCAGTACTGCACAAGGGTTCAAACTGGCCCTGCGTCACCTCCATCAGGGGAAGCAGTGGGGCACACAACCTCAAAAACAGGTTAGTCAGAGCTATGCTGCCTGCACCCACATGGGATCTGTGCCCTGCAGTGCTGTCCCTCTGGGCCGAGTGTTCAGGTCTGCACAAGGCTGGACTCTTCTGTCCTTTGTCTTTCATAAAGCAAAAACAAGCCCGTTATGTGTCCCTCCTGATTAAAGTCAGTCTTCCACAGTGTAGAAGACATAGACAGTGTTCCACCAAATTAAATATAACTCTACTTACTGTTTTCTCTAGTGCAGTATTTTCCAATGCAAAACACCTTACTGACAAGAGCCATCCCCTTTGCATTTGGTTAGCCTTTCTCCAGCTTCATCCACCTATTTTTCTCATGATGATTCAGAGTGGATTGAGTATCTCTATCTATACCTTCCAGGATAAGAAAGGGGAGCAAAAAAATTCTGGCCTTCTACTATTTGAGAAGCATTGGCATCAACTGTGTTTGTCTAAAGATTCACCTTTATACTTAAAAAGTAAAAACAAACAAACAAACAAACCAAGACAGGTCCTTTCCAGTTTAGAGAGCCCTAGGCAAGTACACAACTTCAAGCTGCTGTATAAAAAGCCTGGCCCAGCTGTAAATGCTAAACCACTGCCACAAAAGCTCCTAGACAATATTACTTGTTCCTGAGCTTTGAAGGAGGTAATGACAAAGCCTTATGATGAAAATAAAGCAGGAATATAGTGAGAAAATGCTTTTCTAGACAAAATGGCAGTAAAAAATTACTTCTGGCTTATAACCAATACCATTCTATTGGGTTTTTGTCCTATTAAGGTCCATGAACCTTGAGAAAAAAATAATCCCATTCTGATAAATTCATCAAAGTTCAACATTCAGATTTGTAACAGTTTTTGCTCCTTGCTTTGTCTCTCATCTTACTGCAGTTCTGGTTTCTTCAGTTTGCTGACAATCCCTCATCCCTTTCTACTATAATTTCCATGTTCCTTAATTAATTTGTTTTTCAGAAGCAAGTGAGCTGTCACTGATTTGGAAGGCAGAGATATCTACTTTTAATAATTAAAAAAACCCAAAACAATGAAGACCCAGAGCAATCAAGCCACATATACAGCTTATTTGCACAACTATCTGGTCCTCTCTGTACTACCTGAATCCATCTTCCTTTTATTTGTTTATCTATATATACAGCATTTCTTACAAGCCCTTTGTGGCACTGAATGCTTTGCACTAGAATGCAGCCCATTGCAACAACAACCCTGTGGCAGGGTCTCTGGATCTTGCTGTAATTGAAAAAACAAAAACAAAAACAAAAACAAACAAGCAAAACCAAAAAACACCCCAAATATTTCTCTGCTCTTCCTGCCTATCTTTGGATTGTTTCTTGCTCTTCCAGGCTTCTGCAAATAACAAAGAAAAACTAACAAGCCAGTAAAGAGAAAAAGTGAGGACACCTCAGTAGAATACAACAGTAAACAAGAGAAGAATATATCATCACTCCCTAAATCAAGCCATTTCAGAGTTGTTTCCATCTCTTGCATCTTCTTTCCAATTTTATCTTTTCTACATCTTTGTAACTGACATTTCAGCACAAACGGAGTTTAAATACGTGAACAGCTCTATTAATTTTAATAGAGCCAGATCACGTATTTCAAGCTACGGACATGCTAAGCTGACATCCCTCACCATTTTCAAATAGCTCTGAGTGACAGTTCAATAGTTTGCAGGTTTAAATACCAAGCTCCTAGCAATAAATTATGAGAGCTTACTACAGAACTACAGTAATGGTGTGCAGTTAACTATTGCACATAAAACATCTTTTCAAAGTCATGGAAGAAAGTAAGGTGCTCCATGGTTAGAAAATCCCAGAATTAAGATTTTATCCTATTGCACCTTCATGATCAAACTAAAGCTACGTTTAGCTATGGAACTTGCTCTGTAGAGTTCTCACTCACTCAATGCAGGTAACAGTGTTGGCAAGCCAAGCAGTTAATTGTCTGACACCCTGTTTACCACATACACTTCAAAAAACTTGCTCTAACCAGAAGCTTATTCTTGTCAGTAAGTAGAATTTCTGGTGTTGTGTTTTCCTATTTTCTTCCTAGGGCACATGCACATGCCTTAAACATTCAAGAATAAGAAACCTGACATAGAAGTACATGCACTCTTGTCTCCTCATAGTCCCTGCCGAGGACCTGAACTTTGGGATCTCAGCCAAAGGGGAAGAAAGGCAAAGCCAAGACTGAAAAACACCATCCACTTGTCAGAAAGAAGTAGATAGCAATGCTGACTGTGGTGAGAGACTGGGAGAGGCTGGTGGAAACTGAAGCCTGATGGAAGTTGCCATTCAGGACTTGTTCCTATCTCTGGCTTCTGGTGGCATTTACCACTACAGGAGCTGAGTAGTTCTGAAGTATTAATGCACCACCTCGTCCCTGCAAGGTGAAACAACTGCCTTATCTCCACTTGCAGGCATGGCATGGAAAGATTGCAGTAACAAACAAGCAAGCAAAATGCATTATTTGAATAATTAATTTGCACAAGCATTAATTTTCCTGAGACTGTCAAAACAGGGAACAGCCTGTCTGATGGAAACTAATCTCAGGTCGTTTTCAGCTGCAGCTGTGAGTGCTCAACTCTTCCGCAATTAAGCCTGGGACAGAGACAGGAAGAAGATCTGACTCTTCCAGGTGGCATTCAGCTGCCTTAAATAAGACCTATCTCTTTTCCTCCCACACAGAGTTTCCAAGGGTTGTAACAAACAAGGCAGAGCCCAACAGCCTCATCCATTACCCACTCCTGACCTACGCCTAGATGATGTGTGCTGAATGAGGTGTGGACCTGTTGAAAAACTTAGAAGCATGGGATTTTGGAACCAAATCGTGACTGTGGGGCTGAACGTTTCCCCCCTTTCACCTTTCTTCCCTTTGTTGTGTCACAATTAAAGAAAGACTGTCTTCTTTCAGTACTTGTACAGCATCAGGCACGGCAGATACCAACAGGGCATTGATTTTCACTCTCTGTACTATAATAGAAATGAGATTTCCTACTCTTATTTTGCTGTTGGAAGTCTAGTAAGCCGTCTGGAAGTAGGACAATAGAGTAACAACAGATAGAAAGCAGGAGATTTGAAGTACTTATGAAATACCTATTTAGGGTTACTCTGTTTAAGTGGGCAGTCAGGTTTAAAAGGCATCAGGCAATTTTCTTTACAGGGTGAAGCAAAAACTTTTACTCACAGCACTGTAACTAGTTAAAATCTCACTCTTTTTCAAGTAGTATCTACTGACTTTTAATATTAACACCTACAGAACCAAATCAAAGAAACATAACTGGAAACCATACTCCCTACATTTAAACTACAGTCCCATTGCATTCCTACTAAAGCAATATCACTCAAGCTGTACATTTTAACTCTCAGCTGTTCTACCATCTTTACTTGGTTCTGAGTCAAAATGTTGCATACATGTATTGTGATACTTTAATATTTTATTCATTTTGCCCCAAATTATTTTAGCAGAAAGTGTAATAATAAATGTAATAAGTATAAAATAAATGCAGAGCAAGTCAGCTCACAAGTAAGAATGTTAAGACTTAGGTTTCTCAGAAGCCTGTAATTCAAACTGTTTATAACTAACTTCCTGAAATAGATTAATGAGATAAGATCTAGTTTGTGAGAGTCATAAACGTTTTATTCTTTGTCTGTAGCTACTGTTTGATAAATTATCTGTTTCTGGTTTAGTGGTCTAGTACCTTCTTTTCCACCAGTGTGATTTAGCAGATCATCAGATGGAAGTTTATGGAAGAGAACAACCATCTTTTTCAGATAGGATGTTATAAAGAACCAGGCTCACTGTTGGGAAGTGTGGGATCATCCAATGGTTTCAGTTCCATGGCTCATCACTGAACAAAGGTCTTCTGCAGTGATGTGTTTAACAGCACTGTCCTCTCCTCTAGCACAGAATTTAGCCACCTCTCTACAGAACACTTGGCCTCCAGCAGCTTCACATGGACTCCTGGTTATCTCGTATAATGCCACAGGGGACAGTCACACTTTCCTCCAATATTCAGATCTTCTTTAGAGCCAACAAACCAACAAACTGTACTAAGTTGTCTTGTGTTTCATATGAAGATGTGTAACCATCTGTTCGGATTAGAGGTGGCACATACGCCATGGAAAGCAAATACCAACTAAACCTAATGCTGGGACTACAGCCTGGGACAGAAACCAGATCTACAAAAGGAAGGGCTTGGGAAGGGTAAACAGTAATTCGTTCTTCCCTGCCATCACTTCCAACAGAGGAATTCAGGGCCACCAACATAGTGGTGAGCCAGGTTACTGATTAGGCAAGCCATAAAAACCTCTGGAAACGCCTTGAATTAAAACCAGTTGGAAGCTGGAAGAGTACCAGAAAGAGATACAATTAATATTTGCCTTGCCTTTATTCTTCCTTAGGCGTGTAGGCCTTGCTGAGAGCAAGAACAGGGACTTTGACAGACCCTTGGTCAAACTACTATAGTCCTTCTTATGTTATTAAGAGAAAAATAAATACACAACATGACTCCAGAACTAAATACATACAGATTTCCTGCACACCACTTTGTCATTATTTTTGTGCTTTCCTCTGCAGAATGAGTTTCCAGTGCAGAATGAATTTAGGAAGCATCACTCAGGCTGTTGGCACACAGGAGCTGCTCTGCCTGGTCTGCAGAAGAGCTTGTTCACATATCACATAATTCGACAACTTGCTCAACAAGGGACAAATTCTGCTCCCTCACTTTCAAGAGCAGGTCCAAATAATGTTGTCACTTAAACTGAGTTAATCTGGAACTCTGGAATTGACAGCATAGTTTACACATGCCATAAGAAACACTCTGACTATGTGTGTAGCCCTAGCTATTAACTAGTCAACTAGTCAGGAAGTTTCTTTACTGTCAATTGATTTCCTAGAAATCTACAAAGAATTATGAAATGCTGGTAGTCTAGGCTGCAAGCACAATGATGTGCTTCCCAGAGGAGGTATGATGTACTGTTGTGAAGATACTTGGAAACAACTGATAAAACCAACAGCTATGAAGAATCTTTTACATTAAAGTTTCATTAAATTCACTACTGGCAAATGCAACAGAATGAGCTTTAAGGGACTGAGACCTTTGATTTACTCTGATTAAACTAGAATTACTATGGAAAACGTTGTATACCATTGTGAACAGCAGATAAACAACCTTCACAGACAATAAAAGACAAAAGCAAGATGTTCCAGTACCTAAAGCTAGAAACTAAAACCCATATTGATCCCGTCCAACAAATCCATGCCTGTTGTACAAGCCCGCAGTTCTGCTGACACCTGGAATGTTTGCTGTGGTTAGTCTTCCTTACCCTACTTACTCAAATGGTAGAAGAGAAAAAACGGAGATATAGATGAATTAAGGTAGTGCTGAGTATGGAAAAATGATTCCCATATATCACAGAATGAAGAATACTGCACTTCACTGAAAGTTAAAAATGCAAAAGGATGTGATAAAAAGATGCCAAATAACATGTTGTAAAGAAAGTATAGAAAATATTTATAGATGTAGGCATTTCCACTCATCATCTCTCACAAAAGGGGCAAAGTAGTATCGAAAAATACTGAAAAACACTATCAAAAGGCCTCTCTGTAAGTTAGTTTTTGGACCATACAGGAATGCATTACCACTTGAGCTAAGACAGAAACACAATTTTAAAAATAAGTAGGAATTTATACAGCCTTCAGGCACACCTGCACTCAAACCGAACAAAGATAGTATTTACACATATGAGTGCACTCTCTGCCATTGCCAGCACAGAGTGCTCAGCAACTTGCCTTGGAAACTTCTCAGGGCTGCTCACTTCTAATTTGTTTGTTATGGGGTTTCTGACGCCTTGCTCTGTAGTGCCTGGAAACTCTCACAGTCGCAGTCTAAGGATGCCATGCTGACCCAATATCAGGAATAACACCTTCTTTTGAATAAGGATGCTGTTTACCAAGACCAGAGCCCTCCCAGTTCCCATTACCTGGGGGGACAGTCCTTCTCATAGCACTTCTTTTGCCGCCCATTGGGCTGAGTCGCCGGGTCACAGAAAGAGTCCTTGATGGCTCCGCTGCCCTTCCACACGCAGTGGGCAACCTGGCGCCGCACGCCTGAGAGAGGAACACACAGAGAAAAAGGAAGAGTAACCCTGTAGGCTGGGGATGAACTGCAGAAATCCTCCAGGAGGTTGTACTCTGCATCCCAAATATGGTAACAGCTGTGAAAGTCAGCTGAGTATCTGAGCTAAATCAGGCATGGGCATCCTTTAATGAAGCTGAAAAGAGGTTAAGCAGAGCTCCTGTGGATCAGATAGCTGAAGTAACACATTAGAAAGCACTTTCCTTAATGTCGGTGTAGTTGTCAGCCTCAGAAAGGGCTCCTGTGGGCCCTGAAGCAGGTTTAAAGGGCTATGAATGGTTCCTGCATTACCCACAGACAAGAGGCAACACATCAGCATCAGGCTGTTCACAGCAAGCCTGCTTTTGCTTTGTACTTCTGCAAAGGCTGCTTAAGCAGAATACAAACTGGAGTGTATGAGGAAAACCATAACCTTCTGACCCTTAATGCTAAATTTTGCTTTTAAGAAGCTTTGGTACACATTTTGACTGAAAATTATGATGGAAAAAGTAGTCTGTTTTCTAAGAAACTACTACCCAACACTCAGCACAAATCACAGGGATGAAGAGACACAGAGAGATTCCATACACACAACCAGGGTTACTTCCTAACAGTTCCACTTACACAGAATCCCACTCATTTAACAAAACGAAACATGAACCAAAATACTACATTACCCTAGTGCGAGTCTAAAGAAAGCTAGTTTCCAGGGGCCTGCTTTCCACATAGTTCTACAATAATTTGAGGCAGATTTCAAGCTGCAACACAATGTAAAAAAAAGTATTGCAATATTACAGTTTGAAAGTTGTAGCTAGACTGATATGGAGGCATTAAAATAGCCATATTACGTCCAAACAAATCCTAAGGACTAACAAACCTAAAGGAACATTTATTAACTCTCATGAAATTAACTGTGCTTTTTATTCACAGCAATTAATATGCACATGGTAAGTCACTGTAACTACGACTTTTATCTTTCTCCTGGGAAGCACGGGGTCTAACAGCATTGTTATTATGTCAAGTGTTAGGTTACTTTCCAGTACATTTAGAAAACAAGTTTTTCCTTGCCTCATAACTCCTATTAACTAGTGTGGAAAACTTCCTCGAAGATAAAAACAATAATCCATATAAAATACTTGGGAAATATGAAAATATTCCTCTATAGAACATATAGACTCATAGAATCATAGAAACTTTAAAGTTGGAAAAGACCTATAAGACCATCATGTCTAACCATTAACCCAGAACTGCCTCAGTAATGGGGAGTTTTCTAGGCATATCTGGGTCATTTCACAGAAGTCAATGGAAACCTATATCCCTTTTTCACCATGTTAGAGCATCAAGTATGTGAGGAAATGTTTCCACCTTTTGAGTACTTTCAGACTTGAGACAGAGACATATAAAACAATTACTGACTACAGCACAGGACTTGATGACTGGCTCTCCTCGAGTCAGACATGGAGGTAGATATTACAGAGCAGCAATTAGTGTCATCTATGAGGGAAGATTAAAGGACTAAGGCATTCAAGCTCCAGGGTGCGTGGTGTGGAAGTAGCTGCAAGACTGTGGTGTATCTGGAGGTGCTGATCTCCTATTCCTATGTGATTTCAAGCAACAGGAAGCATTTAGGTTCAGTGTAGGACTCCCAGGGAGCCATGTGCTCTTCTATGCTACAGTAAACATAACTGGAATATTCGACAACCTTCCTGCTAGCTGTAAACAATGCAGTTCACAGAAATATATTTCTGTCCCTTTCAAAATCATGGCATATAGCTGCTGCAAATACAAATTAGAAGAAATCTTTTGCTTTGATAAATTCTTAGTGTCATTTCATCTGCTGTAATTCACTTCAAAACCACCATAAACCTTTGCAAAAGTTTTGCTTTGAAGCTGTACATTGTCATAAAACAATTGCAGATCGCTGACATCAACCAACTAATTTATTCACAGAAAAAATTTTTAGCATGGAAGTTATGTAAACTCCCACTGTAGTTTCAAAGTCTCTGGAAGTTCAGCTACAAAGCTGGAATGAATCCTATATGTATATATCAATACACATATATATAGGTATGCACAGATTGACATAATGAAACAGTTGGTTTTATCAGGTTGAGCAAGTTGAACACTGCAGAAGTAGAAAACTAGTCACTCCACACTGATCCTGCCCTAATAAGTTTTTACACAGTTATACAACTTAAATAGGTAATATCCTATTTAAATCACAGATTAAAAATTCTAAATATACTTAAAACCTTAGTAAAATTTGAAACCTAAATAATGGGTCTATAGGGCTGTGCAAGGTAGCTATTTCTCTCATCACTTTTCCTTCTGTCTGACCTCAATTCTAATTAGTTCATACTGATGTGTACTATCTCAGCTCGGTGAAAAAGAAACCTACAAATATTTCTGTAAAAAGAAAGAGAAATCAAGAATGACAATAATAGATCAAAAAATGATCTTCATTTCACTAAATCTTTTCAGAGATTTCTTCTATTCTCTGTGATACCACATCTCATAGATGTGAGCTTGACCCACTCAGCTCTTCATTTCTCTCTTGGTTTGCAAAGAAAGGTGCCAGTTTAAAGTCATCTGGGTGTGGAAGGCTTTTTAAACAGAGATTAGAAATCTGCTGCTTGCATAAATCTCAGTTTGGGCAAAATTAAGGCTGAGAACAACAGAAATAAAGGACCAGAAGTATATAAAAGGCATAAGCAAAAGAGCACATTTGATTATAGAACTCATTTAACATGTAACTGTCTCAGCTGTTCATTTTAATCAGATACTCTGCAAGGACTTCACTTTGTATTTGAATGAACAAATTATATTGTGTGCATGCACAAGTAATAGACAGAATACAAGAGGAAATCTTTCCATTCTCAGTGTTATAAAACTCAGACCCATAATATGAACGGAAATAAAATGACCTTTGTTTTCTAAAATCAATACTACGAGTCGAGTACTACATTTCAGTTCAGGAACATCTGGAGGTAATTTTGCAAAGCAGCGTGGATAACAGTTGTGAAGGATTTAGAGGGCACATAACAATTAACCGCAAAACAAATCTTACAGTTAAGTCCTTTTGCAGAGCTTTCAAAATTTGCCAATTACTGATGCTATCCATGGAGAAGTAGATTGTTTATGTTGCCTAACATTCTCCCTTAGTTGCAGCTGCGCTGTGCTGTGCTTCTTGATACTTGTAATGCTACTCAGGACTGGCTAAAGCCTTTAGACAGGAAGGATTTATACTTGTAATTCCAACCTAACCCATTCTGTGATTCTTTAAAGAAAGAGTAATAACTAGTTGGTCTAGAAAAAACTTCAGTGGCTCATTTAAATGAATTTCCCTGTAAGAAAGCTTATGAGCTCTGGTTGCTACCCTGATAGCAGGGTCTGCAGGGACAGTCTCTAGGCCAGAGGGTGCAGCAGCTTGTAGGACACTGGTGTGCACACATTCTCACTGCAAAGCAATTCCTTTCTGCATAAAGAAAATGGCAGGGAGAGACTCGACCTGCCCAGCACTGAGGACAGAGATTGTGATTGTGATTTTTACTACAAATTTTCCCCTTTCGGTGCTTGTTTGCCATGAACTGGATTCCAATGTGACTACTGATCTATTTCCTATATTGCAAGTGAATATCAGGTATTGCAATGTGTTCTCATTTTACCTGCGTGCAGTATTAGATATGTTTGCTACAGGAAATGTTGATTTTTCAGACACTATTTTTTCCCTGTTAAATGGTGGTATGGTAGATTGGCCAGACCCATCTTTGAGACTACAAAACATGGGGAAACATGAAGGAAATGAAGAGAGACACAAGCACATTTGGATCTTCTGTTTCTCCATTGCAGTGGATCTGGAAAAGGATACATGTCAGGGCATGGCATGGTGCTACCTTGAAGCCAAGAATCTTGTGGAAAAATTTCTTTAGGGAGCTGCTCTGGATTCATTCTATGAAGAGTCAGCTTCACTCTACAAAGTCATAATTCATGATTCATCATTCATTATTCATCATCTGGACTTTTTCCAGATACATTTCCTGTGGATAAGATGTATCATTGGGCTAAAACTGTATTTTTTTCTCTTAGGACAGATGAAATATTCCTGCATCAGCCCAGTCCCCTGGCTTTAGCCCCATTTGTCATTCCACAGTGCAGCTTCACTTTCTTGGATCCACAAAGCATTTGTTTGAATTGTCTTGATCTCCATGGCTGCAAAAGGCCAGAGTACCCTTGAATTTACTGCTATGTTTTTGACCAGTGGTGATGAAAGAAGCTATG
Source organism: Xenops minutus (assembly GCA_035221455.1). Taxonomy (NCBI): domain Eukaryota; kingdom Metazoa; phylum Chordata; class Aves; order Passeriformes; family Furnariidae; genus Xenops; species Xenops minutus. Next base: position 8,003,771 of record JAWWEE010000001.1, read on the forward strand.
GTGAGTCTTTGGCAGATCCAGGTTTTCCAGAAGAACAGAAATCTAGGTCAGGATCAGTTTCTCCACTGACTGCAGTTGTGAAAGTTAATTCAACAGTTCACCTTTTTTGGCCCTTCCTTTTATCTTGAAAGACTATTGGTTTATTGTTTACCGAATGATAATTCCAATAATCCTTGAAGGTTATTTACTACTAACCTTAGGCTAATTAAAGACAGCTTTTCTCATTTATCTATCTGTAGGCTTGTCATCAATATGACTTGTCATGCAGCACACCCATAGCAGAAGAGGAACTTGCCCACTTCAACACACTTTCACCTTACAAACTTTTCAAAACTCATCAAATGACAGTGCTTTGGTACAACAGCAATAAATTCTGAATCTAAACAGAGCAAACACTCAGGGTAAAATCAATCTCATCATTGAAAGCCAGAAGGAAGTTTTGTGGAAGTCAGAGAAGGGTGTCGCTTAACACAGCAACATTAGCAATGTTCAATTCTGCTTTAATTTTTCCTCTGGTCCTGATCTGAACTCGGAAGGGCTCACATCACAATAACACGTAGCCACGTGAGACCTTTTGGTTCTAGGTCAACAGACTCCACCATGCCCAAATTCCCTGCTAGGTGCAGCAAGACTTGAGCATTTCCAAATTTCCATAATGATGGAGCGCTAATATTTTCTAAATACACCTTTCCTACTGCTACACCTTTTTTTTTGAATCCTGCAAAGCTTCAGTTATTATTCCTGATGTGTTTATGCTTTGATTACCTGGGCATAAACCTGCTCTATTAGTGCACCAGCGTGCTGCTTAGGAGGGTCAGCTACCTACTCAGATTCCATGTCAAGCTAATATGACAACAGCAGTGTCGATCTTCTAGAGGGTAGGAAGGCCCTGCAGAGGCAACTGGAGAGGTTGGATTGATGGGCTGAGGCCAAGTCTGCGATGTTTAATGAGGCAAAATGCTGAGTCCTGTACTTGGGTCACAACAATCCTGTGCTACACCACAAGACTGGGGAAGAGAGGCTGTAAAGCTGCACAGTGGGGGAATACCTGGGGGTGCTAATTTACAGCAGCTGAGCATGAGCCAGTGTGTGTGCCCAGGTGGGCAAGAGGGCACATCCTGGCCTGTATCAAGAACAGTGTGGCCAACAGGACCAGGGCAGTGATTGTCCCTCTGTACTTGGCACTGGTGAGGCCACACCTTGAGTCCTGTGTCCAGTTCTGGGCCCCTCACTTCAAGAAAGACCAAAAGAAATTGAGGTGGCTGGAGCGTGTCCAGCAGAGCTGGGGAAGGGTCTGGAGCACAAGTCCTGTGAGGAGCAGCTGAGGAATCTGGAGTGGTTTTAACTAGAGAAAAGGTGGCTAATGGGGAACCTTATCACTCTCTACAACTACCTAAAGGAGGTTGCAGCAAGGTGGGGATCAGACTATTTTCCCAGGCAGCTATTGACAGAACAAGAGAAAAAAAAACAGAGAATAACAGGATGGCTGAAGTTGCAAAGGGCCACAGTGGGTCACCTGGCCGAACCTCCCTGCTCAAGCAGGTCCATCCCAGAGCATCTGGCACAGGATTGTGTCCAGACGGTACTTGAATATCTCCAGTGAGGGAGACTGCACAGCCTGTCTGGGCAGCCTGTTCCAGTGAGTGGTCATCCACTCATATTCAGATGGAACTTCCTGTGCGTCAGTGTCTGCCTGTTTCCTCTTGCCCACTTGGTTGGCACCACCAAGCAGAGCCTGGCTCCATCCTCTTCACACCTTCCCTTCAGATACTGATAGACATCGAGGAGTTGTCTTTACTCGAGGCTGAAAAGGCCCAGCTCCTTCAGCCTTTCCTCGTAAGAGAGGTGCTCCACTTCCTTAATGATCTTTGCAGCCCTCCACTGGACCTATTCCGGGACCTCCATGTCTCTCTTGTACTGAGGAGCCCAGAACTGGACACAGACTCCAGATGTGGCCTCACCAGGGCTGAGCAGAGGGGCAGGATCACCTTACTCAACCTGCTGGCAATGCACTTCCTAATGCATTCCAGGATTCCATTGGCCTTTTTGACCACAAGGACACACTGCTGGCTCATGCACAACTTGTTGTCCACCAGGACCCCAGGTCTGCCCCTTCTCTGCAGAGCTGCTTTCCAGCAGGTCAGCCCCCAGCCTGTACTGGTGCTTGGGGTTATTCTTCCCTGGGTGCAGGATCCTGCACTTGCCTCTGCTGAACTTTAGACAACTCTTTTGTGACCAAGAAAAATGATCTCTCAACCTGTCAAAGTCCTTCTGAAGGGCTGCACAGCCCTCTGGGGTACAGCACACTCCTCCCAGCTCTGGGTCATCCTTGCTGAGGAGGCATCTGGCCCTTCATTCACGTCACTAAAGGGTGAGCTAAGCAATACTGGCCCACTATTGGACCTTGGGGGACACCACTAGTGACAGGCCTCCAACTAGACCCTGTGCCACTGATTATGACCCTCTGGGATCGGCCACTCAGCCAGTTCTTAATCCACCTCACTGTCCAATCACACAGCTCACGCTTCCTGAGAGTGCCCATGACAATGTCGTGAGAGAAAGTCTCAAAGCCTTGCTAAAATCGAAGTAGACAATATCCACCACTCTCCCTTTACCTGTCCAGGTAGTTCTTTCCGGCAATAAGGTTGGTGAAGCATGATTTACCTCTCATGTGGACAGAAATTTTCTCCAGAATGAGGAACTCCCATCATCTTTCCAGGGATTGAAGTGAAGCTGATTGGCTGGTAGTTCCCTGCATCCTCCTTCTTGACCCTTTTGAAGAGCAGAGTGACATTTGCTTTCTTCCCATCCTCAGGCACCTGTCCTGATCACCATAACCTTTCAAAGATGATCATGAGCAGCCTGACTATGATGTCCATCAGATTCTCTCTGCACTCATGGATGCACCCTGTCAGGGACCATGGACCTGTGGATGTCAGGTTTGTCTATGTGTTCTCTAACCCAATCCTTCTTGGCCAAGAGAAAGTCTTCCTTCCAAGATTTCTTTACCATGGTCTCCTGGGTCAGAGATCCATGAGGTCTGGCCTTGACAATGAAGAACAATACAACAAAGGCACTGGCCTTGAGCTGTGCCAGGGGAACTTCAGGTTGGACATCAGGAAGAATTTCTTCAGTGAAAGCATTGTCAAGCATTGGAACAGGGTGCTCAGGGAAGTGGTGGAACTGTTTAAGAAAGAACTGGATGCGGCACTTAGTGCCATGGTTTAGTTGAAAAGGTTGCGTTTGGTCAAAGCTTGGACTTCATGATCTTGGAGGTCTTTTCCAACCTTAATGATTCCAGCACTGCCGGTCCACATTCAGATGGCTCAGAGCACAACCAGATCAAACATCATGTACCTGCAGAGAACTGCAGACAGACTTTAGTATCAGAGCTACCATGCTCCAAGTGGTGCATTGAAGCTCTGTGCCAGGGTTTATCTTTTTTGGGGGGCAGGGATTAAAAGACCATATCCTGACTGCATCACATGAGCAAATTGAAACTTATTCAGTGTCTTTTCTAAATACATATATCTCAGAGGAAAGAGGGCTATGGCTTATTCATTTCTTTTCTTCTGTCCTTGAAGGAATGCAGAGAATTAGTGACGTTTCTGTACCCTTCAGGAACTGTGATGCACCTCTTGGTTCCCCTGCAAACTGATGTCACTAACTCCATGATCTTCTCTGAAACATATCATTTCTACTTATACAAAGAAAAGGGCAACAAGTTCAAAAAACATTTATTAAGAGCCCAAAGACAGCAAACAGGGGGAGTCAATTAGTAAATAAAAACTGAAAAACCCTCACACACCACAGGTCTCTGTTTAAGTAATCCATGAGGCAGTTAAAAATCAAAGTCAAGTCACACGGATTGTTAGAAAGCTGTACACAGGGTTACAATTTGCTTAGTGAGAAACAGTTCAGGGAAAAGCACAGTTAATGTGAAAAAGAAAATAGAAAAACCTACACAAAGAAAATAACATAATAAACAGTCTACTAACACATTTCCCTACTCTACCTTCCCTTTTTTTCTATCACAACAATTGTTACATTAAACAATATCCAAACTAGATATCAGAACTAAAACTTACAGCACACAATTAAGCAAAACACTTGTTTTGCTCATCTGTTTAAGGAAAATGGTGGGTGTTTTTCTGCTAACCAGAAAACACATGTCTTTTGTGCTGACAGACTCTTCTCAAAAAAACCCCAGAAAACAAATTACACATATATCTGTTTAAACATACATATATACAAATGAACACACAGCTTTATAATATGTCTATTATATATAATAACATGGCAATGTTATTGCAATAGGATATTTTACACTATTCTAAGATTTCTTCTTTTAATCTTCTAAAATTTAGGTCCTACAATGTTCTTTGTTCAAAACACTGACAAGGAATTTTTTCACTGTCTTCCCTGACAGGAGAGATTTAAAAATTGTTACTCCTTCAATCATCACTACTTCTAGAACCCCAGCTGGATTTGCTACAATATTTGTTTGTGCTTTTCTTTCCTTTTGCAAAGCAGTTAAAAACTGCAATAGTTATCAAAACCCATTGACAATACTCTACCATTAGAAAAGGCTTCTCTCATGTTATTTGTCCAGAGGTTGTAACATTGATCTTCTACTCTTCTACACAGTTTTCACACAGAAAACAGAAAAAGGTTCCTGTCCTATCTACAGGACTCATTTTCTGTCGAGAGAATCTCAGGAGCTAATTCAGATGGAAGGCCACAATCCCTTTCCCCCAGGTGCAGACTTCCCTTCATACACAACTTTTTCTCACATTTTAAAAAATAATTCCCTCTATGGACAGTTAAAAAAAATTACTGTTGTAAAGAAACCTTTGGTCTTTTTATCATTATTTTTGGTTTACTACAAACACTAACTTAATCTCATTGATCCTAACTACTTCAGAGAAAGTTTTCAGAGAATTTTGTGCTTGCTACCAGAGGCAAACTTCTAGACCTGTTGTTAGATCCTATGTCACAGTCATCATTCTGCTTGTCTGTTTTAATGGGCTGTGCAGAACTACAATATAACTGCAGCCACACCTAAACCTTTGCAAAAGTGGCAAAGACATGTAAGTTCTCAAGACTAATTTAAATACAGTAATCAGTGAGAAATGCACAAAACCCATTGTTGCTTGTCAAGGCAGGGTAGAAATGAAGAATAGTTAATATATTTAAAAGACTCAATTGGGAAACAATGGTTGGTCATAAATTAGCATTTCTGGGAAGCTGGGTTATGGTGAACAGTACTGTCAACAAATTATGAGGGAGAGAAAACCATACTTTCTCATTTTGGTTCACAGAGGTTGAGAATTCCAGGGCAGGTGTTACAGAAACCTGTATGACTTGGATGATTCAATAGCATTTAATTTTACAGTCAAAATACATCATTCACAGAATCACAGAATGGCTGAGCTTGGAAGTGACCTCTGGAGATCATCTAGTCCAACCTCCCTGCTAAAGCAGAGTCACCAGGCACAAGTTGCACAGGATCATGGACAGGCAGGTTTTGAATATCCACAGAGAAGGAAACTTCACAGCCTCTCTGGGCAACCTATTCCAGTGCTCTGTCATCCTCAAAGTAAACAAGTTTTTCCTCATGTTATTTTTGTCACCATGTGACCTGATTTCCCACCAAATGCAGATGAAACAGCCTTATCTCTTTGAGGACTGTGTCTGGACAACTTATAGATGAGATCTGCCCATACTGAAGACAAACAGTAGTAGAGAAAGGAAGTGAGGAATTACCTCTTCCACAGGTAACACTGCAGGCTGTCCAGTCTCCATATTGCCAAAAATACTCTGGCTCTCCAATCTCATTCTCATTACTTTCTTCTTTACGTACAGTGTATTCATACTTGATTCCAGGGTTAGTTTCTTGAAAAAGTAACTGGAAAGAGTGTGGCTTATTAATTATCTCATTAACAACCTACTGGACAAAAGCTTTCAAAGTGTGAAACTGGAAGAATCAAAGCAGCCCATTTTGGAGCCGACTACAAGATCAGAGAAGCAGAATTGCTAAATATCCATCTCTATATTGACATGTATCTTTCAAAGACGTAGTTGTTTGCCATGCACTTTTGCAAGAACAGGTGGAAATAAGTGGGTCAGCATAATTGATGTCCTACTGACTGTAAGAAAAGATAATCCAAAGTCTATCCAAAGCATCCATATGCTGCTGATTAAGAGTCTATTGTCTATCCCCATTATAAATTATAATTTCCCTGCCTTCTGAAATAACTGTTACAAAACAACCATTAGGTCAGAAAATTACAGATGTTATTCAGACACTGCCTTAATATTATTTTTCAGTGGTTTTGAATTAAGAAGAAAAATTCCAATTGAGAAGAGCCACTCAAGAAATTTACCTAGAAGGGAGAAAACAAACATCATCAAAGGATAAAAGATTTCAGCAATGAACTTCTACTCTTCCTCTCAGTTGCACTAACAGTGACGACCAAGCACACATTAGGTGTATCTTCTCATAAGACAAAGTTTGAAAGTGGCTCTCATCACACCACTAATACTTCTTTTAATTTCAGGGTGGATACACAGGCAAACAAGCCATAAGAGATACTTTCAGAGAACAAATAGCGAGTTTAAAAATATTTTGTGTAGAATTAAGAGAAGCTAGTTACGTTTATGTTAGAATCTATAAAGCAACATGAAAGAAATAAAAGAAAGCAGCATCCCTGGATATTAGATGGATCAATTTCACTTACCATAAGCTATTAATTCATCTATGTATTGCTGTATGCATTTCTTGTGCACTGTAAGCTGTCACTGCTGTCAGCCTTCCCTAGCTCTCACTGTTCACAGCCTGACAACAGCTCTCTTTCTGTGATCATTTATTTTTTATCTTGGTCTCGTTCACATCACAGCCATGTGTTGCTCTAAGTTGGTACAGGAGACAAGGAAGTTTGGGCAAAGGACTGACCAACTATAGGGGACAGGATCCCCATCCCAGTGGCAGCACAGGATCATACCAGCCTTTAATAATCATCAGACTATGATACAGGGCATGTATTTTTAGGCAGGATAAACAACATCCAAGCAAGGTGCTTGTTTCTCTGCAAAACAGCTCAACCATTTATTGCAAGACAGCATGCTAATAGGATGGTTTATATACCAATAGATATATTTTTCCAACCTGTTTCAGAGCCCCAGGACATTCTGCTGCCATACAAATCCAGCAGGTTCTGCTAGTGATCTCCTATTTACCTGAATCCATATTGATTCGTTGGTGGGTCCTGGAGCAGTCAGATTTTCTAGATCCCCTGTTCTGTCATACTGAAATACTGTGCCTGCCACTTTGTATTCACCATTCCACTGGATGATAAAGCCTCCATTCAGGTAGTACTTTTCTGGGTCTTTGCTTCGAACAGCAAGGAAATTTCCTGCTTCTGCAACTTCCATGACTTTAATTCCCCTCGCACCTTTTGGAATTAGCCCAATATCAACATATCCTAAGAGACAAGAAAGGTTCATGGAGGTGAACAACAAAGATATCATTGCATTTTACTTTTTGTAAGCTCATTAAAATACAGCTTTGCTTGAAAATATATACAAATACGCTATCACAGAGCTGGTATCGCGGGTTTTAATAGTGTGTTTTTCTGGTATCACTTGGGGAATGGTGTTTCAGCAATGCCGGTGGCATTTAGAAGGGATATGGAGGTGAATGGCTTTCTGAAGTGTACCAGATTCCAGGTGGAATCTACTCCACAGATGAGCATCAACATCTCCATAACCATACCCAAGGGTTCTGGCATACTGCAGTGTGAGCAATCTGGAGCAATGCCAGGAATTCCAGCAAGTTAACTGTCTGTTGGGGGAAAGAATTTTTCAATTTGCAAAGAACATTTTCATCTGTACCCAACATACAGGTCTGTACATAATTATATGTACTTCCTTTAAGGTCATTTAACCTCTCTTTAGCTGTTTCCCATAGATAGTCTTACAACAAAAAATGAATGTTATTCAAATGCCTCAAAGTACTGCTACAAGCAGAACATATTTTTATAAACTACTGATTTTCATAACAAAGTAAAAGGGCTCTTCATGTGTAAAGTTATCTGTTAAGAGATTTTCAGTCTGTGTGTCAAGAATGAACCCAGAGCACCTATTTCAGAATTTTGTTTGCACCACAGCCAACATATAACATCAGGCTCTGTATTTTTCACCCTACAGGGAACTGCCATCACTACTGAATTGTAAAAATAGGAATTTCACATAGATATTTGAACACAAACTCAGCTTTCTTGTTATTGCTCCTAGCTGGGCTTTAAAAATTGAATGGATGACACCTCTACAAGCTGGTCTACTGGGACTGTGAGGTGCATTTTGTGCTGGTTTACTTCAAGACTGGAATATGAGTGGTTCCCCAGTTCTCATCATACACTACTGAGGTCATGAATTAAATTATGAGACTCACATCATGCTCACCTTTCTTTTGAAATAAGCTTATCACCTTTGATTGCTTACTCACATGAGTGAGATAAACCATACTGGGCATACTAAGCAATCTTCAGCATCAATGTTCTCCACCTACCAGAACTATTTATATGCTGTGCAACAACCTGCTGTTGTAAATAAACACTCCCAAAGTCTTTAACATCTGAATTTCCTTTGTAGCTCTTTTACAGGGTAATAAATATTGGTTAAAAGGTCCCATGTTGCTTATGGTACAAAACAGGATCTGTCTATTTCACATCCTTCCTAATTACATTAATAGTATATAATTATGTATATAGATTTTCAGTGATCAATATTTGAGACAGAGAGTTTTCTGGATGTCACCTTGACTGACTGTGGAAATCCAGACATTTCAATCCTTCATAAGTGAATGAAATAACAAAATCTGGAGGCTTACTGAATAACTGTTATTATTCATGAAATCAGTGGTCTAGGTCTATTGTAAGTAACCAAGTCTAATGATTCTCCCAAATGTTCTATTCATTCAGTGCAGGGGAGACATGTTATGAACACAGTGTGTGATTATGTAACTAAAGATTTGAATAGAAGGCATACTTACAACTGGGCCAAATTAACACAGCATGGAAAATCTTAATTATGTCACGTCCTGACAGCTTGGCTTTGCAATGCTGGTGTCCTTTTACAGTATGTTGGGGTTTTTTTCCAATGTAATTAGAACAGCATTTGTTCAAAACACAAAGTAGAAAACCAAAAATGTAATTTCTGGTCTGCTGTAACATAAAAATCTGTATATCCTTTCCAGATTTTTCACAGTTCTTTTTGTTTGAATCATCTGCTGTTGCTCAGAAACATGATTTTAAATGTATTTCAACTGCCTGGTGATGGATATTACCATTTAGTCAATGTATCACACTGCCTTCTCCCTGGCGCTCCCTTTTTTCACCAGCTAAATTACCTCCTGATTTCCCAGAGGCTCTCACTGATTACCAATAAACATTACCTGATTTTGAAAGTGAAGCTAATCAACAGCAAGCTTTTGAGCTTGTCACTCAACATAATACATTTTTGTTTAAAAATTATGCGGAAGGTGTTTATGTAACTGTTCCTGGTTATGTGGTCTCATCTGGTAAGGACTAGAGATCCAAGATTCAGTAACAGTCAAAATGTCAGCTGTCTTACCTACATGCTGCGCTCATTAAATCCTGCAGCAACCCTACTGTGGGTGCTTCTGCACACCTATGAATCAGCAACACTCAGATGCTATTAATCCCTTCCTTTTTAATTAAAATTAACTCTACATGTTCCTAACATAGAATAAATCCGTGAAGCCCTTCCAGGCACAGCTCTAAAAGGACTGAAGAGCTTGTTTCTGTTTTGCCACTCCTGTGTGAAAGGAGTAATTTTACTCAGGCTGTTAGCACAGCATTGCAGAACAGATGATAATCAGATCTGATAATTTCTCCTTATCACAACAGCTCACATTTTTGTTCTACAGTCTGTTGCATCTGCAAGCCTCTCTCTTTTAAAAGTATACATTCCTGAGGCACAATGTGCCCCTATGCCAAGCTCTAGACACTACCACAAGAATATTACATGGAAAACACCACAGGCTTCAGTGGCATATTGGGTTTCCAAGTCAATGTATGGTTGCACGGAACGTTTCACTGGAATACAGGTATTGCAGTGTGTGATGGCAATGGGGAAAAAAAAAAAATACTGTCTAGAGACAATTTAGTTAGGGAGAATCCAGGAGACCTTCCAGTCTCTCAGATCAGTATTTGCATCATGGCTATGTCCAGACTCTACCTCAGGGTTAGGTTCAGGAACATACCAGATCTCTTTGCACTTTGGTTGCATGAAAAGAAAACTGGGTTAGCAGGGAGACCATAGCACATGCCTACTCAGTCCCACACAAGTCAGAAGATAGTAGGAGCTGAATTAAGTCCCAGGTTAGGGCGACTATATGCACAGTTTCCTTTTCTGCCCACCACCTTGCTAAAATGCAGCTCTTCATAGGAATGCATGCACCTTATCTTGCCTTCCAACTGGCTGAATTAAACAACCCCACCCCTATTGTACAATCCCTCACTTCCTACTTTGCATAAATTTAAATGCCTTGTCCCCTTACTAATAAAAGTTGGAAAAATTATTTTCCCTTGCATGTACAAAAGGGTGAAGACAGGACCATTAACCAGCCTTCTGACCACCACTTTTTTCCTAAACACACCTCCATCCTGGGCAGATTCCTTTGTCTGATGCTGACAACCTCATTCCCCCTATTTGTTACCCATTTATTCCACACTCCCTGCACTTAGCACAGTCCTAACACCCGGCTCCTTGTGCCTCAGTCTTCCTCCTATCCCAGTGCTTCTCCTCAACAAACAGTGCAGTTTGCTCTCATTTCAAGGAGTTTGCACATCTTGAAAATGTTCTGCTGTACACAATAATACTCCCTTACAGTCATCACCACATCACCAGGAAGAACAGGGATTTTGACTTTTATATACTCTACCTTCCAGCTTTTCTTTCTGAACATGAGGCAGTAACACTTCAGGGGAAATGGATCACCCTGCCCTGCAATGAAAGGCTGAATTATTAAAACTCTTTCCTAGCATTTCATGAATTTGACTCAATCAACTTGCAGACAGAATACAATACTGCTGCAGCACTAGACCCAGGAAGGGTTCTGCTGGACTCTGAAAAAGGATGTAACATAAACTGAATTTAAATAAAATAAGAGGCACTTATCCTTCCAGGAGTTACACTACTGGACCTTTTTAGTAAAACTGTTATTTGAATATAAAAGTTCACATCATCTGTAGCCTTGGAAAACTCACACAGTCAAAGGCAGAGTGAATTCTAGATTTACAATAGGAAAAGAGCAGAGGCTGAAGGATTACAGTAGTAATGAAAGAGAGGGAGCTCTAGATTTTCCTTTTTAAGTCTCACATACATATGCAAGCTGCTGCAGGACTGCAGGCATCTTCACAGTCCACCTCTGGGGAACAAAGAGAAGGAAAGCAAACCAAGTACACAGTTTGGAAAAAAAGACCTGAATTATTTAAGGTACTTTTACCCTGAATTTTGGAAAATCTTATCAAATTAGCTCCAGATTATTAGCACAAATTGTGCTGCTGCAAACTAGAACAATTTTATTTAAAAAACTCCACAAACACAAAACCCAGCCAAAGGCACACTCTTTCTGCACTTTCTCCCTCCTCACTAGCATGGCACCAGTTTCTGATCTTGAGACTTCTCATCTCTGCACCAGCCTCTGCACAAGCCACAGACCTTGCTCTAAGCACACTCTCCAGTGCCTCATCTTCTCACCTCTCCCCCTCCCGTCCTGGTTTCTCATTCAATGCTGTTCCTCCTGGCTGGCTGTTCCCCTTCCAGCCCGCTGCCACAGTTCTAATTCAGTTTTAGTCTCCACTCCTGCTTCCAGACTCTCTGGCTCCCACTCATCCTACGTAAGTCAACTTAAGGCCCGAATGTTTCACTACTGTCAGCACAGAAAGTCTCAGTCCTTGAAATGCTTATTCAGACCACCTTAACCCTGCAGGGAGTTATTTTTAAGCTCCCCTTTATGACACTTAAAAATGAATCGCCAAGCCACACACTTCACATCCAGATTTTCTGAGATGGCAAATTACATTCATTTTGTAAATGCATTTGCTATTTTGGATTTTATTATTATCTGCCTAACTTACAAAGGACTTGTTGGTCTCTGACAATTTTTGTAAGACAAGGTGAACTTAAAAAGCACAGACTATGGATTTTTTCTGGCAGAAGGATGATTCACTAAAACATCCATTTATAAATTCCCATGCAGATGATCCGTTTTCAACAAGAAGCTCTTAATCTTTTTAATGTAATTACTTTACCAACAGAGGAATTTAACAGAAGAACCCGTATTACCAAATCCTTCACTTTGATTAAATGTCATCTTCACTGTATGACAAGCAGAGCCGTCTCCCAGGCAAACTCCACACTGGTCTTCTGTTGCATTGGAATTTATCTCATAATCACAGCCAACAGTCTAGAAGGAAAAACAGTTTCAGAATAAATGTGGCCTCCCCAATGAATTACTGAGAATTCATATATCACTGTATTTCTAAGTAGGGGAATAGTATATATCCTATATAAACAACAGCAGAGATTGCTAAATGTAGGTCAAACTTGTGTATTACACCACAGAGAAAAAACAGCTGACAAACAATAACCATCACCAGCTACTTGAGATAGAAATGAACCACTGAAATGGCCTCAATATCCAGGATTGGCCAGTACCTCTAGGATTTATGTCTGCACTCCTATGTCATAGAGCCATCCACAGATTCCCAGGAATACAATGCAGTAACAGAACTGAAATCCGTGTCAGATTTTTGTGGCCATTTGACAGTGCAGAACTCTACTGCAGTCAAACCCCCTGACAAAACAAACTCGTCAGCAGGCATGAAGTTTTACACCCTTGACAGCTGCTTCTCCAGCTTGCCAACACAGGGGCATAGGTCAAGATAAAGTTCTGGTAAAGACTCATCTTCCAGTTCATGCTTGCTAAGGGAGAAAGTGAGAGAAAAATTTTTTCATACTGAGTCAGGAACAAACTTCTTCCTCGCCCAACTCAACAATTCTGTGCTCTAATGTCTTCAAACTTCAACAAAATTTTCATTTGTTTTGGGATTTTTTCTGTCTCTCTTCAAAAACAAGATTTCAGAACACAACCTAATGTCCGACACTTAATGGTTGTTAATAGCATCTAAGATACCTGGAGGTCTGTGATACACATGAATAGCCATAACTCTGATGGCATGTAAATGTTTTCTCAGCTGATTTTTCTCAAAATGAGCTTTCATTCAAGGTGCTATACTGGTCAACTTCTCTAACTCTCTCTTGATGTATAAAAATCTGGGTATTAACTTTTTTGCTTCTAATCTTATTTTATCTTCCGTACATCAGCTACCATAATCTGCAACCTTCTGAGAGGAGAATCTATCTATTAGACTAATCTAGGTATAGGCTTCTGCATTCTCTCATATTTTTCCATCATTTTCAGCTCAAGAAACATCTGAATTTTTCGTCTAAGTGTCAGTGACTTAATCGACAATTAAACTGCAAAAAACAGAAGCAAGGAAAAGCCTCAAGTTACACGTGGTCTCAAACTGTGTCACTTCAAAGAAGGTTCAAAGAAAGGACTCATCCATCACTTAGTACCAATACACAGCCAGCACCTTTGATACCTGGTCTGAAAAATAGTGGCCATGCCAAAAGGTTCTGCAGCAGCCTTATCCTCTCTCTCCTTTCAGTGAAGGCCACTTTCATAAAATGGAAGGTTTTGTAATGTCTTGCACAAAGACACATCTTGACAGCAAGGACCACGCTTATGAGCAGTGCACAATGTTACACAGACAAGCACATGCTAAGAAGGTGAAAAAATTTTTGCCTTCAAGCCTGTAGCTATTTGAACAAGGATGGATTTAATCAAGTATTCAAAACACACAGGTGCCACTGCTGTATGTACAGGATGTTTCTTTATCTTCCTAAGAGTTCATCTCTCTCTCTCTTTACCAGCTATCTACAGGTGTACTGGAGCTTATATTTAACACTTTTTAATAATATAAAGAGGTTGGCATGGTGCTGTTTTCTCAAAGTATGTATTCCCCAGTATATCCACTGCACTATCAGTACATTCGTTAATCATTTGCACTCAGTAAAGTCACAGTTATCAGGTTTATTATTAGACCAGAGGAGCAATCAGTTCACTGGAGAGTCATGGAGGATTAAGTTTATTATTTATTCTATGCATATATCCACCATTAAACAGAAAGTCAGTGAAAATCTGGAAATGGAATCCTTGTACTTCAAGTTTTGTTATTAGAAAATATTACTAATCACTGTTATGGAGTTTCTCTTTTGGACATCTTAAAATAATGATTTGTTTTCAATTGGTATAATTTTTACCATTTATAGTAGAAAATGCATGTTCTTGGAAATGTTTCTGTTTATTTACTGTTCATGCTTGTTTGAGAGGCTGAACACAGAACTAATTTATCTAGTTCACACTGTCAATCAGACATTTTGAAATGCAGATCGGTGAGCATATCTCGTTTGCAAGTACTGTGTAGTGCAAAAATCCCCCAAAGGCAAAACAAATTAGTTCTGAATGAAGCAGCATGGGCTCTAACTGAGGTGGCAGCACCACAATATCATCACTTTCCTGCCCTTGGGTTGCCAATTAATGTCTTTGCATGAGATGCACCTCATCAGTTCAGTGAGAATTGTCTCAGAACTTTCCCATTTGACCATACATTTCTTTTAGCAACACACTTGTGCCATCAAAAATACGGCATCACTGTGATATGAAGGGAATCTCATGGTCCCTTCCAGTTACAACCATAGAAGCTTGTATTGTCTTTTTCCTCTGGTATTTGAAACAGTTTGTATCTGATCAGACATTAGCCTTACCTATGTATGCAACACTCCCAGACATTCTTGAACTGCTGGGATAACCAAGAATGAGGACCTTCAAACCACTGTGGTGAGGCAGACAATTTACTGTGCTACAAGAAATAAAGCCTTTGTCTTATTCCCTAGCTCTGGAGTGCTGCTGGTGCTGCAAAGACCTTCATATCTAGCAACAGGACCTCATCTTACACAGCCATTAAAAACCAACACAAACCAATATTTTCACGTGTCAGAATAAACAGCATTTATTTACTCTAAGTACATTTCCACAAACTTTAACTTCCAGACCATGTTTTATTTTATCTCTCCAGTGAATACCAGACATTAGTTTTGTCATCCACTAGAAATATTTCTGGATGTTTCCTTCTCCCTTTTATACGCTTCCCTCATTATTCTGGTTCTTCTAGATGCAGTAGTCATGCTTTCTAAAAGTGCCTCAAATTTTTCAGAGGGTCAACATGACCCAGCAATCTGCACTTGGCAGCTCAGAAATCCAGCAGTGCCCTGGGCTGTATCCAGAGCAGTGTGGGTGGCAGGATGAGGAAAGTTATTCTGTCCCTCTGCTCTGCTCTGGTGAGACCCCACCTGAAGCTCTGCATCCAGCTCTTGGGTCCACAATAGAAGAAGGACATGGACCTGCTGGAGCGAGTCCAGAGGAGGCCACAAAGGTGATCAGAGTGCTGGAGCACCTCTCTTACAAGAACAGGGTGACAGAGTAGGGGTTGTTCAGCCTGGAGAAGAGAAGGCTCCAGGGAGATCTTAGAGCACACTTTCAGTACCAAAAGGGGCTACAAGAGAGCTGGAGACGGACTTTTTACAAGGGTGTGTCATGATAGGACAAGGGGGAATGGCTTTAAACTGAAGGGGGGCAGGTTGATATTAGGTAGAAATTCCTTACTTGTGATGAGGTACTGCAACAGTTTGTACAGAGCTGTAGATGTCTCATCACTGGGAGTGTTCAAGGACAGGTTGAATCAAGCTCTGAGCAACTTGGAAGTGGAAAGTGTCCCTGCCCATGGTACACGGAGTTCGAACTTGATGATATATAAGGTCCATTCCAAACTGAACCACGATGCAGCAACAATTAGGCTATGACTCTTTTACACTCAGTGCACCTCTGCCAGTGAAACATACTGTGCTATAACAACCACTGTGTGCCACAGCATGTGCAACATGAACTAGCATCCCTCCATGCAGCCCTTTGCCATGGCCTCACTCACCAAGAGCCTTTTTGACACACCTGAGACAAGTTTTATTTCTGGTCACAGCACACAGTGCAGAGGCAAACATAATGGCCTGAACTGCCTGGCTGCATTACAGGAAGGAGAAACAATTTATTTCCTGCTGCTCAGTGACTAAAGGGAAAACAGCCAGAGATATTGCCCTTTTTCCATTTCTAGAGGGAGAGGCTTTTGTGTCACATTGGCAGCAGGAGGCAGATACAAAAAGTCCTTGTTGTCACTCTAGGGTATGGCCTGAATGTACTGCCTGAATATCTGTTACGTGAATAGTACATTGCACTTTAAGGGCTTCCTTCATTTGTCTCCCCCACTGGTCCTCAAATAAAGAAATCATGCTCACTTCATGTTGGCCATGACATTGCCTTGAATGGGGAGAAATGTGTCCTGATGTCACTAATTTATCTTGTAATTTGTCTGTATGAGTCTGAATCAATGTCCCGTTGGGCTAGCAGTGAGAGGAGGAAGCCGAACCATAGTAAGAGGCAGTAAAGCTAATACATAAAAATCCGAGCTGGTTCCCTCCCTAAGTCTATGCAGCTGTGTAATTCCCCAATCCAATATTAGTCCTTCAACACAGCCAATGTGAATTATCACAGAGAACAGATCACAGACTTGTGTGGTCAATTAAGGTCAATTAAGCCTGTAAAATTCTTTTCAGGCGATGCGTAGTTGCCAGAAACATCAGAGATGCCACATCCTCCACACTCCAGGGCAGACATCTGTAAGTTCTCCCTTCTGGATGATGCCATGGCTTGTATTTAACCAAAAGTCATCGTTATGTATATATATCAGTGCTGAACAAATATAGTTTGATGGCAGTATTTTTGCTCATTAATACTGGGGGAGCAACTGACTGACCTAGTAAGAACCAGAGTGCACTTGTGACGTATGATTTAAAACACATGAAGACAGATAATGTGCTTTAAAGATCTTCTAGATAAAGAGGAGAAAGTGACAAAAGATGAGTGTGGATGAATACAGTAAAAAACAAACTAGTCATAGTATATCTTGATGATCTGAGATTAAATTATTGACAGATCTCATCAGAACTCCTGGCAGAACTTCTCTTCTGTGTAAGGACAAAGCTGAGAGAGGGTCCTGCTATTTCATATGCCAGGCCCTCAAATGAGTTAACAATCTGATCATGTCTCTGCACTAACAAGGCAAGTTCTAAGGGAATACCAGACTAACACCTCATCAGTAAGCCTTCCTTCTGCACTGAGGCATAGGCAGCACTTCCAAAAGATTAGGACCCACATATTGGACAAACTGCAAGGACTAAGTGAATCGGCACTGTCTGCAGTTACTTCTCACTTGATGTGCAGTAGGGCTTTCTCAGAGTGGCTGGGAAAGCATCTTATATACGTCATGTAGCCAAAATGAGATATCTCCAACCATATTTAGCCATCAAAGTAAGACCACCTTCTCTGATTGCTCTGAACAAAATCACAACAAACTGCAGTAATCAAACTGATATCAGATGAACTTAGAAGATTAAATTCTTGATTGCATCTGAGGCTATCCACCATTTTTTTACCTACTCAATAGGAAAATGCTGAACTCAGTTGATAAAAAATAGCTACTCACATGCTAGACATGGGAGCCATACAGACAATGGAGCTAACATCTCACCATTTTCATTTTTTTGCTCAATTCCAGACCAAAGTGAACTGTTATTTTAGTATTCAGAACAAATGTGAAGCGCTTTTGTGAGTTATAGTTTTGAAAACCAGAACAGCGCTTTAATAGACTAATGTTTGTGAATGCCTTTTCCACATCATTAGCAACATTTTGCAATCAGAGTACAAGAATGATGTACCAGACTAATTATATTAATCTCATTTCCAGATTTATTCTCCGTGACCAGCAATGTATGTATTGTGTTTAACTAGCTGGTCTAAAATACTAGCGAATTAGATGAAGATACATGAAAAAGGTTCTTCTCAAGTGTTATGCTGGGTACCTGTTTCAGACAGCTTTCAATAATGTGAGCTATTTGGGTTACCTATTCATCATTTGGTCTCATTTGTGGCAGCTGCATGGTTATATTGTTCATTTTGTGATCCTGATTCCAATTAAATCTGTTTGTCAGGAGATGTGAAGCAGCAGTCAACATGTGAAATGCTGACAAAACCAGTACCTTGGAGGGAATTTTTCAGACACCTTTCAAGTCCACAGAAATATTAATGCTAAAGTATACCTGCAATTAGGTTACCTTCCCTTTCATCCCTGATCTATCAATTCTGATGAATTAAGTTTTCCTATCTCTAAAGTATGCAGAAATTTGAAATGTCACAGACAAAGTTCAATACAGAAAGCATATGGAAAATAAAATTAGTCATAGTAGTACCAGTCCAACTGAGCTGGAAATCAGAAAATGAATATATAACAAAAACAGCCTTCTGATTTTAGAAAATGGCCCCTTCCAAGTGAAGGTCAAAAGCACTGATATGGTAGGTAACATTTACTACATATGGTAAAGATTTGATTCATTCTGGCTTGAATTGCTCAAAGCCAGGTCAGGTCCTTCACCATTATAGTTCAAAAGCCCATCCTGGCTCTCAGCAAAGTAAGTTAAGCAGATCTCTTCAGTGTGGACTTGAGAAGGGTCTTGGTAACTCCCTTTCACAAAGCATGCCTTGTAAGTAAAGTTTAACCCAAATCTTTATTACTGCTTCCTGAGGCCCTGCCATTCTACTAAAGTAAAAAAATTAAAGGGAGGGTATACAAATCATCTATTAAAGATGCCTTTTTTAATATCCATCACTAGAAGCCTATAAGAAAAGAACATGAAAAATGTCAAATAGGAACATAATTTGAAAAGGGATGAAACAGAAGACTTTTTGAAGTGCCTTCTAGTTGCATTTTTATGTGATTCAGTGGCTTAGGACATAAAATCACAAGATCGGATAAACTAATGTAGATTTCACAAGTCACCAAGTCCTGCTTTTGTTTCCAGAGATGCTAAAAGTAAAAAGGCTAGAACAATTCAAGGAGGTAGCGGACATAAAACCTCAATTTGAAGAAATAAATCATAATTGTAAATACATTCCCTACAAGTAAAGTACTCATTTTATTTATAAGAAATTTATTAAAACCAATGCTAAGACTGTGGATGTTACAGAATTTGCAGAATACACCTTTAGATGCCACACAAGACACATCATCCTGGAAACAAACCTACTACTAACATGCAGAATATGCGCAGTCCATTACACTTACTCTTAATTACAGAGAACATTACCAAGCCATATATATATGCTGTGTTTCCTTGTAATCTCATTTTTACAATATTATTCAATATTATTCAATTTCATGTTGTAAATTAAAACAATTTTTCCTGTCCACGAGTGCAAATGTCTGATCCTATTACAAGATAGCTAAGAACTACTGCTGTGTATTGTTAAACTGCATTTTAATAAAAACCCCACAAACAACGGTGACACCATTGCAACCTTAAAGTTACAACCCATTATGAAAACTTCTCACAAGAAAGAAAGGTATTTTCTTAAATTGATGTATTAAAATAATGGAGAACAGGGAGGAGTTAAAAGGTACAAAAGTAATTAGCATTCAGTCTAATGGATTCATTAAAAGCATGGAAACAACTCTTATGTTTCTATAAACTTGCTTCCATGGTCACTAAAAACATGATAGAATGGAGTACTTGACCCCAATCCTACAAAAAAAAATTGCTAAGCATTTCCCCAGAACTTTCTAAAATAAAATTGTAGAGAAAGAAACATGCAAACATACCCAATACCTTACACATGCCATTAATACAGATATCTCGGCTGTGCCTTCCTTCAAAGCAAGGAGTACCATCAGTGACTGCATCAAGCATCTTCTCTGAAAAATGGCCATCTATTGGGCGACAGTGGAGCTCACAGGGGTTTGCTGAAAGGAAAACGCCAGGCAAAATGAGCAGATGGTTCAGTAAAGACTTACTGTCATTCACTGTGCATCGCAGTTCAATGTCCTGTATTGTCTGAGAAAGTATCTTTGTTTTCCTGCATTTGGCAGAAACCAGCAAAGCCACCTGTCATTAGTGAGGGGGTGGGAATGCCAAAGACACTGACAAGAAACAGTTTTCCATCAACTGAAGACTGAGTAATTTCAGAGATAATTTAAACTTTTCATCACTGCTGTCAGCCTCTCTCAGAGAGCAGTCAAATCATTCCTTCTGATCTTCTGCACATCATTGATCATTTTCACTTACCTCTTGGCACATAATAAATAATTTCAAACATTGTTGGTTTGGTTTGGTTTGGTTTTTTCCCTGCTTGGCAACTTAAGAAATAGGGACAATATTGGTGAATTTGACAGACCTATGCTGTTCTTAGATAGAAGTCCCATGGAAGAAGCAGGGAAGACAAAAGCTGCAGCAAAAGCAAGCAGTGGTCTCTGAAACAAGATTTTCTCTGGTGGATCAGAGTCCTAGTCTATTCTATGCATGGAGTAAGAAGAGCCAAACACACACCACTCTGCTTCAAAGACACTGGCCCTTGGGAATGGGAAATCTTGGAACTCAGACATCAGAGAGACAAGTTTGATAAATAAACTGTGTACTTGCAAGATGAGTTAGAGCTGAAACCAGGGTCAAAGCAAAGAGAGATAAAATGTCTGCTTTTGTATCACTCCCTGAAAACTCTCCAGCAGAACCAGACTTATATGACTGAATAAAAATTTATGAGGGACAGCAACACAGCCTTCTGGTTTTGGTCTGTTCCAAGACCCAGTCTAGACTGGTGCTAAAGCAAAGTGTTCAGTAAGTTGAAATGCATTGCTGAGCTTTCAGTGGGCTTTAAAACAACAAGTCAGTAGGGACTTCAAGGCACCATTATCTAGTCATTTTAAAACAATTTCCCTGTGTCCTACAGAGGTGCTGCTGGTGAGTGACATTTTATTCTGTGCCTGGCAGAGTTGACAGAGGCCACCCCCTTGGTCTTCCAGTGATGCAAGATAACTATAAGCTTTTCACATACTGGCTGATGAATTTCTGTCTTACTCCTTTGCCGGCCTTGTTTGCATCATACAAAGAACTGTAGTAAAGGAAATTTTTGGTAATGAGATAAACTGAAACTTCTGGTAATGCAAATAAACTAAATAATTTCCTACAAAAGGATTTATTCTTTTGGAGGCAGAAAATGTGCTCTCATTGCACTGGTTTGTACAGCATCAACAAACACCACCACATAGTACACCAAGGTGACTGCAGCTCCTGCCCTCAAAGTGCTTGAAGGTTAAGAACCAAATCCTACAGAGCCTGAGCTTTAGTACAATAACTCTCTTCCATGTCAACAGAAACTGCAAAACTGGGATTCAAAACAAATTTTTTTTTAAAAAAAGGCAGTAAAGGAAATCCCAAACCTTAATGAGGACTTTTGTTTTTTCCCTCCTGTCAGTGGAGCTAAAGTGGAATCTTAGGACTTGTGGCTTCCCAATGAAAAATGCCTTCGTAAAGTGCAACAGAGTGATTAGACCCAGAGGACATGTATGGACTAAGGTCAAACAACTGGTGGAATTCAAGGTGAGACATGTTTAAGAATATCGACAAGAGATGAAGCTCGAAAGGATCAAAAGATTCTCAGGCAAAACCATAAAGTTTTTAACATTCACCAGCCCTCAGCCCCTCAGTGAAAACTGCCAGCCATAATATCTGACAGTTGTTTTGAAAGGAGCTGTCATGATAAGTGATACAAGCAATTTTACTTCTCTCTGCAGAAACCTTTTTCTGTCCATGTGATTATTGCGATTACCTTAGTGCTCTAAACTTTGTTTCACCTTGCCAGCTTTCTCAATGCAGCATTTTTTAAACACGAAGCACAGTACCCTTATGACAAGACTGATCCCAGAATTTCAGCTACTCTGTTACCTACTCAGAATCAGCACAGACAGACATAGACCTTACAGAAAGCCATTTCAGCTTTTACACTGTTTGTAATGAAATATGTAGAGCAGCAGTTTGATACCTGTACTTCCTCTCTAGTTATTGACATAACAAGCAATTTCATTTCAGAAATCGCTGAGCAAGAAGCAGCAGACAGTGCTGACTGCTGACATATTCCTATCATAACTATGATGCTGTAAATATGTAACTCAGAATCCATTTGGAGAGAGAGATAACTCCCATATTAAGTCAAAATAAAAAGTAATAATAAATAACACACAAACTTTCAGACTTGCAAAGGCTTTCTAGGCACAAAACCTTTCCTAGTTTTCCTAACTGTAGTAATTAATCTGTAGTAGATACTACCCAGAAATTTTGCATTGCTTTTCTTTCTATATATTTTATACTGAGCCCCACTGGCATTTCTCCCTCCACACAAAATTAGTCCTATCCAGTATTTATTTGATTTTTCATCTGCAGAAAGGTTGCTTCGGGCGCCACTGAAGAAATTATAGTAGCACTGTATTTGCCACTCATTTCCTAAAATTACTTACCTATAATTATTATGGTTGCACTCAAGGACCTTGTCTCTATTATTCTAGGACCGTAAATAAACTGTATCAGAATTAGTCACTGTCCCCCCAAAGTCTGATGTTTTAAACTCAGCACAGATACAGGTGTAGAAAGCTCTTTCATCTACTTTCAGAAAGCAAACTCACACACAAGGAAAACAAATACATTTCCTGAAGAGGGAAGACTGGCATTGAATTCAGTCTCTTATTTCAGTCCTGAAAAGACTAAAATGAAATAAATATGAGCACCAGGATTGTTCAGAAGAAGCTCATTAAAGCAGCTGATTCAGTTTCTGTTACTTCAGCAAATTATTAATTTATTATGAGACTTTAACAAAAAGCCTGTCATCTTTGCAACTTTTAGGGCAAGACATAAATATATCCTTGCAATTCAGCATATGCATGACATACTAGATCCAATCTGTGAACAGTCAGCGATGACTGTGTTCACAGTCTTTGTTGAAAAAAAAGTGCATTGAATTCCTGTTTAAACAGGGCTGATTTCTCCTTGCATAAAACCTACAGAATGTTACCCATCCTTCCACATCAAAGTAGAATCAAAGCCACTTAGACTGCTCCTGCTTAGATGATTTTATATCTACAATGATAATATTAGTTCCCAAACCCTCCAGGCAACTGCCCTTAACATTTAACCACCCACATGGCAGTGAAGACTTCTTAATGTGTAACCTAAAGTTCTCTCGTACAGTTTTGGGTGTTTCTGCTTGTCATAGCTTTCCTGGACAGGAGGAACTGCTGAATCTGTCTCTCTCTGGGGTTTCCTGTACTGCTTGGGTGGAGGGGATGGGAAGTTGCAATATGAAGTACAGTGACGGAAAACTTGATGCCAAATCCAAGTTTAAAAGCAGAAGAGCTACATTCAAAGTGAGCTGGTAAGACACCATGGTGTCTAGCTTTGTGAAGTCAGCTAACAAGGCCACAGAACCGCTTGGATCTCAAGAGCTTCCTCTAGACCTGAGCACAACACTGCACAGAGATATGCAGTCTTGCTAGTCTGTATTTCTGCTAGCTCAGGGATATGCCTGCTACATTTCCTTGAGTAGTCAGCATTTAACTGTCTTCTTCTCCCCCTTTCCAGAGCCAAACTTGCTCTTCTCAACCTATGTTTTATTAATCACAGAATGGTTTGGGTTGGAAGAGACCTTAAAGATCATCCAAACCTCCTTCCATGAGCAGGGACACCTTCCACTAGACCATATGGTTAAAAGCCCCATCCAATCTGGCCTTGAACAGTGATGGGGCATCCACAGCTTCCCTGGGCAAACTCTTCCAGGGCCTCACCACCCTCACAGTAAAGATTTTCTTCCTTATAGCTAATCTAAGCCTTCCCTCTGTCAGTTTTAAAGCGATTCCCTTTGTCCTATCTCTACATGCCCCTGTGTAAAGTCCCTCTCCGTGACTTCTTGACTTCCATGTTTCTCTCCTGTAAACCTCCTCCAGCTGGCTTCTGCCAGTACCCTGCTCCTACCTGGACATGAGGTGCCATGAACACTGAGCAGCCTAGAAAAATTACATCTATCCTTTTATGTAGTGGCCACATGCTGCACCAAGATTATGCTGCTGATTTTACCAGCAACAAGATCAATTCTCTAACCTATAAAAGAAACATAGATGGAATGGAATCCCAAGCCACAGAGCTCCAGTAAGTGCCCAGTGACTTACCTGTAATCAGACTGAGACTTAGGGAGCAAGCCAGGAAAGCTGAGCATGTGACTTTTTCCCACTATCTATACTATAACAAAGTTAAGACTCACCATGTGCAAACAGAACAACATGGAGATAACTAAAAAGGAACACACTCTCTTCACAATTTAAATTTGTTTACCTCGTAGCTGACTCCCATGAGTTCCCATGCAGGAAGGATCCAGCTTAACCTGACTGAGAAGGATGTGATTAACGTGTCTGTCAGCAGAAGATAAGGCTTCAATGTTTTTCCCTACTTTGCAAGATAAAAAAGAAATGGGCCTCTTCTCTTCAAACCCTCATCTGTGTGAGAACTCAAAACTGACTGTTGAAATCTAAACCAAAGAAAATTAAAAAAGGCAATTACCAAACACAGATGAAACAGGGCGGGAGGAAAAAGCAGAGGTGAAGCTACTTGATCACTTCAACCAACTTTGGAATTCCAAAGGAAAATACTTCCATTTTAAAACAGTGGCAGCAGAAACATTATTTCATGCTGTTAGCTCAGCCCCTCTGACTGCATAGGAACAGATCTTACTTGACACAGAGACACACTTTTTAAAGAAATATGAAATTTAAAACAGTTTAACAACACAACCCCTGTTTGACAGTATATTAACTGATACTGGCACTGATTGAGAAAATAAAAGAGAGTTACATGATTTAATGTAGCACTTGTACATGGAAGTTAAGCCCTGAGAAGCTATCAGATTCATATAAATAAAATTTGTTAAATGGTATGAAATAAATAAGCGTGGGGTCAGCCTGATGACAAGAGAAGTAGATTAGCACCAAAGTCTGACTAAACTGACAAAATAGGGGCCTGGGTCATGAAAGAAAAAAAAAAAAAAGGCAGAAAATATCCTGCTGCGTGGTTTAGTTACTCTGAAACTTGAAAGTCCCCACCATTTAAGACTTCCAGGGGTACAGAGGCTCCAGAATAAGCACACGGTGGGGTTTTGAGGTCCAGGACTATAACAGGACTACATAAGTTCTCCAGCAGGCACAAAGTCATTTAAACCAGAAAATTCTCAACTGGAACCTTAAACATAGGTGGCCTAGGTAGCAGCAAGATATCATTTATTGCTCCTCTGCCAGGCTGCTTGTTAAAGCTGTTTGTTGCATCTCATTGTATATTAAATCATACTCTATTCAAAAAAGTCTTTGTCCTGTTGTGAAGGTACAATTTACACAACAGAAAAGACTCCTTAGTTATGTGACATTCACTAAAACTGCTTTATGTAAGCTATGAAATTAAAGCCAGGAGACAGAACTGTGACCATCCAGATAATTTTACTGTTTTTTCCTGCAGGATGAAGGAACACAGAATGTGTAAAATGTCACAGAACGTCTAGCTTAGGAATTCATCTCCTTAACTTGACACCTCCTCACAAAATCTACATGTACACTCAGGGTTTGGGAAAGCTTCGTTTTACTTTCCCCTTATATCCTATGTGCAGCACGAATGGATTTGAAATGACTGATACTAAAACACAAGCTGTATTGGATTTGCATGGTAAAATTTTGGTAGTGGGGGGGGCTACAGAGCAGCTTCTGTGAGAAGTTGCCAGAAGCTTCCCCCACACCCAGTGGAGACAATGCCAGACAGATCCAAGATGATCCTGCTGCTGGTCACGGCTAAACCCACCAGTGATGGCTGCAGCACCTCTGGGATAAGGTATTTAAGAAAGGGATAAAAACTGCTACACAACTGCAGCTGGAAGAGAGAACTGAGAATGTGTGAGAGGAAGACCCCTGCAAGCACCAAGGTCAGTGAAGAAGGGTGAGGAGATGCTCCAGGCAGTGGAGCAGAGATTCCCCTGCAGCCCCTGGTGCAGAGCAAGGTGAGGCAGCTGTGCCCAAGGCCATGGAGGTCCATGGGGGAACAGAGATCCACCTGCATCCCCTGGAGGACCCCACTGCAGCAGGTGCATGTACCCAAAGGAGACTGTGAGCCCATGGGCAGCCCCTGCTGGAGCAGGGTCCTGGCAGAACCTGTGGCCATGGAGATAGGAGCCCACCCTGGAGCAGGTTTGCTGGCAGAACTTGTGACCCTGTGGGGGACCCGTGCCAGAGCAGCCTGTTCCTGAAGGACTGCATCCCGTGGAAGGGATCCATGCTGATGAAGTCCATGAGGAACAGCAGCCCATGGGGAGGACTCATATCGAAGAAGTTCAAGGAATAGTGCCTCCCATGGGAGGGACCTCATGCTGGAGCAGAGGAGCAGCGTGAGGAGGAAGGAAGCAGCAGAGACAATGTGTGAAGAGCTGTCCCAGTCCCCATTCCACATCACATTCCAGGGCTGTGGGGGAGGTTGACAAGATTATGAGTAAAGTTAGGCCTAAGAAGGGAGGGGTGGGTGGAAGGTGTTTGCATGGTTTAGAATTTGGTTTTTCTTTCTCATTATTCTTTTCTGATTTGACTGGTAATAAATTAAACTCATTTCACCAAGGCAAGCTTCTTTTGCCTGTGATGGTAACCAGTGAGTGATGTCTCCCTGCTCTTATCTTGACCAATGAGCCTTTTGTTACATTCTCTCTCCCCTGTCCAGCTGAGGAAGGGGCTTTAGTGGCTTTGGTGGGCACCTGGTGTCCAGCTAGGATTAACCCAGCACTAAAGCCAAAAGCTTCTTGGTAGCAAGCTAAAGTATTAACTGAATGCTGTTGAAAGTCTTTGATACTGGATTGCACAAGTTAAGGGAGAAAATAAGTCAGCATACACACGGACAATGGTTGCTGTACTCACAATACAGTGGACACTGTGAGTAAGGCTCCACACATCGGCTTGTTTTTGTGGGGGCAGTGTGCCCTAGAGAGCCACCCCTCCTCAGCTGTACAATGATGATGTCAGATGAAGGACCAGCACAGGATCTGGCCAACTCCCTGCTTATATGAGTGTTACCTGGATAGCCTGCCTATCTGAGAACAACAGTATTAAGTTAAGAGTTTAGCAGCAAGAAAACACTTCAAATGCTGTTAACAGACTATAAGAATGAAAGTGCAAACACTAAGGGCCTCAGGTCACAGGAAAGACATGTAACTCTAGCCTGAAATTCTGGCTGCTGAGAAAATGGGTGAAAACAGTAGAAGTGCTTTTAAGTCAGAGAAAAAAATATTTCATTGGTACTTGAAGAATTTTGCAAAGGATATTCCAGATGAAATACATCAGGCTCAACTATGTAGCATTTTAAAAGTAAGGGGTTTGTCTGTAAAGCTCCAATTTGCTCTATTTGAAATATAGTATGAAGAGACCACAGACCTGCTTTACAGTGTGCAGGATGCATTTGTTTCTTGATTCCTAATGCCCTTTAAAACCAGACCTTCTGCAACAAACGCACATGCAGAAGTACCAGTTCTGTAGTGGTCTTCTAGAGGGGGCATGAATAGAACCAAGACTACACCCTGCATGGGTACACCATCCTTAATAGAGGTCTGGAATCCTAATTTCAATGACAGATGACTGCAAAGTTTGGTCTTCCTCTAAACTTTAGACTGTTAGCATTTGCTATGGTCTCAGTGGGAGCCCTTCCCAAAAAAACCTTTTTGTATCAACTGTATTATCTTTCATCAGAAATTTTCGTGGAAGCCTGACTGCTCTAGGTTCATCTTCTCTGTATTTTTCAGACAAAATTGAAACAGTAGCTGAAATTTAGGAAACAAATTCAGAACTCCCAGTAACTGAATATTCAATTAATTTTCTGAAAAATACTATTGGAAAATGAAACTGGAAGTTTAATCTTGATCTTCACTACCCTAATAGGCCCAATTTTCCATGCATTGTTAGCAAGCTTGGTGATGATACAAAGCTGGTAGGAGTGACTGATACACCTGAAGGTTGTGCTGCCATTCAGCGGGAGCTTTATAGGCTAGAGAAACTGGGTGGAGAGAAAACTAATGAGGTTCAACAAGGACAAGTGTAGGGTCCTGAACTTGGGAACTAATAACCCCAAGTACCAGCACAAGTCAGGGTCTGACCTACTAGAGAGCAGCTCTGCAGAGAAGGACCAGGGAGTCTTGGTGGATGACGAGTTGACCATGAGCCACCAAATGTGCCCTTGCTGCCAGGAGGCTCAATAGCATCCTTGGGTACACTGGGAAGACAGCAGCCAGCAGGCTGAGGGAGGAGATCTTCCCCTTATATTTGCCCTAGTGAGGCCACATCTGGAGTGCTGTGTCCAGTTTTGGGCTCATCAGTATAAGAATGACAAGGAATGACTGGAGAGGGTCCAGCAGAGGACACAAAGGTGATGAGGGGTTTGGAGCATCTCTCTTATGTGGAAGGACTGTGAGAGCTGGGCCTGTTTAGTCTGGAGAAGAAAAGGCTGAGAGGGGACCTCATTAATGCATTTAAGTATCTCTAAGGTGGATGTCAACAGCGTGGTGTCAGACTCATTTCAGTGGTGCCCAGCATCATCATGAAGAGAATAAACTAAAACCCTAGAAGTTTCACCTCAGCATGAGGAAGAACTTCTTTATGTTGATGATGGACAGGCTGCCCAGGGAGGTCATGAAGTCTCCCTCTATGGAGACATTCCAAACCCACCTGGACGTGTTCCTGTGTCACCTGCTCTAGGTGACCCTGCCTTGCAGGGGGTTGGACTAGATCATCTTCAGAGGTCCCTTCCAACTCTAACAATTCTACTTCATCCAGTGATTATCCAGTGATTCTGATGGATAGTCTACACCTTACACCTGGTGGCAGACACCAAGAACCAAACTGCATGGTAATGACTATTACCCTTGTATTTCATAACTAGCTGTTATAAAGCAAGTTATAAGGCAGAGTCATAGACTCTGACTCCACAATACAGGGCAGCATGCCACTGAACCTGTTGAGATCTTTCTTCTTCAGTGTGGTGCCAGGTACACCTATTATGCAGATCTGAGTTTGGAAGTAGTAAAGATACATTTGTGCAGTGGAACATCTCTGCTTATTGGGTATGATGATGACTGCAGGCCCAAACATGCAGCTCTACACTACACTACTCCTTTTTCCAGTGGTTGCCACCGGAAAAGATGGTTTAAGTCTATCACAAGCAGTTAGTACAGACATGACTTCAACAGCTTTTCATAGTGTTTAGTTCTTCTTCCCAGGAACTGGGCTAGTTACAATCACAGCCATTATCATCAGAGTCCTGAAAAACCACCTCTGTGTAGAGAACCACTGCCTTTGTGGACACAGAAAAAACACAACTGCATATGGAGTTAGATGAGATTTTTCCAATTAATTAGAAGACTTAAAATTCAATGACTTCATCCCCTCAAAATGGTTTCTCATAGGTCTGTAACTGACATTTTACAGAAAACTTTAAAAAAGTATTTGTAGCTTTGTACCTGTGTTATAAACAGGAACCCAGTGGTAGAATTCATTCTGGTAAGGAACTGTGTCAAATTCACTGCATTGCATCTGACGAAAGGTTGGCAAGTCTTTGCGACAGGGGCTGATGCTGCACATGCGATAGCGCTTCCTTTCTCCAGTGCAGTAGTCTCCTCCAAACTGCGGTCTAGAAAAGGCATTGACATTGGGACAAAAGAGTACAGGTTAAAAAATAGTTTTAAAAGAACAATGTATTTCAGGTTCCAGTGGCATAACAAGGTGAATCTGAATCCTTGACAGGGTGGAGATATTGTTCATATGTTTAAGCACCCAAACGTGTCAGTATGGAGCACAAAAGTCTATGTATCCCAAAGAAGTGTTTGGCACCACCAGGCTCAGCTCACAATAAATTAACATATCAAATGAACTTCCCTAAAGTCCCATACTTTCCAGAACATTTGACAGTTCTCTCAGAAAAGACAAATGATTTCTGCTGTTAGGCACCCTCTTAGTGATTTCTGAAAATAAGATATAGAGTCCTCATGCACTCAAATATGTATTAGGTAATTCTGCCTTTCCTGTTCTTCATGTGACAACTCAAGTTTCTGAAACTCAAAGCAAGCTGATGACTAAAGTAAACATGAAAGGTTAGTCCTCAGCGTCAGAGTGCTAGGAGTCATTCTCACATGGTGTTTGAGGACATTTATTTATTCATTGCAGTATTAATAAATTAATATTTGTATTATTTCTGCAAAGCCTGAATGCTAAACAACAGGATTGGCTGTTTTTCATCTTATGTAGAAATAAGCTCCATTTGGGGTAAGGGTTAAAGAACAAGACGACTATTGTAAAAGATTAGCCAGCTAAATTTTACATAGGTATGCTTAACTGGGAAGGAGAGGTGTCATGGTCTGTATTGGCATGGCACCTGCTGATAAGTCTCATACAGAAGAGCTTACAATGTCCTAAGTACCTCCAAGATCTTGAATAAAAGGTAGGAAAAGACTGTTCACTCAGCTTACTCTGGGTTATCGCATGGTCTCTCTGCGCTTTGAACTCCTGCCCCACATGTCCTTGTACAATGGGACCAGGACGACCAAGCCCCCCATCCACCATGGATTGCTTCGGGAGTCTTGCCTACTGTAATGCACTCACCAGAGAAGCACCACTGAGGAGAGAAAGCACAAACAGCTTAAGATCATTATCACAGGAAGATGTTACTGTGAATTATTTTGGTTCCTGAAGGTTGAACACTTTAGTGGAAATGTAAATGGAGATGTCACAGGATGACCCTCTTCCACACTGAACAACGGCAGAGCTATTCACAGTTCCCCTGCTGCCCTTTTGCAGGCAGCACAGCTTGCAAGTAGCATGGCTCACAGTCACCTTGTTTTCTCCACACCGAGTGCCATCTGCAGCTGCATCCAGTTTGGAGCGGCAAGAGCCTTTCACTGAGCACCAGAGTGTTTGGCAAAGGTTCTGGAAAAGAAAGAAAATGGCAGCAATCTGAAGCAGGGCTGAACTCCTATGGCGATGATTTTCAAAAGTCTCCCACAGTTTTGCACATCCACTTACAAATCCTTGTAAGGGTTGCATTTTTCAGAGGAAAATGTTTGGGGCTTTCCACAAGTTAGGACCCACCAAGGGTCCAAATTTAGGTACTTGTCATTACTGCACAAGGAGGGAATCTATTTGACAAATAAAAAATGGAAAATATTATCAAGTGCATTCCCTGATCTACGTGTGTTCAAATATTCTCCTCACTGGCTGCTCAGCTCCCAGCTGCTCACAGGAAAGATGGCTTAAACAAACTTTGGCCACTACTTTCTATAGATAAGGTGAGTAGAAAATTGTGCTATTTTCATTTGATGAGCACTAATGAATACAATGTTTGAATTTGCATTGCCACCTGCCTGAGAACAGACAGTAAAATCAAAGAAGGTTAGAGAAGCCAGCCAGGTAAATACAAACAACATCATGCCTCCAAGTACAACATCCAGATTAATATTAATGGAGGTCACAAAATCAGATGAGGTAAAGGTGATCAGGTCTCTTAAAGCACCCACTAAGCAGATGGCAGGGAAATGATCCAAAAAAAGCAGTCCATGCTAGCTGGCAAAGAAAAAACTGCAGTGAGCTGCGTAGAGTAAGGGGTCTGGTTAGTGGATACTTGCATACTACATAGCTCAGAAACTGGTGCCAGTTCAATTCAATGGATTGCCAATAAAGCACATGATTACAGCTGCTGCTCCATGTGCACTGGTCAGCTCCACAGAAGAGACAGAAACTCCTGAGAGTAAACAAAGCAAGCAGGGCAAGAAATGCTACATCTAGTGTATATCAAATTTACTTTGCTCACTCAGAACTATTCTCTAGAATAAGGACTATTCCTCCCTCCCCAGTTTACATGCACACCAGCTTCTCTTGTTTAATACACAGGAGCCCTAAATGCCTGGGAACTGCTGAATGATCAGGGCTTTGTGTGGAAGACCAGGACTCTCAGGGAGACTGTCCACTCCCAACTGGAACAACAGAAGCAAAAGCCCAGGAGCTTTGGGCCGGGTCTTGACTGAGGCTGTTTGGACTGCAGAGTCCATCACTGAATAGGGAACAGAGCTGGCAGCATCAACCTGTGAAGCAGGGACAGCTGTAAGTGTCATCAGAGAAACGAGTCAATCAAAAGGATCCCCATGGCAGATCCCCCTGGGATTCTCAGAGTATTCATGCCAGATTTGGGAGCCAACATATAAACTGGGCAAAAATGCAGCCCCAAAGAGCTAGCAGAAGTGTTTGGCCAAGTGGGAAATGCAGAACTTGTCTGCTTGTTTCTGACTTCTTTCTAGTTGAAATAGCTAAGCTTGGGCACAGTCTGCTTTCAGAGAATTGCCTTTTATTTACTTTCTCCATTGTGTGTTTACCTTGTTTACCACATAGAGCATCAGAAAAAAGGTGGATAGCATAGAGCACCTCAAAGCACTCCAATTCTCACTGGAATACAGTGTCTGAGGCACTCATCTTGCCTCTCTTAGCTGTTTTGGGGCAATGTACATATGCCAAACTTTGTTTTGCAGTTCACAGGTAGCGTTACCAACTTTATGTGAAGCCATTGCTGTCAGGTTTTAAGACAGAGCTACTCAAGTGTTCTGGCTGAGGAATTTTCTCTCATGAAATTCATCTTTTATTTTAACTCTTGTATATGGAACACGTTTTGTGTTTTTAATGTATAAAGCGTACTCTTGCACTATACCTCAGATACCTGAGGAACTGGCACAAAAACTGAACACACCTTTCCACCAGCAGTTACTTTTTTATGAAGTACACTCATAGATTTCAAAATCCAGAGTTCACAGAGAATTTCTTCTTTAGCTTCACAAGGATTTTCCCATATTGATCTCCACATATCAGAGCTTTTTTCCGTCTTTAAGAGTACTTAAATAACAACGGTTTGAGATAATGCACTGTTTACTGTGTGCTTTTGGAGGTAACAGGCAGAAATTCATGACTACCATAGACTCATTGTGAGGCAAGTGCATTTTATTCATTAGGGTTATGATATACACTTTATACACAATCTATGAGATTAGGGTCTGTGCCCTAAACAAAGAAGAATCCAAAAATACTTGGTGTCACAGAAGTCAATGGGAGTTTTGAAGATAAAGAGAGAGCAGTAAGATAAGGATTCTGAGCTTCTACAGCCTGTTCTCTAGGAAGCCATGGATCTCGTTATAACTTTGAAAATTCCTCCACCTAATATGTATTTTGCTTTTCTTTACCTTATTAGAATGACAGTATTTATGTACTTCACAAGCTGCTTAGAGAACTTTCCATGAACCTAAATGGTTCATGAAAACCACTATTTGAATTACGAATATCAGTTTTTTCTAAGTGTAATCACTGACCCCTAGGGCATCTTCAGCTAAATGCAGATTCTTCTCTCAAAAATAATCTGTGGATCAAATTTAGTCAGACATTAAAAGTTAGAGAACAAAAGTAGCCTTGTCAGTGAGCAAGGTTAAGTAAACACAGGAAAGGCAAAGAACAGTCAGACCTCTGAGACAAAATGACATTGCTGATGAGTCAACATTCCAGGTAGACTGTACTATTCACAATTCCATCTCTTGCCAGTGAAGCTGCCAACAAAATACAGGCCTCTCAGTAAAATGCAAAACGAGATGGTACCAATTAATTTTGTGACATATGTCTAGCTGTAAAATTGGTTAATGAGGAGATATTGAATGTAGAGGCCTATGAAGATTTAAATCCAAGTAAGAGACAGACTGAACCAATACTAAAAAATTACATCTTAATTTTCTATCTGTACCTACAGACAAATTACAGTAACTGAGGAAACTGGAACAGCAGGTAATGAAAGCAATCTTTTAATACCTGTTTCAGGTTCAGTAGTTGCAGTTCAAGACTGGTAATCATGTTATCTATTAAGGTTGAAAAGATTAATCAGAAATAATTTCCCTAATAGAAGGGTAGATGAAGACACACGTAATTATCTGAATGGAATAAACAGACAACATGAGCAGTTCCCAGTCCACAGCTGTGCTCATACCAGCACTGCTGAGAGCCAAAGCACCCCTTCTGCCACAGCTGTGTTTAACAGGGTGAGCAAGCTGTATGCCATCTCCAATAGATACTGCACATTGCTGACCAAAATGCAGCAAAAGCTAATAATCCTTAGCTAGGCTAGCACTTGAAAACACTGTTTCTGAACTGTTCTGTGTAGAAAAATGCTGTATGGACCAAAAGAGGTCTGAACATGCTAGGTACAGGTAAAAGAGCATACCACTGCACCTCAGCTAATATAACCTGTTACCCTGCAGTGGCTCCTAGATCTTGTGGGAGATGCATTGCCGTGACTATACTGCTCCCTTGCATCTTCATACAACATTGTTTTGCTATTCTGTGAGACAGACCCCAGGGTACTTCATGAATTATGCACTGCTGCATAAAAAACAAGAGTGTGAAAAATCAGGAAGAGAGCACAGCCCTGATTTCTTCAGAAAACTCTTCTGGAACTGAAGAATTGTTCCCAGCATGATTTGGTCAGTTGAAACCTTTAGGGCTTAAGAATCTTCTAAAATGAGATTTAAGATGCATTGATAATTTACAAAAGATCAGTATTATAAGCTTAAAACCAAAATTACTCCACTGCTGAAGGACAGGCATTTAACAATTTATACAGTTCAGATCCAGTAAAGATCTTGAGAAATACAAGGCAAACACTGCTACAAGTCACTTCCAGAACGTGCAGAGCAGAAATAAAGCAGTGTTAGGCCAATGCCACCACTGTACATCTAGCCTATGAGTTTCTGAACATGATGCACTTGCAGTTAGCAACTGAGATTCATTGGCTGCTCTTCCTTACCATTCAAAAAATTTAAATTTTTATTAGGAAAGGGGAAAAATACCACACAGCACTTACGTCCACATCTTCACAGAAGGTAGCATTGGAACCATACTGAAGCTGGCACTGGTGGTGCACATCATAAATCACTCCAGGAGCAATGATGGGGGACTTTAAGACTTCTTTTTGGGGGATATCATCCAGACAGAATCCCCACCCACGGCTAAAAGACAAAAATTTCGTATTAAAAACCCCTATCATCACACTTACATCACACTTCTCTACAGACTTTAAACATCTAATTCTTAAAAGTAATCTTGCTTATGGCCCTTTGAAATAATACTTTCAGATTCCAGATAAGTTATGCTGAAGTGCTGCTAACAAATCAATTACTTCATCTAGTAAGAGATGGTTTACAAAGGCAAAATACAGCTTGTCACAGTGGAAATATCAAGAGGTTATTATGGTTTTCAAAGTGGCTTCAGAGAACTCCATAGCTTCTGGTTAAAGTTATACCACTGCTGCTCTTAAAAAGAACATAACAGATTTGAACAAGTCACTGAAACCAAGCACATGCCATTGTGGCCAAAGGCAAAGTCTATAAATTTCTGTCAGTGTTCTTGATGGAAAGGCTTCTTTCTCTCTGATAACTGCAAAAACCCACAGATTGCACCTAACCTGAGCCAATATGGTAGACTTGAGTTCACTTCCAGACAACAAGACTACGAAAGAACTTTTCCCAAATACAAAGCAAGCAATAGCCTTGTGGTATGCCCTCCAAGGGAATTAACTCAAGCACACTAAAACCTTCTACAGTTATCAATATAACCATGTAAGATGTACTTTAAACTCCAAATGAACATGGCTGAGGAAGGACTGGTGAAACCCCCACCCCAAAAAAAACTCTCAGGGACCCCCAAAATATCCCCAAGACCCCCCAACGGACCGCTCGGTTGCACTCCATTCATGCAAACATTATGAGCTGCTCACTCACTCTAGGAAACGTGTGATGTACTCCTTGCTGCACTGCGACCAGGTGAGCGGAGTAGGATCATACTGCAACTGTCGGGACATGATATATGGGCGCTTTCCAACTGGCTCACAGTCATTCTCTTTTCCATCATGCTGGATTCCAAAACTGGAGACAAGAAAACAACATCCAATCAGTCCAGCTGATTGGTTGTACCACAAGAACTAACCATGGGTTCCACACTGTCTAAAAAGACACTTATGTTGCTGCCAAGCTGTTTGTTAAATATATATATATAGATATATATATAAGAACTTATGACCCAAAACTATGAAAAATCTACACTCCCTCAGGCTATCAAACACATCTATTAAGCATAGCAATATTGCCCTGCACAAAATAAAGAACAGACTGCCACAGACTGTCCTCATATACTGTTAAGGGAGTTCAGACACTAGTGCACAGTAGGGCCAGGAGTCACAGTTTAAACCTAAAAGTTATATTACAGCTGCTATGGCTAAGACTGCTTTCTAGGTCTTGGTGCAGACTTGCACCACTTTAACTAACATCCGGCTTTGTTACATTCTGCCTTAGGCTCTCTCACAATCGTGTCTCTATTGCCTGTTTCCTTTTAAAACTCTTTTAATAGATTGCAACACAGATATTGTTTACAAAGGTATTGAATGTTCAGAGAATTTTTCTCCAACCCCTACTCCATCTCCATGTTTAGCTTTCTCAACCTGTGCCTTACAAACAGATCTCCCTAGCAGGTTCTCTCCAGCTTCTCTGACTTACTGAGAAATTCCTTTATTCAACAGCCTGGAGAAGTCATAAACATAAAAAACTTTGGATGGGATTCAACTATGCCTCTATGTCATGTAAGTGTGAAAATTATCTGACATAATGACATATGAAGATATTGATATATGAAGATGTTGATACCCACACTGTTAACAACTGAAGGTTTCAAAGTCCTAAGAGCAGCAAGAACTTTCTTAGTCCATGATTCAGTCACGAATCATACACACTGAGTTCAAACCATTTAAGGTTAAATTAAACCATAACCAAACTATGTTTCTGGAAAATGTAATCATACCATGACTCAAAAGTTCCAAAAGCAGAGCATGATTACAGTCAGAATCAACTCCAGTAATGAGTCAGAGGCATAAAAGCAAGTATTCCCTTTGCTGAGAGGTTCTTTGCCACAAACAGGGGCTGTCGAACCAGGAGGTTGAAAACATCTAGAGGGACAGTATGGTGAAAAGTTGACTTCTGGCGTACATCTAAGGAATGGGTGCATGTCTGTCTTCTCATTTTTTGTTCATCTCTTCTTACAGACTTTGTCCGTACTTGAATTTTTCAACGTATATACTCTAACCTGGCTTGAGGTTAACAGAGCAACAACAAACCCCATAGTATTCAATGTCCTTAAGGGAGACAATCCTTAAAGCCCTGCACCACTTCTGCAAGGGCAAGTCTAGCGGTGCTCAGTCTCACAGCATTCAACAGAGAGTTACCAGCCACCCAGGCTAGACCAGAAGAACGTCATACATGGATTTATAGGGAATAAGTGTGCTCAGATTATTACTGCTAGTGAAAAAAGCTCCCTGTCAGCAACATGCTGTGGGGACCAAGTAACTAAGCCCACAGCACTCAGATCCAATTGTAGTGACTTCAGAATTATATACCTATACTGTTTCCTTTCTGGCAATGGAGAGGTTGAATAAAGAAAGACCAATTAATGGGTGACAGGGTCATTACCATCATCATCATCATTATATCCTATCAATACAGACTTCATCCTGATTGGTGGTTGGGTGCACAATGCAATTAATGTGGCTGTAGATATAGCAATGAACATGTGACCTTATCCAAGCAACACAGTCCAGTTGAAAAGTGTAGGCAGTACAGTCAAACCAGAGTACCCATGAGACAACACTCTGCCGTGAGGAAAACTGCTGCATCAAAACAGATTCAAAAATGAAATTTTTTTAGGTGAGTTTA
Organism: Xenops minutus; assembly: GCA_035221455.1. Taxonomy (NCBI): domain Eukaryota; kingdom Metazoa; phylum Chordata; class Aves; order Passeriformes; family Furnariidae; genus Xenops; species Xenops minutus. Next base: position 8,041,743 of record JAWWEE010000001.1, read on the forward strand.
TAAGCCAACTAATCTACAAAAACACCCCCAGAAATTAAAAATGCTGAGAAATCTACGTCAATCAAAAATACCCATTCATTGAAAGAGGTTTAACCATGTCTGAAACTAAATGTCCAGGAACTTTATTTACCTTGACTTAAGGGGACCTACAATAGCAATGTTACCATACGGAAAATATCACTTATTAAGAAATGAGACTTCATTGGTTCATCAGGAAGGAGAAAAAATATTAGATATAAGATTTAATATATGAAGTTTGACTACTTGAGTTGAAAATGTTTGCTAGCTAATCTGCAATATTGAAATACCTTGACATAATGAAACAGGTATGTTTTCAGTAAAGGTTTTGGACTGATCTGAAAATTGTCTAAAGTAATTGCATGGAAATTTAGCATATGTTTGGGAAAATTAGCATGACTAAGTCATGCTTTTTTGTAGTTAATGTAGTACATCCTGATGTACTGCCCTAACAGGCAGTGTTAAAAAGGGCAGACTGAATAGTCGCATATGTAAATACAGGTCAAAGGCTTAAGAATTTCTTGTTTCTTTGTTTTGAAATAACACAGTTTTGACTTTAACAACAGAGACATTAACTCACTTCTTGTTTTGTTTCTGTCTGGCAGTTTGAGGATTAACATGCAAATAAATAAATTAAACTTGGATAGGTCCCCCCTTCACTGCCTACTATACCTGTGTCCAAGTTCATGAGCAATAGTGAAAGCCAATGGAAGGCCAGAATCTTCATTGATGTTGCAGCTTCTGTGGGGCTGACACATGCCTGACAGGTGAGACAAACCTAAGGTTTCACATGGACGATTCATGCCAGCACAAATGTCCTTTCTAGAATCCCAAAAGAGATACGTCAATTAAAGAGCTTAAAACCAACTGTAGAGTGTCACTTTTATTTGGGCTGAAATTCTCCATCTTACAATGTATCAGTGCTAATTTGCACCCTAAGCAAAGCATAGTGATAACACTTTTACAAACATATATGCAACAACATCCACTCACTATACTAGTAGCACAAGACTGCTATAATTTGTAGCCAATATTTATGTGCCAAAATACATACACTTATCATCAACTCACATAAGAGTAAGTTTAGAACCTCCACCTCTAACAGCTTCATTCAAGTGAACTATCTGAAGTCTTTCATTTGGAGAGGTAAATCATGCACCACTGTGAGACACTTTCACATTCTTAAGATTTTTTACAAAAACCAAATGGACAAGGTGGAGATCTGTCAAAGGCTGGAGTTGATGATCTTTGAGGTCCTTTCCAACCTAAGTGATTCTGTGACTCTCTTCTTTTACTGAAAAACTTGAGGGTTTTTTGTTAAGGTTTCTTTTGCCTGACAGACTTTAATTTAGGACTACTTTTTCCAGACCATAGCTCCAACCTTTTCTATCAATTCTATCAACTGAATCCATTTTTACAGACCTTCAGAAGTCCCATTTCCTGGCATGACATAAACTCCCTGTGTAACCTCAGACATGACCTTTAAGTTTTCTGTTCCTTCCTTGCTCACACATAAAAATTTACTTTGTTTCTCCTTAAATATGGAGATATTTAAAAATCATATATTTTAAAGCTTAAAAATAAATGGCACCATGTTTTCAAAACACTTTTCCATTCTGAGCTGCACCTCTACATTACTTTAGGAGTTGTTCATCTATGTCCTACTTTGTTTTGGTGCATTGCCTCAAAGAGGAATAGAGGAGTCATTGAGCACAAAATGAGACAGGACCAAGGAGGGAAAACAACTTCTGCAAATTGGTCATTTCTTGGGACACAGAGATCTCAATTTTGTGACTAAGACATGCCTCTAACCCATATGTAAACATAGGGTTGTAGGTATTCTGAAAACAAAAATGATCCCTATAAAAGGTACGGGAGGTCTAAGTTCAATCCCATTTTCATAATGCAGCTCACATTCTCTGCTGTGTTGGGGTCAGACTTGCTCACCCTGTGTTACTGCTGCATTACACCATGTTTCAGAAACAGCATGTCTTCATTGGACAGCTCTACTGAGTTCTGTGCAGGATGAACTAAATGATGGCACACACCAATTAAAAAAAAAAAATCATCACCAAAAAAATGCAGCTGAGCAACAATTAGTCACTGATGCCAAACCTGTCACTGTCATACCTAGTGAGGAGGACGGCCACATCGTGGTGTGTGGGGTTGACATCACTCTTGGGATTGACACTCTTCTGCCATTTGCAGAAGCTGGCTAATGTCTTATCAGCATGGTGTACTATCTTCAAGCCTTGCTAATGGAAAATGAAGGAAAATATAATTGTAAAGACCATACTGCATTGCAGTAACATCTCAGTGAACTCAGCTGTGAAAATGGGTAATCACTGAAATATAAGTGATGATGCTTTTGACTAAAGTTAGAGTCATCATTAGAACCAATGACATCTATTTATATAACATTGGATATTAAGCTAAAATGTTGACATTTCTGTAATTGAGGCAGTTAAAGGAAAAATTACATGAAGAATTGTACATAGTTTTGGTAAGTGAGCTTCATAAGATACAACACTGTTTTGAAACTTTCAAACATTTTATATTCTCTTGATAGCAGTTTTTCCTCTAAAGAGAAGGTGAAGAGTACTTAGTGCGGGACTTGACACTCAGGTTTGTTACTCAATGTCATGTGAACACTGCCATGTTCCAGGAACAATTATGCTCCTAACATTGGATTTATTTCACAATATTTTTCAGTTCCAAAAATAAACAATGCATTCATAAATGTTTCTTCCTCAATTTATTATTATACAGTTTCCATGCAATTTACTGAAAATTCTGAAACACAAGGTATGCAAAATAATTAATTGAAAAATGAATTTTCTAATTTCTGGTCTTGGGCACTCAATTTATCTTGCCTCAGTTCACTTCATTTTTTACAAAGCATCTAAATAACATTATCAAGTAGTAATTTCTGGGTAACTTAAAACCAAATTTTGAAAGACATTCAAAGTTCAAAACATATGCCATCCTCAACTGATCAGTAAATCACAGTTGTTACCAAAACAGCCACAGAGATTTATCAAGTAAACTTAGTTGGAACTCACCATGGACCTCAGGTCCTAATTGTCTCACAAATAAGCGGTTTTGGCCCATATATACTTACATTTTAACTGATGACCAATGGCTATGAGGACAGATTCCATCCCAATAAACATTTTTGGACATAGTCTGGCCCTGTGGGTTGGTTTACCACCTGCAGCAGCACTGGGACCACCTGGCTTGTGGTTATAAATCATAAGCCACTGAGAAAATCCCTTTAGGGTGTTCCTGCAGTTACAGCTAGCTATGTCATGCACAGTATTTTAAAAATAACTACAAAATTATGACAATAAGCATGTACTTATGCAAGTAGCAACATATTTGTGAAAATGGGGCACTGGAAATGACCAACACACAGCTAGTTTGCGGCAATCAACATCTATTAGTCCTCAATTTTTGGTTTCAAAGGAGATTTTAGAAGAAAAATGTGTGTTTGAACTGCACAATAACAGATTTAATTCGTCAGAGACCTGCAAATACTCTAGCACTACACTTTGTAGTACATTTCAGGTAATGTTAGATAATTAGATTCTGAATGCTCATGTGTAATTTCTGTTTCTCATCTGATCATCCTTGGCATCCCATGTTCTTTTGACACTGGGGAGATTCCATTTCCCCATTCCTAACTTGCCTGTTTTAATTACATTTTCCCAGGCAATTCTATGCAGAAATACCTGAAGACATTACTTAAAGTACTCTGCTATCCAGGGCAGCATTTATTCTAAAACCAGACATGTCAAAGATTAATTACAGAGTAAAATTAACAGACTATTTCAAGCAAATATAATTACAGCTTAATGCATATAAACCTTACCTCCTCCTCCTCAAAGAGGATGAGCCGGACCAGCACAATGTGAATTGCATTGCCAATGCTTGGATCGTGGAACAACCCTGTGACCTGTGCCAGAGCCAGGAGGTATGAGATTAACTGATTCCTCTATAGCAGAACATGACTTTAGAGAGAAAATACAACATTTACTTCTAGTATGCTGTTCATCTGGGGGTGGAGTATTGTTTTGCTTTTTAAATCCTCAATGCATTTCATTGAAAGTTTGCTGAAATGCAGTAAATGTTTAGAACTACTGCTAACTAAAGGCTAGCTCTGCCAAATGAGTGATGATACAAAAGTCACTAAGCTAAAGGGCGAACACCCACACAAGATTATATTATGTCCAGTTCCCTCTCAAAAACTTCGGAGTTCTTAAAAAAAAATTAACAGAAAAGAACACAACAACTACAGTCACATAACATTGACGGAGAGGTCCCCTCATGGTGCAAATAGTGTATCAAATTTTTCTGTTTTAAATCAACAGGAATCAGATTCTGTCACAAGAAAGGGCAAAATTTAATCAGTACCAGGCAAAGAGAAGTTATTTGAATGTTGGATACTCTTGTGTTTTCAGAGTACAGAAGAGGATGTTAAGAACGAAAGCAAAGATAATGACTCCATTAAAAAAATACTCCACATAAAAAAGTACAAGAACTGAACTTGGCAAAAAATGTGACCTTATTGTCATAAACATGCTTACAATGTTGAATTAGGCAGGAGGAGAGGGAATCAAAAGAGATGATGCTCACAACCTTTCTACAGGTGACCTATGCCATCTATCACAGGAAATACAAAAGAACAAAATGGATTGCCTTTGAATCAAAACCATTATGGAGAAGAACACTAAAGGGGAAATTACCAAAATGAAGTGGAAATTGTGTTTACTAGGGCCTGATTTGGATATGGGTCTTTTTCAAGGTACTCTACACAGAAAATTGAAACATTTTAAGTAACCCTAATATCTAAGGTCAGATTGAAGGAAAAATGTTGAGATTTGTTTGTTCCTGAGCCTGATAATGACTGGGTTTTATTCCACACGTTTTTTCCTGTGTGGACAAAACCTCACGTGCTTGGACAACCTTTGTACCTGTGCAATCCGGCTCACTGCCTCAGCAGTGAGTCAGATTCATTGGGGCACAGTTAGGAACACACTGTATAAACACAAGGGACAGATCAGTTACCATGGCTAGAATTATACCACAATTAACCTGGCATATATTACACATGTACCATGATAGCCACATAGAACACATCCCCGATGGACTCTCAAGGTCAAAATCGACTATGATACAGATACTATTGATACAGATAGTAAAAGAAGTCATATCTGTAGGCTGTCTCTTGAAACGCTATGGTTTTTCCCAGAACAAATTATGTAAAAAAGAAAATTTAAACTTGCCACACAGGAAAGCGTTCAAAGTTCAACTTTTCTCCAACGTGAACTTAGTACTCTAGGCAAGGTAGTACTCTGGAAAAACAATTGTACTGGTTTTAACTGGGATAGTGTTAACTTGTTTCATAATAGCTCATACATTGCTGCTTGGGTTTGTGACCAGTACAGCAACAAACTTGTATTTTAGCTCTTGCTAAGTTACTACAGTTTCCAGTGGACTCCTGTATGCCTTTCTCATCCACAGATACATCAAAGAATTTGTAGGCTTAAAACCTGTAGAATTTCTCTCTGTTGCTGTAGGAAACAATATCAAATCACCACTGAGCAACAGATTCCAGGGGAGACAGAATTTCAGTGGAAAGAAAAAACTAGTGTTAGCATTTATAGCTATGGGACTTCTCTCACTTAAAATACAGAGAAAAACTGTGTTTATACAAAATACAAGGTAAAAAATACTTTAAAATAGAGAGTTTTACTAATATATATGAATATTAAATTTCTCTCCATGAACAATGTTACAGACATATTTCAAGGAGATTGGCAACACAATAAAATTCAGATTTGCTTCCTTTATCTATCTAAACCCCTCAAAATACTGTACATACCATATTCATTATAGTGAGGATATATGACTCCACGTGGTCACTTCCATGGTACTCAACCATCTTACTGTCTGCAACCACAAGCGTCTCCACCCATCGCTCCCTGCTGACAGAGCGCCGAGAAACCCTTCTCACAGCTGGATGATTTTGTTCCCATCTCTCCCTCCGAAGCTGCTGCTGTTTGAAAAAGCTGTGGGTATCTGGAAGAGTAAGAAGCAATGCTGTCTTGAACAAATTTTCAAGCTTGATTTGAAGTGTATGGATGTAATGCTTTCAGGCAGAATGGTAGCGCTGCAGGATGATATAAGCTGGAAGAGACTTCTGGCTGCACCTACCTGACCCACTGCAGAACCAGCTCCAAAGTGAGACACCAGACTGCTAAGGGCTCTGTTCAGCAGAGTTCTGAATATTCCCAGATGGATTAAACACCTGTCTAAAAGTTATCACTATTCAAACATCAGGGATTACGTTGTGAGACAGAGATAAACTAAAAACATTTTAATTGGGGATGCCATTTTCAAGGAGTTTCTTGCTGGTGGTTTGGCTCTGAACTTTCTAATGACACCAGTTCATAGTTTAAGATGAGGGATATGCTTTCTTCACAGGCAGCTCTTTTTCTCATTAGGATGGCACATTAAGCTCAGTGCTGTGGTATATCCAAGAATGCTCTGTTCTGTCCATGGAAAATATCCTTGATGAGTGGGGACACTTGACCAGCAGGTGTCACCTAAATACCAGCAGGGCAGACAGCCGTGGGCTCCTCGGCTGCTGTCATCCTGTCTGACAGGCAAGACACTTACTGCTTCCACTATAATTTTGGGATCTGTGCATCTGAAGCTTGTCTGAAAGAAGTCTTTGCTCTGTAGAGTTGCTAGCAACCTTGCACTATGCTCAGTGGGGCTAATTACTCTCCACTTACTGTAGGCTTTGAATGCCAGCTGTCTGTGTTACTGGGGAAATACCAGGGATGTAAATACTGCCTGAAAAAATAAATGAGATGCCAGTTTGACAGCAACTGCTGGCATTTTTCCAACCCATAATCCAGAGAAACACATCTACAGTGCTGGAATTTCCTAGGAGGGACCAGGAACACTTGTTTCTATTACACATAATGCAGTAGCCCCTTGGCATCTCACTCATGGAGGAGCATATCCTTATTCCAGAAGGTGCACATCCTTAGGCTAGGAAGACAGCTCCTCCTTCAAAGTGCTTACAGCCTTTCCAGCATCACCCCCACTACTGTGTGGCAGAGGACAGTTCCCAGCATTATCTCCATCTCCCAGCAATACCAAGTGTTGAGGAACAGTTACCCAGATCACTTTTCCCCTGAAGAATGGATGACCTGGCAACTGGGTCCCAAATATTTTGTTCACACCAGATCTGCTACACCCTTGTCATTAATGTGTTGTTTGCCTCTTAGAAGACCCCAGTGCAGACAGATATATCATGGCACATTGTGTATCACAAAATGTGGCACCACTGGACTATTAATGACGTGCATGATGTACCCTTCAGTGTAAAAGGTGATTAGTATCTTGGTTTATTGTGTATGTTCAGGTTTCTGGAAATGAGTTGTCAGAGGTCAGTCTGAAACACATTTAGAGAAAGAAATGCTTGTACTGAAAACACATTTTATCTAAAAATTAAATTGGCCATATTAATAAACCAAATAACATCAGCCACATCACACATTTAGAACTGAGCCACAGCGCACAAGTGTGCTGCATGCAGCAGCAATGAACTACAGCAGCTATAACCTCTACCCTAACCCCACTAACCCACACTGCAGCATCACTCCAGCTGTCTCCCTCAATCCTTGTTCGGTTACAGCAATCACCACCTGAATGAGGGGCTGTTTATGAGTTGTATTCATTAGTCTCTCTCGTACATCTGCACAGTTTTCAGCATTCTTATTTCTACGAAGCACAGTTCTCATTATCTACGTTTTTAAGGGGTTTGTGCTGAGAAAAATCTTCCCCACAGCTATCCGAACAAAAACACTGTTTAGACTGCTGGTTAAATGATTTGTTTATGGCCAAATAAATGACAGGCCAGCTGTCAGGCTTTGTGTTTATAGCTAACAAAAAGTAATGCTAATTGTCTGGGTAGCTGATAGCACTGGAGGTACAAAAGTTTAAAGTCATAGAGACTATAATGGTATAGAGACTATAATGGTGAATAACCCTCAGAAGAAGTTTGGAGTCCTGGTTAAACATGAGGCTCTGTAGTGTAGGAATGTCTCAGAAGATGTTTGAATTGTGATTTTTAATGCCAGATAGCCAGACCATTCTGCAGACAAAACTCTCTTCATTGATGGATACCCTCCTGTGCAGGGTATGTCACTTGGATGGATGACATCGAAGGACTGTGTTAAGTCTCCTGGCAGCTTTTTTAGTCAGATGAAACACAGAGAGAGACTCCTGGAGCGACATTAACATATAGCTAAAAAGCATAGTTCTACTTCTGTTTTTACGTCTCTCCAAATTTTGATTGTCTCTGTTAAGCTTTTAATGTTGAAATTTAATAACCTTACCTTGTTTTTACCTTAAATTAGTACAGTGTTACAAGTGATTTCAGATTTGCAGAGAAACCCCGGGCACTCTGTTGTCCAGAAATGGAAGCCTTGACTACAAGCCCACCGGTTCAGGGACACCCAAGAAGTGTCAAAAAGTCTGAGACGCTGTAACATCCAATGCTGCCTGAGAAAAGCCTGTCTCCCCACACTCTCCCACTACAACTGCTGAGCACAGCACATTCCACAAGAAACAGAAGACAGAAAGGGGGTACTCATACCCTGAGGGTCTCAATGTATTTTTGAGGAAGTGATATAACACAGGTAGGCATAGTGCTGGAATTCTGTTCCTTAGGAATAGAAATGAAAGTAGTACTGAGAGTATATACAGGACAGTCTAATAGCAAATAAAAAGAAGGTTGGTAAGAGATTCAGAAAACAAGCTGCAAAAAATTCAAGTAGCAAATAGTGAGAATTTTCGAGCTCTCATGGGAGAAAATTTTGCAGATGTGAAGTTTTATTAGAAAAACTGATTCAGCCAAACAAGTTCCAGCAGTCACATGTGGTATCCAGCTATGTCACTGCATAACCAGAGGAAATGGTGTAGATGACAAAATATCATCAGCTTCTAGTGAAGAATGGCTGACAAATTTCTGCAAGAGGGATGTTTTATAAAATCAAATTCTATATTGTTTTTAGTGAAAAATAAAAATGTCCCCTGAAACTATCCATACAAATCCTACTTGACTAACAACAACATAAGTGACTATTCACTTTCAGCTACAAGGAAAGATTTTAAGTTTTCTGTAAAGCTCAGCTGCATATGAAAAAACAGTATTGTACAAACTTCTTAAGCACAGGTTAAAACTGCATGGTTTCTGTACATGAAAGAAAAGCTGTATTCTCTCTTTTAGCATATCAGTTTCATTTTTCATCACGTGACAACAAACTTTGCCAATCCCTGTTAAGGAAGAGCCTTCCAATCTTTAACTATCAATGGTCTCAATATAGTAAAAAAAAAACAAAACAAAACAAAACAAAACAAACAAAAAAAAAACCACAACCACTGAAGTTCTTTACTTTGAACAACTTATCCATTTACAATGTTGCTTGATTGTGCTTGATTGTTAAGCTGTTAATTTCTGCTTGCCCTCCCCTGCCCCAAACTAAGAATAAACAGGACTCACCTCACTAAAGGCATTATGTGAGATTTCCACAATAAAGGCTTTTTTTTTACTCTTTTGTTTCCTGCAGGTGTTGCTCAAGAAGAGTGCAGGATACAATGCAACTCAAGGGGACCTCAAGATGCTACCTACCCATCACCAGTTTTCAACACCTTTGGAGCTACACAGGGCTTTGAAGAACCAAGGTGAAAATGTCTGGAAATTCCCAGAAGAGAATGCACCCTTCCACCAAAGGCTGTCAGACAAGATATAGTACTGATTTATGCCTTCATTTTCTATATTCTCAGCTCCTTCCTCTTTGCACAAGAGCTCTTTCATTGTTACCAGTCTTATGTTGTTCACAGTCCAAATGCTACAACTCCAGATGGGAGGTGTGAACAGGAGGGATGCCAGATGAATAAACTCCTCACTGTTCATAATTTGCTACATTATGATTCTTCAGAAAAAAACTTCACTTTGTCCTAAGATGTGTCTTTGGTTTAAGTATTAACAAAATGACTACAGTTTTGGGGTGAGTTTTTCAAGAGAAAATAAACTCTGTTGAAACAAAGTCATTATACAAGGGACATTCTCTTTCACTCATGAAGAAAGTGAACAACTTTAACAGCTGACTTACTGGGAGAACGTGCTAACTATTTACAAAATAAATGCAGTAGGATATCCCCCATCTCCTGTTCAAACTATCTCTGCTGAAATAAACAAGGCAGTTTTGTACACATAGGATCTGCTTATAAACAGCTATAACAAAACTAAGTCTGGCTGCTGACAATGTGAGAGTAAAGACTCACGCTATAATGGGAACACTGCTGTAAAGCAAGAAAGTGAGTGTATGAATTTAAAAGTGAACAGATAACCAAACTGGCTCTTTTTATAAGCATTCCTAAAACAGGCTAAGCTAAATCATACAAATGCTTTCTGAGTGTGGAGTGTTCACACAGGAAACTATTACAACAATTTAATCACATACAAGCCCATGCTGACAACACCCAAGTCCCAGCAAAAACAAGCACAGAGAAAAAAAGCTTAAAACTCTGCAAGGTTTGTTTAACTTTGACATTCCTGCTGTCAAAAACATGAAGTATCAAACAGTGTAGGAACACCACTCTTGTGCAAAATGAAGCTAAAATTGGACCTATGTTGACTGATGCACTTAATCAGATACTGCTGCTGAGTGTGTCTGCTGCTCATTACCACCTAGGCTGGAAGGATGGAATGACAGATGTGCTGGGCCACTGGCATCAGGAGGTACACAGAAAATAATGTTGTAAGAGTCAGCTATGCTTGAAGCTTCCAATGTTTTGCAACAATTACTGTCCTTCTGCCTCAATGTTCTTATTTTTTTACCCAGGAATTAAACCCAAGTCAGTTAAAAATTATAGCTGCTTCAGATGCTTTTCTAGGAATACATTACTCAATGTAATTTGAACTTTCCATGCTGATATACTCGGTAACTTCAGTGGTTGGTCCCTCTTATGTTGGTGAAAACGTTAATGATAAAGATTAGAAGAACAAGGTGAAATTTCTATTAATTAATCTAGCTCTTGATAAAATGGCAACTGACTACAATTTAACCTCCATCACAGTTCTATTAAAATCTGATTAAAAACAAGTGTATTCTAAACCAGAATATATCTCACTGAAAAACAAGTATGTATATAAAAAATTCCCAACAAATTATGCCTACATCATAATGTCTCTTACCAATAATTTTATTAACTGTTAACCCAAGAATGACAGAAAAATGCAGGTTTTGGGAACCATGATGATGAAAATAAGAATTTAAACTTATAGGCTTTATTTCTTCTTTTTCATATCTGTTTGAAAATTCATTCACACAAAATTAATGCAAAAAATTGAAAGTGACATCTTGAAGTAATTGTCTCTGCATTGTCAGGGTTGATCTGATTTCCAGTTTGGTTAACCAAATAGTATCATCCACAAGCTCTTGAATCAGACCCCAAAAAAAATTCTGTTAATGTCCCATAAATTTAATTTACATGATAATGAATAAACCCCAAATTTGTTATATGTTGGCAATCAGAAGCCACCAGTCTGCTGCAGCTAGGAACAAGTAAAGGCTAAAAGGGTACAAGGATCTTATTCATGACAAGAGAGACACTGAGGTGCTGGAATGTGTCCACAGAAGGGCAACAGAGCTGGGGAAGGGTTTGGAGCACAAGTCTCATGAGGAGCCATGGAGAGAGCTGGGGGTGTTTAGTCTGGAGAAAAGATGGCTGAGGAGAGACTTTATCACTCTCTGCAACTACCTGAAAGGAGGCTGTAGCCAGGTGAGGGCTGGGCTCTTCTCCCAGGTAACAAGTCCAAGGGAAATGCCCTCAAGTTATGCCAAGGGAGGCTCATGTTAGATATTAATGTTGCCGTAAGGTTTTCATGAATTTGTAGATTTTTATACTTCTATGTAGTTTCTTGCATTCAGAGCAGCTAACAACCTCTAACCCTGTGCTAGCTGTCTTAAGGGTC
>JAWWEE010000001.1:8053918-8099543 GCA_035221455.1 Xenops minutus
GAAGGAAGGAAGGAAGGAAGGAAGGAAGGAAGGAAGGAAGGAAGGAAGGAAGGAAAAAGCAGCATGTTTCTGCCTCTTTCATAGTTGTGCCCCAAAGGCCACTTCATCATTGAATTAAGCACAATGGGATCCAGTAGGGTGGGTATCTTTGTTTGGTCCAGCCCATCCCCGTACACAGACAGTGCTGATCAGAGAGGAAAGGGCAGGAACATACCCAGGGGAAAACTTTGAGCTGCCCCTTTCACCAGCAGCATGGGCCTGGATTAGCATATACCACTAGTGAAAACATATCCCAGTTTAGAGGTGTGAAGCCCTCAGTTGTTTTTGTTTGTGTGTTTCTTTGTTTGTTTGTTGGAACTAACATGTTACTGATTGTTAAAGCAAAGAAGATAAGAGGAAAACACTACAAACATGAATTTGTGACTAATGTTAAATATTAACATTGGTGCTAATTTACAGTGCTTTTGTTTTAAGGACATTGTGTTTTTTCTTCAGTGACAGAGAGGATAAAAATTCTTAAAAGGTGAAAAAATAGAAAGTATAAAATGAAATTAGAAATGGGAGAAAGTTTCTCTTGTGCTCTGTGTGTTGCTGCTGCATTTTGTGGCATATCATGTACTGCAGAAATATTTTCTTTTCTCAGCTACAGGTGCTTTTAATGTCTGTATTCTGATGATGTTTTGATAAATATTTTAATTACATAAATTTAATTAAGACTTCTAAAAAAAATCCTAACAAATTAAAAAAAAATCCTTTGGATGTGCTGTACACAGACAGACTTGTGTCCTTAAATGTGCTGATCAACATCTGTGGTGGAGAATCTGTGCCTTCCTTTCGGCACTCCCCCAGGGGGTTCCTGCTGCAAAACTGATTAAATTGAACAGAGATAAGACACTTCTAAATAGTCAATAGAAACTGTTCCTGTGGAGGCAGAAAAGGTCATGGAGAACAGCCTTTTGTATGTAAGGTACTTAGGAGGTGTTCTTAATGGGGTTTAAAGCAGCCAGTTACAATGGACTGTGCATGTGTCAGAGGGGGCACATTAAGACCATGGGCCAGATGCATTATTGGAGCCCAGCAGAGCAGCAGTCCAAGGGGTCTTGCCTGACCTAGATGTAGGTGTCACTGCAAGGATCATGGTGGGTTAGGAGAATTGATCCTTTCCTCCCTTCAAGCACTAATTTATGCCAAGATCTCAAAATTAAATCATTTTTTTTTCTGATAAAGGCTCTGCTTTTTCATGTCTGTTTTACAGGTTTCAGGTATATACTCTAATCTGAGCAAAAGGGCAGAATCTCAAAAGAATTTGGGGCAAGTTAGACATTTAACAATGAACTCTTATATTTCAGGAGGGTATGTAATTTGAAACAGGGATGACTTGATTTTCCAAAGAATGAGCTGTGAATCATTTAGCACTTCTCAAAATTCATGCAGCCATGTAAGAGCTGGTGGATCTGTGAAAACCTCATTCTGACTTTTGCTACATTCTCAGTGTAGGAATCATCTGCCTCCAGGTTGAATAACTACGTACAACATGACTCCACAAACCATTTCAGGTAAATGCAAACCATTTGCTGTAACTTCTGAGACTGTCTTCTGCTCAAGGAAAAAAAGAGTCAAAATGAGATAATTCATTCAAAGGAGCAATGCTTGAAACTGGATATCATCATTTACGTATCTATTAGCATTTCTATCCAAGTTTTCTTTCTTTCTCCCAAATTATTGCTGTTTCTGGAACACGCGAAGAATTAATATGTCAGTTATATGGGCTATTTTCCATTGGAAAAAAATGCCTTCTGCCAAGAGTGTGGCATAGAAAGCCCTGTGCTTGCTGCCTGAAACTGTACCACACACAGTAAACAACTTAAAAATGTCCCATTATGTGACTGTTTCCTCTCTCTTCTGAACAGTTATTTTTAAAACTACGTATTGATTTCCTTCTTTTTGCTTTAAAACTCCCTGGAAACGACCTCTTCTGTCCTGCAAGAACCCCTGTTTGTAAATGGTGGCTCAGTTTCACAGGGAAGTGAAAGTCTTCTATTGATCCCTGAAGGACCACTGATGAGTTCCTCAGGGACCAGGGGCCAGAACAGCAAGCACTGCTGTAACGAGCACCTTTTGAGAGAAATACTGTGTGAAATAAAAGAGAGAACCTGCAAAATGTCCTTAAATTTATACTTCCATCAAGAGTGCAGATAAAGCACACAAGTCTCTTGGACTTAGTTCTGTTTTTGTCATTCAATAATACATTTTTGTCATTCAATGATTTGATTCAATCCCAAATCACTTGGGATACTGCTGTAGGAAACAAAAGAATAGGAAACCACAATCACTTTAGAATAATTCCTATGGAATCCTGGTTTAAGTTTTAAAAAAAATTATTATTATTATTCCTCCATTGAAAATACATCAATGGGAAGAAGTCCAGAAGCATCTGGGCTCTCAGCTTGAATGAATCCTCATTTTAAAATAAAAATTCATTAGGTGCTTCTTCCCCTGTAATTCCTGAGGAAGAAGTTGGGTTGTTTTCAAAAAAAAAAGAAAAAAAAAAAACAAAACCAAAAGGATTAATGCTTTTTTGAGCACCTCAACAGATATATCAGAGCTGCATATCAAAGACTTAACTATTTCATAGGGAAGGACACAAGGAGGAGATCAAATTTTGGAGACTTAAACATTCCACATATGTTGAGTATACTAAGTGTGTTTTTTTTTCTTTAATATGGATAAAATATACAAGTATTATTATTTAAAATGAGATGTTACAAGATCAAAAGTGCTTTCTTAAAAGGTTGGTTATGTTTATTTAGAAATGGACTGAGAGCATTTGCCATTGTGTCTCCTTTCCCTGAGTTTTGTCAGTTGTGCTGTGCTTCACATCAGTAACAAAGGTGGTGGCTTTGGAAATAAAGAACTAGAGATTTATATTTTTATTTTTTTTACATTTTCACAATACTAGGTGTATAATTTCACATAGAATAAAAGTAATTTCCCCAGATGTTTCTTGTAAAATGAAATGATAGAATTGTTGTGCAAAGTGTTTCCTTACAGAAGCTTTGGAAACAAAGCTCAGAATTTTCATTTCCAGTAATTCGTATGTACACCTGTCAGCTGTATTTATGTTCCAGACTGGATTGAAAAATCAATGCAAATATTTCCAAAATAGACTGTTCAGTATGGTAATTGGCCAATATTGTTTAAAAAAACCTAAAGATGTTATATGGATTCTAGTCCTTTGCCACAGTAAATGTAGATGTTACTGTTAAGTTTGTGACCTCGAAAGAAGGATAACAAATAAAGATTAATCAAGATCAATAGAGAGCAATATGGACAGACTCCAGAGAAATGCCACACCTACTCTTTTTTGTAATTGTCACAGAATGCTTGAAGCAGTTTTAACAAATATAGCTCCCTATGAGCAACTTCTGGAAAATGCTAAATGGTTTTTTTAATGTTGACTGAAGCAATAGCATTTTACTTCTGCTTATGAGTTTAAATTTATTTAGACAGCACGAATTTATGTTCCTGGGTGTTCTAACTTACAGGTGCCTAAGTATATTGCTAAACTTGTTTTTTCAGTATATTCACCTTTCTTGATAGTGGAAATCAACGTGTCTCAACACAGTCTGAAAGTTCTGATGTGAAGTGACATGGCTCCAAATTAACAGAACCAGAAAAGAGCTGAGGTTGGATGGGACCTCTGATGACCATCTGGTCCAACCCATCCTGCTCAAGCGGAGCCACCCAGGACCAGCTGCCTAGGACAGTGTCCAGAGAGCTTTTCCAAACCTCCAACTCTCTGTATAAGGAGAAGGGGTTAGGAAACAATGAGGAGAGAAATGATATTCTTACATATAATGATCTCTCAGGAAATGTACACATTGCACTTTGTGTAACCATGGCAGGTGACATCAAGAGAGTATGGATGGTCATACACCTATATGTCTGTTAAAAATGAAGCATGTTTCCATAAGTTTTTAAATACTCAGACTCACAGGTTGTGGTGGTAAAGTGTGTGAATGTGAGGAAATGAGAGGCAAAATGGGATACTTTTAACAAAAGTGTTTTTTTAAGTCTACTGAAGCTGACCGCAGTAGCTTTGGTGACCACACGTCCTGAGACTAACGGGAACAGTGGACTGAGGCAGAACACCCCTTCAAAAATCTCTCGTCATTCTTTAGAATGATACTACCCCCAGCAGCGTTAGGGACACCCTCATATTTCGGGAGAGCCTGGATGTTTTCTGAATCCAATTGTGTTCAGAAGTGACTGAGTGGTTGCCTATGCATCTCCCTCTGCCTAGTGCAGTTGTTCTGCCAGGAAAACACCATGCCAGAAGTGCAGGAGGATTCAGGCTGGAAGGGAACTCTGGGGGTCACCTGTTTGAAACCTTGTTGTCTCCCTTGTCGCAGGCTTCCCACTGCAGCCACATTGCCACTTGTCCCTTCACCACTGAGGCTGATTTAAGAAGCAATCAGCCTCACGGTTTCAGTAGTTAAGCTGTGATATGATCCACTTTGTAGGTGTCTTCTTTGCTTGTTTGTTTTTTAAGCAGCCCTTTCTTATTTTTAGCAAAACACTTTTCCGTGACACTTTTCAGTGACATAATGAATAATGAAGATGGGAAGACAGAGAGATTGTCACAATAACAAAACCTGTTTTCCTTTACCTAGCAGGAATTTTTAAAACAGGTAAAACTACGAGTACTTCCATTTTCTAGACCCTGTAAGGATTTTTTTTTTTTTTCTGTTTAGTCCTTAGCAACATTTCTTAGAGCTAAAGGAGCTGGTGAGATATTTTGAACTTTGACATCAACAATATGCAAATGTAGTTTTCTCTGTTTATCCTTTGCAGTGTGGGAAAACATTATTGTTGCCAAGCTAACCCAGGCACTGGCTGGTATTTATTTGAAGATGAGGAACAGCTAATTGAGACCAAATCAGAAAAAGGCTGAGCTCCTGCTGGTTGGCAAAAACACACAAATAGGACCTCAGGCCATATTAAGAAGCAAGAATTGAAGAAACACTGTTTCTGTTCTGGTGACATATTTAGTTTGACTTGGAACAGGCAGTATTAAGTATCTGATGAGAACAACCATGTCTGAAATTCTATAATGGCAGAGTAAGTGCTTAAATATTTTATGTAAAGATCCAAACTTCTTGAACCTATCCAACATAAGCTTACCCTCTGGGGTTTGATCATCACTGGTACACTTCATGCCTTTCTTCTTGAACGGCAGATTTGCTACCATCACAGAAAGAAAAATATTAAAAAAAAAGGAGTCATCTTTTGGTCAACTGACAACACTGCATTTATCTGGATGCAGAAAATTTCAAAAGAACCCAAACAAGTACTAAATGGGACACTTCCTACTATGGAAATTTATTGATATTTACATTACAGAAGTGGGTATCTTGTATAAATAAAAAGCAACAAATTCCTGAACACCCAGATGAATATTCTTAAAAGCAAATGTATATGCATTCAGGTATCTAGAATTGACAAAATCTATAGTTCTAAGTGCCATTTCTAATAGCCAAAGGGAAATAAAACAGTGACATGGGGAAAATTCTCTGGCTTAAAGGTGGGTGACACTACGTTAGAAAGCATTGCCTTATTCTATTTATACTTATATACCTTCTGTGTGTGTACATGATTAATTCTAATGATGTTTGATCTTACTGAGAATAATGATTGTAGAAAATTCATTCCTGGTTTGTGTTGATGTTATAGGAGTTGTTTATGTGATCATTCTGTACAGAAAAGGTAATATGAAAGGTAATGGATTATCAACTCTTATTTTAAAAAAATCCAGTGATAGAAGAGGTAGTAAAAGGGAAGGAATTATGTGAGGAAATAAATTTCAGGCATTTCAAAATATATGTAAGAGGATAGTCTACCCAATTATATCAGACAGAAAGCAGAATTCTGGGATTGCATATGCAGAACTTAAAAGATATCATCTGATAATATATTCATAACATTAATGTTAATAATTTTAAAATTATTAGAATATAACTGAACAATTTTAAGCTTCTTCTCGCAGATTGGTAGTATTTAAATATGATAGGACATCCTGATCTTGTAGTCAAACCTGAAGTTTCACAAAAGATATATGTTACAGCCTAACTATAGTAATACCTGCACCACAGGATAAACTCATACCAAAACCATGAATTAGTGACAACAGAACTATGGAACCTCTTTTCTAACATCTACAGTCTTATCTACCCTCAGTCTCATCTACCCTCAGTCTCCTTCTGTCCGCCTTGTTTCATCCCCTGATCTCGAGCAGATGTGAAGTAGCCCCCCTGATCGCAACTGCAAAGGAGAATGATGAAGAGAACAGTTTTTAAAATATGTCTTTATACGCAGATTTTCACTACAAATTGTTGAAAATCATCAAAGCTCTGCCACCTGTTATTGGCTGCCACCTGTTGGAGCCAGGGACAAATGTGAGGAAGAAGGAGCAGCAGAGAAGAGTTGTTATAGACTGACCATGGCCTCCATTCCCCTTGTCCTGTTCTGCTTGATTTGGGACAGCTCGAGGAGTGGCAATGAAGGAGTGAAGTTGAGCCTGGGCAATGCTGTGAAGATGCTACTTTAATTTTTTGGTTTTGTTTCTCACTACCCAAATCTATTTTAATTGACAATAGATTAAATTAATATGCCCTAAGTCCAGTCTGTTTTGTCCATGATGGATACTGATGAGTGATCTCCCTGTTTATCTTGCCCCATGAACTTTTCTCTCTTATTTTCTCCCATTGTCCTGTTGAGAAGAGTGAATGAGAGCTGCTGGGTAAACATCTGGCACTTGGATGAGGTCATCCCACCATAATACAACTTATTGTGGAAAGATTTGGGGGGCATTAAAGAAAAAAATATAGACAAACTACAATATTAAGACAAATGTTCAAGAGAATAATATTTCTCCTTTAGAAAGAAAGATATTTTATCCCATCAAAAAGCCACCTATTAAAAACCCCTTTTAAATAATGTGCATTTCTCCTCTCCTACTAAGGCAGAATCCATTTCAAAGATCTTTGGTATAATTTTCACTGCTCAGTTACTGGTTGTTCCAGGACCCAACTACCAACAGCATTAAACAGAATACCTGCTCAATAAGAGTCACTGAGTTCAGATGGAGCAGGTGAATTTATATACACGAATTACCTTGCTTAACAAGTGTAACACATTTTAAAACATTTTGCCTGCCTGATGTTTCCTCTACTTGCAATGAGAGATAAATAAGAGCTTTGCAACCAGAGCTACTAAATAAGAACAGTGATAAAAGACTGTGCACACAGAAATAGAGGTGGTGGAATTCTGATCACTTGTGAGTTTCCATCTGTGGTTAATACTGGTGTGGTTTACGCAAGGGGAAAAGAAAGTCACATCTAATATGGGGTAAAAGAGAACATTTAGTTCAGTGAAGATTGTCTCAATATTTTGAAGTTTCTGAGTTACATTTCTTATTGGAATGAATGTCTCTTTAGTAGGAAGGTGTTCCAGAGCTAAAATGTAGAATCCCGTTCCACTGAGTTGCTTTCATCAATATCTCATTCTTTCTAAAGTATAAATGTGTAAATTTTCCTTCCAATCTAAAATGACAGTCTGGAAAGTGAAGAACTGAGCTGGCTTGATCTTTACGCATATACTTAACATATTTGCACCATTTATTTGGGAAAAAAAGGTTAATAAGACAGTTGTTAGCTGTTACCCACGGGGAAGATGCCTAAAGTTACACTTCTCTGAAATCTACTAGTTGGAGACATAAAAAATTACAATTTCTGAAAATTAGGCAGCTAAGTTGAAACTAATACTGACTCAGAACATTTACAGTTAAAGTGATTAACCAGTGGAACAGATTATAAAGATATGTGATACTTCTTTGACACAGAGCCTCAAAATTGAGAGTGGGTGTCTGTCTGAAAGCCACAGTGTAGGTCAGCCATGAGCTGAACTAGACACAGCACTGGCTGAAATTAGTCCTTGTTTCTGCTGCAAATAATATCAAACCACATTCCATAAATGGTTCCTTCTGGTTTAAACATCTGCCAGTTCCTGTGTGTCTGCCTTGCCTGGGTGTGAAGAGATGAAATAACACTGTGTGGTCAAGAAAGGCAATTCTCTTGGACATAGCTGTCAGAAAAATAATGTTAAATAAATTACTTTGTAGGGAGACAGCAAACTCAAAGAGCACTCAAAGTTTTAAAGACATGTAAGAGAAGAATGGTTGAGTTACTAATGAGATTTAACATATAATACATGTTTTTTTGCAAGAAGGTTGACTTGTATTTATAAAATCTACTTGAAGATGTCTGAAAGTTGTCCAATTAAATTTGGACAATTATTTATCAGGGAAAAAAGGATTTCAAGTCTTGTATTCCAGAAAGTAAACCTACTTGCATGTGTTTAATTATTGCAATTGTGCTTTTTAATGTGCTCAGAACGGTATGAAGCAATTTTGCACTAGTTTTTTGTAATTCAAAGAATATTCTGTTTTAATAGTCTCGAATTTATGAAGAGGTGCAGATGATATGTGTTTTATTATAAACATTCTTTGAATAGTCAGATGATAGTCCTTAGTACAAGTGAAATAAGAGGGTAGATGTACTGTTCTTGTGTTTGCTATGCCAAAATCATATGTTTCTATGGCAACAGAGTTAATCTATAGTGTCTCAATTGGATGAATCCTGATAAATTTTGCTACCTCAAGTAATCTCCCCTGTAACCCAGTGACATTAGATTGCATGAAACAAATTGTCTGAGTCTAGTCTTCATCACTATTTAACCAAGATATATTAAAGAATTTGGGCAAGGTAACACAGCAGTCTCTATTCAGTACTACAAGGTGGTGCACAAAACCTGCTTTCTTTAAATCATATTTTCTTAGCTGATGAAGTCACTAAGTCATACCGGTTTGACTTTCTACCTTTTGTCTGGTTCCCTGCAATGAACACATTCTGAAATTTATCGTCTCTATAAATTAGAATTTTACTTAGACCACTTTGCCACACAGCCTTGTGGAAGTTCAGCTATGAAGACACTCTCACAAGATTTCCAAGCTTGGTTCTCACACCAGGGGTCAATTGGACTCTTAGAAAACAGGATCTTGTGTACAGCTCTTGTAGATATCCAGATCCATCAGAGGCTTCAACCTGTCCTTGTCTAGTGTGCCAGCAATGCAGATGCATGGAAGTTTCACCTTTTAGGAATGCATGGTTTTGAACCAAATTAAGACACTCAGATTTTTATGTGTTAAAAAAAAAAAAAAAAATCTCTTTTTTTAGTGCAAGGAAACGTAGAGCTCAGTTAAGGAATGGTAGTGTATCATGTGTGTCTGCTCTTTCTGTTCTTTGGCCTTAGGCTGTGGTTTCTTAAGGACTCAGGCATTCATTCCCTGTGGCATTCCCCTGGCAGCAGAAGCCTTTTTTTCCTGTGAAGTTTTCTTCTTTAGATGAACTCGCAATTAGTAAAGACATCTCTGCTCCGATAGGTATTTTTCTTTCCAGACCTGCTCTTGGCCTTCTTCCTCAAAAAATGACTTAAAAGTTAAAAGGGAACTTAGATAACTTTTGAGTTTCTTTGTCAAATGACCCTGAATGACTGTCATCAGTTTATTACATTTTCTTTGTAGGCAGTTTCTTACTTCCCTTTCCCTTCACTTCTTCAGATATGGAAGTGTAAATCACCGATCATGGCCAATTTTGTTCATAGCTTGTGCCACTTGCTTGTAGAATCAGGAAAATTTAGGGATAGGCATCATATTTCTTTTCATCTCTGCTGGATTCTAGCTGACTGGGAAGGAAAAGGACAGCACACAGGGTAAAAAAATCAAACCAAAAACATCTTTCCAAAATGGAGTTGTAATGCCAAGGCTGGAAAAATCATGACTGAACTTTAGACATGTTATATGAGAAAGAGGCCTTGAAATAGATAATATTCCCTGATACAAGCAACAAAAGCAGTTAGACCTTGTTTTAACCTGCAGTTCAATCAGCATACTCCAGATGGCACACGATGATGAGAAAATTATGCATGTGCTACTTGGAGGGATGGAATAAGCAAACAGAAGGAGCTTGTTAACACAGAGCCCCTGGAAGCTGCCTTCAGGACTGACAGTCATCTGTACATTCAGAAAGCAAACAAAACTTTCAACTCTTTAAAAGATAGTGTTGGGGGGGGAACAAACAAACAAACAAAAAATCCCTGCGCTAATCTCAATTATAATGCAGGACACACAAGTGTTTGAAGAATTATCACGCTTTATATGCTAATAGATATTGAGTGACAGATGTTTTCCAAGCAGATAGATCATTAATTTGGCCCTAAGTTACAAAGAAATACAAGATATATGAATTTTTAAGGGAGATTATTACTTGAACGCAGTTAGAAGGGATATACCGGTAACTTGTTCTATTAAAGACATGTTACACTGCCTTTTTCTCATTCTGAGAAAAAAACTTTCCTTGTGATTAGTCCTAATTAAAATGAGTGCTGAAAACTGCAGAGGGCAACCATTTCTGAACATTTACGTGCTTAAATTTCAAAAATAACTCCATGAGACATCAGTACGCTCCTATATATATGACACAAGAAAGAAGACAATTCTCTGACTCCATTTAGCAACTGACCAAAACCTATATTGCATAAAAATGTTACAAACTAAAAGTGCAAAAGTTGATGAGGCTTTTGAATTTTGGGATAAAGCCTGTATTTCAAGTGAAACACCACATTGTACAGGATGTGAGTGCTAGTTCTGACTTTGTGCTGAATGAGGACTGTGTTGCTGAAGATTTACAGAAACAACAACAACTAAAAAAACCCCTAAACCCAACACATTTCTGGAACTTCTCGTGTTAATGCAGTTTCTAACAAAAATCCAGCTATGTTACCCAAACCCTGTAAAGAGCTTGCAAACTGGCCTTTTCACTTTGCTGCCCCAAAGGCTCCCATGGGACCTCATGAAAACAGTTTTCCTGAAGCACTGCTCCCATCCTAGGGTGGGCAAATGGTGAAGCAGCTGCCTAAAAGCAACAAAAAATGGCACTAACAGAGCAGCTTTCCCTACAACAACCCTCTGAAGCATATTTAAAATAGTTTATTCTGTAGTCTAGGTGGCTTCAGATAAATGCCACAGCAATGCTCTTTGTAAATGCACAAATCTAGGTAAGTACTGTATTGTGAGAGAGGGCAAGGTTTACTTTTTGTAGTTCCACACATTGATTCTGATGAACATTTCATGCAAAAGGAGTTTCTGTAGTAGAACATTTCAGAATTCATGAATAGTAATTGAGCCCTTTAGTTCTGCACTAAACTTAAATCCATTATTCTCCATTTAAAGCAGACACATCATGTTGCTCTACAGAACACTGCTCTGTCAATTCAGTGCTTTTTTCAGTGAGCTGGGCTAGAATATTAAGCACTCTTTGCTCTCAGTATTCTTGCTGTGCTTGGCACATTTGGATTCCATTTGAAATAGGCAAATAGCAATTCTGTTGTTCATAATGAATAGCCTATACGTGTATATGCACCTTGCCTTTGAAAGGGGGAGCATATATTATTTGCCACATCTTGAAGCTTTGGCAACTGGCTTGCTTCGTTTCCTCTCTCTCTCTCACTCTGCACATAAGCAGTGAGATGTAAAATGCAATAAAAGTCCCTGACAGATTTCTGTCTTCTATACCAAACAAACCAGTCTGCTTTGGCATTCAAAGTGTACATATCTTTTTTTTCTGTCATGGGCAAACTCTTAGAAACGCCTGTAAAAACAAAGAGTTAAGAAAGGAAGATTAAAGTTTCTAAAAGTCCCCTCCCATGCTGACCATCTTTCAATCGTTTGCAAACATGTAGCTATTACTGTGCCTGGGCTGTGCTATGCTGATGCAGACCTATGTCTGTTCATACTGTGCTAGTGGAGATACAATTCAACCACTCCCCAGACAATTTTTCTGTTGCTAAAGTTCTGTGAATACACAGCTTAAACCCTGCTAGCATGCTCCAGTAAGTTTGTGCACTGGAAGGGTTTTATGTTCCTCATAAGCAATAAATCATGCACTTTTGCTTAAATGAATTATCTCGTTTGGGAACAGTGTGGTAAGCTGAGTTTTATAAAAGCATGCCAAAATTTAAAGTTTCCCAGCCTCCCCATTTTTTCCCTGTTAGCTGTGAGTCTGTTACATTTAGATCCATATTGATAATGTTTGCCTGCACAGACGCTGAGGGAAGGAGGAATTGAATAGAACATCTGAAGAAATATTACCTCCATCTTTCACTTAACGCATCTTCTCTACAGATTCCTCTATCTAGGAGAAGTCATACAAGGACAAATCTCGTTTCCATCCTTAAAACAATTAGATCTGAAGGAAAAATTATGAAGATGCTTATACAGCAAGACACACAGCGTGTGACATTTCTCTCTTCAATACCAGCAAAGTTGAAATACAGTTGCCTGGGGTAGTTCTGTGTGTCTGAGCCACTTTGTGCACGGAGCTCAGTACAAAGCTTACTGCTTCTGCCTGATGGTGTTTTCATCTGTGCAGCAAGTAGATGTTAAGGTAAAAGTCATCAGCAAGGAGCTGAAGCTGCCAACATGAAGATCAAGGTTTAAAAATAAGGTCGCTTAAAATGAGTACCACAAGCCTTTACCAGCAATTAGCTGATTAGACTGAAATGCCCCTGTGAAACAGTCCTTAGGGAGAGAGCACATGCAGTGAGGGTTTCTTCTGCACAGCAGACAGGAGCTCCTGCTCCTGCAGCACCCATTTATGCCTCTCTTGCCAGCCAATGATGGCACTGAATAATCTACATGTTTTACCTGCTGTGGTAACACCTCTGCAAAGGGAAACCCCAGTTTCCAGACAGCTAGCAGGGAAAAGCAGCTTGAGAAGACTTACAAACATATTCCAGTCTTCTTAACTCAGGAGGTGTCAATGAAGTGCTTGAAGATTACCAATTACAACTGTCTTGTTTGAACTGAAAGATGTGTGAGGAATGGTGATGCTAGTTTAGAAAATTGTTTAAAATGCAAATCATCATCTTGCCTCACAACCAATTTTTCAAGAAAATAAGAAAGTAGCACTTTGGAATTTAAAGACTGTAATTTGAATTTAATATTAATGCTTGGATGCTCGGATTGCAAAGCTAATTGACCCAGGGCCTCGTGTAGTGTACAAAGCATGCTCACCCAGAAAAGCCAATTTTTTTTTTTTTTTGTCAGAAAATGGAGACACTCTGCTGTGGGCTAGGGTTTGTTCCTTGCAGAGGTCAAACCAGTGTCTGTTTGAAAAATTCATGATCCAGAAAAGGTAATTTTTAATGAATATTTATGAAATATGTCCTTTCTTATCGGAGCTGTGTAAGTTTTCAGAAGCCTGCCACTAAGTCTGGCTTCTGAATTTTAGCAAATAACTTGTGAGTTCCTTCTGAGCAAATATTCAGGTTACATTTTTGTCTAGCTTTTCCTAGGATGTATCTTTTTGCATAGTAAGACATATCACTGCAAAGCATGTGTAATATACATCATATACAGGTTGTTTTTGGGATTGTTTTCCTACAGTATTTTGAGATAGGTTAATATTTTGAATTAATTCTATTTCAGGGTTAATCACTTTAAAAAAGTCCTCATGAAAATAAATACAAGCTAATGGGTTTATATAATTCATTTTTCCAATAAAGTGTGTAGCTACAATTGCCAAAGGCCAATAACTAGAAGGCTTTGCTAGACTAGTTTGCTCTCTTTGAGTCTCAAATCTCACCTGCAAAGCCCCAGAGTGCTGCAGAACAATAGGTGAAGAGAATATTCCTTTGGGGTTTACCACTAGAACAGCCCTTAGAAAAAGAAGCTGAGATTGGTGTGTGGCCTTGTGCTCATGATGGCTCTTCAGCACAGTGTGTCTGAAGAGCTTGTTGTGCTCATGGCACAGCACAAGGAATCTGCAGCCAGAAGTGCTCCAAGCCTTGCCAAAGCCATGTGGCAGGGAAAGGCTGAACATTGTTATGTCCAACTTCCAAACAAAGTTTTGCATTCCATAGGCAAAGCTGTTTTCAATAAGTTCATGCAAAATATTTCAAGAAAAAATATTGTGCCTAAGTCTAGATAAAGTCATAACAGATGATTAAAGTACTGGGTTCTGATTTCCTCTCAGTTATAAAATTTACAATTACTCTGAGGAATTTCATTTGCTTTCCTCTCCCTTTTTTACACCTTTTGTGTGTTGAAAAGACTTTATGTTACTTTATTTCTCATATGTGAGATGTTTAGCTAATATTCCCTACCCTCCTCACCTAAAATCCTTATTTATTCAGTATTTTATTGTATATTATTATATCATTATATATATTATTTTAAATCATACCTTTAAAAGGATGCACTTTGATGACAGCAATGCATCTTTTGTAAAAGATGCCTTTGCACATCAAGACCGTCCTGGGGCCAGCATCAGAGGGGCAGATGTTTAAGGTTCTCTTAACAAGGCAGGACTCTGACAATGGCACTTTGGGCTGATTTTCTCTTAAGCAAGAGAATTTCTGCTTAAGCAAGCTATGCCTGCTTAAGAGTTTCCTTTTATTTCTGGCCCTTTGGGCTGGTTCCCCTTGGAATTTCTTTCAGAATTAAACCCAAGTGGATGAGATTTATTCATAGCTTAATTTAATATAGGAGTACAATTCTCAGCTGGTACATAAGCAGACTTAGAGGGAGTATATTGTCTTTGGGTTCATTTTAATGTTCTAGCAGGTAAATACTAGTTTTGTAGACAATATCACAAGTAATTCCTTTCAATGGAATCTGGTAAGGTCCTCATGAGGAGCAGTCACCTCATGATAGTCTTGAGTTCCTTCGAGTTTCTTTAGTTCTTTTTACAGATTTTGCCTCTTATGTGTATAAAATAGTTTTTTAACTGAAAAAAGAAATTGTGTATTAATAGGATAAATATAATATCATGTGACTACACAAAATCATAGTTGAGTGTATTTGACCTTTTATGGGACATAAGGAAAAAAAACACAATCAACGCCCAAATGAGTAGTTGTTACAGGTAATTTCTTATAAATATGTAAACAAGGTAACTTCAATAACCTGCATGTTTATCCAAGAATCCACATGTTCCAACGTGTCACTGAAGTTAAATCATAAAATGCTTTCTAAAACTGCTATTGTTATGCTTTTTTTTGTGTATACCTAATAAGTAGAGAAGAAAGAACCTTGAAGAACAGCTAGGTTTGGAAACTAGAGAAGGTAGGGAGTCACATGATTGTTTTGACTGTTTTAGATAACTATTTCTAATGGATTTGATGAAAAATGTGATAGAGGGTCTGGTATAAATCTAACCATTATATCTCAGAAGTCACTTTGAATTACACCAAGATATTAAGGGTCTAAAACTACAAAATTAAAGCATAGTTAAGGTCTTCTGTTGCTTAGAGTTCAACCTTTCTGGTACTGTCTGTGCCATTTCCCCACCATCTCTTTGATTATGCATTTTTCCTCTCACATCAATGGATTCATTGCAAAGAGTAGTTCTGTGACCACCCTAATGATGGTTTCTCTAGTGCCTTTACTGCTAATGCATAATTTATCTCTGAGAAGATCAAGCAGGAGTGGTGGTTAACCTGACTGCAACCTCTCAAAACAGATTGCTTTGATGAGGAAAATCATGCAGCATTTATTGGTCGGTTGTGTTGTTCTTTTCCCCAAGAACTTTGCAATAGTTCCTGAATTGTAGGAAATGTTCTCCAAGTGCAAAATAAAGCATCTTATAGAAATAACAGTAAGTGCATAATGAGACATGCAAGTGGCTGCCAGCCAACAGTACCTTTCTCTACCTCTTGTTCAGTCCTACATCTACATACAGTCTGTTTCTCCTTTGTTCCCTCTGGTGCTGTTTGGAAATATGAGTCAACTTTTTTGTTTTTTTTCTTCTTTGCATAGAAAGCAAATAATAATCTACTGACAACTCATACTGATACCTTGGTTTTCCTCATTAGTCAATGCTAAGCAAAATAACAGATGAGCCAACTTTATTGTTCTTCTTTTCTAACATCTATAAAAGAAGGGAAAAGTCCTTGCTCTTACTATTCAACACTATGCACAGGAATTATAGTAGGAGAATTCATAGAATCATAGAATGGATTTGGGTTAGACAAAAACTTAAAGACCATCTCGTTCCAACCCCCTGCCATGGACAGGGACACCTCCCACTAGACTCCCACTTCTCCCCAGGGTTGCCCTCAGTCCATTCTCCACCCAGCTTCCGTTTGTGCTTGGAATTGTCCTGACCTTCAACAATGACCTGAAATTTTGCATTTTTTGCGCATTTGAGAGACGAGAAACAGAAGGAGTAACACAGGAGAATTTTTTTTTTACTTTTTTTAGAACATATAAGTCACTCTGCCAGATGCCAGGAGGAAGTTTAAATATCCTCTTTTTCCTTTTATGTCATGGAAGTTCTGAGAGCAGAAATATGCAAACAGGCCCATGTGTAACACTGCAGGACAGTGCTGTCAGGAGGGGTGGCATGTGCAAGGCCAGTATATGCTTAGGGTAATGCTTTGCCATCATGTATGGCACTGTGCAACATGTTGTCAAATCCTTGGGGGGAGTCGGGAAATCGGAAATTTGGAAAACCAACGTCAAAACTGAACTGACCATAAGATTGTGATTGATCTTAACTGCCTCTAATGGTTATTTTAGACTGCAGATTTTTTTCTGGACAGAAATTATTGTTTGCTAGATATAAGTTTGTAAGCCTTCTTTTAAAACTGATGTTCCTTAAAGAAATCCTACTAGGAAAACCTTTTATGCTCATTTTGGCCTCATCCTTGAATTGCCATCTGGGTTTAGCTTACATATATCAGTTGTCCAGCTCTGCTACTGGTACAGTGAAATAATTCAGCATTTGCTTAATGGTTTCACTGAAGTAGGGTTTAATATTTGCTACATGTTTTCTCTAAAATAAGATCTTTCAAAAGAGCAACTCATTAAACAGCCTCTGGAAATTAGTAACCACGTTTAATAAGATCATGGTCTTCTCCTTGGACAAAAAAATATTAAGAAGGTTTAGCCTGAACTAAAGTGGCACTTAGTGTTTCAGGGTTTGGGGTTTTTTTATTTGTTCTTTTCCTTCTTTCTGTATTCTCTTGAAAAGGATAAACAGGCCAGGTCGGAAGCCCAAGCATCCATTCATGTCACATGTCATTCACGTCACTGAAATCCTCAAATCTTGAGAATGAAAAGCATCTGAACACCCACAGTAATATAGCTGCCACAGCTTTTTTTTTTTTTTTTTTTTTTTTTTTTTTTTTTTTTTCCTCACGGGCATCTGCTGCTGGTTTCTGGACAGTGAAATTCCTTTGTCTGCCCCCAAAAGGGGCAGTGTAGCTTCAAAGCTTGGAGTCTGACGGGACTCCGTAGTCCTTCCTCACTTTCCTGTTGGGAGGAAATTCTGCAGCTCTAAAATCTCCTCAGTACAGATTTATGTCTCAATTTGATGTCACAGCTTGGTTTTGATGTACCTTCTCCTCAGGGAACTTATGGGCAAGGTGTTTATAAACCCCTACTGAGAGTCCCTCCAAATAAACATATAAAAGTTGATTTGTCCTTATGCAGTAGTTTCTTACTGACTAAAGGTATCACGGCAAAAAGATTGATTATGGAAATTCCATCTCCCTGTCTGAAAACAGAAGAGGGCATTTTTAGAAATGCCATACTGTCAGAAGAAGGCTAACTACTATCCAATGTAATGAAATGTAATCAGGTTGTGAATAACCTGTAATTCACATACTTTACAAAGGGTTTTAAAATAGCTTTCTGGGGTTGAAGTAATTTTGCCCCTATTATTATACTTACAAATAAAATACCTTTTTAGGATTTTTTTTTTTTTAATTTAAGGAACGGAGTTCCTAAGATCACAGTAGGCTGCAAAAGATGATTCCAATTTATGCAATAATTGAATAATCTCCTTAATATACTCCCTGTTGGGTACTCAGACACATTTGAAAGCCACTGCAAAATTTTCTACTCCTCTGTAGCCTCGCCAACTCTTTTGTGCTTCCCAAGCAACAGGAATTAAGTATTAAAAATCACAAAGGCAGGGCATGAAACAGAAAGGTAGGAAGGCATCTCACACCCTGTACGTTGGGCAGATTATGTGCTCCTCTTAAATTATTCCACAGAGCTGTTCAATCAAAGCGGTTATTTTAACAAGGCAGTGACTCATGTAGCACTGCTGCAGCACTTGGGGATGGTGCCCCTGTAACAAACTGCAGCTGATGTCTTATCTTAGGGCAGAAATCTGCATGGGATGGGATGGAAAGCTCAGTCACTGTCTCTCTTACTCTTTCTTTTCCATATTATTGTGGGAATTCCATCAGTTACCAACTTTGCTTTCAGTCTTCTGGGTTTTTGTGCTTTATTTCCTATTGAACTCAAAGTCATCATCTTTTAACATTGTGAACTTGGGAGGGGTTTTTCATCAATGCAAGCCAAAATAACAGTCACTGGATTCATTGTCTGGCTCTTCGACACTGTCTGTAAGGATACTTAGCACTGATTGTTTTAAATATATGAATGTGCTAAATGTATTTTTGTTTAACTAAGAATATATGAATAAATAGGTCATTGAAACACTGAAAGTAAGAGAAAACTAAAAAAATTGGCTGCAGTGAGGAGCTATCTGAAGATATGTGTTACTGGTTAACACTGGGAATACCCACAAGGTATATTTGATCTGTCACTGATAGTTATCTGTTAACTGATTGCTTAAGTGAAATATAAACATTCCATAGCAAAATGCATATTACTTATAATTAAACAGGTGCTGCTATTTAGCAGTGAGTGTTTTATTTAGCTGTGAGATTTTAGTGTGTTAATGAGTGCTGTTTGATTTTGGTAAAATGTTGAGTTAATATTTTCAAGAATATCCCTTAAAAAGGCAATAAAATCATGCTCCTTGATTTTAAAAATGTGATTTTCACTTAAGTATAGAAAATTCAAACAAGAGCCCATGACATCCAACATGAAATTTATCTCCTTTCTTCCATTTGAATTTTTTCTCTTTTTTTTTCCTGATAAAGTGAAAATTCAAAGCAAATTATTGCAACAATCAGCCATTTCTGTGGCATATTGTCTCTGTATTAAAATGCTTAGCAGGATAAAGTGGGGCATATTACAGTCATGGAAATGTTTAGTTTGGAAAAGGCCTTTAAGATTATCAAGCCCAACTTTTAATTGTGGAGAATCCCTGCAAGCTTCTCCCATTGACTGAAAAAATGTTGGTGGGTTTTGTTTTTGTTTTGTTTTGTTTTGTTTGTTTTTTCATTAAAATGGAATAATTGATCATCTCTTCATTTGCAGAGGGGAAGTCACTCAGAAGAATGTAGGCATCAAGTGGTAGACCAACTTCACAACCAATTTGTTCTGATTCTGTGGTAATTATATCCTAACAAATGCGCTTTGGAAACTGGATTGACTCACTGCCTGCCACTCAGAATAGCACCACTGGGTGGTTTGTTTTAGTAGCTGGAAACTGTGGATACTCTAATTTAAGCAAATTTCCCACTGATGCTACTGAGAGGAGAGCTGAGTTTTGCAGAGTTGGAGTTCAGCTCCGTAATACACAAGGATCATGGAAAGACTGACAGCTGATGCGAAGTGAGCAGAACTGCATGGGGTGAAGAGCAGTGTATTTGGAAGTATTTGCATGGTTGGGCTTTAAATTGGTGTCAAATAACAGCATATGGTCTTTAGAAGGGAATTAACAAGTTGTGATTAAAATGTGGGGTTTTTTTTTATTTTATTTTAACACCTCATTTAATTTCCTTCTGTGTATATTCAGCTCGACTGTGGTTTTCATCACAACAAAAAATCTTCCCGTTGTCTGATCTCTTTGTGTCTGACAAGCTGCTCTTTTTTAACACAACAATCTAACTTTGAAAGCTATTAAAATTCAGGGAATGCCTTTACTCCAGGCCACGTAAAGGGATCAACCAAAACTCTGCAACTTTGGACTGCGAGAACTACTTTGGAAAGTTTGTATTTGCAGCTCGCGTTTTGTGGAGCAACAGTGACAACCAGCGGCCAGTCCCCTAAAGTTGGCCAAGTTATTCCGTGTGGGTGTCCCGCACATTACCAGCCACCCACACCCCTTCCTTTCCAACCTGAATGAGTTTGTGATTCAAAAGTAAAGGGCAGAGTTAATTTATTTCATTTTACTTGGCTTAACTCTGGGGATGAGTTTAAAAGAAAAGAGAGCTTCTTTTCTGAAGAATAGATGGGCTCTCACAATCCAGTGCAGAGCGGCCACATTCAGATCAAAGAGGTCCCTGCTGACCCGTGGTGTCCCTATTTCAGGACCATATCTACATCTGGATGACCACTAAAAGTTTCTGTGCCTTGCTGCTGGTACGTGACACAGATCAAATCAAATTCACCGTGCAAAGAAAACCCTGCTTTAGTTCTTTTGAAAAGGGTGGGGTATAAAAGTCTCCCTTTGCCACTGATGGGCAGTCAATACACATAATACATGACTCTTGAATATAAATAATTTGAGAGTAGCTCGTGTTGCCTGCATCTTAGTTTGTTGTTTCTTCCTTAAAAATACAGATTTTATCAGAGAGAGAATGAGAGTGACTCCTGATGGTGATGCTGTAGAAGCCCTAGTAAAAATCACCTGATACTCTGCTTTTTAGTTTAAAGAAGGAAAGTCTCCCATGCTCTGAAGTTTGAGCTAGCCGCACTTCAGGATTTGTGGGATTACTTTGGTGGATAGGTACCCCTAAATTTAAGGAAGATGCCAGGCCTCAGCCCAAAGTAGTTTGATTTATATTGTTTAGAATTATTCCACACATAACATTTTATGGCTTAAAGTAAGGTAAACAGTTTACATCAGAGTAGAAATACCAGCCCTCTAAGCACCTTACAACGTTTCTCCTCCTTAGCTAAGGTTTTTCTCCCACTATACTAAAAAGTTTTTTTTTAAAGAAGTGGCTGGGGGGCTGAAGGAAAAAAAGAAAAAATAAAGAAGAAAGAGTCTCCCAACCTTCATTTCTTCCTCTCTGGCACAGTTTTATGAGTGCTTATGGCAAGTTTGCTTCTGTAATCATAACTTAAACCCATCTGGGGCTGAGATTGGCTGCTAGCTTAGGATTTCCACTTAACATATTCATGATTAGCATGCACAGAAGGAGTAGAATTAGGATGAATGTTTTTGGAACAGTACAGATAAATCCTCATAAATGTAGTACAACAGCTCTGGAAATGCACAGTACTGAAATGTAATGAAGCTGAACTCTGTAGAGAGTTTGGTATTCTCAGTACCATGCCTCTCCTAATGAACTCATTTAGATTAGAAAATGGATTTAATATTTTATTGGAATTAACCTGAGCCAGTAAAGAGGATTACAATTTCTTTCCATAAATATGGTGATATTACAGGGTGAGGTAGCATGTTACATGAATATTAAGCATTTTATGAGCATTGTCACGAAGCCAGAAAGAGTATAAGGTAATTAGGTTTTAATATAGTGATACTGTTCTTATAGTAATTAAATTTGAAAAGTGATAAAAGTATATTTGAAAATTATTTAAATCCATATTTTGATGCATTTAACAACTTTAATAGTGCTTAAAATGAAAAGTATGACATGTTTTCCCCTAACAATCAATTTCAACAGTTTGTATTTAAATACGGAAAATTAAAAATACTCTGGGTCCTTCAGACAGGGAAAAAGACACATTCCAGGAAAGATGTGATAAGTGTATTCCATTTGCTTTAGAACAGTATCTGCTGGTGGGAGAAAACATACATAAATCAGGAAAAAAACTTGACATAAATGTATTATTTTCCTTTGTTTTTCAAAACCTTGCAAAGTCAGTCACAGTGTTGTTTCTGTCTCCTAGACTGTCTTTTATAGTCACAAACCTGTTCTTAATCACAGTCGGTGTTCTACTTTTGAAAGGTATTTACCTTTTCTTTTAATTTATATTATTTACTGGAAAAAAGACTACATCGTTGTCAACTTAGTTGTCTTTGCAGACGTCTCTTAGAAAACCCTCAAAAGACCAAATAAAGATTCTGCAAAAGCTTCATAAAGTCGTTTGAGTGTTACTCAAAGCAATTTAGTTGGTTGGGGTTTTCTTAAAGAAATTTATGATCTGAAACTGTTTTTCAGTATAGGCTGCCTATAAAAATCATCTCCTGCATATCTGAACAATTATCAATTTTGCCAGCTGAAACTCAGTGTACATTGTGTTGGAGAGTAACTCTGAGGCAATTCCAATCTGAATCAAGCAATGGAATAAAAATTCAGAATTTAATTAAAAAAAATAATTAGCTATGAAATGTCACATGTTTAGATTGATTCATTGAGTCTGAAAGATGTTTCCAAAATATTTCTTTTCCTCGGGGAAGGCAAATAATGGAACTGCTTTATTCTCTGTTGCTCTGGATCTTGTTATTTCTAAAATCACATCAAAATTTTTTTATGACCATTACACTTATATATCCTGGGAATTGTAACTCACTTTATTGAAGAAAACAGGATCCCAGTTATGAGTCAAAAATGGTGCATGATGGGAGGAAAATACTTTTCCAAGTTTTGATGAGTTGTTTCAAAACACTTTTTGCATGTTTGTACTGATTAGCACCTTAATACACTCAGGGCCTTTTCATTTTTCTTAGTATCATAAGTATTGAGGAAATCTGGGAGCGGTTTGGTTTCATGAATACTTCCCCTCAAGGCCAGCTCTCAGCAGATCTTAATTTGCAAAACGTTACACTCTAGAAATTTGGCTGGTGAGCTGATAAATTCTATCTCAGATTTTGGCTAGTTTTGAACAAATGTACTTGTATTCATGGACTGATGAGTCAATGGCATTAATCCTAAAAAAATCAAGTCAAAAAAAAAGAAGAAAAAAGACAAACAAGAAACACGCATGTAAGAAGATGCCAACATTCATTTTTTCACGGTTGTTTTGGTTTTCTCCTGCATTCTGGTGATAGTAGTGGTTGTTATTACTATTGTTCTCTTGGTTCCCTGGGTCTGGAGTTATTTATGTGCATCACTTCTTTTGGCATTCCTGCTGTATTTCTGAGGAGAAGTTACAGAATGACTTATCTACATGACGTTGATCTGCTTGACCAGCAATGAGTTATGGCACCAGCCTTTTCCATTACTGTGAGTGCTTCCAGCCTCAAGGTGTCTGCAGGGATTGCTCCTCTTCCTCCTGAGTCCCGGGAATGACCTCTTTTGCTTCTCCCACCAGTCACTGGAGAGTAAACAGGAAAGGAGAAGGGAGCAAGAGGGATGGAAAGTAAAGAAAAGACCTGCTGGATATTTTCTTTCCCCTCTTCTCTCCTCAGCTTGGTTTAAATAATTCCATTTGCCTCCTAAGCCAGTTCTGGTAGCAAATTTTCCCTGAAGAGGTGGGAAAGCAGCAACAACAGCTTGTCTGAGGAGATTTGCCTCAAGGCAGGACTGAAATTCCCTAGAAGGCTAAAATGCTTCCTATCACTGTATGAGTCGCTCCTCAGTGCAAGAAAATCTCAAGAGGTGGCACTTCTTTTTGTTGAATTTTCATCTTCCTATGCTTGCAGAACAGTCCTGGGTGAAGTTCTGCACTGGGCTTGAGCAGTAAGCGAGTGGGTTACAATGTCAAGTGATAGAACTCAAATTTTAGTAGCAATGTCTTAATACCACAGTATTGAGTTGTAATTGTCCTTTTCTTATAAAAACATTTTCTTCCTTGGGCTTTTCTCTCTGTTCTTGCCCAATTTTTTTTCATTTTCATAATTAATTAAAATGGCAATGTTCTATAAGCAGTGATTGAATTATATTATATTACTTGCCTAAGGCGATCAAAATTAATCAAAATAAGGAGTGAAAGTTTTGCTCTTTGTAATACAGCTGATTTGATTCCTGGGGTTTTGATCAAATTAAATGAAGGATCAAATTAACCAGTGATTAAATTGAGTAAAAGGCACTTTGTATGCCTGAAATATATTTTAACTTAATTAATTTCAAGACACAAAATATTAACTGGTGTTTTAAAAATTCATTTGTATTTCACTGTTTAATTTTCTAGAAACTATTTCCTTATCAAGGTTAGAACCTTTTGCAAGAGAAATACCACACTTTTAAAATCATTTCCTTCTTAATGCTTTCATTTTTCCCCCTGCACTTTTTAATGCTTGTAGAGAATCCTTTGCACTCATAAACTATTATTCCAAAGCTTCTGACCTCAGCCTACAAAGACTTGATGTGCCAAAGGCCAGTTTAGCAGAAATCTGAGACTCCTCACAATAGAACCTGCTAACCTGTGCAGACAATTTTGACCACAGAAGACCCCAAGCTGTTGACATTTAACCCACACATTTGTAGAAGTGTTACCATTTTGTCATACAGAATTTCATTAGCCTTCTGTTGGAATCTAGTTCATGTCTTCTTTGTTTAATGGACTGACACAACTTTTTACTGTACACTGATAGGTGTAAAGAATCTAAAAAGGAGATTTCTGCTATGCTGCAGCAGTGGTCTGAGTGAGAATTAAATCATCCACAATGTTTTTTCTTTCATAGCCAAAAAAAAAAAAAAAAGCTTGAAACTGCACATGTGACTCCTACAAGGAGCTTGCCCAGACTGATGAAAAGTGGGTGACCCAGCTGGAGCAAAACTGCAAGAATGTGAGGATAAGGGTAATTCTCTTAGAGGGTTTTTACTTAACATTTAGCATTCCTCAGAAACAGAGAATAACATGGTGAAAGGGAAGGAGAAGAACAGAGTCCAATTTTGTGAGATACAGTCTTAGGCAAGTGTTGCCTTGTCTTGAAATACTTCTCTTCCACTCTTTACTATTAATAGAAGTGAAATAAAGCTACAAGTGTGTAAACATACCAAAGATTGATTAAAAATACTCAATGTTGTGCATCAAGGCTGAGTGTATTTATGCATTTGAGGCACTTAAAAACTTCAAGCAGAATGTACTGGCTGTAAGTGGCATCTAATCTCATTATTCCTTAAGTCCTGGAAAAGGCACACTTAAAGGATTAGATCTATTTAGTGTGAGCAGCGTGGTCAGCCTGTTGCAGCTATTTTTGATTAATGCATTTATTCTCTCAAAAGGGAAAGAAATGTTTTAGTGGAAGGAGAGAGAAAATGAAAAATAAATACTTAAAGCAGTGTACTATCATACTCTAAGTAGCATTTTATAGAGACTTGTGGTGTCACTTTGAAATAGCCTTTACCAGGAGACAAACAACCAGCACAAGCTGGATCCTGACTTATTCTGTGCTTGGAAGTGATTGTTAGTCAGCAGGAATAGAAGCTGTGAGATAAAATTTTGGTCTTGGCAGGTTGATAGTCCTTTGATACACTTTAGGAGAAGTGTGTAAGAGAAGAGAAGGCAGAAGCTGCTGGACAGCTGGGAGATAGACAGCTGATAAAGCCAAAGAGTGGAGAAGCACTGGAGAGCCCTAGGACTGCATGGCTGATAAAGACCAGGTTTGTGGTCTTCAGTGTAAGGTCAGCCTTACTTGCTTGTCTTCCATGTGCTGTGCAGGACTCACCCTTTAAGATGTACATTTTCCAGAGTGTTTTGCTGTACAGAAAAGCAGGATCCCTTAGAAACCCTACAGGCAAGATCCCTTAGAGAATCTAAATTGATTTCCTGTCACCATTTTTTGTGTTTGATAATGAATGTTTAATTCAGTGGGAAAAGATCTTGAGTATCCTTTCCTGAGCTTGCTATCAATTTGGAATTAGAGTTTGGACCTGCATTTCAACAACTTTTTATATTCAATGACCTGCAAGAATGAATATAATTTGAGTTATTTATTTTATATGGTTATTGCATGACTAATGCATTTTAAAATCCTTGGATAAGTGCTGTCATGGAGCAAAGTGTTTTTATAGTGTTTGCTCTGTGCATTTTAAAATTGCAATTAAAATATCTGAAAAATCATTTTACGAGTATTATCAAAAGTATTTTGAGAAATGTTTGGAATTGCAAGGCAGAGTTTGATGCAAAAGGTCACTTATATAACTCTATTTCTATTGCATCCTGGAGAGTTACTATATTTTCTGTGGCGGTTCTAACCTTGAATATCAGTGGCGTGACATCTGTGAGTTCTTGAACGCTGTTTTTTTTTTTCTCAAATCTTGCTGATTTTTAGAAGTAGTTCTTCAATCAGTAATATGTTTTACTTTCAACTTGTTCCTTCCTTCTTCCTACTTCCCACTTAATTTTAACAACTTCAGTTATCTAAAAAGATGCAAACAGTAAACCAATCCTTTTTAAAATTCTACTACCTACCTGCTATTCTCTCTTTTTTTTTCTCTGATGGATATAATCAAAATTCTTATGCTTCCTCTTTGGTGTTATGTACTTTACATGACATCTAGAGGCCAAAATTGATGTGAGCTGTAATTAATCTTTCTGTGAGGCTTTAAAGACCCATTGGTAAACCAGAGATAGGAATCACACTGTCTGCATACTTAAAGTTGTTGGACATCCCAAAACAAATTTGGATTCAGAAATCGTATTTCATGGTGTCATCAACCAGCAGATGTAAAAGAGCTGTTGAGGGGAAAAAAAAAAGTGTGAAAAACAAAGCCTGCATTTGTTTTATATGCAGTCCCCTGTGTAATTAGTTCATATACAAGTTGTACAGTAATCTAATTAGAGCATCTGACATTTGCCTGTGACAACTAGAACCCTTTAGGTAATCAATAATGTTAATATAAAGTGCCTGATTAAATACACCTTAATTTCCTCCTGTGTTCTCAATCTGATATGCAAATTCACCTTGCCTGTATAATTTCTAATACCCATCTTCTGATTCTTGCTTTTAACTATATCTGCTTCATCCATCAAAAGTTCAAAAGGACCACATTGTGCTATATAAATTGTGATAAGTTATACTGTGGTAACTTCATATGCATTCTGTGAGCTGCTTCAAGACATCCCCTTCAATAAGCTTGAGTTTCATTAAGCTATTGTTATGTGTTTTAAAAAATATAGAGAAAGTAGCAAATTACTCATATTTCTTCAAAGATTAAGTTTACATAGCTTAAATATGGGTCACAAACAATTTTTTAAATTTTTTTTTCTGCTTTACTAGTGGGGAATGGTAAAAGTTTGTTTTGTGATGATGCATAGAGGAAAATATTGGCCCTTGCTGAAGAGGAACATGTCTTTCTGTACATGACTATGCTGGTTTTGCAGTTTGGGATATGTATTTTAACTTCACTTTTTCACCCTCTGAGACAGCATATCAGGCTTACTATTATCTGTGTCCTGGTAAAAACATGTCTCTCAGGATGCAGCACATTGATTAGCAATTAGCTCAGCTTGTTTCAAGTCATAAACACTTTAGACCTTAAACTGATGTTTACACTGAACCTTCTTAACTAGTTTATAGCCTTGGAATTCAGTCTGGAATTCAGTTTGGAATTCAGTTTGGATTACCAACACTCAGCTGCAGATCCTTGAGTTGTGAAATCATTACCAGTAATAGTAATAAGTTTCTGTTTAATGCTTTACCTAAAAGAAAATGAAAAAAAAAAAAAAGTCATATTGCTTTAGAATTCTAAAATTGGATTGCAGTGAACTCTTCATTTAGCATTCCTGCTCAATTCCTTGAACTCTGGTTCAAAGAGGCTGGTCTGGGATTGTTGGGACACTGATGCCATGGCCAGGGCTCACAGGGTGCTCTCCAGGGTGTCCTGGAGGTGGCAGGAGGGCAGGATGCCAGTGCCAGCAACAGGAGCTGGAGAAGCTCCAAGCACACTTGAAGCAATTCCTC
Organism: Xenops minutus; assembly: GCA_035221455.1. Taxonomy (NCBI): domain Eukaryota; kingdom Metazoa; phylum Chordata; class Aves; order Passeriformes; family Furnariidae; genus Xenops; species Xenops minutus. Next base: position 8,081,722 of record JAWWEE010000001.1, read on the forward strand.
TTAGGTTTGTCTGCACTCACTAACCCGAATTGGCCACAGTTACCCATTTCTTCAACACAGGACTACTTTGGCCAAAAATGTCAAATGTCATGGTGGTTTTTAGCATCTTGTGAAGGATAATCATTGTCTGTGACTGCTCTTCTGATATAATTTTAAATTATATACATTTTTTATATACTCTTTTTTTAAATACCATCTTCACAGTGAATCATGTTAATGTTTTGATGTCTAGACCTAACTCTGCACAGTAAATAACTCAACAATAATTATACAACACTTAAAAAGTACCTGAGGTAGGCCTAAATTTTCATGGCCATCACTCTCTCTCCCCTAACTTACACATATATCTTTGCAATGACTAGATTTTGGCTTCTATATTTCAAATAACAACTGTTTACTCTGTGAAAAAACTCCATACCAACAGCCAAAACATAAACATAACACAAACACACATTCCAGATAAGGTTCTCTACAGGTTTGTCCCTCATACTACACCATGACAAGCTAAACCCAAATGAAAATGACAAAAACCACCTCTCTCCCCTTCTTATTATGCAATTTAAATCACATCTTTTCCTTCAGTGTATTCAAATGCTTTAAACTGATGCAATAGGAAAGGGGAAAGTTGACCTAAGATAAAATATGAAAGGATGTTGAAGGCTTTATTGGAAATGCCAAAAAAATGTTTATTCATAGATTTCTCAGAAATAACATTTATAAGTCTGTGTATTATGCAAATAAATATTTACAAAACCAGTTTGTTTTTTTTTATTTCTGACATTTTATTGTATGTTCAGATGCAAGATAATTGGCATCTCTAAGTTATCTAAATATTATTTTTTTTAAAATGTTCTGGAATTAATATGATTTGATGCCACCTTTCCTTTTCCTCAAAATATTTTTGCCATGGTAGGACTTGAGGGTTGACATTGATTTGTGGGACTTTTAGAGGTGGTTTTATTTTATAATCATTATTTCAGGAGAATTATCACATCCTTTTGACAGTTTTGTGCATAAAAAATCATTTCTATCCTAAATAGTCTAAGGAGGATATTTACCTATTAGTTTTAGTCCATTTGAATTATTTCAGAACTTCAGTACTAATAATGCACAAGAATAATGAAGCATTTTTGCATTGGTTCTGATTTTTCCTGGTATCTTAAATCACATTTTATTTCTGCTTTAAGAGCAGATTCATCGACATGCTAAAGCAAGTAGAGCATGCCAGCCAGCTGAGATGCATTTTATGGTTGTTTTGCCTCTCTCCAGCACTGCTAAACAGTCAAAATGTGTTGATGATGCATAACATCCTAAATTTGAAATATTAGTGACATCAGCATGTTATATAAGGGCAAAAGGGAGAGCTCAGTCTCCAAGTCACAATTTCTACAAGCTCTATGGACATACATGATTACATTTTTCTTCACGATACTGCTTCCCCAGCAGGAGGAAAGGGGTGAAAGGAAGTCTTTCAGGAGCTGTTCCCCAGGTATTGTGTGGCCAACTGACTTTTAAATCCCACGAAAATGGACCTGAATAATCCCCACATCACATTTCTAATGCCTCCTCACATTATACTTCTGATGCCTTTACCCAGTTTTCCTCAGACTACTGACATATAGCAAAAAGCAGAAATTCTGCATGCAAATTTGCTGGACTAATTGGTGCTAATGTCACAATAACCTACCAGTACTCAGTCTTACTGCTGTTAAGTAAAATTAACTAATAGTAAGAGAGATTAAACTTAACTCCTCTTTTTCTTGAACAGACAATTATGTACAGGGATTCATCAGCTATTAAAAAGAAATTTCAAGAATGCATAATATTTTCTTTCTGAGGTCATTAGTGGGGAAAAAAATGACATATGCTAAATGGGCCAACACTTCTGTTACAGGAGAAAAATTTTAATTAACTTTAACTCAGATTAATTAACTACTTTGTAATTTCACGAAAAATTAATTGTCCTCACAGGCTGCCTAGTAATTTCAGGGATAATGCACTACATTCATCACTTGGAGCAAAAGTCCTTGCAAGATGGCACTTGGTCAATACAACAAATGAGATTCCCCCTGAGCCTTCCCCAGGCTGAGCAATCAGTCCCACATCCAACCTTTCCTCACAGGAGAGATGCTTCAGCCTCCTACCTTCCTTTGTGCCCCTTCCCTGGGCTCTCCCCAGTATGTCCCTCTCTCCCTCGTACTGGTGAGCCCGGTATTCCTGGTGTGAGCTCACCAAGTTATCACCTGGCACGTTTGCGAATTAACACAGAGCTTTGAGAAATTCAGTGTGGTTTCTGTGTTTTCGGCAACATAACCTGTTCTGCCTGGCCCCCAGCTGGCAGCTCGAGGACAGCAGATCTCCCGTGGCTTGTAAGTCATATCTGCCAGCCTTGTGTGGTTGTCTTGGATGCCTGTAGGGTAATGAATACTGTGTTTAAGAAATCTTATCCCCTTTGTTTGGTTGCATGGTGGGGTTTTTTTTCACATTATCCCTGGTCTTTTTAACTAAAAAGATTTTAGAGAGATTTTACATCATTATTTTCTCTTGCCAGCTGTTGCTTTCTTGTAATCTTTTAGGTGTTGTGTGTTTTGTTAGGTTATTTATCCCAGATTTTTTTTTTCTTTTTAAAAGAATGTCACTATCATTTCTATTTCTTGCCTTTTAGGACCTCATCTATCTTCGAAATATCAAGTATCCCAAATAGCAGCTAACCACAAAATAATAATGTGATACTGATACAATAAGGTAGCAACCCAAATATATCAGAAGTCAATAGTTTTCTGTAAATAAATTGGTATTTCATCTTCTTTACTGCATTTGCTTTCCCACACCACTGAAACCAGCAGTGGCACTGTGGCTGCAGGCATGTGGCCCTCTCTGCTGGCCCTTTGGATGCACCTTTCCTCCCACAGAGAATTGTGTTTCTGTAGAATAAAAACCCCAGCTAATATCCACCAGGCATCCCCAGCGATATCAAAATAATTGCAAAGTGTAACCCAATTTTAGACACACACACAAAGTTATACTGAATCCTATGAGTAATAGCTTTTTGCCTGCTAGTGCCATCCCACACTCACAGCAAATGCTAACTCATTACTAGGGTAGCAACATTTGTTTTACTGTTTTGAGGCAGCAGACTCCAAGCAGTTCGAATCCAAGTAATGACCTACCAGTAGGATCTTTGCCATTTCTTCTTTAAATGTATTTTTAGTGAATAGACCCTTAAGAAATCAATGAAAGCTCTGAAATGGTCATTTTTCAAATGGCTAATCTCTTCTTCAGCTTTTCCATTGTATCAGATATCAGGATCTTTTAAGGCTGAAGCACAAACTACTTTTCTTTCTCAGAAAATCTTTCACTTCTTTTTTTTTTTATTTCAAGTTTCAGCTTCAGCTACCGGGTTTGGGCAAACCTTGGAATTTACATACCAAGTGCTTTCCCAATGACTTTGAATTCCTTACAAAGGCATGGAAAAGGAAATTAGGTTTAAAAAATATAATTATAAGCACCTATATCTTGTAGCTTTCATATACACAAAACTCCCTTTGATTTCAATAAGGGCTTATTTTCACCATGCGTGTCTCCAATGTTAATTATTTTATTCATAAGCTTTATGGAATATGATTTGTACATTTAGTCCTGATATATCACCTTTAGAACAATGACATCAACAAAAAGAAAGGTAATATGTCAAAAAGCAGTAAAAGTCTTTTATTACAAACTTTGTACTGGCTTCCATGGCAAGAAGCAGCTCCAGTTCTCCATGGTTCCTATTCCTGCCACTACTGCTTTGCAAGTGAAATTTTAAGTGTAAAACCATCCTTGAAATGTTAACTTTTGCATTAGGGAAAAAAAAAAAAGTGATATTTGTTACCTAGAGAAAAAAATAATCTCAAGAGTCAGGGGTTTTTATTTAATTATTAAGTATTAATTATTTTCAAGAGTCAAAACAGTATTTATAGTAACCCCCAGAAACTGAGTAACCTCTGAGTAACCTCTACCTTTTTAGCTGCATATGTTAACTTTTTCTTGTAGCTCTTGATATAGTTCTTTGAATCTGTCATTCTCTACTGTAGAAGTGTGTAGTATCACTGATAACCCTTCCACTAAAATAAGCAGGGGGGGAAGAGATTTTGGGTTCTTTTGGTGCCCCAATGGAATCCTGGAACAGAGTTTTGTTCTCTTAGTGTACAGATGGAGTGATTTGTCTTAGTGAGTTGTAGGTTCAAGATCTACATGGTATTAGTGAGGTGGTGCGAAATAATTTTGTAATTTCACAAATGTACTATGATACATGTGATGTGGAACAAATTAGAGCTATTCACCTATAGCTTACTTTTCAGAAAAGCAATAATAAAAGATCATGTCATAATGACTTTACAACATAATCCTTGAGTTGCCAGATTCCATACAAGGTATTTGGTATTTAATTTTAAATAATCCTCAGTAAAGAGAGCTTGAAAATGGAAGTATAAATAGGCAGAGCATATTTGTATCTTCAGTTCACATATTTCAGCTGCCTTGCTCTCATTAATCAGAGTAAAACGTTTCAAAATCTAATCAATTTATGAAGTCACTCCAGGAGTTCACACTTGTACATTTCCTTCTTTTTTATTATTGTTAAAGATGGATTTATTTAAAGGAATAACTTACAAGGTTAGTGATGCAAAGGGAGTATTTTTACAAGGTATTTGATTGGAATTTTTAATATTTCCTCTATCAATTATTATATTTTAACTGATTCCTGCAAGGTTTTCAACTGTACCTTAATCTGATTTTCAGGAAGTATTTTAAAAATTAGGAGGCCTTTCATTAGATTTGACACTTAAATATTTCAAACAGCAAATTTTTCTTTTGGGACAGTTTATAAACCGACTGTCTGGATAGAAACTAGAATTTATCTTCAATGCATTTTCTACTGATTCATCAGTCAAGTTTTGATGACCAAAGCTCCTGACGTGCAGCTTGTACCTTGTCATGGGTGTTCATGTAACACTAAAACCAGATTCAAAGCTTATTTTGTCCATGGAAAAATAGGCAAAGCAAAGCCAGATGGGCTTTTCTGAGTGACGACATATAATGTAATGTCATATTATACTAATATCTAGTCTAATAACAAATTTTGTTAGAGATGGAAGTGAATTATAGGGAAATAAATCTTACTAATAAGCTCTTATCAGTTGTGTTGATTGCAGTGCTTCTTCACCTCTCAAAAGACTCAGAGAGGAACAACCAGTGCACCTGAGGAATTTTCCTAACCTTTCCAAATTCGGGGCTGCTGTAGTGCTGCATGCATTGCTCAATCGACAGGGTGAAGCAGGGGCACACCCAGTGGGTACAGACTCTGAGATGTTGCTGAGTGAGAGAAGACTAGCAAGCAATGCTGCTTTAGGTTCAAGTTGCAAAATTCCTGGAGAGTCTCCAGGCAGCTTGGACAATGTGCAGCTCCTGGGGAGACCTTTAAGGGCTCTGCAGTTATCAGTACAGCATCAAGCATGCCCCAGCTCCTGGAAACCCCCATTATTGTCTCCAGCAGCCACCTCCTGAGTCTGCAAAACACTGATGAGGACACAGCACAGTCAAGACAAAGAATGTTCATGTACTGCTTTGTCCCAAAGGGTTTGCCTTGATGGATTATTGTTCTCATGTACCAAAGGTGATGTAGTCCTTCCCCAACACGAGTCACAACAGCAAGGACTCCCTGAGGCATTTGGTCATTTTTTGTCTCAAAGGAAAAGAAAGTCCCGGATTATAGACATCAGTCCATTCCAGGTGTCTCCCTGCCATACATGCAACAGTCTCATGCCTCTGATTTCTCCACCACCCACAGTGGTCAACAATGTGCACAAGGTGAGGTTGGGGCGGGGGGGGGGGGGGGGGGGGGGGGCCGGGCAGCGCCGGGAGGCGGCGGGCACGGCCGGGCGCTCCGTCCGCTGCTGCTCCGACAGCGGCACCGACAGCATCGGCAGCGGGGCTGCGACAGCAGGACCGGGCATGCACAGCGCCCGGCCGGACGAGCTCGGCCCCGACCGGGTGAGTGTCGCCGCGGGCACCGGGATGGGACGGGACGGGACGGGACGGGACCACCGTGCCCGCGCCCCGCCGCCCTGTCTGGGCATCGCCGTGACGTCCGGGCACTGCCAGTGACATCAGCGCCGTGACATCACATGCGAGGCCAAGGCGGCTCGGGGGACATGGGCACGGGTGGGACACGGGTGGCAGTGGGGGCACGGCCAGGCAGCGGCCGCGGTGCCCAGCTGTCAGCGGGCCAGCGGCGCCGTCCCCCCGGAGCTGCCACCCTGCCGCCCACCCGCGCTGCCCCAAGGGACGGCGGTGACAGGGTGGCCCTTTGGCTCCCCTGGGCCTGCCCCATGCCTACCCAGCGCTCAGTAGCCGGCTGCCCGTGGTCCCAAACAGCGACGGGACTGGGCAGCTCGGAGCGGTGGCACGGTGCCAGTAGGGCTGGATGAGAGGGTCCCAGCCAGCGGGGAGGGGGACAGGGACCGCAGCGGGGACGTGGACTGGGACAGTCCTGCTAGAAGCTCTGTCAGGGCCAGCCAGCGGGGACAGGATTATCCGTCCTGGGAGCGATCCCTCCTGCACACTCAGCTTCCCGCGACTCCAACGCGGAAAGGAAAGCGGACGTAACACCCTGCTTTTGGGTTCAGACAATAGGAATTCAAGAGCGAGGAGCGGCCCGGCTGTGGGAGCCAGGCGGCCCATCCAGCGCCCGCCCGGCCACGCTCCGTGCAGCCCCGGCTGCCTCGGCCCCCTCTATCCCGCCGTGTTTCGGGGTCTCTGGACGTGGGCACGGGCCTGGCTGCACTCTGACATCACCTTGGGTGTCCCCAGCGGGAGGGCACAGGGTGGGTGGGTGGCCCTGCCAACGCAGAGGGGGAGTGCCCCACCCCGGCACCCCGGCGAGTGCCCTGGGGCTGCCGCTGGCCCTGTGCCACCAAGTGGGGCTCTGCCAGAGGGGTGTCCCGGCTGCGGCCCCGCCAGGCCGGGGGGACTTCAGGGACTGGCGGGGCGGGGGGGGCAGTGGGGCGCCCGCTCCTACGTGCCGTGGCCCTCTGTCATTTCCCGCAGGCACGGCCGGGGCTGGGTGCCTGCTTGCTCACCCGACATGCCGCTGCACGCCGCTCGGCTCCGCGCAGGAGCCGCAGGAAAGCGGGGCCCGGGGCTGCCGGCAAGCCGGGACCTGCGCCCGCTCCCCGCACCCCGCTGCGCGCCTATTGCGCCAGCAAAGCCCCCGCCGAGCCGGGGTGCGGTGGGGGGCGGCGGTGCTTGGTGGAGGCAGCCGCGGGGACGACCATGCTGATGTGCCCTTTTCCCCGCAGTGGTGCCGGCGCGAAGCAGGGGCGACGCCGCGGGCGCACATGCACAGCACGCGGCAGGCACCGCACCACCCCGGCGGGGCACCGGGGCCGGCCCCGCGCCCCCCGCGCCCCGGATCGGCGGCGGACTCGGCCTGCAGCCTGGACCCGGGCGGCGAGGAGGAGGAGGGGGGTGGCCCTGCCGCCCGGTCCCCCCCGGCCAGCGAGCGCAGCCTGGAGTTCGACTCGGGGTACTCGGAGGCGTCGGGGGGCACGTGGCGGGAGGAGGAGGAGGAGGCGCCCGTGCGGCGCCGGCACCTGCTGCCCTGCCAGCGGGCACACCGGCTGTCCGCCGGCCCCGCCGCCCCGCCGCCCGCCCCCGCCCGCCGTGCCCGCCCCAAATCCACCTCGGACGCCTGCCTGGAGCAGTGGCGGGCGCTGGAGCCCGCCGACACACAGGACTGGACCGTAGCGCTGCTGTCGCAGAGCCGGAACCGGCAGCCCCTGGTGCTGGGCGACAACTGCTTCGCTGACCTGGTGGAGAACTGGATGGACCTGCCCGAGGTGGGCGCCGAACCGCGGCGCCGAGCCCCCGCCGAGGTGTCCCGCCGGCTGGCCAAGCCCCCCGCCTTCCTGCTCAGCCTCTCGGGCAATGTTCGCCGCAAGCTGGCCAACATGGCCCGGCCCCGGGCGGCAGAGGGAGCCCGGCCAGGCGGCCGCGATGCCACCAAGCGTTTCTCCTGCCCGCTGGGGCTGGGGGGGCAGCCCAAGGGTGCCTGCTTCCACCAGTCCCACAGCAACATCGCCCAGCTGGCCACGGACTTCCACCGCTTCACGGCCCTGATGAACAGCCGCAGCCGCCAGCCCATCATCTGCAACGACGTTATCGGCTACATTTAGCCCGGCTGCCGCCCGCACCCCCTCCCTGTAAATAAACCCCGGTTTTGTATGGTTTGGGCGCCGCAGCGTTTATCAGCGCTTATGCCCGACGCTGGGCAAGGGGCAGACAAGGAGTTTTTGGGACAAGGACCACTGCACCCTGCAGCTTTTATTGCATGGGGTGGGACATGCCAGTCCCTCGCTCAGGGTAGGAAGCAGAGGAGAGGGGGACGGTTGTCTTCAGCCTCAGCATCCTCTCCCTCGCACACATACAGCAGCTCCAGGACATGCTGCTGCGGCATCCCAGTATCCTCTAAGTTCTCCGATAACCTGTAGCAGGGAAAGTGGGTTTTGGGGACACTGGTTTGTCCCCCAAGGCTGGCTGGGTGTCTTGGGGGTACTTTGGGCCCCTCAGGGGTGTCCGGCCAGGCTGGTGGGATGCAGGGGTCAGCAGCAAGGGGCCGGGCAGGGGTCCTGCCACGGGAAGCGCTGCCGGCAGGATGTTTATCCAGCAGCTGGCTGGGAGCTGCACTGCAGCTGGAGCAGCTCAGGATGGAGGGAGAGGGGGCTGGAACACCCCCCCCCCCCGCCCAGTACAGGATTGGGCCCTGGAGCCAGGGACCTACCTCTGTGCCTGCTGCTGGGCCCGTGTCTCTTCATCCTCCTCCCTGTCATAGAGCACAGTGTCGCCATGCAGGAGCATGGTCACGGTCCAGCCATGTGTCCTCTGCAAGAGGTGGGTGTCAGGATCTGTCCCTGTAAGCCCCAGGGTGACCTGACTGGGTGCTGCTCGCACTGGGCTCACCTGCAGCCAGTCCAGCACCTCCTGCACCGTCATCGCCTGCCCGTCTGCACTGACTGCCTGCATCTCCAGCCGGTCCCAGCAGCTCCATTCCTGCCCGCCGTACTGCAAGAAGAAAAAAGGGGTAGCAGCCAGCACTGGCACCCCATATCCCAGTTGCCCAACCCCATGGGGCCTGGACTGGTGTGGCACAAGGGCTGGGGGACATCAGGGCAGGCAAAAGGACCAGTCAGAGGGTAGGGGAACAGAGGGAGTGTAGTGGTCCAGGCGAAATGAAGGCACAGTTTTCCCACCAGCATTGCTGGCATTCAGGGGCAGCCAGGGACACAAATGTCCCCCCAGAACTGCTGGGGTCCAGGGGCAGCTGGGGACACTGCTGGGGACACTGCTGGGGTCCACTGCAGGGGTAAGGGTTGGTGTGGGGCCGGCACTGCCCCCAGCCCCGGGGCAGGATGGGCTCACAAAGGGCCATTGAAGCACTGCCCAGCCCCACACAATCACCTCTTCTCACACCCGTGGCCCCCGACCCCGGCTCCAGCCCAAGGAGGCCAGCACGGTGCCAAGCCTGGGGCTGAGTGCCGGATGCGGCCCCGCACCGTCTGGCAGGGCTGCCCGGCCATCTGCCCTCGCCACAGGCACTGCCAGCCCTGCCCGCCTGGCCCTGGCCCTGCTCGGGAGGGGTGTTCACACCTGGTCACTCTCCCTCCTGCCTTCTGCTGCCTTCTCACCTCCGCCTTCTGCTGCCTGCACTTATCCCACTGGGGTGGGAAGGGTTTAACCCCATCCTCACCGGGGCAGCGACTGCCTGGCATAGAGGGAACGCCACTGCCCATCCCAGCACCCTGAAAAAACATCCTTCTAGCCCTGGAAAGCACATCTCTCTGGACAAGGCTGCCCCCAGCATGGGCTCCCTGGGCCTCTGTGGGGACACAGGTCATGCCAAGTGGGCCTGGGAGACATGTGCTGCCACCATGGCCAAGCAGCTGGGCGTGAAATATCACACCGGGTGTCCTGACCATGGGACATGAAGGTGGCTGGAGGGCATGGCCAGTTCTGGCATGGCCAGTCCCAGCAACATCCTCCACCCAGGGACAGTGCCAACCCAGGGGCCCCATGGCTGGGATGGCACAGGGCTGGGTGGCCCACAGGGCACAAGGGGGCTGTGGGGCAGCCGTCAGCCCAAAGTGGTGCTGCAGTTGGCGTGAAGCAGTGGAGTCAACTCCCTCCCCCTCTTCCTGCCCCCAGCCCTGGGCCCCCCGGGCCAATCTGGTTCCAATCGGCGCTTCCTGCCGTGCCGGAAGGGCTGCCTCGCACGCCATAAACCCCCAGACAAAGGGGCCTCTATAGCCCAGACAGTCCCAATCTGGGCCTGCCCCCGCCCCCGCTCTCCCTCCCTGGCCCCCCACCGCCGGGACCCCCGGCCCCACTCCCCCCGGGCGGCCCTTCCCGGCCCGGTGCCAGCTGCTTTCTGGCTGCTGCAGCTGGTTTCCATAAGCCAGATGTGTGTGGCTGCAGCAGCCTGCCGCCCCTGGCTGTGGGGCTCACCACGGGGCCTGCCATGGGGCAGCAGGGCTGCCTCACCCCATGGGCACCCCAGAGCATGCCGGCTGGGCCCTAAGCTGGGGCTGGTGGGACAATGGCAGGTCAGTGCTGGGGGACAGCCATGGGAAGGAGCTGGTTCCTGACCCACTGTGGCACCCAGATCCAATTCTGTAGCTCTACAACCAAGGCTGCCTCTTGCTCCTGGGTCCCCCTGACATCGTCCCACAGCAGATGCCACCAACCCCACCTGTGCTGTCCCCGGAGGGAGGGCCCTACCCGGTAGGTGGGGGGTGGACAGGGTGGGATGCGGAGCAGCAGGCAGTTGGACAGGGAGATGTTGCTGTTGCGGTAGCAGCTGAGGTCCTGGCACCCCCACACCAGCTTGTAGACCTCCAGGCATGCCAGCCCAGCCACGGCTGCTGTGGTGGTGATGATGGCAGGCACGATCCGCCCAGCGATCCGCTTGCTCTGAGGAGAGGGAGGGATGTCACCAGCTGCCCCACGCAGGACAGGGACTCCTGACCCCACGGGCTGCCCCTCTCACCGTCAGCCAGTTGGTGGGGGGGATGCCATAGTTCTCTGCACGTAGGTTGGATGCTGCTGTGATAAAGTCCACATGGATATCATCATCCTGTGGGGAAGAATGTGGGGACATCAGCATTCCATGGGGATGTCAACCCCGCAAGCCGAATAGCGGGTCACCTGCTTGGTTCCAGTACCTTCTCAAAGTGGATGGGCTCCATCAGAGGCATTTGTGCCTCCTCACCCCCCACCAGCTTCTGTCTCCACTGTGCCAGGTCCTGGGTGAGCTCTGTCAGCCGCTTGTGGTCTGGGGGAACAGGGAGCCCTGGGGTGGTAAACCTGCACCATGGCATGCAAGGGGCATGCCACAGTGCCCCCATCTCAGTCTGGGTCCTCCTGGGTGCTGGAGCAGGGATGAGCAGCCACAGGCCCACTGCCACCAGCCTGGACTGAGGGACCAGGGCATGTGTCCAAGGGGACCCAAGAGTGTGAGGAACCTCACCCATGGGCACCTGCACCTCCTCCTGCTCTTCTGTGAGGGGGATCTGGAGCCCTTCCTGGGGTGCAAAGGGTGGCAGGACCACACTGCGGAGGATGTCCCGGGCAGCCTTCCGGTCCCTACATGGTGGCACCCTGTGTACTTGGGCAAAGAGGTGGGCAGTGGCCAGGATATAGTCCAGGTGGGTGTCCTGCAAGGCAGAGTGGGGCCCATGGGACACCTTGCTGGGGTAGTCCCACATGGCCAAAGGCTGCCTGCACTGCCCCAAGCTGGTAGAACAGTCTGGCTTTGCCCCAAGGTGGAGATGGAGGAGCCTCTTGTCCTCTGGCCACAGAGAACATGCTGGCTGTCCCCAGCAGTGTCCTTGCTGACCACGGGACAAGGACAGACCCAGCCCAGGACCTGGCAGCCCTGGACAGACAGACTGAGGCAGGTGGAGCACGACCACAGTCCAGCATCCTTGCACCCCTGGCACAGACTTGGCTCCTCTTCTGCCCGCACTGTTCCCACAGGATACCCTGCAGCTCTCCCTACACTCACATTGTCAGGGTTGAATGTCAGCGGATGGGGACAGCTCCTGTCCCCTGTCCAGAAGGGAACACCGGGGCTGGTTTCCTGGCACAGGGAGAGAAGAGTCAGGCCCAGGGGTGTGCGCTCCTGGCTGCAGTGAGGTGGCTGGTGGCTGGAGGGGGTGCAGGGGGTGCCACCACACGGGCAATGGGCTCACATGCTCCGGGGGGAAGGTGTGCAGCAGCTGGGCAATAGCATCGTGGTAGCGGCTCTGCCAGTGCCGGCGTGCCCAGCGCACACAGTCCTGCCAGTCCCGCGGCCGCTCCCGCAGGCTGTCCCGCACCTGCTCAAGGACCTCCAGGGCCTTCTCCCCTGGCAGCTGCTCCAGGAAAGCCGGGTCTCTGCAAAACAAGGCACTGCTGATGCTGGCCTGAGGGCAATCCCGTGGGACATCTGGGTGGGATGCAGCAGTCTGGCATCCTCTCCCCAGCCCCAGCAGTGCCCTGCCAGGGGGCTCTCCCAGTGTCACTCTCCCCAGGCCCACTCACTCAATGAATCGGTTGACGTGTTCTGCAGGCAGCTGGAAAAGCCCCTCAAACTCATCACGAGCCCACTGCAAAGGGAGAGTGGATGTTGAGCACTGGGACCTCCCCTCATGTCTCCCAACCCAGGCCCAGTAGGAGGGAGAAACTACAGTGGGGCCAGCAGCAGCACTCAGGCTACCAGCAGGAAGCAGCTGGGGCCATATCCTGCCCAGGGCCCACTGCTGGAGGGGAAACAGGGAAGGAAGACAAAGGTCCCGGTGGCTCCTTGCTGGGTGGTGTGGCCAGGGTGGCTCAGCCTACCTGCAGTGTGTGCTGGATGGTGCGAGGGAAGTACCGCAGGGTGCAGAGGGGGAAGGTGCCATCCCCGGGGGTCCCAGCTGGCCCCAGAGGCTTGGTCAGGAGGGGCACCATGGGCAGCACATTCCCCCGTGGCCCCTCTGTGCCCGAGTCCAGCAGTGGTGTGCGGCAGCGGAGGCAGCAGCTTTCCAAGTATGCACCTGCAGGGAGCCAGGAGTGCTGGAGAGCCAGGAGGAACATCCACGGGCTTGGCCCCTTTCCCCTTCATGGCACTCACGGGCCTCCAGTGTGTCCAGGGCACTGGTGACACAATCCAGGTGCTGGAAGAAGCTGTCCCCGTAGAGTGACTCAGTGGCAGGTCCCACCTGGTTCTGCTGAGCTGTCACCCTGACATCGCGGTTCATGCGCCGCACAGCCTTCGCAGCCACCACCGACTTTGGCTTCTGCCAGGGCAGAGAGGGTGTGGGCAGCACTCTACCAACCCACAGCCCCTGGAGCCCCTGGGACAGCCAAGATGCCCTTCAGGGGGAACTCAGTCCCTGCCTTGTGCTGCCTCACCGATACATCTGCCGAGCGGTAGAGAAACTGCCTATGGAGGTTGGAGAGGGCAACAGTGTCCATGTCAGTGACGATGAGTTCCCCCTCTGGCCCTGCTGCCAGCCCCATCATGGCAAAGTTTTTCAGCAGCTCACAGCCGATGGCGCCTGCTCCCACCTGCCAGGACGGAGCCACTGCAGCTCCCCATGTGCTGATTGGATGCTCCGCAGCCTCCCAGCTCCGCAGCCCCCAGCCCAGCTCACCACCAGGTACTTCTGGCGGCCCAGCTGCTCCTGGAAGTTGGCCCCAAAGACGGCGATCTGGCCATCGTAGCGAGAGCCTCTCTGCCGGGATGAGGAGCCATGTAAGGACAAGGGCCACGGCACCGCAGGCACCCGTGAGGGGCTGGGCACGGGGTCTCACCGGGGCACAGTCCATCTCAGTCAGCTGCGCGGCCCCCCCCAGCGCCAGGCACTCCAGGGCATCGAAGTACAACCACTGGTCCAGGGGCTGGAACTTCCTAGTGATGGCCTGGGGGGAATAGCTCGGTGGGCTGGTGGCCAGCGCGGTGTTCCCCTCCGTCCGGCCCCAGGCAGGCAGCAAGTGCCCTCTCGTGGCCACCAAACGCTACCGAACAGCCACGGCCAGCGGGACCCCAGGGCCGGGACCCCCGCCCCTCTCACCTTCAGCACCTCCTGGGCCGCCAGCCCCCCGACGACGGCGACCACGGGGCTCAGATCCCCCGCGCTCACGCTGGCAAAGGCACGCACGATGTCCTCATCCAGGGGATGCTGCTGCCTCCACAGGCTCTGCGCCAGCTCCAGCACCCGCTCAGTGTCCGCCTGCGGGCAGAGGGGTGAGGGCAGCCCCAGGCAGAGTGGTGGGGGTCAGGGGGCCGGGCAGGGGCAGGACAGGGACTCACCACTGCCCGGGGCCGGGGCAGGCGGCCCTGCTCCCTGCGGAAGGCGTGAAGGGCCTGGAAGGCAGTGTGCAGGCTGCGGCTGCGAGGCAGTTCCTCGGGACTTGCCACCTGGATCTTGGGCTCCTCCAGTGCCTGGCACAGGGGCTCCTGCAGGCACAATGCCAGGGACTGGGTGAGTGCTTCCCCGGGGCTGGGCATAGCACAGCACAGCATGGCAGTGGCCCAGCCCCAGCAGCAGCACCCCAAGGCCAAGAGGGACTTACATAGGAACACTCCTGAGGCTGCCGCACCTGTGAAACCAGACCCCCACAGCAGTAGGGTGAGAAGGAGCTGGTGTCACCGATCTCCAGCCTGAAGGCATCTGGGGACGAGATGGGCACAGATATCCCATCAGGGTCACCACCAAGGACCCCAATGAGTTCCCCTGAGCCCTGAGCCAGGGCAGCTGGGACCCCCCTGGCGTCTCACCCAGCACACGCACGGGGACAGGCTCCTGGCTGTTCAGCTCTGTCATCCCCTCCACGCCAGAAAAAGTCACCAGGTCACCGTTGCAGAACAGGTGGCCACGGCTGTCCTCTGTCCCTCTGCATGTCACCACTCCTGGGTTCCCCTGAGAAGGGCAAGGGATGTGAGGGTGGGGGACCGGTCTAGGGAGGCACAGTCAGCAGAGGGGGGTCAGCAGCATCTTGAGTGACCCAGCTGGGGCTGCCCTCCCTCCTACCTGGGAGATGTGCTGCACGGTGGCACACACTGGGTCCCCTTCCGCTGGATCATCAACAATGAAGTGCTCCCCAAAGTCACAGAACAGCTGCCTGGAGAGGACCAATGGGGTTTTGCCAGAGAAGCCGCTTCACCAAGTGGCCCCAGCACTACCAGATCCTGCCCAGGCCAAGCAGCTCCACCAGGAGGATGAGGACTGCAGCGCAGGGCTGGAGGCTCTGTGGATACCGTGACCCAGAGACACTGGCAGGACCCTGTGGCACAGGCTCCTTACCCCGCCAGCCCCTTGGCATCAGCCACAATGAAGCAGATGCCCTGAGCATGGCAGAAGTCCCCGATGCGGAGCTGCTCCTCCAGCGGTGACTCCGTCAGCACCACCACCTGTGCCAGGACTATCAGTGGGTGCTGCTGTCCCAGGGGGACCCAGGGGGCATGGGAACAGAGGCTCACCTGGAAGGAGAGGAGGAAGGCCTCCAACAGCTCCCCGGTGTGAGCCTCCACCACCACGCAGGGGTTCAGCTCAGCCAGGGCCCGCCGGGATGCCTCGGCACGGTTCTGGCCCACGTCGCTCTCCCCCAGGAGGAACTGCAGAGTGGACACAAGGTGGGGCACCCCGCAGCTTTGGGGTGCAGCTCACCACAGTTGGGTGCTCCCTGTCTGCACTGGGGAGGGGGCCTCTGCTGAGGACCCTGTCTGTGACAATGAGGGCACCCTGCGCCTTATGAGGATCCCCACCCTCTATCTGTTACTGGGAGCCCCTCACCCTGTACCCATGCCTGCAATAGGGATCTCCCAGCTGCATCTACAGCCATTAGTCCAAACGCCACCCATACCTGGTACTGGGACACCCACCTGGGTCTGCAGCCATACCAAGACCCCTGTCTGTACCTGTACATGTTATGGGGTGCCCCATCCCTAGCTGTACCTGTTCCTGGGAACCCTGTCTGTACCTGTACTCATCACTGGGAACCCTGTCTGTACCCATTACGGGAACCCCCATCCATACTTGTACCCGGTACTGGGACCATTACCAGCACCCCTGCATGTTATGGAGACCCCCATCCACACCTGTATCAATTACTGAGACCTCTACCCATACCAATACCCATCAGGGGGACCTCTGTCTATACCAGGATCGCCACCCGTACTCGTACCCGCTCTCAGCATTGCCCCCTGTACTTGTTACGAGACCCCCACCTGTGCCTGTCACAGTGACCCCTCCCCTGTCCGCGCTACAGAGAGCCCCGCCCAGCCCCGCCGGTACCTGGTGGGCTCGGTCGGCGGCGCAGACGGCTCCGCGATCGTGCAGGACGACGCGCCCGGTCCCCGACAGCACCAGCGCCGCCGCCACCTGCGCTCCGGTCCCGCGCAGCCCCGACACCAGCACGGCCGCCCCGGACAGCCGCCGCGCCCCGCCGCCCAGCACGTACCTGCGGGGAGCGCGGGGACCGTCAGCCGCCACCCTGCCCGTGCCCCGGTCCCTCCGCGGTCCCTCCCCGGTGCGGTCCCCGGTGCGGTGCCCGCACTCACAGCTGCCGCGAGTACCGCGGCTCGCTGCCGCTTCCCGCCATGGCGGCCCCGCCTACCGACCAGGCCCCGCCCCCGGCACAGAGACCACGCCCACCTGACAACCACGCCAAACAAAGAGACCACGCCCACCTGACATTCACGCCCACGTGTTAGTCACGCCCATTTGATAACCACGCCCATCAGCGCTGAAGGCCCCGCCCCTGATAGCCCCGCCCCCTTAGGAGCGCTACGGCCGCGGGCTGGACGGCAAAGGCCACGCCCCCTGTGATAGCCCCGCCCTAAAGGCCACGCCCCATGTTGGCGGTGGGGTGACAGGCCACGCCCCTCGGGGATATAGAGCGGGATGGGCGAGCGTGGCCCCGCCCGATGGCCCCGCCCCTCTGGTAACCCCGCCCCCGGTACCCCCACCCCCTCCTGTAGCCCGTCCCCCCGGTACCCACCCCCGGTACCCACCCCCGGTTCCCGCCCCCGGTCCCCGCCCCCGGTCCCCACCCCCGGTTCCCCGCCCCGCGGTTCCCGGGCCATGGCGGCGCTGGCGGCGGGCTGGCAGCCGCCGTGGCGGGCGCTGGCGGCGCTGGGCCGGGAGCTGGCGGCCGAGTGGGCGGCGCAGGACGTGCGGGCCGCGCTGTGCCAGCTGCTGCTGCTCTGGCTGGGCCTCAGCCTGCTGGGCGTCCGCCTGGCCTGGCGCGCCTACGGCGGGGCGGTGGCCGCGCTCTGCTACCGGACCGGCCCCGCCGCCCGCCGCCCTCCCGGCACCGCCACCGGCCCCGGCCCCGCCACCGCCACCGGGCCCGCCCGGCCTCGCGCGCACTCCCTGTCCCCCGCCGGCCCCGCTGGACGGAACGGCGCCGCCGAGCGCCACTGCCCGCCCCGGTGAGTCCCGACCGCGACCGGGCCCAGAGCAATCCGCTGACACACCGCCGGCCGCCCCCGCGCCCGCACAGCGCCCCGGGGAGGGACCCCCGCCCAGTGCCCCCAGTGAGGGGCACCTCAGCTGTGCCCCCAGACCAGTACCCCCAGTGAACCCCCCCAGATGCACCCCCAGACCAGTGTCCCCAGTGAGGGGCACCTCAGCTGCGCCCCCAGACCAGTGCCCCCAGTGAACCTCCCCAGTGACCCCCCCCAGCTGTGCCCCTAGTGAGGGTCATCTCAGCTGCATCCCCAGACCAGTGCCCCCAGGGAACCCCTCCAGCTGCACCCC
>JAWWEE010000001.1:8116046-8129182 GCA_035221455.1 Xenops minutus
AAACAAACAAACCCCCCCCCAAAAAAAAAAAAATAAAAAAGGCAAATTTAAGCATTTCACCTCAAAATAACAAAAAAAAAGTCCTTCATCCCACAAAAAAAAAAAAAAAGTGAGGCAATTGTCTTCTAAAATGATACACTGAGTTTCGAGATTTGCCTGTTTCAGACTACAAACTCAAACTTTTCACATCACAAAAACCAGTACTGTCAGTGGAAGGTTAATTTGAAAATTTGTCTTTTTCGAGCTCATTTTAAAGCACTTAGTTATTTTGGTAATCTATTGTGATTCTTCAAAATTCAAAATATACTATGCTTGCAGGTTCTCTGTTTTTCATTAATCTCTTGCTTCTGGTAAGGCATCTGAGGAAATAGCATGTTATTTCCATTTTATTAATATGTATTCTGCAAATCCATCATTTGCTGCTGCTCAGCTCTATGGAATGTTGTAGATATAGGAGCATCCACTATCCATTTTCTAGTTAATTTACTTAGACAAACACACTCCCTCCATATCGTTTAGCAGGAAATCCATACCTGCTTCTTATCATTTGTGGCTAAGCATCAGTAGTCCAAATTATTATCCTCATTGTTTCACAAACACTTACTCTTGCAATTATGTTTCTCTAGTCCCCTTCCATGACTTGTAAACTTCTCTCACAGTAATAGATATTTCAGATAGTTTTATTACACGCCATCTCTGCTTACTGTTTGCATCATCCATACAATGCATCCTTCATGCAGAAAGTAGGAGCTACTTTTATCATTCCAAATCATGAATGCAGCTATAAGCCAGAGTCAACAGAGACTGTACAGAGTGCAGAAAATATTGGCTTTTTATGGTAGTCACTTGCCTGTTATTCACAGAAGATTTACTGCAGTAAAAGAGAAGGCTCTTCAGGATAACCTTTAAAGTGCTGTTTCCACTGAGGATGACTTGAATTCTTACTAAGGCTGTCTAAGTGCTCCAGCAGTGCAAAAAACATGAGAGGTTTTGAGTCATGGGCCTTTATGCCCATGACACATTACCTTCCAGATATCAGCACTGGCACTTCAATCTGTCAAATGTTACCATGGGGAATGCAGGCTAATGCAGTCATCTCCTGCTAGGGACATAATGTCAATGATTTTATCCTGTCATACTCCAAAAGGAGAAATAAGGTTAAAGATAACCTCTGGACACCTACCACGCAGGTGCACTATGAAAGGCAAGCACTGAAACACCATGTGAGACTTGGATTGAATATATTCTTTCCTGCTAAAATAGCTGAAGGCTGAATGGATTCATTACCAAAATGGAGTTAAATGGAGTTAAAACAATGTGCATACAAGGTCATCTTCTTTAAACTGCTTGGATCTGTGATGCAGATGTGAAGTCTGCAGTTAAATCTCCATCGTAGTGTTGGACATTACCCCCAGGAATCATGAGTCCCTAGCGTATGAAAAGCATTTTTGCAATTGAAGTTTCAAGAGTGACTATCGGGGCTCTCTCTGCAGCTGCTTTTGTGGGGTTAATGGCTACTCTATTTCACAACATACCCTTCTAGAAAGAGGAATCCAGCTAAACCACTTCAACAGAAGGTAACAGATACACCAGGTCAGATTTTCTGTTCTGTTGCAGACTTTTTTTAATAGATAAACTATATTTAGAATTAACAGCTTTAATCTAACAGGTCTTTTTTTTGGCAGGGGGGTTTGGTTTAAGGTGAGGTTTGGCCTTGAATCATGAAGGAATCAATTTATATTAGCACAAAATTTTGTCTTTAAATGTTTTTTCAGCCATCAAGAATCTAAGTTGTGCTGCTCTGTGGATCAGGAGATGAGCAATTATCAGATATAGCAACTCTTTGTTGGTCTTCTAAGAAAACAAGGCCCATGGAGTTTGGCACATCTGTGTGTTTCCATGTGCTGTTATAACTGCTTCTTCCCCATCCTCTTCATAATATTTTAATCTCTTTTTCAGTTCCCACAGAGTACACAGGCAAAATATAGTTTAATTCAAGGTTTATGAAGATAAATTGCTGGGCAGGACAACAAGCAGTAACATTGCTGAAACATGAAAAATAATAGCAGATTGTTATTGCAGCATGAGACATGAGGACCTATATGGAAGAAAGCATTTTTCAAACATATCAAAAGCTCTGTGGGCTCCTCCCATAGGTTGGTACTCACATGACATAAACCCAATGGAAGCAGACTTCCTCACCTAGGATGTTTGACAATTGCTTCTTTGCCTTTCAACTTCCATGGGAATCAGAGCAATTGAGTAGTGACAAGATAATTATTGTGTGACATCTTGCTGGTTTGTCTTCACTATTTCAGGCCAATCCCCCATGGGAGGTGTTTACATCATGAGGAACCAAACCCTGCAGCATAGCCCATTGCAAGCCAGAGGCTTTCACCAAGAAGAACCTCTTTTTGGAAAAAGAGGTTACAAAATTTGGCATGAATGCTGCCCTGCAAACCTTCATCCATTTCCTCTGGTGGACACATAACTTCTCCGATCTTCAGCAGGTAATAATCTGTTTTGAAGGCTTCCAGTCCATAGAGAGCTGTGTTTCTTCTTTCCAAAAGAGAGTGACTACTTTAATAATAGGTTCCAGCAAGATGACAGAGCAGTATAGGAAAACATCCTGTACTCTTTGCTCTATAGATTAGAGAACTACCAAATATTGAGTTTCAATCAGTAATTTCATTTATTAAAAAACCAAACAAACAAAAAAAACAAACAAACCAAAATGAACCACAACAACAACAAAACCAAACCAAAAAAAAAACCAAAAACACACAGGCACAACCCCTCCAAAAAAAAGAAAAAAATCATCCCTATTAAAAAGGGCTTTGCTTTATTTTGAGAACTAGCTAGATAATGCAAGAGAAAAGTTTTGTGAGTGAATTGTGAGACGCCTTGACTAGAGAGACAACGTTGTGAATCCCTGACAAACAGCTGACTAGAGGCAACCTAAATAACCATTTTACCAGAGCAATATGAAGAAAATTGAGTTGATTTTTAGCTGAGTGATAAATTGTACATTTTTGATTTAAGTATAACACAGCAAATTGGACTCTGGTTCTTTGAAGTTATTTCCTTTACAGGGTATATTATTAGACTGTCCTAATGCAAAATGATCAGCTGAAACTAATCTCACTAATGAGGTTCATTTGTTCTTTGACAATGCAATAAATAGTTTTCTCAAGGAAAAACTTAACTAATAGTTGAGACACAGCCTTACAATTAATTTTCTTCTCCAGTGGTATAGCAAGAGTGGAAACAAACAGTAAATTTTTCATTTGTTCATCTCTTTAGAGCAACTGTTTAGCACAGATATGCTTGATTAATGGATTTAATTTGTTCCCTTCTCCTCTAGTCAGTTTTCATATTACAGTGGTTATCAGAGGATAGGACAATAATGTGAGCACTCTCATTGTACTGTATTCCATCAGTGTCAGGGCTGCCTTCTAGCTCTGGGTCTGCATCTTTAACCTTTGTAGTCCGACCAAATCTTTCATCAATCTGTGTTACAGTCACCTTGGGAAGGAAAAACAGAAGCACTCAGTCAGCACTTACAGGTAGCAAAGTGTGTCATTATTTCTTACAAAATGCTGGCAGCAGTGCACCTTTCATTTCCCACAAAAAATATGATTTGTGAGATGAGCAACTCTGTGGTTAAGAGAGGAAAATGTAAATTAATAGTCTGCTTACTACTTGTAATGTTTATTTATATTTATGTGTTTGTGTAAAAATATAAATTATATATGGGAGGTTTAACCTCATAGTGTATACATACACACACACGCACACAATCACACTCTTTTACTGGCTCTGTATATGATTGCTATTATATACTTATATTTTGTATGCCTGGTTCAAATAACATCATAAAAAATAAGATAAACTTCAAAAACTCCCATTTCACAATGTTAGTTCTCTCCCAGTGGAACAGATACAATCACAGAGACTTGCTAAGGTTATTCCAGGTTTTAAGCTAGAAAAGTGCTGCGTAATTATAAAGTGCCATGTTCCTTCAGTTTCTATTGTACTCAAAAGCAGTTTAACCAAATTCCGTGGGAAATATATTACTTCTGTACATGGCACATTACACCCTTTTGTAATAAATCAAGTTTAAATGATCATTAAGAACTACTGAAACAAAAACATATTTTAGAGTGCCACTGTAAGCATGCGTGATATACATTCTTTGAGGCTGATGGCATGCCACTGGGAAAAACCATTTTAGTGAACTTGTAATTTATGTTTTAGTGATTCAACAGCTTTATAAACAGGTTATTTGAGGTATCAGATGTGTTTCAGTATTTCAGACATTGGTATGGATATTTACTTGTGTTCTCCTGATTTCAGTAGAAACACTGTAAGAGACAGTCTAGGCCAAAGAATCTTTACAAGATAAATGGACAAGAACAATTACACAAGAGAAAGAAAGAGGGATGAGGATGAACATTGCCGAAGTCCCAGCGCAAGCTGGTGTCAGAGCCAAGTGTAAGCCTGAGATCTGGATCCTGCTCAGATGTGCAATCCACTAGGGCTGCCTTTGTTGTTTCTGTGTAAGGACCTTCCCTCCATGTTATTTTTGTCCTCATCAGTTGTTGATGACTGGATAATGCCATAATGCACACTAGATGTTTTAATACTTGTCATATCAGGAGGAAAAACATCTGTTATGCAGAGTTTACTTTAGAAGAACATTATGCTAAAGCCTTCATTTGTCAATGACAATAATGGCCTGACAAATTGTAAAATATTGATGCAAGTTTTTCTCATTCATCAGAATCACACCATTCATTTTGCTCATTTCAAAATGTGAGCATCAGCTGATATATTTATTAATCTGACTTTTCTTTTACGTGACCCATCCTGAAATTGTGAAATGACTATTAAAACCTCCATGATTCATATTAGATACTCTCTTATGTTGATAATTTCATTACAATTATGAAATCTACAGCCTGATATAAAAGAATATATAAACATATAAAAAATAGGAGTTTATTTAACAATGGTACTTTAGGAATATCTATGAAACTATATTGTTCAAGGTGATAGTTTTTAAAATTGTCATTCTAGTCTTGTTTTTGAAATTTGTAGGTTTCTTTGTATTTGTTCCTTAAAGACTTTTTTTCCCTACTCAGTTAAAGAAAGTTTGGTTAGTCCAAGCAAGTTCAGGACGGTCACACATAAATATTTGGCACTCCTTCTGACTTTGAAAATGTCTGAATGAAATGAGTTTTGGTCTTAATTTTCTTGTCTTAGTAAGCGTACTTGAAACTCCAAAGGAAAGAAGTAGTCATGTTTTATTTGTAGATTTTTTTTTTCTCAGTTTAATGTACATTTAGAGTTTATTTAAAATTTCTGTGCATTTTGTCCATGCTGTAAATTCCTACCTGTGTGAGTTTTCAGGGGAAAAAATCAAATCTGAAAAAACAGTGTTGAAATTATAGATATATTGTACCTAAAAAGCCTTTTAATAGAGCAGATTTTTAACTACTTGAATTACTCGACTTTTATCACCTTTTATCAGTCCTTAGTGTCTAGGTTAGCTTTATAAATAATGTGGTTAACAAAAGAGAATTGAAGGAAAATTGTAAAAATCAACACAAAACAGCCAAAAGCTGATAGTTTTGCAGAAAGAAATTAATAGACCTTTCAAACAATTCAGGTAGTTTTAAAGATACCATCCCTTGCCTGTTGATTATAGTGCTCTGTGTTACAGAACAGAAAAGGGAAGCAGTCAAACAGAGAAAGGAAAAACCCTAGACTTCTAATTATGTGTGGCTGGTAATGCTGCCTCACTAACTCTTTGTGACACAAGGGCCCTTTGTTCCTTCCTTAAATTTCCTGTGTTGATCTCTGCCTCAGGCTGAAGTCTTCCAAGATTACTGGGCCAAAAGAGCTCAGAGGTTTCTAAGAGCAAGGCATAATTTCTGTGGCCGTCTACAGAGCATACTTGAACAGTGTTTTGATGCATTGGAGGCCAACCTATAGGTGTGCTAAGGAATGCAGTGAACATTTGAAAACAAATTTTTATCTTCTTCTTTTGATAAAAAGAAAACTAACACAAAACCTAAAAACTCTGATGTGGACATAGCAAACAATTGAACTTTCTCTCAGTACGTGATCTGAAAAATGCACTGAAGACCTCATATGTTGGAAATATTACACAATTAAAGTCAAGCCTCAGTGTATGGTGTTACAAATATTCTACAAGTAAATTAATAGTCCTGTTTTCGAATTAGAATATTGTGTGGGTTTTGGCTGAGATAGCATTGATGGACTTGAGAGTAGCTTGTAAGGGGCTATGTTTGGGATTTTCACAGTGTTGATAATAGAGAGGTATTTGCATTCCTGCTCAGCTGTGCTTACACAGAGCCAAGACCTTTTCTGCTTCTCCCCCCACCCCACCACTGAGTGCTCTGGGGGGACACAAGGTGCTGGGAGGAGGCACAGCCAGGACAGGTGACCCCAATTGACTCAAGGGGTATTCCATGACATCTGCCATCATGCTCATTGTATAAAGTGGGTGAAAGAATGAGGAAGGACATTTGAAGTGATAGTGTCCAAACCACCACCACATATGATGGAGCCCTGCTCTCCTGGGGATGATGAACACCAGCCTGGCTGTGGGAAGTGGGGAATGAATTCTTTATTCTCCTTTACCTGCACGTTGAATTGGTTTAACTCAACCCATGAGATTTTTATCCTCCCAGTTCTCTTTCCCCATCTCACTGTAGGACGAGTGGCTGTATGATGTTTAGCTGCCTACTAGGGTTAAGCCACAACAAATATGCAAAAAAACCCAACCCAAACAAACAAAAAAACCCATGTTGAGTACCACAGGGTAGCTGTGGGCTACAATAAAAATACGTACTCTTATAAGTAAATACCTTTGATTCCTGTAGGTAAAAGTGAAGAATAACAGCAATTAAGCTGTAATTCACTTCTTTTTCTGTCTGTACAAGAAATAAAGTACCCTTCAAAACCATAATTCTGCACCATCCCAGTTAAGGAATTGTTTATGAGATTGTCTCAGTGATGTTTTGCTCTCATGTAGCACTGTGCATGCTTGCGCCCCCGAGCAAATACCACAGTATCTATTCAAACTTTCTCATTAACAGGAGAGCTAACAAGCTTGGAGATGACTTAGTGAAAGGTCAGGTGCTTCATTAAACCCACTTGACAGCCATTGGAGGGTTTCCTGCACAAAACCAACCAAATTTACATTATACTTAGGCACAATTAACTCTTGGATATTAGAGGCAATTTAGAGGAATAACTGAGGGACTAGTCACAATGGATTACGCTCATCTGTACTAAACCAAAGTGTCTCAGTGCCCTGGCAGTGAAAATACTGTTGTCTCTACAGAAGTGACCATTATGTCACGTAGTTTGAGCCTGTAATCCTTAGTCTAAAACAGGATGTAAGTTTTTTTCTCAGAAGAGACAACTGAGATCAGAAAATCTCCTACCCTGATCAGTAGCGTCTTTCAGAGAAATCACTCAAGAGAAATTTGCCTTTTGAGAAGACTGTAAGTGATACATTTTGATGCATTCTATACTTGCTGTGTGTCCTATACATTCAACAAACCTAATGGTGAAATAAATGCTGCATTTCTCCAATGTGCCAGCAAAGGATGCTGCTCATAGAGGGGCTATTGGGTTTGGGCTGTCGTCTGAAGGGCATACTCCTACCTTAGCATTGTTTAACTTGGCAGGCCCAAGTGATGAAAGACCATTATAACAGGTAATTTAATGTATCACAACTGAAACAAACTGTTGAAATAGTAAATTTGCACTGTTAGAATGAGATTACTTAACTACTCTGATCTGGCACTTTGACAGAGGAGCTCATGATCCTGAAGGCAATAACTTCCTTTTAATGTCCTTTCACAAAACCCAAGATCAAAAAGATTGAAGGAAATATTATTAATTTGAAGAAGGCAGGGTAGATTTTACTTTTGGTGGAGAACCAGTTACTGAGGCTTGTATTTGAAATAGTGAAGACAATTTATTAAATTCTTCTCTTATAGGATTAATTTTTCACTATTTTTTTTAAAAGAGATAACAAGTTCCTGACTCTAAAATTACTATGAGCTTTACTTGAAGGGAAGAACTGCAATTTTCCACTTAGGCAAAATTTTGGTATAGCTTACTTGGAGTACTACAAGTAAACATAAAAATGTAAATCAGAATGAAGACCAGGAAGCAAGTGGAAAGAAGTATCTATTTAAATTAAAAAAAAAAAAAAACAACAACAAAAACAAACAAACAACAAAAAAAACCCCAGCATTCCTGAAAAATCAAAATAATTTATTTGAACATTCAGAAGTAGCAGCTACATTTAAAGAAGAAACATAAGGAAATCCTTTTATTAAATCATGTCTATTAAATTAGGTGATGATCTTGACACATTAGAGAAGCTCACTCAACTTTTCTCTCTGATGCCATGGGAATATTTTTTCCATTATTTGCCCCCAATAACCTGAAAAATAGAAAGATATATGTTTTTCCTTTAACAAAATCTCTTTATTCTTTGACCAGCTCATAATGCAAGATATAAAGAAAATCCTTTGTTTCACTTTGGTTATTTGACATTATTGACATAAATGTATATTGTTGAAGTTTAAAAAAGTTGGTATAATCTCTATAATTTGTTATTTCTGCTGTGGTCTTGCTGCTGTTAAATAATTGCCTGCCTGAAGTATACTAGAAATCAAACATCCCAGTTGGCCTGTTGAGAATACATTATGTAAATTACGTTTGGAGTTTTGTTGTCTTCTGACTGGAGTTTCTGGTAGTGATAGATTTCTGTAAAATCCTAAATAACATTTCTTGAATTATATTATAGCAGACCATTTCCCTGAGACCAGCAGAATACTTGCTGTGGTTTGTGGGATACTTGTGGAATCCCCTTAAGCTAGAATTGTTAGAAAGGAGGTAATTTGAACAACTTCGTGCTCCATTTTGTTCCAGAAGTGCTCTAATCTGCTGGGAGCATTTAAAGAAGGATTTCAGGAGGCACTGACAAGCAAGAGAGTGAAAGTCATGTATATGTGAACATACACATACGTATACGTGTATGTATATTTGTGTGCAAACCTTGCATATATATAAATAGCACAACACAGAGATGTTCAACTGTGCCCTGTGGCAGTGCTTTGGCAAAGACTAATCACTGACTTGGCACCACAGATACTAGCTGCAATGAAATTGTAATAGCTTCAGCTTTCAGTTGTCCTACTGAACACAAATTCTCAGGAAAATTCAAAGTACTTCAGATTCTTAAACGTTCTAAAACTGAGGTCTCTGTCATTATGTCCCATTTAGTGTGCAAATGCATGTATGCTATCACAGCCTGTGCTCTCATCTTCAATCTTCTGTGAAATTGCATGTGCAAAACTTTCTTTATAATGCTTTTGGCGGTGTTTGTATTTAAACAAGAGGAATAAATCGGATACCATTTGATTAATGATTTCACCGTGTGTTTTGTGGAGAAAAAAGGGCTTGAGGACCTACAGAGGTCTTTTTTTCATGTGCATTTACGTGTCAATACCTTTCTGATAAAAGCTGAAAATAAAAGCCTTTTCCAGACAGACTTTTGTTTGGGTTATTTTACTTCTAACACAGAAGATAATAGTTAATGTACAGCTTTACACTGAGGTAGGGGAGATCCTGTCAAGGATTGCAGTGAAAGCATGACTGTGCTTACAACATATCTTCCAGCAACTGCAGTTCCTCTGACAAATGTAAACGGTGACACAAAGTGCGATAGGAGGCAGATTAGCTGTGTCTCTATGTCTTCTGGCAGCACATTATGTTCATGTCATGTTCTTGAATTTCATTTACAGATAAGCTCAGTGAGTAATTGTAGCATGCAACTTAAAATTGTAATTTACTTTTGATGTATGGAAACAGAGGAAATTAGATGGGGAGAATCTTTCAAATGACATTGCATGTTATTTAGCTTTTGAGTGCGTGCTTTTCAACAAACAAAGCTTTTCCTCCACAGCCTCTCTTTAAATCTTGTCAGTCTCCAACAGACTATAGCTGATGGTAAGAAAAATAAATTGGTCACCAACGAGCTCTTGAATAAGTGGGTTTCACCTTAATGCAGTAAGTCCTAATGGTCTTGCAAGCCTGGATGCTATTAATGTTCTACATTATCCTAATGGTCTGAATGGCATTAATATTCTCCCTTAAGCGTCTAGTAATTACTATTTAAATTATATTTAACCTAAAACCAACATATGAGTAGATTCCACCATCCCACCTTTCTCCCACACATCTCTATCATATGTAAGAAGTGATTAGAAAATGGATTATATTATTTCCTAACTGTTCCTTAAAGAAACCTTTCAAAAACCCCATGATAAAGGATAAGCAGAGAATTTTATTTGAATGTAGTACAGTTCATCCTTCTGCTTAAGGAATAACTTCTATATTTAACAAAAGAAACTCAGTTTTCGCAGGGATCTCACAAACCAGGGTGATGTCATTCTGCACACCTGAGAAAATTATAGGACATCCTCAGTCAACTTATGTCCAAGGAAGCCTCTAAAAAATGCTGATCTCATGATTTAATAAAAATTGCCCATCAACCTGGCTGCTCCAGAGAACTAGAAGTCATGTGAAACTGAGGAAAGAGGAATCTGTTGAAAGTTTTTGTTAGTTTTTTTATTTGTTTGTGTGTTTGTTTGTTTGGGGGGGGGGCTTGTTTTGTATGGTTTTCGTTTTTAGGAAATCTCAGTTTTAAACACTAAGATTGGTCAGAGATTTGATTTTGGGAGTTCCCTTTCTCACTTCACACTAAACATAGTCTATCCATGTGGCATCTTCTCCTGCTATATCTTGTAAATTCTTCTTCTATGGATTCATATTTGTTCAGAGCTATGAAAGACAATGATCTCACTTTACATCTGAAGTTAGCAGCTTTCTCAGTCACAGCAACATAAAAAAAAAAACATAAGGGTCATGATTGGAAATTGCCCACTTAACAATGCTAAGAGCTGTAATTTCACATCATTATAAAGAACTGCTAGGGCAGAGCTGTTTTGCAAGCAGCTACTTTCCCCTCTGATGTATTTGTTTGTGTTGGGAATTAAAAGTTATCTTTGCATATAACTCGTGGAAAAATGAATCACTGCATATATTCCCCTCTTGTAGAAAGCAAATGGATATTGCGGGGGCATTTTATTACATTATTGCTACTCTGTGTCATCTCCATAGCTTCACAAATAGCATTAAAACGGAAGATCAGTCATAATATGTTTAAGATTTAGCGTAAAGAGGAGTTATGCATGTATATTTGCCATGCTTGAACAGGAGACTAGCCCCTCTGGAATGCAGAGTATTCCTAACAAATCCACTTGGCTGGCAGCGATTATTGCAATCAATTAGCCCTGCATTCAATTCTTGGCTGCTTGTCAAAGCAAAACTTCTCCTCGGAAAAATTGTTTTGGTGAGATGGACTTGCAGGAGCTACCTGTTTTCTAACGATCTTTTAGTGACTGATGCCTGTTTTCATTTGTCACAGGGAAAGACCTGGATATCTACAATGCCTACAGACTTCAGCAGGAGAGCCAGTAAGAACACACTTTATTTACTGACATTGGTGTTTGAGCTGTGCTCAGATAGTGACACTGAAGTCATCAGGTGAACCTGAAAGAAGATGAACTTTTGTTTTGAATGCCTCTGAAAGTCCTTCCAAGGCTCTTTTTTCAGCTAAACACATACCCTATGATCTCAGTCTCAAAATTCACTGGCAGTACTTCACACCTATAAATTCTGGGGGCTCTTTCCCTCAGACTATTTTAGTGATTCAATTTGAGATGCTCAGGGATCACTGTATGTATAGTCACTTTAAAAAATGTGCATTCTGCAAGGCCACTCTTAAGGAATCATAGTTGACAGAAGTTCCTCTATTTGAACTCAAAGACACAGATATATATAAACTTAAAATTAATGTCTCTGTATGTCTTCAATTTTTAAAAATATACTTTAGGTTTTCTGTTGTGGTCACCTTCCCTGGCATTTTTTCTGTCCTGAGTTCTGCCACTGTGTCCTCTTCAAGTGTTCTATCCTGGCTCAGTCTTGCACATCCCAGTAAAAGAGCAGTGCATCTCATACCAGCCAGGTGTGCCTGCAGCTTCTCAGCAAAAGGGACAAAATAATGCAAAGCAATGATGCAGGAAAAATAATAGTATATACTACTTATATATGGCATTTTTCCTTTGCATCCTTCTAATAGTGCAGAACTAGCACTCCTGCAGGAGTAGATTCTGATAAGCAGAACATGACATCATTTGATACTTTGATTAAAACACATTCACTCATATCTGCATATTTTGTAAATCATGTCAGTGTAAGTTATTCCAGAATAAATGCAATGAAACACTTTTCATTGTATACTTACTTGAAGATAATGAAAATTTCTTGAGAAATTATCCATAAAGATACTTAAATATGTCAGATAATATTTGATTAAAAACTTACAAACTCAGGAGAAATCTTTGATGTAAATATAATTTTGATAAACCTATCAATTTTGAAGATTTTTCTTTGGTAAATAAGACAGATTCCAAGAGTTAGTGTGTTCTGCAGTAGCAGTACAGAGCCGAAGGTAAGAAATTTTTTGCATTCCTTTGGTTGAATTTCATTATTTTGCAGGTGTTTGTCCCACGCTTGTTTTATGGTTGTGAATTATTAAAAAAAAAAAAAAAAAAAAAAAATCCTTGAGCATCTCTCTGGTCAACAGACACAATAAAAGTGGGTTTGGTTTTTATTTTTATTTTAACCTTGTTTCCAAGGTGAATTTCCTTAAGGAAAGACAAAAATCATGATTTAGAGGAATTCTGCTGGTCAAAATGAGAAAGAAAAGATGTGAAGTCTGAATCAGAATCTCCCCTACCCAAATCAGATTCCTGCCTCCTAGCTACAGGGTATCTCTCATATATTCAATTAATAAATACATTAACAAATTAATGTGTATGGAGGTTTGAGTTGGTAACCTGCCAAGCCCAATTGCCAGCCACACGGATTCCCTCCCTCCCGAGAAAGAAGGGAAAAAAGGTACCAAAAAGACAATTGTATTAAAAGTATATATATATATTCACATATATTACAATTAT
>JAWWEE010000001.1:8129282-8146560 GCA_035221455.1 Xenops minutus
GAAGGAATGGTGTGGAATGCTTCCTTAGTTATGACATTGTTACCAAGGAAGGCCTAAACCAAAACCAAGAAAACTAAGCCACCACAATGTACCTTCCATATCAAATAACACTTGTCTCTCTTGGGCATAGAGTCTTACTTTAGTGCTGACCACAGTTTTCCTGCCAGATCTTGCCATGCTGACTGAAGATATCAGGCTGCAGCCTGCCCACCATGGTTTATCATTTATCCCTGCTAGAGCTTGGTATCTTTACCAATTAACAGCCTCCCAGGCCCAGGCTGGGCAAAATGCTTTAGAGTTGCAAGTGTATTCTATTTAAACTTAACTTCAATCATCTTGACTGCAATTATTTTGGAAGCAGCAGTACAAGCAGATGAGTAGGAGGTTGGGAGGGATTGATAGCATTAAATGAGAAGATGGCAATACTGGATCACCTTCAGCTGTGAATTTCTCCAGTCCCACTCTGGGAAACAGCTAAATTTCTATATGGATGGTGGTGTACCACCTCAGGTACAAGGATGAGTAACAGTGTGTGGTCCTTTGTATCTGCTTTCAAGTAGTTTCTAGAGTGCCTGTCTTTAAAAATTCTACACTTATTTACTTCAAAATGAAACCTCGCATTTGAAGACTGCTGGTTAGGAGGTGTAGAAAAATCACATTAAACTGCCAGTCTCCTACCACTAAAGAGAATACTTAAGAAAGAAGAAATCCAGTAACACTTGTTTAATTTCCCAGTGGAAACACAAACACTGGTAAATCACTGCCACATACATATTTACTCTCCTGGAGTAGCAGGGCGATCTTGTAATGTGATACGTCAAGCTGGGTAGCTGCTCCACAAGTGAATTTTTCCTTTGCTTTAACATCATATTTGTTCAATAAACATTGTCAGGAATTTTAATTAAAGCAAATAGCATGGAGCATTGGTTAACAGATATAGAATCTTTAGTAAAATTACTTCATTTTATTATTGATTCTAAGGACTTAGAAGACAGCAAATGTACTTCATTGCAGTGGAAAACCTCCCAGAAAGAAAGAGTTTGGGCTCAACATGTGTATGATGCAAATAGTAGCTATAAAACTGGAAGGAAGTTTTACTTTTAGAAATATATTTTAAAGCCCAAATAAATGAAATAAAGTGGTGGGTTTTTCTCTTATTAAACGCAATAAAAAGACCAAAGAAAACAGTTCCCTTAGGTGCAAGTAGTATGAGACTGCCTATCTGTATGAAGGTTCATTCCCTGAAAGAGTACATAAATTTCTGACAGAAAAGATGTTAATATGGGGGAAAAAAAAAACAAAAACAAAAACAACAAAAAACAAGGAGCAACATCCTTACAAACATTTCTGCTCTAAGTACTTTATCCCTTATACTTGTTCTATACTGATGTGTCCATCTATAAGGATCATTCTGTATTGTAAATCCAGTAAGTGGCCTAAAGCAACAAAACATTTGTTTTGTGATCGTGATAACACTTCGACACTGTTAAACCATTTGTGTTAAAGTAAAAAAAAAAAAAATAAAATAAATTCTGCTTGTTTCCTTTTTTGTTTTTGTTTTTGGTTTTTTTTTTTTTTTTTGTTGAAGGGAAAGGATTAAAGGACTGGGGCTTTTTATAAGCATGTTCAGGACAAATAATTTCACCTAACCTTGCAGTTGTTGTTGTGGGAGCCATAAATTTGTCTCTTTTCACTCTTTTAAGGGCTGATGCATTATCCATGAAAGTCAATGGAAGGTTATCAAGACTTACAGGAATAATTTCCCACAGCTAAACATCTGCTTTGTCTTCAGAGATACATAAGTAATCAGTCATGTTTGAGTTTCAGAGTATGTTATATCACACAAAGCGTGCATTAGTAAGAATTATGTAAGTATGGATTCTTTTTCCTTCTAAACTTATATAAAAATATTTTTTTAAACTTTAGTGTAATAATATGGCCTGCAATTCTTTGGCTGGTATGAAGAAAGGGTCTTCTGTGTTATTTTGAAATTACTACATGAAAAGAACTACCTAAGGGACTGTTTTATGATGAAATATGGAAGGACCATAATATATGATCTTAAGGTTTATAAGAAAATGTCTGCATGTATTACTATAAAATTATAATTATTTTTACAGTGTTTCTGGTAAAAAAAATGTTTCCTTCACACTTCTTAAATAAGAAAGAGTTTGTCTAGAAATTAATAAAAAGAAAATTGAAACATTAAGATTGGAAGCCATACAGACATTGGATTATTTAGCGATAAAATCTGTACTGTGAATCCTGAGCAATGTAGTGATTTCTTTATTTCACAAGATTTGAAGTACTTCAGGACTATGGCATTTGCAGTGTGGGTTACTGAGAATTAAAACAGGCAAGACCATTTATAAATCTAATCACATCTAAAGAATGATTCTTTGTGTTTCTAACTTTTTAGAGGTAAAGGTGAGAACATGCATGCAGACTTTATCCTGTTATTGTACCTTTTATCAGGAATTGCATGTCATGATGCTTCACAAAATATTCATTCTGTGGCTAACATAATGGTCCAGATTTACCTCTCTAATATCCCAGTCCATCTGGTAGAGAAGTTACTGTCTCCTATTATTGAACTTATTTTGAGAATAAGTTCTTTGGTGACAGAAATCACCAGACAGAAGTCTAGGCCAATATGGAAAATTTGGTAGCATAGGCTCAAGACAAGTCTGATTAGATAAAGATAAAAATAAATATAAAGATAAATATAACTTTGTAAATGTACCTCCAGTTTTCCTTAACATGCTCTCCTATAACATTCCAAATGTATATCTTGTTGTGTTATCCTAATTTTATGATTATTATAAAGCACTGTCTTTTAAGTAATCATTGCTTATAAGGAAAATGCTCAAATGAATTCCACTTTCCCTTTACTTATGAATTCCAGCAGTTTTCTGTAATTCTCAAAAACATCCCCATAAATTGCAGCTGGTGAAAATTTGGGAGAAAATATACAAGATTGCCCCAGTGATGCTTCAAAATAGATGAAGGGGGAAAAAAACCAACAATAATTTTGGAGCCAGATATCAAAACAAGCCTGTAGTATTAGATCTGTGTCAGGCTGCCAGACTAACAAAGTGGCAGACTCTGGTCGGTTTATTTAGCTTTGCAAAGTGGAGCACAAAAGCCCAGAACTACATAATACCTGTCTACTGAGGAAAGATGTGCTATCAAAACTTGGGAGCAAGGGCAAATATGTACAACTACCACAGCTGAGTAGGGGCCTCAAAATGCTAAGGAAACTGGGGAGAGAAAAGGAGGCCAGGGCAAGCCTTTCACAACATTTTCTCTGGTTGCTTCCTCTACCAAAATACTACCTGAAACATAAGGCTGGAAGAGGAGTAATTTCTAAATATTGCCTTATATTTGGTGTTTGTGTCATGGTTAGGTTCAAAGTTATTGTAGGAAGGGGTTTGTCTTTTAATAAATTTATTTGGGGCTATATACAAATGCATTTAGAAAAACTGACATATACAGAGGCTTTTCTGTATAGAAGGAACGGGTGTGTGTCGTATTTTTTTCATTATCTCTGTGAAGAGGCATTTCATTGTTTTTCATTTTCTCAGTCTGTCAAAATGGGAGAAAAAATCTGAACTGAACAACCTAGCAGGTGATGCAGGAATCTGTTATTTTAGTTGTATACATGTTGGTGGTACATAAATTGGATCTAGAAAAAAAAAAAAACAAAATAAAAATAAAACAGCCCAACCAAACAAAAACCTCCCAGTAAGCTAAAGTTCTTTTGTCTCTTTAGGGGAAAGAAAGGCAACAATTGATGTGAGGAACATCAGTCTCTCAAGTTATTCTATTCTTTATTTTTTCCAATTATAGCAGCTAGGAACCACAAGTGGTTTTATACAATTAAATTAGATGGAAGGTAAGCTTGTGGATGACAGAATTGTCTGGTTTAACATAACTTGAAAATAATAGAAGCCAAAATTCTCATAAATTAACTATATACAAGGTTCTTCCCTTTTTCAGCTGATTTGCAGTCAAAGAAATGAATGGCAAGAATCACTTTTGTTCTATATCGGTTTTGTTCAAGCTACATTTAGAAATATATTTTCCCATTAGAAACTGAACTTCTTCCTCAGACATGACAAAAAATTCTTCTTTGACCTGTTGGGATTTGATCCCCAACCCCTTCAGTTTTATACTCCCACAGTTCTATATTCCCACACAAGTAATTTTTTACAGAAATGTAGACTTTCTCCTCATTCTTTTTCAGCAGATGGTAATATCTGCAGTCTGGGAATAGTGTTTGTTCTTCTATATCACCTCTGAACTGACAAGTTCAAACTCCTCTTAAGCTTCAAATTGCAGAAAAAATTTTACAAAGCAGAGAAAGTATATAACTTCCCTTTGAACCAGAGTTATGCAGCAGTTATTTAATTAGGGTATTGAAGTAGAATACCATATTCAGTTTGGAACTTGGCTGTGAATTTAGAAAGACAGACTGCAAGTACAAAGTTTAGAGACACAAGACTCCTCTAGACTGAGAACCTCATAAAGAAATATGGGGCATCTCTGAGGTATATTAAAAGAACCTGACTTTTAGAAGACAGATCACTAGAAACCTCTGAAAGAAGTCAGGTCCCATTATGTTTTTTTCATACAGAGCATGGAAAATTAAGTCATTCAGATTTAATAATTACATGTGAAGATTTTGATCAGTGTCCTTGATCTGTTGAAAAGCCAGATGGTATCGGTAGATGAACTGGCAGACTTCAAACCCTTTGAAAAGAGATACAAGCATGGAGAAGTTATACAGACACTTCAAAACAAAGACACATTTGAACATGGAAATCTATGAAAAGCTTGATAATTTTACATATTGTATAATCTTAAGTACTTTTATATCCCCTTCAAAACATGGTGTCATCAAATTGTCCCCCAGAGCTGCCTAGAGCAAAAGGTCAGTGCTAGATGGGGGATGTTTATGGTTTCAGTGCATGTTATGGATTCAGTGCACGCTCTCTATGGACTTTTCCCTTTCGTGTACCAATACATTCCAGTTTATTTGACTTGAAGAGTGATTCCTTCAGTAATAGTTAATTTTAGAATAGTCCAGTATTTCAGGTGATAGCTGCTATTTAGATACAATCTGGAAGTTACAGCAGTATGGTAACACACGGAAATACACAAATTAGAGAAGGGTTCCAATTGCCTATAATTTCCATACATGTTATCTAAACAGAACAAATAAATATATCCCTCCATTTTGAATAAATATTTCTGGTTTAAAGAAGGGTGACTATTCTTGTAAATCTATATTGAAGAAACACCTTGGTAACAAGACACAGAGGGTTATTGAAATTTGCTTAAGTAACAAGTTTCAAAAGTTCTGTTTGTGAGCATGGTTTAGGTGTTTAGGGGGCTTTGTATGTCTCTCTTCCAAGATATCACCCATATATTTGAAGTATTGTTTGAAAATTATAAGAAAAATACTGTTTAAAGATAATAGTAGCAGTAACAGGGACAGTTTTCAAACCACGGAACAAAGGAAATGCTTGCAGATGAAAATGACTTGACCGTGTGTGAGGAGAGAAACTCTAGTTTATGGAAGTACAGTTGAATGATGTTTACACAAGCCAGTCAAATAAAAAAAATGAAGTTGCAGCAGATGAAGCCTATCATTATAATTCACTTAAAGGTTGTGTGCAGTGTCATCATTTTGCTGCTGTCTCAATCCCACATTTTCCATTTGTGCCATCAAATAGATATGGAACTGACCTTTAGCTCCAGAGCAGCTTTCCCCCAACTATACGAAGTGCTGATGCAGGTTCTCTGCCCTCTTCCACACAAAACCAACATGTTATAACAGACAGAACTGTCTTCCATAGTTAATTTATATACTCTGGGTTTTCTTTTTAATCTTTCCTTACAAAGAACTATTCCTTGAATATTTCTATCTTTTCAAGGATAACAATAGTATAAAATTAAGGCAGAGAAGGTGCGTGATTTGACTCCAACGAGGCAAGCATAAATTCAGTAAGTACCAATGATCTATTTGAACATACCATATTGATACACACTTTACATTTTTTTGGCAGTCTTAAACAGCAGCATAACAACTATGCGTACATGTATTATTTGCGAATATAAAATAAATAACATTTAGAGGGAATTT
Organism: Xenops minutus; assembly: GCA_035221455.1. Lineage (NCBI taxonomy): Eukaryota > Metazoa > Chordata > Aves > Passeriformes > Furnariidae > Xenops > Xenops minutus. Next base: position 8,135,431 of record JAWWEE010000001.1, read on the forward strand.
TTGTACATGTGAATACATATACTTCCTTTATTAATAGCTACATTGTGATGTATGGTAGATATCTATCTTCTAGTTTTACAGAAAGTGCACTTTCAGCTTCTAAATCTTAAATTAAACTGCTGTGGACTATTAAAAAAAAAAAAAGAAATAAAGTCTATGGAAATAGATTGCCTCTGAAACAGATTTAAACTTTTTAAGAATTATCAGCCTCTTGCATCTAGTAGGGAAGGCAAAATATGAAGGGACTATTAAATTCATATCTCAGCAATTACAAACCAGTATTTCTGTATCTGTGGTACATGAGATTACAGCACCCTGAGATGTCTGTAAAACCAAGGAGTCTGTAATGATAACTAATGGAATTAGCAAACAGATTAAGGACTAGATTGCTTACCAGAGGGGCTCATACATACATATTCCCTCAGGTTCTCCTGAGGGACTCACTCCTATGAGTGAATGTTCCTCATTGGAACTGAGGCTGGCAGAAGCTGGTCTTCAAGAAGTATAGCAGATAAACTCAGCATATATCAGGTAGAGCTATGTTTGAAAGTCTATAGAAAGGAAGGGAAGGGAGGATAGGAAGAAAACTGAGTCTCTTAAGTAGGTTGACTCAACCTCAAGGTGGAAATCAATGCGTGATAATGACCAAAAAAAAAAAATATATAAACAATGTTTTGCTTACCTATTAATAAGTGCCAACTTTGTTTAGAAAATAGACATTCCAGAAGAAAAATAGAAACAATTTCTCTGTGGAAAATCTACCAAATATGAGAATAGCCTTTTAAAAGAGGACTATTAAATTACTGAAGGAGTAGAAAACAAATTCCTAGGAGTCTAATGAGACATATGGAGAAAATTCAATGTCATAAAAAGACAATATTAAAGTAAAAAACTCTTGGAAGCAGAGTAAGCTGCAATAAATTCACACTGAATATCATATTCTCAGCAAAATCCTGTCTAGTGTGGCTCTCCACCTCTGCCTATATTGCTAATGCTTTGAGCTCAGCTGGCAGTCTCTCAGCCCAACAAATAGTTTAGTAGGAAGAGAGGAAGTGCATAAACATTAGACACTCCTTAATCAAACATTAATGGCCTATAATAGACGTGTCCAAATTGGAGAGGATGAGTGGTGTTCCTCAGGACTCTGCCTGGGGATCTTATAGAAGCCTTCCAGTATCTAAAGGAGGCTTATAAAAAAGAAGGAGAGTTGCTTTTTACACAGGCATGTAGTGTTATGACAAGGGGGGACAGTTTTAAGGTAAAAGAGGAGGTATTTAGAATAGATGTTAGGAGGAAATACTTTCCTGCAAGGGTGGTGAGGACCCTTCCAACCCAAGCTGTTCTATGACTCTATAATTATTGCAGTACACATGATTTTTGTTTGCCTGTAATTCCTCAGAATAACAGCAATCCAAGTTACAAACACCATTTTCAACAACAAGCAAAAAATGGTAATGTCTCCTAATTCAACGGGTCAGAAATCTGTTTTGCTTGAAACATGCTGTCACAAAATAAACTAGGAAAAACATGAGGCTTAGAAACATACCCTTGGTGCCTTAATCCAAGTTTTTAAAAGGTGAAAGAATTCGAAAGCAGTCATCTGTTTGCAGTAGAAGATGATGGTTATTGCTGAAAAAAAAAACTACAGCTCTCTTCTTGATCATAGTAGCTGTTATCTGTTACATGTTCTTTTCATAAAAAGACAATAAAAAACCCCAATCAAACCTCTTTTGAAATCCCCAGAGTGAAAAGGCAGTAGCATTTCTATTTTCAGGAAGAGTTAACAAGGTGAATACAAAATCCTGCAGTAAATTGTGCAGGGACAAGAGCATTTGCAAGCGCATTTCCTACCTCTCCATTATTATCTTTGTTGGAAGTGCAAGTGTTGCAAATACTTATTAATTTAATTAATTTAACAGAATTAAATTATAGAAGGATATAATAATTTATAAATATTGTACAAATAGTTCTCTCATTGTGTCTGTTGTTTTAACAATATCTATCAGTATTATGTGTGTTTATAAATAATTTATAGTGGTATAAATAAATAAAAATAAACAAAATCTAGTACTTTTATCTATTGAAGTGTGAACTTTTCTTAATTCACTTTCCTACCTCCTTTTGTCACATCGCTGTTTTTATGAACTAAGAACTTGGGTTGGCAAAGAGACAATTAGTAACTGGTAAAGGCTGCAACCTGAGGTCCAGTGCTGGAAGGCACTGACATTTATTCAAACATCTGTGCCAGGAATACTCAGCTGTGATCCTACTCCCACTTCAGAAACTCGAATAATGAACTGAAATGTTTGTGTATGGACATCATGCTCATTAAACTCCGGTGACATCTTCTCATTCAACAGTCATTCAGACTGTGTTTACTCTAAAAATATTAACACCTGTGTTCCCAAGTTGCATTGCCATCAAGGTGCAACCAGAAAGGCCTAAAAGCTGAAGTTCTAATATAACTGGACTTTGAAGTTCCACTCAGATTCATAAGAGACAAGCTTTATAAGGGCTTCTGTTAATCTTCTTACAAAAAGGAAAGAAAGAAACAAAACAATCAAAAAAACAAAATAAAAAGCTGAAAAAACCTGTCTCAATCTGCTGAGGGGGCAGAAAAGACAAAGAAAAACGGCTATTCTCACTTGTTGATTTTTTCCCAGGCTGAGCAGTTAAAGCTGATAATTCAGGCTGGTTAAAAATTCATTTACATATAATTACCTTGAACATCTCTGTTCTCAGTGGTGCACGATTGTTATCTGGCATATGTGAAATGAAATTCAAATCCCTGATCTGTTCAACTTATCATATACCAAAAGACTGTGCTCTAAATTTAAACACTTTCAACAGAATCATTGCATAATTAAGCTTGTAGGGGCTCACTGGAGGTCATTTTGTCAGCCCCCCTCCACAGAGCACGGCCAGCTTCAAATACAGATCCAACACTGAAGTTAGAGAGAGTGCTCAAAGCCTTGTCCACTTGAGCTGTGGAAATCTCCAAGGATGAAGAACCCACAGACTCTCTGGCCAGCCTGTTCCATTGCTCTGGCAGAGCTCCAAAGGAGAATTGTCTGTTTATACAGTGTCACCTGGGGCTGCTGCCCTTTTGCTGTGCATCCCTGAGGAGAGAGTGGCTCCCACTTCCCCATGACAGCCATGCCTTGGGTGGTGAGAGATTACAGAGATCCTCCATTATATGTCCCTTCCTCACACTAAGCAGAGTCAGAGTTTCCATCGTGTGCTCCACCAGAGCCATTGCTGTGGCTGTTGTCGGCACTCTGCCCGGTTTGTTCAACTAGAAGATGAAAATGCTCATGTTGAAAATGTCCCTGCTCACTGCAGTTGGACTGGATGACCTTTGAAGGCCCCTTCCCACCCAAACCATTCTGTGATTCTGTGATTTCTCTTTAGCAAGGATGCTAAGGCACAGGCTGTCCCAGTGCCATCATTGCTCATGAATAACCAACATAAAGCCTTTCCAGAAACCTGTGTATTTATAGGAAATGTTTAAATGGGAAAACCAAAGAATGTGACAAACAAACAAGGAAAACTCCAGCCCAGGCTCCTTTGTTAATGACCTGGAAGAAAAGAGTTTTTCACAAAAGATCTAAGGCTCTTCAGTTTTATGGATTTTTTGAATAAGCCATCTTTCCAGAGTCTGGAAGAATAATACTTCTTACAGGAAAAGTCACACTAAGTGGTTTGATTTAATCTTTACTCCACAGGAATTTTTTATTTTTTTTTTTTTCCCAAATGATACCTAGCAGAGCTTGCCTATACCCGCAGAACAGTGTTATCCAGATCCAGACTACTTGGGATTCAAAAAGAGTTTTACAAAGGGTATTATTTGTCTGAGCTGTTTCAAGTTCCAGAAATCAATTGACCTGAATCTTTGGTGTATTGTGTGCACATTAGTTCAGAAAAGCATATGCTGCAGAAAGCTTAGTGTATGCAAGTGGGCTAGGAATACATTTCAAGCAATCTTGTTTATTTAGGTTTTTAATCACAGGATTATTCATGGGGAATCTTGTATTTGCTCACCACTTTTTCTCACAAAGAATAGAACCATGGCGTACTAGAAAAAATGTAGCCTGAGGAAATGGCCTCCAGTCACTACTTTGAGAGTAAATTGAGAGTAAAGACCACTTTGAAGCAAAAGTATTAAGTATTGACCCATCCCTGAAAATATGGAAGATATGCCTAAGTGAATATAGGATAAGTAATAATGGAGGTCATGTTGTCAAATGAAAGTTTTAAAGCACTCACTTTCCCACTTTGGCTCTATTACGAGTTATATACACTTAGGGCCAAAGAAAGCAGGTCTGCACCTTTATTTTCCTTCCCTTGGGAATCCATGGGCTGTGCCAGCCCCTGTGGGTAATCTGTCTGTATTGCCTATTAGTGAGGAAAATGGACAAAATCAAACCAACTATGACATGGGAAAAGTAACTCACATTTATATGAGGAAGGGCAATCTCCATGTTATATTTTAGGCTGACAGCTTATGTAGACATCTTGTTGCTTGTATATGATGGCAATAAATCCTATGAATTAAAATAAATTCAAATTAATGTTTTCCAATTGCTTTCACCACAAGTTGGAGGATCACAGTGATGCAAAATCATCCAGCTATAACACGGATAAATATCTGTTACACTGCATATGTGAGCGTGTGTGTGTGTGTGTATGTGTGTATTAGTACTGAAGGCAAAAGAAAAATGAGAACAGAGGCCACTGGTCAACACCTAAATTACATTTTAAGAAATCTGCTCTATTTTCTTTTATCCAATTCATTTTTTTTTCTGTCAAAATCCTTAATGTTTCCTTTCAAGGAGACACAGAATAAGACAAATGCCCAGAATATATGGCTGAAAGACCTGGTTTCACAAGCAGCAAGGACCCAGAAACACCACCTGACTTTTCTCTTTCATTCACTTATGAGTCCACTTGTAAACAGAGCTGTATGTCAATACTGTAACTGAATCCTCTTCAGTCTGCCCCTCAGGTTGGAGGCATTTATTGTAACTCTCTAGCTCTTGGGAGCTTTCTAGCTAATATGACCCTAATGCTTGTCATAGTTTGGGATTTCCCTTCAGAGCTGTATGGAAGAAATGGTGGAGTTGTGTGAAAGTTCACATATATTCTCTTACATCATTTGTAATCCAGCCTTTATTCTTTCTGGAGTTTTGTTTGTTTATTTGCTTTGGGGGTTTTGTGGGGTTTTGGTTTGGTTTGGGGTTTTTGTTTGTTTGGGGTTTGTGAGTCTGTGTCTTATTTTTTTATTTGTTTTCTTTAACAAACAGGTATTAAGTGCTGATATATATGTAATGGGAGAAACTCACACAGGTCACCAAAGACTCCTTTATGGGCACATATTGTGAACCCCAAATAGATAAAATGGAACTATCTGCATTTTCCACAGAAATTAAGGCAGAAAAAAGCCTCTGGAAGAATAATACATCCTAGAGGAAAAGTCTGAGCTGTTTGATTTAATCTTTACTACATAGGAATTCTCTTTTTACCGAATGATAGCTAGCAGCTCTGTCCATAAACCTGCACTTTAGCTGGGAAATTTTCCCTCTGTGTCTTTCAGAAAGAATTTGTTCAATTAAATAGTTTTATTACTGTTTAAAGGGTCACATAGCTTGAGCAGAATGTAAAGCTTGCTCCTCAAACAGATGACACTGTCACAGCATCATGCAGCCAGATTGATGTAACACCACCGTACAGCAATCATCAAGTGTGCAATGGCTCTTATAGCATTAAATGTAAATAGCATTAGGTATAAATGTAAATAGCATTAAATGTATATTTGCACCCACTCTCAGCTTAAACAGATACACACATCCTGTAGGTGATTGGTGCTGCCTCCTTCCCAAGGACAGACTTGTGCCAGTGACCCCAGGAATGAAAGGTGTTGGTACTGTACAGAAGAGCATGACAGTGGGAATGATGACAGAGAGAGGAGCACCAAGATATTTTTCTGCTGGAACTGTCCCTGGGCTTTTCTTGAATATCAGGCCCATCCTTAAAAAAAAATCAGTATATTTTATGGGCTGAGGCTTCATGAAACTTGCTTTGGTAGAACAGCAAAAAGTTGAATATGAAGGTAGTTATTCAATCAGGTTTTTGCGAGTTATTGGATAGAATTTGTCAGAAGTGGTCTAATATTTCTGTCGCACTCATGGCCTAAGAATATATTTAAAGAAGCAATCATATTAAGTCTAATCAAGATATAGTTAAATTAGATAGAGGCAATGTGTTCTATCCCACTGAAGGGTGGTGATGGAAAAAAACCCAACCAACCAAAACAAAAGACACATATTAAAAAAAGTCACTTAGGAATACACAGACTTTTATGCATTTAGTTCAAGGGTAATTTATACTTTTGCACAAGTACCAGTTAAAAGAGATAGTTAGTGTTTCATGTCTCTTCGTGTCTCATTCAGGGTGTCTCCTTCAGGGTGAAAGAGTGGCAGGGCCAGGTATAACTTTTACCTTGAAATCACTAACATATTGCAAACTCTTTAATCTCTTACTACCAGTGAGCACCCATTGAAATTTACTGTACCATAGCACAGCTTACAAATTTCCATATATCAAACCCACAGGTTTCTGTCAGAGGCTGATAATCTTAGTTTTCTGTCATTTTGTTTCTTCTGAACGTACGGGTTCATGCACTAAGAGAGCAGAACTCTACATAGCCCACACAGTACACCTTTGGGATGGTTCCAGATTGCTCCTCCACAGTGACTCCCGGCAAGGTCTTCCAAGGCTCTTTCTTCTGGGAAATGGGTGTTTCTGGCCCCTTCTATTAGCACGGTGTTATTCCAGACCAGGGATCAGGGGCTAAATTAGGCTGACCTGACTTTATGTGAAACTAGAGAGAAACAATAGTTTCTACTATCCTGTAAATAGGTATTCAAAGCATTCTTAAAAGCATATCATCAAAATGAATTTTTAGTAAATTTTAAAAGGATTACCATCCTCCCCCCCCTCTCATTTCTTGACTAAAATAGATTATTAAAATGTTAATGTGGGAAAGAGCAGAGTTTTTATTAAACTGAATATTATACTCACTTGGCCAATTCAGGAACTAAATTAATCTTTTGATAAAAATTCAAACATACAAATTGAGTTAGCGCTAAGATTTATAGTAATTTTGCAAAAAGCCTAAGCTTTACACAATCCACAGAAAATTCAAGGGTCAATTTAAGAAGAAATTTTGTTGCTAGGAGACAAGAGCTGCAAGAAATCCCAATAATGTTTCCTCATTTTAAATAGTAAATGGCTTAAAAAATAGTAACCATAGATTAACAAGAAATAAATGCAGGTAAGTCAAGAGGTGTCTTTGTGTAAATATATGGAAAATTCAATGCAAACTTAAAACATTTGGGTCAAATTCTCTATTATGTTTACAGCTAATGCATATGTAAGTAAATAAAGGGTAGATAGTAGATCCATCCCCATGTATTGAATCTATATTTTGGTTTATATTATACCTGGCATTAAAATCTGTAAAAATATTATGGAAATTTAAGTACATCTGTTACACTAAATTGATTGCAGTTTCATATAAAATATAATAAAAAATGAGAAGACCACAAATATTATATTGCCCATTATAAATTTGGAAGTGTAGAAATAAATTTTAACTACTAAAGTTAAGCATTCATCAAAAAGCTTAATTGTCTGTACAGTATTCAACATTTCACAGCAAGTCAGAAGCACAACTGGAAAAGAATAGGCAATGTTAAATTGCCTCAGAAAAGTGTTATTGTTTCATGCCTTGATACTATTTTGCTCCCATCTCTCTCCCTTTAAGCTCATTCAAAACTCTTCCAAAAAACATTACATTTTTAATACAAATTTCTTCTTGATCCCTATTTTCACTGTCTTTCCAATTAGTCTCTGCTTCACAAGTGTATCTCAGATTTACTTTAGTATCCACCAGATTCATCTATACAATTTCAATTCTAGGTCTTTCATTCTTCAATTTTAGTTCTAACACTCGGGTTTGCTACTTTGGCCTCCAAGAGGCAAAGAGAGAAAATTCTCCTAAATAACATGTTGACAAACTATGGGTCCACAATCTAAAACTTTTGATTCTGTCTATGGGAGACTTTTAACAGCAAATAGAGAAAGATAAATCACAAAACAATCCCTTACTTATGTAATCAATTTTACTGTGACTCTCTGCTGACAAACATTTGTGCAAATTTTTTCCACCAAACCCAGACCCCCAGTCTCTGGGGCTGGAGAAGTTACACAATATGGCATGATCCTAACTCTGTGATTCCAGGTGGGAACTTCTTAATCTTTTGGTAACTAGTATTTATTTTTCCCCCCAAAATTATTCAGAGTTGTATCAGTTATACACTACATCACACAGCTCCAGCTGTAGAGAAGGGAAGTTCCAGTGTCAGAACTGACTCAGTTTACAAAGTTTGGGATTAAAACCTGGATCAGAAAAGACAGAAAATGTTTAAAGCAGAGTCTTTCAGTTCCATGAAAAATATATTGTCAGTCAGGTGGTTAGGTACTCAGTAGCAGCTCCTGTTGAAGAGTTTTAATTTCCTGTGGAGACACCTGGAAGAGTGTCTGGCCTGCCCTTGTATTAGTGAGCATTTTGAGGAGGAGGGGTGGGAAGATGTTTGGTGCAATGCTGAGCTGAGGGAATTTCTTGTACTGTACTTTGAGAAGGCTCCAAATTTTTCCCAAGATCCAGATCTTAGAGGATAAGTGATGAGGATGTGATGAGAGAAGATGAAAAGCACCAAATTATGCTCCTTCTGTTGCAATCTGGGCAAGGTGCAATGTGTGTCTTCCTGTGCTAAAGCCAGTTGTAAAGGACCAGGATAAGAGGTGCTATTTAAACTCACCCTAGCCTTAAAGTGGAGTCCTCATCTACTCCAGCAAGCTGAAGGAAAGGATTGTTGATTTTTCTGTTGTTTCAAGCTCCATTTTATTTCTACAATGAAGGATGTGATAAGGTAGATGGTTGCCCCACAAATGCAAACTGTATAACCCTTGTACTTTATTCCTTTTTGAATTCAGAGATTTTCTTTCTACCTTTAGCATAGATACACAGATTCATTGTGGACAAGGTAGTATCATTTCCCCTTAGGCAAGCTCTGCTCCAGAGATTGTGGATACTTCTCATTTCTCTGATCTTGCCACTGATTCCTGCAATGATGGCTTTTATTAATATTTATGTCCTGTCCAGTGAGACAACTTGTTTTTGAGGAGAGATGGTTGTGGTGAATAATCATTATTCACTGGCACAGTAATTCACATCCCTGCTCTCTGAAGTTCAAGAGAAGAGCTGAAGGTTGAGCAGCAGAGGTGGTGTTAGCCTGAGGGAGTTTATTGACTTAAGAGACATAGACAGTTCCCATTTAAAGGGGAACTTATCCCCATGAAATCTAATTTGACTAATACATCTGAGCTCAGGTCGCATGTATTTGGTCGGTTTGCATTTATAGGCTTCCTCTGACAACCTCAGGTGAATCCCCGGTGAGAAAACCATAGGTTATAAGTGTAAAACCAGCAAAGCTCCAAAGAAATTGATTAATAATTTAGGCAACAGTTTATTTTGTTTTGGTCTTACCTCTTCAAAGAAGCACCATGTTTCCCCTGTTGACTGCTGCACATGACATTTTATCTGCATTGTTAAGTGTTAGAAATGCTCTCAGTAACGTGTATACCATGCTGTCGAGCATCAAGTTCAAAAAGAAACATAGATGCTTTTTTCAATTAGCAAAAAAAGGAAATGAAGAGAATAGTATTTACTGTCTTAGTCGTGTGTGTTATAGGAGTATAAACAGCAATACTATTTACACTGAAGCAAACAAGGAGAAGGATTTGACTGAAACCCGACATTTTGAGAAGGTGTCTCTTTGAAATGTTGATCTTCCTATGAATTGTGATGGTGTCCCAAGAGCTAAAAGCTCCAGGAAGTCACTCATGAGTGTGAAACAAAACAAAGGACGATTTGGAAGTAAGACTTTCTAAATCCATTGTGTCTATTGAGCAAGTTTGGTCTATACAGTTTTGAAAATTTAATTCCTTGTAATTAATGTAACTGGTGGGTAAGTCAGGCTTTGCATGAAAATGAATTTAAACGAGGATGAGATAAAGAAGATAAATCAAATGCTGCATTATACACTGTCAGAACAGCCAATGAAACTGAAACACTACACAATTCAAATTGAAAACAAGACCCATTGTACAAAACATTTAATTAGTCTGTCAAATTTGCAGCTGCAATTGAAAGTTAATTACAGAAGCTTAGGGAGATTCTCCAGAAGAAGATATTTGCGTGGATATGGGAAACAGTTGTGCTAGAGGTGATTTAAAGAGAGTAAATTCAACTGGCTAAGATAGTAAATAAAGGAAAACCAGGAAGAAGTTTTCTCCTTCAACCTTTGCTCTTTTTTTGGCTACTTTTAATTTTTAAAATAAATTTTAAAAAAAGTAATCAACTATGAGCTACTCTTATGACCTGAACAATTTTAAGTACCATTTAAAAAAAAATCCTCTTTAGCTAAATTAGAGTTTCTTCACAACAAAATTCTGTGCACAGCTAGAAGGACAAAATTCTATAAAACTGGCTAAATACAATGTCTTTTGCCTTAGAGCAATTGAGTACTTGGAAGAAGGCATGAATTTTGTCCCAGTAAGTATATATTTAAATAAAATTCAAAATGCAAAGGTTTTTATCTTCTTGAAGTTAAATTTTGAATTTGTCAGACCACAGGTGCACAAAACCTGTAACTTTCAGGTGTGTTTGTAGGTTTTTCACTACCGGAGGTAATTCTTCTCTCAGAGGACTCAGTTATGAGACATAAAGAGGTATTGCCTGTGAACTCCAAATTTTATCAGTTAATTTCAGAGACATTCCTGGGTAATACAGGTACAGCTGTGCCTCCCAGAGGCATGACATATTCTTGTACTAATTTCTCACTGTGCTTTCTAAGAAAGAAAACTCTTTGGATAAGAATAATAGACAAAGAAATAAAGACTATAACGAGAGTAAGGATATTTTTTTTTGTTTGTTTGATCTGTATGTGTAGTTAAGAAAAGAAACCAAACTCCTCCCGAAGGTGGTGGTTTGTTCTCTTTCTTTGG